>OY728165.1:915633819-916883819 GCA_963277665.1 Viscum album
ACTTTAAACATATATTTATGAATAAAAATAGTCCACTCATACTGAAAATTAGTTTTTATGTGATAAACTCTACTCATTTTAACTTGATTACCCCAAGATTATTACAATTCATGAATAACATGGATGTAAAACATGGTTCATGGTCCAAAACGATAATCACAAGAACTCAATTATGCATCATGATAATATAAACATATAAATTTATGAGATCATCCATAGAAGAAATATCCTAAAAAGGAATAAAATTTATAATTCTTGTATGGAAATCAACAATCAACAGCACTGTGTCTTGTCATTTTGGAGATTAAGGTTTTCTTTGTCACAAAGAAAATTTTAATTCCATTTTACATACACATAGGTTAACGAAGTGGATATTAGAAACCATTAGGTCATTGGTGTTCTACATTCACTTGTTGACATGTGAAAAACCTAAAGACAAAATAGAAAACATATTATTTCATTCCAAGCCACAATATTTGTTTACAAATAACACACTACATTATCATTATACTAGGATATAAAATGGATTTTTTTCATTATTTTTCTTTAATAATTTTAATATATCTTATTTTATTTTAGTGGATTTGTATATAAGTACAATGTATGTAGATTGTTTTGTTAATTTGCGAATACTAATTCATTTTTACTTATCTTATATGTCAAAACTAATAAAAATTGATAATTATTTTAAATATTTTTTTGGAGGATTGTAATTTGAAGAACTAAAAATGATTTATTATGTATTTAAGGTATAAAAAAGTGAGAATTGGTTATTTTTGGAATTATAGAATTGGATTTATGCATAAATAAAAATATGTGGTGAACGTTTATAAAGGTGGTTAAACTCACCATCAACCAAGGTTCATGAGAACCGCTAATAAGGGGAATGATTGAACAATACCTAGGGCTAATACAAGGATAATCATAGTAGGATAAATCCCATGAGTAGGTCAGCTTGTAGATGCAAGTAATGATGTGGGTCAACACTACACAAGACACAAGAACACCCAACATCAACCATAATGTGCACCCTAGTAGAATGATAGGGGACCTATAGCTTGTTAATGATGAAATCCACCCCCCCATTTTATCATGCGGTACCACCACATAAAATGAGAAATTTTATTTTTACTTGGGGGACCAAGCATAAGAACTTAGGGAATTAACCTCAATTAGATGAATTTCTAAGATGATATTGTCCATTACCCACAATAGAACCCACTCAATATAATGATGTTTGAAAAAAAAACAATAAAAAATTCCACCACTACAAAATTTAGATCTCTAACCACCTCACCGTATGAATCCATTGAAATCCATCCATGGAATAATTCAAATGGATTTAATCCATAACCACACTAAAAAAATTCTGTAGATGTGACATTTCATTATAACTTCCATGATCCATTTCAAAAAAGAAGCCACTTTTTTACCATGTTTGTAGCTTTAAATGGTATGTTGGGCCCTTAAAATGGTATATATAGAATAAAAATAGCCACAAGGTCCCTTAATGGAATCTCAACCCTTAACGAAACCTTAATCTAGTCCCACATTATCTTGGGACTGGATGACATGTAACCTTTTCATATGGCTTGTAGATCTCGAATTCATTATCAAGGTTACTTAATGAAATATAAAATACCAAATATTGATCAATAGTTTTCAATATATCCTTATGGCCATTATTTTATAAATTCTACTCAGACTAATCCTAGATAGACTAGTGTTGTAGGTAGTGAAAACCAATTCATTAAGGGAAAACCCTAAAGTTCATTTTAGAAACTATTTTGATCTCAATCCACTTTTATGACAAGAAAAAGGTAAGGATGTAGATACCAAATTAGTTAGAGTAATAATGGGAGGTGGAAGGGGTGACTTGATAGTACTTTATATTCTTTTTGTAAATTCTTCATTTTTAATTAAACCCCTATGACTAATTAATGTCGAGATTCACTCTATAAATTATTCATCACCTGTATACAATAATAATAAATGATGCTGACTCACTAAATATTTTTATAATGTTGGATTTAGTATGAGATAATACTCTTTTCTTTTAACAACCATTATTGAGTTATATATTTTATTATCAAATTATTATTATAGTGATTGAAAATTATTATCTATTGGTTGAAAATGTTTGAGTATGTATCATTCACTTACCTTTATAGAAAATAGCATCCACTTCCCACTTTTAATTTCACATATTGGTTTACGTAGGAACCACCTATTATTTAATGTTTAATAATTTTCTCTAGAATTAATTAGATCTTCACTTTACCATTAGATAACACAACAATAATGAATATATCTTCTCCTATGAAATCATCAATTTCTAAAATGATATTAAGACATTAGTAGAATATTTAATTTCCCATCACACTTATTCTAGATGATCCCCTCATGTATGAGATAATGCATTCAAGAAATAATCTATTTCCTTCTCAAAATAAATATTTTGATGATTAGTAATAAATGAAATGAATCTTATCAACTTCACTGAAATAATCAGAAAAATTATGAAGTTCAATATTCTTCTTCTTGTCCCACATAGATCCAACTTATTGTTGAAATATCACTTCTAGAAAAACTAATTTTATTAATTTTTCCTTTTTATATCCTTTAGAAAATATTCAAAAGATATTTCCTTAATTTTTATAGACAAAACCCATGAAGGAAGATTGTTGTGAGTTCATTTTTCAACAACCTTGATTTATCCTCCTATATAATTGATAATGAATTATTTTATATATTTAAATTGGAATCAAAAGAAATATTGAATGATTCATTTCATATTAATTCCATTTAAAAGTTCATATTAAAATATATTTGAAAATTAGAATAAATATCTCCTTTAAAACTTCCAAGAAACTCATCTAAATTAAAATTCCATTCATGCTGACATAGAACAACAATGTGGAACCTTATCCTAAAACACACAAAATCAAAAATAAAATTAATGATTAAAATTCACTTTTAATCAAATTAATTTCAAATCCTTTTGATTATTTATCCATAAAGAAAAATACATGATAATTTTCTCATTTAATTTCACTGAATAAATAATCTTTATAGTGTTTCAGGTTATCCTTATGAATTTTTTAAAATCAAGACTTCAATGATACTTATGCAGCTCATGAATGATGTTTTCATAGATCAACATAATGGTTACTCAAGGACCAATGATGGTTACATAAACACTAGATGATTCTTATTTTGTAGTAGGATGGTGGATCCATAGTTTTAGAAGAATGATTACACAAAAATTAAATGGTTAATATGCATCTTGATGCCAATTCAAATTTTATTTACCACTTAATTGAAATACTTTACTTGATTAAATTGAACACTGAGAACCGTATAATATTTGTAAAAAAATTAAATTAAATCAAATAATTTCAAAAACACTTTAACTTAATTCAAAGACTTGGTTTTCAAAAAATGATACATATGTAAAAATTGTATATGAACTTTAATCCCCTCTTTGGATTTGTAGTCAACCCATAAAACTCTTTCAAAACTCATTTTTAAAGACAATATCTAATGAAAGGGAGACCAAATCATATCATTTATTATATTAAAACCATCTTAACACCACACCATGAGTTATAGTAGTGATTTTGAGAAAACTCTATTCATCCATAAAAAATAATTTCCACCATGTGATACGATGATCTCCCTCCAAAAGAAGTCACACTTATTCAAATTTATCTCCCCCTTTTCACAATAACCCGGACCATTGAAATAAAAGGTAAGGACATTAAATGAACCACTTATCTTTGGAGGATAAAGTAATCCAAATAGAAAACTGTTATACTTAATTTCCCCTCTAATAATATAACCCAATTCTTATTTGGGGTCCTAATATTGTTTATGAACAGTATGGGATGGGTTAAAAATTTATGTTCAGCCACATTGTCTCTAATATTTATTTAGGAGAAATTTTTGTAAAAATATATTATAATGACCTATGTCATTATATGTTGGAAATTCCTAGAGGATTTTTAACTTTTAGTTTAGTTGAAAATATTTTTTATGAACTGAGAATCAATTTTTTTTAATGATGGTTTTTAAATCCAAATTTTTTTAACATATCTTTAATCTTGGGGAAGACCTTCAGTGATTAGGAGAAATCTATAGAAGGGTATGAGTTTTCTAGTGACTTCAAATACCACCATCTAGATGATGAGACAACATTGACTAGCCAGTATGCTAATAAGTTGTCAAAGGGTACTATTGGGATCATCAAATATTGATTAATCCACCACCATATCTTTGACTGGATATGTAGTGTTACATATCATTGTTAGGCACACCGACAGGCTGTTTGGACACTTAATAGATAGGGAATCCCTACATCTAGCTGATGGGTTTGATTGATGACTATTTTAAGTGGGTTATTTCTTATCTTTTACCATGTTTGGGTTCTTAGGATTTATTTGAGAATGGGTATCATGAAAGGAAATTTCATGGATAAATTTACCCTTTAAGGGATATACTTTTATATAATTTCACTAAGAAATAATCTAGGTGTGTTGTAGTGATGATCCACATATTTGGTGCCAATTACATTAGATGATGGTTAAATCTAATGAGGATAATAGTGATTTCATTCCTCTTATATATAAGAATATCTTCGGGCCACTTAATCACCATGTTGGACTCCATTTCAGTTGAGGTATGCCAATTCCTTAAAAGTAAATATGAATGTCCGTGGATTTGGGTGAAATTGATGGTTATTTTGGATATTGTATGATATGGACTTCATGTGAGTAGGTTTTGAGGGTGTGTTGTGGACCCTTATGGTATAGTTGGTCAAGGTTCTGATGCAATGTTGGTTCTAAATGATATTTCGAAAAATTATTCCACATTGTATTGAATTATATAATTAATTATAATTGATTATAATTGATTATAATTGATTATTTATGATGCGTGATAAAAGGAAGGAGCTCGAGTGGTGGTTCGGACTTATAAAAATATTTAATGGGCTAGATAGTTCCTCAGTGAAGCATGAAATGTTTGATAAATCCCTTTGATGTAGGTGGAACCTATAATACAAATCCACAAGTATGTTAACAAATTCATGTGCATATGTGTGTGCATTCTGAATGGGCTTGGGTAAAGAGACCAGGGGTTGGGAGACCCTTATGCTGGATGAAGGGGATAAAATTGTGACCAAAACCTAGGCTAAGTTCTTATAAGCACTTGGGATGTTCATATTTGTTTTGAAAACTATGTCTGCATGTGGAAATTGAGCTTGATGAGATAAAGAGTAACATTATGAGGTTTAGAAATGTGATTTTGTTTATGGAAATAGCTTAAGTGATTCCCCTTTTTCTCTTTGGTAGGTATAAGAGGGATACTGTTGAGTTCAACATGGTATCCTTGGTGATACATGAGATAAGACCCTATCTTGGTTAATGAAAATTAGTTTAGGAACAATTAGTTGAAGAATTGGTATTGGGATTCCAATGGTTATTTGGGTAGGATCAGAACCCGCTTAATGGAGTCAGGGTTGAGGTAATACTTTGGATAATGGTGTCCTCATATAGATTGCATACCTTTTGGTGTCTTTATATGATGTTTTCTATGGGTTGTGCATGAGTGTTCGTGCATATCCATTAGGGCCGTTGTGTGATATGGTATGATAGTGTGAGAATGAGTGGCTATGGGATCTATTCTACATATGTTTCTATATGGTGTGCGTGTGTGGTCCATGTGGCCAATGATTTATGTGCTATTTTATACACTTATTATATGTTCCATTGTGTGTTTGAATTCTTGGCCTAAGGTGGATTGTATTTGGTGTTAAAAGTGTTAGGTGGATTTTCATGGATTGGTTATCCCATAAGGGGGTTCATGTGTTAGTGTGTCATGCGATGATGATGATGAAATATAAGGACAGGGTTGGAGTATGTTAACCCTATGAACATACCTATCATACATGATGTGGTATGATGACATTTGGTCCTGAGATGTGATATAATATGGGATATGATGACCCTATATCCCAACCTAGTAGATCCAATAGTGAGATGACCATATTTCATGACCTAGGAATTTATTCTACTTGTCTTTTGACCTGATAGAATTATGGGAAAAATAGTCCTATTTCCAAACTTAATAATGATCCATGGGTGTGAGGACCCTTTAACCTTACCTAGAGCTTGATTTTAAATGATCCATGATCTTAGATATTCATTGGGCTTACATCTAAATTTGATAGAGGACCACATTGGCCTTGCGGTCTAATCCAATGGGTGATTAAATTATCAATACATCCTAATTTGATATATGATGACACATGAAACTTTACTTCCTGTAAGGTGTTGAAGAAGGCATGGGAAGGTTTTATGGTGTCTAAGTTCACACCTGATATCCTGATGTATGTATGTAACCATTCAATTGTCCTAGTGGCGTAATTAGAACACAATGACTCAACGAGCATGTTTCTTTATATACATATTTTCCTTCTGTATAAACATTTATATAATAGTGTATATTTTAGGTGCTTGGTGAGACCCTACTAAGTTTATACTCACACCCTCCACATGCATCTGAGTGTGTGTGAAAAGTATATTATTTATTTTTAAGGTCCGAACATGGTATTTTCAGTGGATCGGTTTTGTGAAACATGATGATTTTGTGAAGATAAATAATTGGTTGAGGTTCTTATATATTAAGAGATAAACCCTTTTTTTATGATTATTTGATTTTTTGGTCAGCCTAGTGGGGGACCAGTTATATGTTTTTTTGAATACGTCATTTGATGACAAACATTTTTCATAGTGCTTTTACAATATACATTGATGATTATTTTTTTATTCTCATTATTTAGGTGTTTCAAATAATATTTAAGAATTTTATATAAGGTCACAGTCTCCCTATAGTACCAATCAAACCCTTCATATTAGTTAGAGGACTATAATATATGGGGATTCATTTTGGATGTCATGTCTAACTCTAATGCAGACACTATGAATCAGGTTCGGTTGTAAAAATGTGGTATCATAGGGGGTTTTATTTTTTGATTTGGGAGTTTGTTGAGAGTTGGTTTAGGAATGTATCTGAACGTGAGTTGAACTTCAAACCAGGGAGACCTGAACAATTTTCATTCATGAATTCCTAGTTCCTAGGCAAACATGATTGTTGTTATTTCGATGTGAAATATTTACTGATCTTTTTATTGAATATGATGGGTTTACATGATATGTCATTTTTTTGGTTTTTCTCTTGTACCATTTTCAAGAGGCTAGAGTTCATATAGCATACTAGGTAAGTAGGAATAACATGAAATCAATATTCTTATGTGTGATATTATTTATCATCCTTTAATGGTAGTTCAGGTGGAAATTGATGTAGAACGATCTCTAGTAGTGGAATATATTCACTTTATCTAAGGATGAATATAGACCCTTTGTAGGTTTGTGGGAGAATTGATTCCTCCAAAATGGAGTCTTTATTGGTTTAGAATAGGAATTTAATGCCTATGAAATGATCCTACTATGGTCAGGGTTTTCCCAACTATGTGTAAAATATGAGTGGATTGTGGAGAAATCCATGAGAGATATGAATTGGGATCATATTTTTGAGTTCATGGGAAATTTTTTGTATTGAGGTTATGACTCAAGGAAAGGATCTATGGATGCCTAGACTATTCTATTTAGGAAGTATTTATAATTGTTTGGATACTAAGGATCATAGGTAGTTGAGCCTATGAGGGATAGATTGTGGTAAAGAACATAGTTGTTTTTAATCAATACCCATGTGGTGGGTTTTTTGTGGTGAATCATGGAATAAAGGGATATTTTTGTTTAGAAGAGGAGTTTCAAGGGTTCTAATGCTCATAAGGAATTGTAATGCGTGGGACCATTTTTAGAGGGTCATGTACATGAGACTATGTTCGAAGAGACATTAGTCATTAGAGGATGAGTTAGAGTATGTGAACAAGTTTCATTGGAGAAAACATCTCTTGGTTATTGATGAGAAATATTAGGATCTTGTGTGAGGACCTGGGAGTAGGTTCAGGATTTCTCAGTTTCCTTATGATGGAGATTTCTGAACATTGGAAATGAATTTTAGGAAAAGTCTAGGTGTGCTATTAAAGGTTCCCACTTGATGCATGTGGTTCTTAGGTGTGTTATAAATTGGTGATATGGCCTTATATAGGGGTTTACTGGTTATTATGGCTATGTACAGGCTCTGGCGATTCTATGATGTTAGTATGATGATTATTTCTATTTTAGGTCACTATTAGAGTGAGGTTACAAATATGTTCATGGAATTTAGGTGGGAATGACCACTCAAGATTCCTCACTGAGAATTTTTAATGAACATATAGTATGAATGAATATTATGGTATATTAGCTATAGTGGTATGGCCTATACAGGTTGAACATGGGATAAACATCATGGTTGTAATGGTTGGGAGAATGTGGATCAACAGGAGAAGTCGGTGTTGGGTGTTGGGACTCATTTTGGATCAGCACTGATGGATTAATGTAAGGTAAGATGTATGGTGGGGAGATAACCATTAAAGGGTTAGGGGCATGGCATTAATTTTGGATGCATTTTGGTAATTTAAAGAATAATGTTTATAGAAGGATGGGAATTGGAGGAAATCTATATTGAAGTAGGCTCTTGTGTAGGAGTGCAACGACCACATTATCCAATTATGTTCGGTGACGGTTAGAGAATAATCCATGGGGATTGGGATTTGGATTAAGTGGGGGAATGATGATGTTTCTCCTTTTTTGGGGAGGATCATATAGATAAAAATTAAATTACCTTCACATCAGAAGTTTTTTTGAGAAGGTGAAATAAAAATTACTTAATGATTAGGGTGACATAATGGTGTTAGAGTGTGGTATATCCAATATATCTTGGTTCCATGGTAAATTAATAAATCAAAATTTGCATGAATTTTTAGGTGATTCGGTGCTTCAGTATCAGGAAAGGGGTGGTCTGGTATGTCTTTAGGCTAAGTTGGAGTAGAGATGTATTAGTTATTGTATAGAGATAATGATGAGTAGAACAAGAGGTTCATAATTCAACAATGTGTTACACTAAGTGTTGAGTTTATATTTTGTGGTGTGTGTTGAGGGAACCCAATATATCATTGGGAATTAATGCATGGGTAGTTTGTGGAACATTTGAAAAAAAACATGCATATTTGGTGAAATTTAAAATAAAGGATGTTTGACTACTGTTTTTCATGACAATTGGATGCGGTGGAATAAAACTACATTAGAAGAACTATTCTAATGTTGTTGGAGGGTTAGTAAATAGTTGGCAGTGCATTATTGTAAGTGATTCTAGTAAAAAGTGTGTTGTTAGTTAGGGATAGAACATGCCAATTTATTGGTAAAACTATAACTATATAAAATCAGTAGATGTGTTTTTAGTACTACCATTTCTTATTGAGGATGAGAATTATTATATCGGGGAGGTTATATGGACCCACTTAGTTATGGGTTGGAATTTCCCTATATAGCATAACAATTAAGTTTGGTGGGTGGTCTATTTTGAAAGTAATGGATTTTTTTGGATGAATGATGTTTTGGATGACCTAAACATGTGTTTTATGATGATTTTACATATCAATTAAGACCTTTTGTGTTGAAGATTAATTTAGAAAAGGCAGAGAGTATTCTGGTTGTTACAACAACCATGGGCTAGCTAGTGATCCACCACCAACTAGTCAGTATAATAACTAGTTTCCTAGGTGTTATTCCTAGATCAATATCCAACTAATCAACTACAAATGACTCTTTAATGGTCTAAGAAGTACCCCATGATCCTTTCTTAGATCATCGATCGACTAGTGAGGCATTGGATTTCCGATGAGACTTAGAAACCAGTCAGTAGGTTTTACCTTGGATTATTTTAAGTGGGGGGAGTTCTTATATTTTATTGTGATATGGACCTCAAAATTTATCTAATAATGAAGATCATTAAAGGTTATTCATTATATGAATTTAACTTCTTATATCTCTCCTCTTACCACCTTATACCATGAGATAATTAGGGTGCATTGTTAAAATGAATCAAGAAGTATATGTGAATTCCACTGGATTATAGTGAAATCAATCATGGGTTGTTGTTATTTATTATAGATTGCATAGATAACATCCCAAAACCCATTATTCACCCATTTTATGTGTTTTTAGTTGAGGTTATCCTTTTAAAAAAATTAACTAAGGTTTTTCTTGAATTTTTATGAAATTTATGGTCTTCTGGATGTTATAAGATATGACCTTTATGGGGGTTGTTGTTGAGGATGTATCATAGACCATTAAGGTGTGGTTGTTCGAGGTTCCAACATGATGATGGTGATTATTGAGTTTTTATTGAAAATTATGTCATGTTGGATTGAGTGGGTTAATTAATTATACCTGATTATATTTAATTATTTATAATGTGTGATACAAAGAAAGGGATCGACTGGCACTATGGACTCAGAAAAGGTATAAAAAGGATAGGAATATTCACTATGGATCATAGTGAGGTTGATAACTTTTTTTAGGTTGGTATCCCACATCATAAAATAACCCTATGTATATTTATGAATTGGTGTTCCTACCTGTTATCATTCTACGTGGGCTTAGTTAGAGAAGCTAAGGACTGAGAGACCATTAATCTTGACGATGAAGATAAAATTTTCCAAAAAGGGATATGTACGTATATTAAATTGGGTTGTGTAGATTCATCTGGTGAAAATGTATCTAATGGGAAAAAATTCTTAATGGGATGGTGAGTAACCTTGTGAGGCCTCAAAATGTGTGATGGGTTGCAAAAATATCTTATGTGTTTCCCCTAGATCATTTCATATAGGAATAAGTGGTATGTGTCTGAGTGATACATGTCCTACCTAGCGAGATGTGAGATAAGACCCTAACTTGTGTAATGGGAAGAAATTATGGATTAATTTTCTGAGAAATTGGTATTGGGATTCCAATGTGATTTTTGGTGGGACCTCAACTCACCTTCTAGTTTCAGGTTTGAGGGGGACCATCAGTCTATGGTGTCACTAGAGGGAGTCCTTACCTCTTGGGTCCTTTGTATTAATTTTGTTTCCTGATTTTCATGACTGTTAATGCATATACATGAGGAAGATTTTGAGATATTGTATAGTTGAGTGTGCATGAGTTACCGTGAGGTATACACATGATGTGTTTTCCAAATGGTGAACATGTATGGAATATGAGGACTATGATTTAGGTACAATGATGAAATCTCATATGATATGTCCTGTTGTGTGTGAATTATAGAATATAGAGGTTTTTCTTTGGAATCAATGTGATTGGTGGTTCTTCATAGCTTGGTGAGCCCAATATGTATAGAATGTGCTAGTGTAATGATGAATATAATGGTACTAGGAGACAAGGTAGGGTTACAATGACCTAGTGAAATTACCTATGATATAAGAAATGATAAAAAGACCTTTTGGATTGGCTCCAAATTGATGATCTGATACTATGTTCTTATGGATTGACACAATAGAGCCAGGGGTTCGATGACCTTACGTCATGACCTAAGGTTGGTTTGGAATTTGGTCTTGACTAAGTAGAAACAAGTGTATGAAAACCTCAGGGAATGACCTATGATTGATCTAGGGGTGAGATATCCTTGTGCACTAACCTGTGGCTTGATTTTCTAGGATCCTTGATTTGAGATATTCATTAGCCTTGTACCCTAATCCGATAGGGGAAGACATTGGAATTGCAGCCTGATCTCATGGATGATGATGTTGGACATATGGTCTAACTCAATATGTGATGATTAATAAGGCTTTCCTTCTAGACTTTATCTAAATATAGTATGTTTGAGTATTAAGGTGACCTTATTTGCACCTGGTGACCCTAGATATTTATGTAACCCTCCAAGTTTCATGGAGGACTGGTTAAAACATACCAACTTGAGGATAAGTTTTATCAATATATTTATTCACCCCATGAATACAAATATATATGAAGATGTATATTTGGGGTCACTAGTGAGTCCCTTTATATTTTATGATCACCCCTTCCATGGGTATCTCAATTCAAGTTGAAACCTTAAATTTTCTTTTCAGGTCAGAGAACATGAGATACAGTGGGTTAGGCATGTGAATCTTGATGTGTGTATGGAGTTAGGGGTTGGTATGAGGCTATGGGATTATAGGAGAGCCTCCCTGAATATTTTTTTTAATAATTGAATTTTTTGTTGGCCCAATGGGATACCGGTAATATGATTCTTTGAAAAAATCAATTGATATAGAATTGTGTATAGTTATTTTACTACATACTTAGATGATTATTGTTGAAGATTATTATTTAGTTGTTTGTACTACTATGTTAGAAATTTATATAAGGGGATAGTCTCACAATTGTAACGATTAGACTCTTTCCACTAGTCGGTATCCTCTTGAATATGGGGAGACATGCTTGAGGTTATTTGTAACTTTATTTGAGACTCAGTGATTATGGTCTGGGAAACACATATCTTATATTTGATCTCATGGTAGAATAAATTTCAGCTTTATGTATCCATTTGGTATACTATCATTGATAAAATGAAATATTATATCAATATAATTGGATCTTGAGTATTACAATGGATTTTTTTATAATGGTCCAGAACACTTTTATTTTCATAGAATATTCAAAGAGGCTTTTCCACCTATAACTTATAATCTTCTAGAAACACCTTCATTCATATTATTTTAGGCAAATGAATAACTATGGGAATATATTTGGAATCATTAGTACTCAGTGTGATTGAGTTATATTTCATACAATGTAAACTCATAGTGTTATCACCCGAAGAAAAATTTACACCTCAAGTGGAGCTACAATGTGTAGTACCCCTCACCCTCATAGTGGTTTTGTGACTATAAACACCTATTTTTATTTCAACTATTTAATTTTATGTTACATCAGTTATTGTTATTTTTTCTATTATCTTAAGAGTTTTTTCGATCCTTTAATGGATTCGGAAGGCATTTAGAGGCCTTTTTAGAAATCCTCAAAATGAATTTCTACCAACCAATAGGTGTAAAATTGAGTGGAATATACATAGTGTCCAACACCATTGGCGAGTCATTGAGTAATGTAGTGGCACCGAATCACTACCATGCCTATCTTCCTATGGGTGACTCCTAGAGTATAGCCAGTTGTCCTTTTCTAAAAAGTCAAAATAGCAATTTTTTGTTTTCCCCTGCAACATATCTCACATCCTAACGACTCTTTTGGACTGAAAACCCTCCAAAACCACCATGTTACATATTGGGGATTTTAATACACCCACCAGATGTCATGGAAACATGAAATTACTATTATTCATTCACTCGAGGTCCATTTTTTCATCCCATGTTTAATTTTTTCTATCACATTACATTGTCTCAATTTCTCACATTTTTTCAATTTTTTTCAACCGAATAATTGAGAGTGTTCTATAAAGGGTTTGTGCTAAATAAAAAACATATTATTCTTCTTTTTCATGGATTCTCACTACAACTAAATTGAATATTTTTGGGTTTCTTTCTATAACAATTAAAAAAGGGTCTTACTTTATTTTTGTTTTCTTTCTACAACCAATTAAAAAGAAATATTTTTTCAAGTGCATTGATATTGTTTAATCCAAGGGATACTTAATAATTCATGTCTTTTTGGGAAGGAGCTGTAAGAACTCAAATTGAGTATTAGATAAACTCCTTTATCACCTTATATTATCATTAATGTTTATTTCCCAAAATTTTTTATTTTAAATTTTAGATATTATTTAATTTTTTGAATGTATTTATATTAATTTCAAAAAATAATTTCACCCCAATTTTTATCCTAAGTGGACTGAAAAATAATATCAGAGAAATACTTGGTTTCAATAACATAACCACTTTCAATAAATGATCATTAACCATGGAAACTTCCTATATTTCTTATGGTGACATCAAGGGACACTCATAAGGTTGAGTTCCATTCCTAAAGGGACCATATTATAGTTATTACAATACTCACATGTCTATATTTAATAGAATAATTGGTTATCCAATTTGAATAATTTTCATACCTTGTTAAGATCGCACTATAGAATCATAGAAAAAATTAAATCCTGGTGATATTTTATACATTTAACTTGATGGAAAAGTAATGAATTCCCTTTATTATGGGTCCGATCACAATGAATTTAATCATATTTCTACATTAAAAACTGCACATCAAATTTAGAAATTTATATAATTCATATACTAGGTTAGTAACAAGGTTAATGAAACTACAATTTACATGTATCATATTGACATTGAAATATTTTTCATGCATACAAATCAATTAATTATGCAAATTTTCACTACCATTACTATCACTTGAAATGGTAGAAAATATTATGGTGATGATAAATTTATAGAATATCTTGTGACGAATATATATGGGGTATTTACAAGATATTAGTCACCAAAGGTAATGTCAATTCAATTAGAAAAAAAAACAAACATGTAGAGGGAATTAGTGGGTCACTCAAGACATAAGAGATTATTATGAAATTAAAATATGAAAATGAAAAAAAATGAAAGAAAAAAATAAATATTACTATTTCCTGTAGGTATTCAATGGTGTCTATTTTGGTAGTGATTTCAAAATTTATCACATAACCCAGAAGATGAAGAAATTCGAGAGGTAGTAGAAATATATTCATCACACTATAAAGTTAAATAATCAAAGATAAGTGGACGTAAATTTCTATAAATGTAATAAGAAGGGACACATCAAACTGAAGTAACCCATATTCAATAATAAGATAAAAATATAAATAAATACATTAATGTTTCTTCATGGAGTAATAGTGATGGATCTATATTTTCAACCAAATCAATTAATGAGAGTGAAAAAGTTCTCATGGAATAATTTGAGGTAAATGATGAGGATAAATGTATCAATATAAAACCCCAATGAGTTATATATTAAATGGAAAATGGGTTCATAAGACACATGTGCAATGACTACTCTATGTTCAACCATATTGAAGATCTTAATGGAGTCTATGTCATGTCTGGTGACAACTCAATGTCTAAGATCGTAAGAATATGTAGCATTGGTTTTTTAAATTATACCATTATTAAATATATTTTAATATGTTTATGTTTTGAAACATTATTTTCTTATTATTATCCAATTATGTGATAATTTTTTTACAGTTTCTCTAGAAAACGAAGTTTTTGATGTTTTTAGCTCCAAAGAAAATATTTTATTTTTAGCCTCACAGTTTCACAATTTTTATGTAATTGATATAAAATATCTTTCTTAAAAATGAATTCAATTTCATAATGTATAAGAAATTTATTCATTGATTTTTCATAGTTTACTTAGTAATTATATTAAACACACCCATGTCAGATTCAAACAAAATCAACTAGAATGATATTTCCCAAAATTTTAATGAAACATCCATTAAAATTTTATTTTCGTAGAATATTCTAGGAGGATTTTCTAATTTTACCCTATAATCATTTGGATTCTCCTTCATCCAAATCATTTTGAGTGAAATTACTAGTATAGGTAATATATTTCGCCTCACTAGTACTTAGTGTGATTGAGTTTTATTTATTACAATGTGAACTCACACTGTTATCACCCAAAGAAAAAATCCCACCTCAATTAGGTATTTTATATGTTAAACCCCTCACTCCCATAGCGGGTTTAATGAATATAAACAAATATTGTTATTTTAACCATTTAATTTGATGTTATTTTGGATATAATTATTATTCTATCATCTTAATAAGTCATTTAAACCATCAATAGTTTTAGGAGGCATTAAGAGACATTTTTAAAGGCCTCACTATGCATTTCTACCAAGCAACTAGTGTAGTATAGAGTGGAACCTACACACTATCCTACCTAACTGGGTAATAATTGAGTAAAGTAGTGGAACTAAATCACTACCTTGCAATCTGCCCACTGGTGAGTCATAGAGTCTAGCCAGTGGGCCTTTTCTAAAAAGTCATACTAGCCATTATTGGTTTTCCCCTCCAGTCTCTCTCACCTCCAATGACTCTTTTAGACTGAAAAATACACCTAAACCACCATGGGACCTACAGATACTATTAATACACCCACAATAAGGCTTTTAAACTTTTAATTACTGTTATTACTTCACTTGAGGTCCATTTTTTTCTTCCCTTGTTTTATTTTTTATGTCTCACTACCTTATCTCACTTTCTCACATTTTTTTTCTATTTTTTCTTTAAAATACATGATATTATTCTATAAAGGGTTTGTGAAAAATAAAAAAACTAATATTCTTCTTTTTATAGGGTTCTCACAACAGTTAAAGTGATTTTTGGGGTTTCATTATATAATAATTAAAAAGAACGTTTATTCTTTTAAATTGGGTTTCTTACTACAAAAAAATTTAAAAAAATGTGGTTTTGGGTGATTAGATACTATTTAATCCAATAAAATAATGAAAACCTCAAGACTTTTAGGGATGGAGGTGTATGAACTGAAATTGAGTATTTGATGAACTAATTTATAACCTTATATTATCATTTATATTTATTCCACAAAACTTTTTATTTTTAATTTTAGATATTATTTACTTTTAGGATTGTATTTATAATACTTTTTTAAATGAAATTACTCCCTATATCAATAATAAAGGGATTAAAAATTAATATTGAAGAAATAATTGGTTTCAAAACCTTAACTAGTTTCAATAAATGATCATTAACCATTTCCACTTCATTTAACTCCTAAGGTGCTACTGACATACACTCAAGAGGTTGATTTCCATTCCTTAACCAATTCCACTCCATAAGGGACACTCAGGAGGTTGAGTTCCATTTCTTACGGGATCATATTATAGTAATTAGAATACTAAAATGTCTATATTTCATAGAATCATTGGTTATCCCATTTGAATAATTTTTATGCATGGAAATGAAACATGAAATTTTGGAACTTCTTAAATTGACTTACAAGGAAAGTAAAATTGTCAATGAAAATACAATTTTTATTTGTCATTATGACAATGAATGATTTGGCATGCATACTAATGAATTAATTGTTAAAATTTTCACTCACATTACTAACATTTGAAATGGTAGAAAATATATTGGTTATAATATATCTGTATAATCTTATGCGAAGAAGATACATTGGGTATTTCCATGTTATTAGACATTAAAGTTAACATAAATTACAGAAGAAGAAATACAAAAAACATACTAGTATAAGTAATTATTGTGTCAATCACGACATATGAGATTACCATGAAATTGAAATATAAAAAAGGGAAAAAAGGAAGAAAAAAATAAATAATATGATTTCCTTCAAGGTAGTCAATAATGTCTCTTTTGGTAGTGATTTCAAAATTTCCCACATAACTCAGAGGATGAACAAATTCATGAGGAAGAAGAAATATTTTTATCACGCTAAAAAGTTGAATCAACATAGATAAGTTTAAGTGACATTATATGAATGTATGAATAAGGGATATATCACATATAAGTGGTCCATATTCATGAATACGATAAAATAAAAACAACAAAGAAATAAATCCATCAATGTTTCTACATGGAGTGATAGTGATGACTCTCTCTCTTTAACCAAATCATGTGATGACATTGAAAGCTTTATCATGGAATAAATTGAGGTAAATGATGTGGATAAATGTATCAATATAAAATCCCAATGATCTACATGGTACATGGAAAATGGTTGCTCGATACACATGTGCAATGAATACTCTGAGTTCAATCACATTGAAATGCTTGATGAAGGCCATGTCACCTTTGGTGACCACTAAAGGTATATGATCATCAGAATAATACCATTGGTTTTTTAAAATATACCATTATAAATTTTTTTTATGTTTATGTTTTGAAACATAATTTTCTTATTATTATGCAATTCTTTTCTCTTGAAAATGATGTTTGTGAGGTTTTTTACTCCAAATAAAATATTTTATTTTCAGCTTCTTGGTATCAAAATTTTTATGTTATTGATATAAAATATCTTTCATTACAACATGTTCTATGCCATGTTGCATAAAAAAGTGAGTCGTGGATTTTTACTTGTTTCCCTATTAATTATATTACACACACCCTTGTCAAATTAAACAGAAATCAACTAGTAAGATATTTTCCTAAATTTTATATCAAAAATTAAATTGTGTGTGAGATCTTCCAACATACTATAATCCTTATATTAAATTTATTGACTAGTATTATCCAATATTATCTTACAATAAGTAATCATAGGTGTAAAAATTTCCTTGAATTGATCCATTCCAAAACTCTTTAATTGTTAATTTGTGTACTTTCATTAGAATTGAAAAATACCATCCATATTTTGAGAAATTCGAAATCCAAGGATAAATTTAAATTCCCTCACCGAATTCATCTAAACCTCTTTTTTGAATGGTTTTATTGTAGAAATGGTTTGTTTGAACAATTTATTCATTTAAAAGATTCAAAATATTGATATCATTTTTTAAGTAAACTAAATATTTTTATGGTTTGAAATAATCCTCTTGGGATTAGTATGAATGTTTAACTAAATAACTATTTGAAAATGATTTTAAAATTGTAAAACATGATTCTGGTTTTAAAGAAAATTTAATGGATATATTAATTATTCAAATATATATCAATTACGTTATTTTTTCATAAAAAATATTATATTTTTAATTAATTTTATAAATTATTTAGAAAAGAAGTTGAGATGACTTTTGTGAGAGAATTGAAATTTTTCATTGGTTTTCCAATTTCTAAAAATATGGATGGTGTTTTTCTACACCAAATAAAATACAAAAATAAACTATTAAAGAGTTTTGGAAAGGATCAATTCATGTAAATTATGAAACATATCATTACATATTGTAAGATAATATTGGATGAGACCAGTAAATTAGATTACAATAAGTTATATAGAGGTATGATTGTGTGTCATATTTATCTTAACACATCCCAGCCATAAATTATGTTTAGTGTTTTTATTTGTACTCATTTTTAAGATATACCTAATTAATCAAATTTAAAATATATTAAAATAATTTTCAAATATATGAAGGTTATAAAATTTTCTGTTTATTTTATCTAAAAAATAATTCATTTGAACTTATAATTTTTTAATATTTTTATTTTAGAAGATTCCAAATAGATAAGAAAACAAGAGGTTAAACTTTTAAACTATATAGAAAATCCCTAGTCTCTTAGTGAAACAATAATAAAAAATATATTAATCTTTCTATGAATAAATTAGAATAAATTCTTATGATGATTTTCCCCCAAATTTGTTTTTATGAAAAAACTCTATTAGATTATGGGCGGACAAATAATGATATTTTTATCAAATTTGTTATCATTAATGAAATTATTATTTATTATAATCTCACTCAAAACAATTTTACTAATAACATTGATTTTAGGGACAAATATTTGAAGATAACTTTGAAAATAAAGATATCATCTCAGAATTTATTAACATTGAACTTCAATTAGAAGACATTTTCAAAAAACCACTTGCTTAAGAATTTTTTGAATTTTTTAAGGAGGATTTAGGTATATATAACTTGTGACACTCACATTTAAATTATGTATGTTTTTAGTTAATCTATTCAATTATTTCTAAAATGTCTATCTAGATTCAAGTTGATGATCTATTGAATTTATATTTTCTATTTTTTTCTTAAAATTACTTTACAATTTTATTTTATTTATTTTTATAAATCTCGTTTAGATCTCACTGAGCCTTTGGTTATTATCATAATGGGAATATTATTATATTTATTTGGTGATTTTATTGGATATTTTTAACTTAGAGGTAGATTTCATTTTATATTACATATGTATTATACTTTATCTATCAAACATTCTTTTTGTGTTTTTGATAATCACAAAAGAGGATAAAGGTATCAATGCCCCAATTTATCTAGAGGTTTAAAGGATTGAATAATGTTATTTCATTTACTTAAAATCCTTTTTTTCAAATCATACAATTTATTTTAGTTGTTTCAAATAATTTTAACATTATATTTTAAAACTCCCTTTGAAATTAAATGTTTTTAAGCATAAATTCCTTTTAAACATTAATTGTCTATTCTCCTTTTAAAAAAATTATGTGTAAAAAATTATTCTAAAATATATTTTAAATTTCATTAAAAAATATGTAAATATATTGTAAAAATTATCTTAGATACATTTATTTTAAATGAATCTTCTATTTTTATTTTTACATTATATTTACCTTTTTATTTTATGTGTTTTTGATTATCCAAATGATAGAGATTATTATACCCATTAATCTCTTAGTGGTGTTAATGATTACAAGATCCTAATAGTATTTTAACCAATAATTTTAATTAATTTTAGTTATTATTATTTGGATATCACCATAGGATGTTATTTTGTCAATCTTTAGGTTCAAGAAGAATTGGGAGACATTTATTGATGGCAGCACGAGGAATTTCTACCAGTTATCTGGTGGTGAACCACTAACCAATATCTATTCTAGATAGTGGAAAATGAACATTTTCTAGCCACATCAGTCTTTTAGTGAGAAACACTAATTGGATGATGATCATGTAAGTGTCACTTTCTCACTACCTCCCCCATCGACCTGCCATAGATTCTTAGTAACTTACTGATGGACCATTTCCAAAAATTTAATCTATCCATTTTAGGTTGTCCCATCCAGCCTATATTACATTTTAATGGATATTTTGGACCCCCCCCAAAATCCAAAAACCACCATTTGGCCTTATAATTCATTACATACGCCCACATTATGGATTATAGAATTGAGGTTACTATTAAAACATCACAAGACTCCCATTTATTTTTATCTTGTTGTTTTTTTCTACCTCATTATTCTGTTTCTCTTTATCCAATTTTCAATTTATTTATTACTAATAATTGAGAGTGTGCTATAAATAGATTATGCTAAAAAACCTCTCCTTGTTCTTATTCTTCTTCTTTGGTTCTCATTATACTAAAGAGAGTGTTTTATGGATTCTTTATATAACCATTAAAAAGAAATATTATTCATTTATATTGGGTTCTTTACTAAAAATAATGAATAATAAATGTTGTTTGAGGTTATTGGATACTACCAAAGACATGGTATAATATAACACTCAATCCTTTGAGAGGAGGTGACATATACACTCAAAATGAGTGTTGGTGAAACATATTTATCACCCTACCTATTATTTATATTTATTACACCACTATTTGTCTTTATAATTTTAGTTATCAATTAGTTTAATCATCGTATTTATTTTAATCGATATATGTAAATTTATTCCATATTTACTCCCCACATGATCCAACAATAACATCATAGTCACCTTCCCAGTCTGAATATATTAATATGGAAAATTTTAATAGTTTATCATCTTTTATAGTGGCAAAAAATTTAGTGTTCCGTTAACATATTTAAGAACTATTTTAGCTACAATAAAATTTGAATCTTTTGGGTCACACTTTTATCTATAATAGATACTTACAACATAAAAAATATCATTCCTAGAATCCATGAGATATAGAAAGATTCCAATAGATTATTTTAATTCTTTTTTATTAACATTAACACATTTAACTTCAGTATCCCCTGATAAATTTATCCCCAGTTTAATAAGTGTATATATAGGTTAAGATTCTTGCATCTCATAATTATTCAAAAATTCATTTGAATACATTTCTTACGATAGAAAAATTAAATATTATCTTTTAACACAAATAAACATGGATGTATTTCATCTATCTAATCATAAATATTTCATATTTACTCATTATTTTATTAGAAAATTCCTGATATTAACACTCATGATAACCTACAAAAATGTTAATATCAATTCATACAATTAAAAAAATTATACCTATATATATTTTGTCATTATCCACTTTTACTTTGATGACATTTAACATCCTTAAGAAGCTATCTGGCCCTAAAAAATATTCCTTAGGGCCTATATTAACATTTATAAGGACTTATTAAATGTTCACACTATAGTGACATAATTATCAAGAGAAAAACTATTAGGATGATCCATATATACCTTATATTGAATATCACAATTTAAGGAGTATTTTTCATCTATCTGATATATTTCATATTTCATGTAAACTGCAACATCATGGAACATCTAGATATCCTCTGACCATGAAACATGAGAAAAATTATCCTAAATATTCACAATTTTACTTGAGGGTAACCTTTTTTCACTAATTTGTATTTTTTATTGACAACCTTTACTTGATTATTTAGATTGTTTCTAAAAACCTACTTTGTTCGAATGACAGTCTTGTTATTAGATCTTGGAATAGGGTCCCATGTATCATTCTACTTGATATGATTTGTCTTATCATATATAAACTTAAGCCAATACTCATGTTTAATGGATTCTTTCATATATTTTATTTCAATGAAATAGATGAGTAAGGTATGGTTTTAAAAAATCAACCTATATTTTGTTTTTTGTGTTGTGTGTTCCTTATATATCAACTTTATTATGCTCTGTATAGGTACATATTTTTCTCCTATGATATTATTTCTCTCTAAATTCTTCCCCATCCTTAGAAACATCAGAATCTGACTCTTAGAAACCAAATTATCATCATTAGTATAGTTATAATAACCATCAACCATATATAGACTGGGCTCAACATATTTTTTACTGGCCTATCATTTTTTTCTCATATTTTTAACTCATTTTTTCATGAAGTGGTATATCTAGAACATTATTTTTTTTCAATTTTTTCCAATAATGATAGTATAAAACCTTTTTACAATCTTTTATTACAACATCTATAGCCTTTTCCATTATATAGGTACCTAATTTAAGATACATTCATTGGTTCTTTCATCAAATTTTCCATTATATAATTCATTAATTTTTACGATGAAATGGATACCTAAATTCATAAAATAACTCATTGTAGGCTTCCCTTTATACCACATTTGATATAAGCTCAAATATGAGTTTGACCTAAAAAAGAAACGATTTTGATTGTAAAAAATAACTCACTATGGGATTTCTATTATATCACATTTCATATGAGGTATCATTTGAGTTTTTCTAAAAATATTTGATTTTGGATGTTCATATTTGTGAACACCACTTCTCTCTAAATTAACATTGATATTACAAACCCATTAATAATAATTCTCTTTATTTCCATAATGATTCTATTCATTCTATTAGAAAAACCATTATTTTGTGGTGTATAAGGAGTTCTATAATGATTTTTAATATTGTACATTCGAATATATGATTGAAAATAATTTATAGTATGCTCTTTCCCAATATTAGTTCTTAATTTCTTGATGTGAAGTAAATGTCCCTTTCAATTTCCCATCTACAAACCATGAATATTAACACTATCAATGACTTGTGATTCATAAATAATAGTACTCTAATTATTCTATAATGATTGAGGAATGTGATGAAATACAATTCAATTATTTTGGATTTGTTTCTCAAGGTTCTATAAGAATATGGGTGAATTAATTCCTGGTGCCTTGTTGATTTTGTCACCACTCTTTTTTTCATTCCATTTACCATATTCCCCTTTATAAAGGTTATAAAATACATATATCTATATCGAATTAATTGTGGGATATTTCTTAAAAAAATTATTTATATATTTTACTATGATTTTTTTCCATTATGTCCATATATTATATTCTAAATATTATTTTATTTTATTTCACTAATGTAGTAAGAATTTATAGGACGTAGAATCTAGAATACATTCTAAGCAGTTCTTTCTCATATTGTGACTATTTCCCCATATTTAATAAGAAAATAATTTTTCTTAAATATCACCTCATATACCTCATCAAATAGTTTAATTACACTCAATAGATTATATTGGAGACCATAAATAAATAAAATATATTCTGACATTAACTTTTCATTATCAACTTCACGTATTCCAATGCCTCTAGATTTCAAATTACTCTCATTGAAAAAGGTTACTACACCAAAAAATGAGTTATTTTATATTTTTAGAATCATTTTCCCCCATTAACATGTGATGAGGATCCAATATCATTGAACCGTGGCTCTATCCTTTTACTAGATTTAAGAGAAACTTCCAAAATCAATGAATTTTTTATGTTGATATTGTTTTATGTTTTATTTTATTTTTAAATATTTTGTTTATAATTTAGAATAATTTATATACACTCATTTTAACAATGAACTTGATGGTCATATCTTCCATAAATCTCCTCAATCCCATCATACATGTTTTTTTGAGATCCCCTAGCTTCCCTCCCAAATTTATTTATTTTTATTATTGATCTATCATTCAAAATTTTTGTTTAGACCCCCTAGTTATGAATTTCATATGTTTAATGGGAGAGACAAGTTATACCTAATAATATCGGATTTGTGCCTATAGTCCCAAAAACACCAATAATATCCTCTAAAATAGGATCTTTTAGATATTCATTAAGACTTTTATTGAAAATATGATTACCATTTTTCCATAGAATCAACATTTTTTTGTCTTTTTTTGATAGAACCTACATCTTTAGATTGTTCTATAATACCTTTAATAAATTATTAATCTTCTTAATATATTTTTCAACCTTGGTTTTACTATTTTGGAACTTATAAAGTTTGATTATTTTTAGAAACTATTAGTTATAAAGATTAAATATTTTCAGAAACAATGGGTTCATATTTTACCAAAATTAAGGCATAATAATTATTAGTAAATTGAGATGATTTATGCTTCAATTATTTATTGTGGTTATAGTAAATCATAAATTTTAAAATGTTATTTTAATATTTAATAAACCTTTTTTCTATTTGAATAATATTTTATTCATGAGCAATAAATTATTCTCAATTTTTTTATAATTATTTTCTATCCATAAACATTATCTTTTATATGTTTTAGTTTATTAATATATTAATTATCCTTATTTAAAAAAACATTAAAAACATTCTTAATCTTCCCAATATACTTATAAACATATTTGGAATCATTTTTGATTTGGTAATTTCTATCATGACAGAATTCGTATTATATCCTTAACATGTAAACCATATATGCATCATATTCTTCCTCTTCTTATCCATTGTTTGAGTTGTATCCTTTATCTTATGAAATTTACGTAATGTTATTATATATTGTTCCACATTATTCATATAATTAATTATTTGAATAATAGTTTTATACTTTATATTTACATAGAATTCTACTTTTATTTTCCTTTTTCAGCTTCCATCTACAATCATCATTTATCTTATATCCTTAACTAAATTTTCTTATAGACTTCTGTTGATATTTAAATTCATAAAATTAAACCTTAGATTAGATAGTTTTTTTATTTTTTGGAAAATATGTAACAATATTTTCAATTTCTCCATATTTGAAACATTTATGTTTATGTTCTCTTTATTATATCATTTCACCCTCTTGAGGATTTTAAAAATTGAATCCATGAGTTTCTTGTGGTTTTCATCACTCTCATAAACACTTCCTGAGTCACTTGAGGGCTCATCTTCTTCCTTTATGATCTTAAATTTTTTAATGGATTTATATTTTATCTTAGACTTTTACCTTTTCTCTTTAAAACTTGTGTTTCTATCATCTCATAATTCAAAAAGGGTGTTATGCAATTTATCCAGAGATGTATCATATTTTTTTTAAAAGATTATATCATTGTTTCAAATATGTATGGAATGTTTCTGATCAATGTTTTTACCATAATTAAATCGTTTATATTCTCACCAATGCATCTGATATAAAAAAATATATCATTCAACCCTATGAAATAATCATAAATATTACCATCTTCATCCATTATTATATCTATAAATTTCACCCTCAAGATTTATAAATTTTCTTCTATTATTTTGATGTTTCCTTCATATATATTAGCAAATTTATTGAACATGCCTCTATTAGTTGTTACCCTTATAAAATTAGTGTATAATTTGTATAAAAAATTTGAGAAAATGATTTTTATGTCCTTCCCATCTATTCCAAGATTCCAATTTTCAAAAAATTTCTTAAGACTATATCATTCAATGAATGGATATCCCACAATGATAACATCACACATTTCTAATATTAATGAGAAAATTTAATCTAAAATCTATTTTGAATCATATAAATTATTCCCATAAATATATGGGATCCCTCTACAGTTCAAAAAAACTTCAGTCTCCATGACGAGTAGAATCATAGGGGAACCTAGTTTTCTTTTAAATAACATCTAGATCCAAAATCGATTAGGTTACTACTAGGGGTGGTGTGGGGGTGAATTATTAGTACCTATTGTCATTTTTCTCAAATATTGTTTTTTAAATTATACCCCTATGAGTGATTAATTTCATGATTTAATTTTTATAAATTTATTCTCACTTGTATTCATGAATAATAATGAAAAGAAACAGTTGAGATATTTTTACGTGGTTTGATCTCAATCTAAGAAACTAATTCATATTGTGATTAATAATTGGTTGATTCATGTATTTGAATATGACTGTATAATTTTAGTTATTACATGTTCCTATCAATTGGTACTAGAATTTTCAAATGGTATCACCCACTTCACTTTGTGAACATATATCATCTACTTCTAACTATTGAATTCATGAATATGTTTAGTTAGGAACCACTTGTTTTTCAAATCTCCACCCTTTACTCTATAATGAATCAGATATCTACATTACTACTGGATGACTAAAAATCAATAAATATTTATTTTTCCTGGAAATATTTGACTACCAAAATGATATTATGTATATAGAAGTAGATCGATCGTTCTCTTACACTTCTTCCAGATGATCTTCTTATGAATGAGAGCATGCATTCATGAAATTATATCCTTCCTTCTTAGTAGAAATAATTTTTTTGATCTTCAAAAAAATAAATAACTTTCTCTAAATTCATTAAAATATTCCAAAATGATATGTAGGTCATCATTCTTATACTTCCCAATCATTGATATTGTTGAGTTTTGAGGTATCAATTCTTGAACACACTCATTTTATTCCTTTCTCCTTTTTATATTTTTTATATAATTCAAAAAATTTATTTCCATAATTTTTATGAAAATTACCAATGATTATCAAGTGTAGTGAGTTTCCTAGTCAACAACATCAATTTAGCATCCTATAGAATCAGTAATGAATGATTTAAAATAATTAATTTGAAATATAAATGAATATATCAAGACCATTACCATATTAATTATAGTAAACATCACTTATTAGAATCCCCAAGAATCATAAATTATCTAAAACAATAAAAAATAAATGAAACTCCTAGTTAATAGGATTCCTTTCACACTAGTATGGTACCATGATGTCGTACCTTATCCAGTAACACAAAACCTTAGCTTTGGTTTAATGTTACAAACTCATATTGAATAATAGTCCACTCAAATACAAATAATGATTTATCTATGAAAAACAGATTAGCATCTCAAGTTTTAATCACTATTAATAAATTATCATTAAGATGATGTAGTATATATTTATGTATTTCTCGGAATCATTCTTATGCAGGCTCAAAAATGATCTCAACATAGAGTAATTTATGTTTATAGACATTAACGTTTACACTGGCCAATTAATATTTTTAGAGCTTAGATGATTCTTACAGAGATAATGAATACTGTTTACATGTATTAGAATGACGGTTACACAAGGAATAATGATAGTTACATATACACTATATAATGTTAATTCCATAGAAGGATAATGGTTATGTATAGTTATAATTATGCTAATACAAAAATTAATTGTTTCATACATAGTTCAATGCATTTACCAATTTTTGAAACCTCAGTAATAAATCCCAAAAATTTTTAGTAGAACATAGAACACATTAGAATCTTTAAAAAAAATTAAAATAACTAAAATAATTTCAAAAACACTTCAATTATTTTCAATGTAATATTAAGAAACAATTATAAGGTTACTTTTGAATATAATTTTATATGAGTTTGTTTTTATAAATTTGAAATTATGTTTGATGAATTCTTTGTGGACCCCATTAAATTGAAGATGAGAGTCAAGAGGAAATGTCCTCCAGATAGAAATTCATTATAGGATATCAATTTTTCCACTCTATATCCCATTACCTTACATAATACCATTTCCATCATCCATTCATTCCATTCATCTATCAGGGATTAAGATATACACCATTCCCCTATCGTTATTTATTTTTATCACTCCCTGACTCTATTTATACCATACACAAATTTTCATAGTGAACGCTCCATCCCATTCCATATTATACAATCCATTTCATTCCCTTATAAAGATCAATATTCATATACACTTCCCTCTATTATTTTATTCCATTATATATACCACTTTATCCATTTTGGTAGAGGAGGCGGTATAGGGGATGAGAGGGGATGAGAGGGTTGGAATGCTAGTGTAGGATGTTTATAGGGGATGAGAGGATTGTGATTAATACTTGTGTTGTAAGCCTTGTGAAACCAGGATTTATTATTCACGATTTTGATCTTTATTCTATTAAATACAGTTTCATATATTAAATGATGATAGGGTGAGGGTGATGGAAAAATACTGGAATCCTAAAACATGATATTATTCTTACTAACTATATCCTTATGAATGAGTACAAAAGGGATAAAATGGTAAAATGATCACATAAACTAGATTGTAATAATCCCAAGTGAGGTACAAGTGAAGCTATTAATCTTATAAACTAAGTATATATATATATATATTATGATATCATAGTGTATTATATTGATATATTTTATGGTACAACATATAGAAATAAAGTCATGTTATATTTCATGGTTTGGGTATATCATTAATATGATATGAAAAAAATCATAGCATTATACCAATATGTAAGTGAAAAAATAAATGTATTATTGAAAGGATAAACATTATAATATCTTCCACCAAAGGATATAATTAATAGTCGTTGTTTCATATGATGAGACACTTAAGAGGATCGATACATTCATATGATGATTTCATAAATGACCAGAGCTATTTATTCATGTGTTGTGGCACATGAATAAATAGATAAAAATCCTAGAGTCTCTTGGAGACATATATAATGGATCCATACTCATGAGATAGTGGGTGTGTGTGTTCTTAGATTATTTCGACCTTCCCAAATATCTCCCTTCCTCTTCTTTTCCACTACCTCCCTTCTTAAATCCCTCAATGTTTTCCACCATTACACTACAAGGCAGTGGAATTCAATGGGGAGAAGAAGAATCCCACTATAAGGTGGGGTGATTCTTTTAACCTATTGATACACCATAGAGAGGGGAGTTTTATGGATCCCATTTAGTGATCATTTTCAATAATGATGAAAAATATAGGTAGTAATGATCAATGGTTTTAGGTACCATTGTTTTATAAATTAATGGCTTCAAAGTTTCTTGCATTATAATCTTGTGTTCCTAGGTTTCCAGTTACTTCCACCATCTTGATTAAGTGTTAATCACCTTTAGAAAAGTCATAAATGGTATCAGAGTAATTATTTATTATTTTATGCTAAAAATCTTTTTTTAATAAATAATTTAATGTTTTTTTGGATTGGATTCATGATCCATATTCTAATAAATTATGGGATTTTTTTATTTTGCTTGGACCTCTAATATGTGATGTCATATTCTATAATTTAATCAAACCATACAATATATCATATTATAGGTAGTGAAACATAGAAAAATATTATATATAATAGTATATGATATAGGGATCATAACATTTGATAGCATTGTTAATTTTTTTCTAAAACATTGCATCACATTATAAATATGGTACATCACATGCCCTAAAAAACTATTCTAGGTGCTGAGAACAAATTCTACATAGTTATTATTGTAAAATTCAGATCAAATATGTGTGAAGTTAATCCTAAAAAGGATATCACGAGATGAATTTAATGTTGTGTGAAACATATCTTAATCCCTAATAGGCGCTAACTTCTCAGTTAACACTTGGTGGGCCATTCTTCCCAACATTTAATCTCATATGACATCATATTGTATGTCATGATAGTCAAGACAAACTCTCTCATATTACAATTGTATTTTTGTGTTATGTTATTATTATGTGAGTCCTATCAAGGGATTCTATTTCCTTTCACATAGATCTTATATTACATAGGACATCACTAATTAATAACTAGGATTATTAGTTCTTAATCATGATTAACAATTTAAAGAGAGTTTTTTATTCTAATATTTTCGAATCTTATACTATGATTCTCCATATACCATTGAAAATGATATAGTAAAAAATTATTTTTTTATAAATTTCAATTAATAATTGTATAAAGGATTTTCAAAATGCTTATATATAATAATCAAAGTAATTTTGGGATATTTATTTATTTATAAAGGTGTTTATAAATTAAATAATTATAATTTATTTTTAATGAATTAATTAAAGGATTATGAAACATTTATTTAATAAATATAAATAAATATTAATTATTAATATTTAAAAACCATTTCAAATTACATGGAATTAATTATAATTTATAAATAAAGTGTTTATTTATAAATTATAAGATTAATTATTAAACTGATTATAAATTTAAAAATAATGAATTTTTTTTAGGACAACATATATTTTTAATTAAGAATGGTTAAATATTACATAATTTAATATTTTCAAATTAAATTACATAATTTTAATATTATTTAAACCATATAAAAATGGGTTTTGATAATTTATTCTATCAAGGTTTAAATAATATTAAATATGTGATAGTCAGATTACGTAAATTTATTATATAATCAATTTGGAATATAAAATATTTATATTTAATTTAGTGTTATATAATTACAGTAAATTCCATATATTAAATAATATAAAATAGTTCATATTGGTAATAAGTATAAATTTTTTATATTTATTTAATTATGGAATATTCATATAGTTTGTCTATGTTATAAAATATTTATAATTAGTTTTACTTGGGAATTTTTCATATATGTTTACCTCATGTATAAATTTATGATTTGTGTATTTATTTAATTAATTTTTTGTTTCATATTGTTTTAACAAAATTTTAAATTATTACTATGGATATATGATTTACTTTAAAGTGTTAAAATAATTTTATAATTTTTCATACATGCAGCTAAGGAGTTACATTTTATGTGCGGTATTTGATTTAGTTTCCCTCAATCATGACTTTTTATTATATTAAGGTATGAGTAAAATGTATTTAGGTCAGGATACTTATTGGCCTAGAGGATTATGACTTGTCTATATAAGTGGAGGATGACTATCTGTGGCTCCTAGTTTAATCTAATAGGAATTTTTTGTTTCATATATATCTAATCCTTTACATGAAAGGGTTTCATGTATCTTATTCATGTGATGCACTAAAATATGTATGGATACAGATTCCTTTTAATTTGGGTTAATAACATAGGATTCGATTTGTATAAAGGGTTACAAATCAACATAGCTTAAACATATTGATTTGGGGAGAATAATAGGATTCCAAACAAAATCACTTTAATATTTCATGCATAATGTAACAATGTGGGGTAATATGGTGATATTAAATCCCCATAAAAATAAGAAATATTTGTTTCATACCAATGTGAACAATTATCAAGACCTATATTATCCAAATGGGAAGGTAATTTAAAAGTTGGGTACCTTTGTATTATCTTATATATGGAAATCAAGTAATGCATGACTTTAATAACACTAGGACACCCGAGGAATAGAGTTGAATTTATCCATACGATGGATTTGAAAAACAGTTGTTCACTAATCAATCCAAGATTCCTATATGATATGATTGTGATGATGTCCTACCTAAATAGCTAAGTGATGGTAGAAATGAAAAAGTGACATAAATCCTAGTGAAATTTGGATATTCGAACACTAATAAATATGATGAGTTTAAAAGGCATCATAATTTTAGTGGGAGAAAATTTGATTAAAGGGATTAATAAATTTTGTTAAAATGTGATACTCATCAAATAAAAAAATAAATCGAAGAAAAATAAAACCATCATCATTAAACATAACATTGAGATCAATACTTGTATAATAGAGTCTAGATGTATGAAGCATTATAGATTTTTTGAAAAATTAAGAATTGTTCTTAACCAAAAGAAAATTTTATGTGTTGGAGTAAACCCTTCTTGAGCAACCAATCATTGAAGTACATCCACACATGGATATGGATGTTTATGTAATGCATAAAATAATTCACTAATGGTTTTCTTAAGTCATGTTTTGACTATATAATTCATTCTATTATCATTTATGAAAATATAATAAAAATTTAAAATAGTTCAAGAATTTTTTACCATATAAACCCAAAGTATTTAGTATTGATGAAATAAGTCATATGATGTTTATGTTATGTTATTACATCGATAATAAATGTGGATAAAAGTTAAAACATAAAGAAACAAAATTGTTAAAAGTTCCAATAATATTTATTCAAATATATAGTAATGGTCATTAAAACCTAAAGGATATATCAAAAAGGATAAATAAAGATTTCATGGGATATTATTATAGGAGATACATGAAGGGGTTTATAGAAACTCCAATCCATGTATTATTGTTTTAGAAATTAACAATTTGATTATAAAGGGTATATGATTTCAATTATATCTTTTATAATTTTTCTAAATATATAAGATTTTAAAATAAAGGCAATAATTGGAAAGGATTATAGTTTTCATTCAAAAAATTAATTTAAGGGTTGTTGATTCATATATTTTAATATTATGGAATTTATAAATCATAGTTGATTTTTAGAGAAGGATGTGTATAGTAATATTATTTATATAATTTGATAAGATTAATTTTTTTCTAACAATGAATTGTTATGAATAATAGAATAAGATGGATTAAATCACATGCATCATGATTCATCCGATTCTATAACATATTTTAAGTGAATGATAATGACAATATTTTTATTTCGGATCAAAGCATTTATCTAGATGTTTGTTAATAGAAAATGGACTTGATATCATGAAATTAAGTGAAATATTTAAAATAATAGCCTTATTTTTATAAAATTTTACCAAGAAATATAAATATAAATATGATATGGATGAAATGGTTTTTTATTAAATGTTTCAACTAAAAAGAAAATAGGTTTTATTTCCTAACACAAATCCATTTTTTGAATGATATTATATTAGGTTTAAGAAACTATTGGGAGTATGTTTAGAAGTAGAGATGTTCGAAGATAAACAATAAAGGATTATAGATGCTAAAAAATAAATTGAATTATCAATTTCAAGGAAATTTTTTGATATAAACAATTCCAAGAATGATGATGATGTACTTTGAAAGAGTTATAAGTTGAAAAAAATGTTAACATAATATCATTTATTGTTAAGGATTTAAATAGTTTGAATATGTTTATGTATTTTAACATTAATGATATGATTCCTTACTATAACCATTATTCAAACAATATTTATTCATATATTTTACTCACAAAAGAGTTTAGTAGGAGGGTTTCATCAAATAGATATATAGAGATATGACAGGTATTACGTAGAGATGTAATGCAGATAAAAAACACAAAAAGATTGTCAATTTTAATGCTATTATGGTAGTATATAATATGTGATTCTATACGACATGAAATCCTATATGATGTTTTCAGTGTATTTAAATGATTTAAAAAATTAAAAAAAATTCATGTTATTCAAAAATCAGTCTCCACATTTTTAGTTTTTCACATGGGTTCCACACACACATACACACTGATATATGTATTGTATTGTAATAAGATAACTGAAATATAAAAGTATGAATTTGAGTTATCCATAAAAAATGTTCATCATGTATATTTATTGGTTATGAATAATGTTTATGTTTAGTGTGAGTGCAATTCATGTATCACGATATGAAATATGACCATAAATCATAAAAATGTTTCGTGTACTAGATGGCACACAATGTGTGAAACATGAAGTGTTGTAAATAATGTATTTGGTATACCAGAGGTCCATGGTTAATATTTGGAGTCCCTAATACCTGAGGTTTTTGAGATACCTAACCTTATACCTTTTACAATTTAATAACTTTGTCAAAAAAGCCTTTAGGCTTAACAAATTTGGTGGTCGATGGGTTTTTTTGTTGACCATATTGACATTTTGAGCTAAAAAAAGATGAGATATCTACTCTCATATCATGAGAATTAAATATAGTAAATAAATTAAGATAGTATAAGGATGTTTAAAATCATACATATACCACAAATATGAAGTTATTATCTATTCCAGTGAAGAATATATAATGTGTTCATCCATAAAGATAAATGACATGTGATGTATTCATCGACTAGGTTAGTAAATAAAAAGTTAATTGAGAATTTATGAATTGTCTATATGAAATTTATATATTATGTGACTTATTTTAAATTTATTTCAAGTATAAATAGATAAACTGAAAATTCATTCTAGCATATAATGTGACTCATGGACACTGGTTTAGAGATACATGTCCCCGATGATGTACATGCTAGATCCTATTATAACATGAGTAGATATGGTGTTTGGCTATAAGAAACTCTTTTATTACATTTATGAATTTGGGAACTCATATTTGTTTATAATTATTTGAAGTCCAATTAGGTCACACATTGTGGTTAACTGATTGGTGATTAATTTTTTACATAGAGTGATAGTCAAGTTGTGTTTTAGAGTTTATCCAAAAAGAGTTATGATTGAAATTTCAAAAGGCATTTCATATTATGTAAAAAATGGTGAAGATAATGATAGTTTCTAAAAGAGTATTGTAAGATATCCGAAAGGTGTTTTGGATATAGTTTCAAGATTAATTTCATATGATACTATATAAGGTGAGATGTCACTAAGGCTACTTGGTTTTTTTGAAAATGTTAATTTTTTAGACTTATAACCAATATATAAGGTATATATATTCTAGTATCATATTATATAATATTTATATTTCATAATTTATGAAATTAAGGAACATTATAATTTTACATATCTTGGATTTGTTATACCATTCAATAGAATATAGAGATATCGTAGCACTACCATGTTATGACAATATAACATTGGAAGGATTAATGAAGGAATTAATATTAAGATCAATAATACCAAATAATATCATTAATAGTGGTTGTTTAATATGATGAAATATTTATGAAGAATGATACATTCTTATGATGTTTTTATAATTGGAAAAATTCATTTATTTAACACTTGAATACCTAAATGATACTCAAGGAGCATCCTCAAGGATTATATAAGGGATACACCACCATGAGATGGTGGGTGTGTATATCCCTAGATGATTATATACCTTATTGAATCTCTCATTATCTTAATACTTTACAATATAAGGAAATATATTTATATGGTGAGGAAACTAATCCCACCCAAACTTTGGTCAATTCTTTCAAATCCTGGATACACTATGATGAGTGGAGTATTATGGATTCCCTTGAGTGATCTTCATCATGCATGATAAAATATGGATAGAAAAAATGATCAATAGTATAAGTTAAAAAAATATAAGTTCATTATTTTAGAGATAACATGTTTTGGGTTTCATTCATGGTGATCTTGGGTTGATGGGTGTATAGTTTCTTCAACATCTTAATTAAGTGCTAATAATTCCTAAGAAACCCATAAAAACCACACAAGTAAGTCTCTTATTACTATGAAGGTAGATTTTAAATATAAGGTGATGTCTCTAATTCATTTATATTGTAAATTCACTTGTTTTGGTTCAATAGGTTGATAACTAAACTAAATTCATCAAATCATATCAAACTGAATCTCTTGTACTGGGTACCTTATTTTCTTTTCCCACTTCCAATACCATAAACACACACACATAAATGAGGGGATAATTTTTTTTGATTTATTTTTATACATGACATTCAAATCCCATAAAGAAAAATGCGTTACCATTATTTTTTATAATAGAATTAGTGAATTAATCAACAAATCCCTATGTTCAATGGGATTACTCACTAAAATAAAAATACATTTGTTCTCAAATTTACATCAGCCAAATTTTTTCACATTTCTAGAGATAGGTAGTGTTTGATTATATTAATTTTCATATTTTTTATAGATAACCCCCAACCACTAAATATACTTCATTCATGGAAATATATTTTCAAATTAAATTTCAATTAACTATATACTCACTTCTAAAAATTGGTTTTCAATGATAGATAAATGAAATTTATGATATTCATTCATTCCATTTGATACAATTATTTGTTATATTTATGGCTCACAACCATTGTAAAATTCCATCACACATGAAGTGTGTGTAAATAGAATAAATTCATTCTATTTTTTGACCCAAACTGGTAGGAAAATTGTAGTTCAATATGCGTAATAAAATTTGGAAGCCAAATTCACTAAGATTTAATGACCTCAAAATAACCTAAGTGAGGTAAAATCAATAAATCATAATATTATCACACATGGAAAAGGAATATGAGTTTATGTACAATAAAATAGTGTCCTTAATATTTTATTAATTACTAATGTAGGATTCATACATGTTCATTAAATATTTCATCATGTTAGTCCATAAATTCCCTCTCAAAAGATTACAGGAGGGAGATATTAATTTTTTATTTCTTTTATAGTTCAAGTAGTGGAAATAAAGGATATTGTTTGTCTAATAATATAAGGGGTCATTTAGAATTTAGGAAGCTTAGAAATATGCATCCATGTTGAAATATTTTCCAATTGTGAAAACTAAGGCACTAAAGAATAGAATCATTAAATTTTCAAAAGGGGAATATGAAAACTTTTATGAAGTTTATAAGAGGTACTAATGGTATTATTAATAATTAAAAATCCATTAAATACCTCCTGATTTTCTCATGATAAAATGATATGATGGTATAACTTGGGATGAACTAGTCTTGGTTGACACAATTGCTGGAGGGTATTATGGAGACAAGTGTTCCATGGGATTAATTAAAATATTTAATTATTTATTTATGAATTTATGGAATATGGGTATAAAATTAAGGATTTTGGTGTCCTTTTAAGCCACCAACACCACAGTTTTAATTTAAATATTACTCAATTGAAAAAAGTTAGAAGATTAGATGTCTCATACACATGGACTGAAGCAAAAAGAGTGTGATTAATTTGGAATTCTTGGAAAAATTTCATAACAATACAAAAAAATTAATGAATGAATCCCCTCCAAATTATATAATTGAAGAAAATTATATGAAAAGATTTGTAATAAAAATTATTAGAAGTGAGGAAAACCCAAGATCATCATTAGAAAGTTATAGGAGTAATTTATAGTAGAATTTAAGGGAAAATAAATTCTTGTAATATTCAATTCCATGAAATTAGTATTTTATTATTGGATTTTCAATTAAAATATATCCAATTTGGGGGAATCAAATGAACACCCTATGAAGGAGTAAAGTTTTTTCAAATAAATTTGGGAATCCAAAGAATCAATGAAAATTCAAGGTTATTAATCCTAAGGGTCATGAGTATAATAATATATTTTCATATTAATTCTTCTAATACTAGAGAAATAAATTGCACATACATAAAAATTATTGTTTAAAGGGGAATTTATAGACTAGTTTTCATTGAATAAACGAGAATACACACCCTATTCAAATTTATAAATACCATTTAATTAAAATGATATTGGAGTTCCTTCATGGAATTCGAGTTAAACTCTAAATTAATGAAGGAAAAGGGCATGATTTAATCAAAACCACTCTTAAAGATATCAAAGAAACTAAAACCCACTTATCAAGGATGGATAGAAGGTTTGAGAATCTATTCAAAATACCTAATAATGACTCTATAATTTTATAGGATGGATTGATTAGTTAGTAATGAAAAACAATGAAAAGATCTATGAAAAGGGGTACATTAGATATCAATAATTCCCAAAAAGTGTGTTCTTTCATTCATAATGGAGGAATATAGGATTATTGAAGATGTAAAAATATGAGAAGTAGATAAAAAGATTCAAAAAGTGGAGTAATTAAATAAAATTATAACTGTTAAGAAATATACCCATGGAAATAATAATGGATGGAAAAAATTGAAAATACAAATTTGGAAGAACCTACTAAAATTTAGATTCAAAGTGATGAACATACAAAAGTAAAGGGGGAAAGAAGTTGGTAAGAAGTGAAAAAAATTCAAGAATGAGGTGGAAACATTGGAAAAAATGATTTAACACAAAGAATAGACTCATGGGTGAATTAAAAAGACCTCATTGGTACAGGGATAACTCTATTATATTATATGGAAGCTATCACAAAGGAGTGAAATTGGAAATTAATGTATGAAGAAGAGAAATACAAAGAAATCCACAAACCCATCCAGAAATAAAAAATAAAAGGGCAGTGGAATTTTTATTTTAGCTATAAATTATTAAAAAAATAAATATAAAGAGTATATAAATATTTAGGAATTAACTATCACGTGATTTTTTTTAATTTAAAGTGGGGAAACATGAAGAAATGAGCCACATCCTTGAAGTGTACATATAAGAGGAAAATTTAAAGAGTGATGTATTATACCTATAAAATCTATGAGTAAATGTGAAATCAAGGATATAGAAACCACATGGGTTCTAATGGAATTGGAAAAATTACTATGGGACAATAGTTGAGATGGAAAAGAAGAAGTCAGTTTGAGACTACAAAAAAAATTCTTCATCTGCAGAAACCCAAGTTCAATATTTCTCATTTCTTATTTTTATCTTTTTTTACTTTATTTTAAATAAAATTTCCCACACTGAGATGTTTTCATAACATTTTTAATTAATTCATTATAAAATATGGCCAAATACATTTTTCGAAGTAAAGGAATCACAAACTACTAAGGAATGAGCAATAATGAAAGGGGAGTTTTCTAATTTAAAATAATTTTATGTTCAATATAATAAAATAATTTACTAAATTAAAATTTTAATCTTTTTTATTATAAATTAATTAATTAAATATTTAAAAAAAATGTGTTGGGGTGAACTAAATGTGGTTTTGGTGTTATGTATTGAAATTGAACCCAATTATTCAAATACATAAATCAAAACTCAAGGTAAAAAACACTTTAAAACTACTGAATTTCTTATTTATAACACTTTAACTTTGATGTTTAATATGATTGAACATATGTGAATAAAAATTTTACATGTTTTAATAAACTTGATAAACATAATCATTATTGATTTTTTATCTATACCTGCGTACTACTTAAAAGGTTCACCCCAAAAAACTAAGTTAAATCATTTGAATTGGTGTAGTGTGAACCAATGGGATCCAAACTAGATTTTTTAAAATGATTTAGAATAAGGGTATGTGAAAACTCAAATCCATAAATAATAGTAATGAAAAATATGAGATCTATTAGCCTAACATTTCTTCCCTTCTTTGACTATTCTAATTAGTCCCAGGGAATACTTACTATTAGAGAGTGTTTAGTTCCATATTAGTGTAACTCTATTTTTGAATAAGTGCATTAACCATCATACAAATATAAAAAAGTGGGGAAACAATTAAAAGCTGTTGAAATGGATAAAGGGGAAGGTTATTGTTGAACTAATTTAAAAAGGAGGAAAATGTTATTTATTTGGGTGGTTTATGGTGATGAGTCATTGACTTGGTGAAATTGTTACGTGATATGATTCTCCTAATTGAGAGGAAATTAAAAATACATTTTATATAACAATTTGGATTTAAAAAATGAATTTTACGCTTAATATTAAATGAATTAGGATTGAAACACCCTTCATAGGGTGGTGTAAGAATATTTTTATTTCCTACTTTAAATATATTATACTAGATAACTAGGGATGTCTATAGTGAGGGGTGACTGAAAATTTATTATCACTCAAATTTTGAAAAAGATATGTTTTGGTTTTCTTGATTATAATAAAAATAAAGTGATGGGTTTGGAGTTTTTTAATCTATTACAACTCTATCCTAGTGTTCTAATGTATGATGTTTCTTCTTATTAATTAATGAATGAGAGGTTCCATAATTTCTTGAACTCTTACCATTTATTGAATGTATTGGGTGAGAATTAACTCAAAATATGTATGCACTTTGTCTACCTCCGTCCTATATGTGTAAGTGTTATAGTACATCAGTCCTATTTTAATTATAAAATTCTTAATCTAGTCTTGTTCTTATTAAGAAATCTTAGAGATTCCACTACGTCTTTCACATTTTCTTGTAATTTCTAATATCTTCACCACTCAGACTAGTATCTTCCATCACGTATAAGCTATAATACATGGAGGGAGAAGATAGATCATCGACTGAGGAAATATAATATAATAGAAATAAATTAAATACAATATAATTTGAGATTATAAACATATACTGCACACATACATCATTTAATAGAAAAATGATTTTATTATTCATTCAAGTATGTGACTCAAACATTACAAGTGGAAAAAAATTACTTCCCCAATAACTATTTTTTTTGCCCTTATTTTTAAGGGTAAAAAGGTCAGAGATAAGAAATAATTAATTACTATATAATTTTTGTGAGATGAGAATAAAATAATTAAAAATAAAAAAAAGTACCAGTAGCATTGCATGTTGAGATCTCTTATATAACATTATTATACTTTCATTCATAAGGATTATTCTTTCTCTTCTTCTTTATCTAGTCAAACCTTTGAGATACTTTATCCTTTGAAATTATTCTATCCTTCCTTCTTTTTTGTGACCTCCCTTTAGAATTGTGATTTAATCTTCAATAAGACCCATAACTTTGGTTTCATTATTTCTTTTTGGTTTATCAACAATGTATTATAATTGATATTATTCATTATAATTTTGATGGATGCCAATTAGTGGTGTGCATGAATACTAATATGGAATCATAGATACTTAATGGTAAGTAAATATGATACATGATTAAAGTTATATGTGATCCATAAAATTCATATACCCCACCAAATATCATTCAAATGTTTTTTAAAGTTATACATAGTTACAAATATCAAATTCTTGGAAAAATATCATACACAGACCACATGATATCATATCGGATCTTTGAATTCCATTTATGATTCATAAAATCATACAAGATCTTGTTAAAATGATGTATAAGAAAAATATCAATCATGATTTCTCATATTTCACGACCTTATATCATTGGTTCTATAGAAAGACAAAAAAATACTAGAAAAATTCTTATAAGTTTTAGGGATTTTAAATTTTTATTCCATGATTGTAGTGAAATTTATAAAACAATTAAAAAAATGGAATCAAAAGAAACCCATCCATTTATTACAAAATATAATTAAATCAATGTTAATCCTAATTTCTCCATTTAAATAATATTTTAAAAATATAGTGTATAAACACTTGACTTATAAAAATACATAAAACATATTGAATTAATAAATATGGGGGAATAAGAATAATTATATACAAATAAAATATAATGAATAAATTAACAACATTAATTCCCTTATACTTAATCCTTGGAATCCCAAACTAGTGGACTTAAATATTATAACCAACATTAAATTATAATGTAATCCAATTGTGAGTTTCCCTTTTTAAACACAATTTTCCCCAATATAATCATGCCTTCTTAAGTTTATTAATTTCATCTCCTCTATGAATTACATCCAATTCACTTCCACTTCTTTATCTTCCCAGGATAACTTATACCTACCATACTCAAAATATTTTACTCAACTCTCATGTACGTGTTGAAATTAAGGTTTTTATCATCCCAATTCCATGTAAGGTTAATTATAGTGTTTATTAATTTCTCCAACTCCACCAAACTAGTCAATTATTTATATAAATCATATGAATTTTTAGGGTTGTCCTACGGTTAAAGGGATGGTTGTTTCTATTGAGAAAATTTTGGAGGTCGATTATAAGGATTGTATCTTTTTTCAAGAACAATGATTGATCCTTAAGTTTCTTTAAAGAATGGAATCCTTCTCCAATCCCTTCTCTATTTATTTTGGTCCACCAATTTTACTTTTTGGTAGGTTAGTGTATAACTTTCGCATTTAAATACTGGTATAAACTTTTCTATCCATTTCCTTCAATAGGTTTCACTTTTTAACTTGATTTTAGTCTTAAAGAAATAGGTTAACTTTTTTAGTGGGTGAGTTCTATTCCATTACCCATATTAGGATACCCCAATTTTAATGTTTTATTGGTAATTTATTTATAAAAGTCATGAAATTTATTGAAGCATTATTATCTGGATAACTATTATGTTATAATTGGTTTTCATGTTCATATAATTTTAGTGTGAAATAACTAGATTTATTTATTCACACTTTTTAATCTTCTTGGGTATTCAACACTTAAAAAGAGATTCAACAGTAATATTCTATTCCTCATCCCTAATTTCTACATCAATATTGTCTAGTTTTGATATATTCAAAATTTATTGTAGATTTTAATTTTTAAGAGAAATGAGGAATATTTAACATCATATTATTTGTATAATTTTGTTTGCATACTTTAATGTTATCTAGGATATCCACCCAATTTTACCTGTATTATAATTCTAAAAAAATTAGCATAAATTATTCAACACATATTCACTTCAGCCTAAATAAATTATTCAATATAAAGTTATAAAGCCCATATTTCCCATCCCTCACACTTGACTTCAACAATAATCATCCAAAAACTTCTAAAGAATGTTTTTTTTCTGCATTTTTGGAATTTTATGGAATATATAATAGGGTAATTCATGGATAATAATGTCTACAATAATTAAATTTCAATGTTGGAAAAAATAGAGGTTCATTATAAATTTTTATTTTAAAATCAAAATAATTCCTTAATCATGTATAGCACAAGGTCCTCAATGCTTATAGGTTTTGAGTAGATTAATAAAAAAATAATTATTCAAATAAAAAATGTTTATCTTAATAAATTTCATATTTTTAAATAATTATTCTTAATGGTTCTAAAAGGATCTCAAGTCAGGGATTAAAATATTGGGAAAATTTTCAAGGAAAAAAATAAAAAATCTTTCCATGAATTCCCCAAAAGTGGAATTAAATTTTTTTCAATTAAACATTAATATAAGATAATTATATGGGTTAAATCAGATTCCAATAATTATAATGGGTCTAGATGTTTTAAATGTTATCAAATTGATCCAAACATGTTTCAAAATATACAAAAAATGAAAAAAGAAACTCATTTTTTTAAAAATTTAAAAATTAAAAATTCTAAATCATTTTAAACTATAAAGGTTCCCTCCTAAAAATAATTAATAGGAAATTAAACATAATAAATTATTACATAGATTAAAATTTAAATATATTTATGTGTAATAATCCAATAAATAAAGTGTTTAGGAAAGGTATAATCTGAGGGTTCTAATTTTTAGATAGATTGGTGGTGTTTGAGACCCTAAATATTTTTTGGGGGGTATATTTCCATATAATTTCTTCATTTTGTTTCCATTAATAACCATTGGGCTCTCTTTTCTATTTTAAGGACCCAAAAAACCCTAAAATGCTATATATGAGGGAATATAAATGATCCATCAAATCATAAGTGATGGTTATTTGGAATAAGTCTGAGCCTCGAATTGTAAAGTAGCACTTGGTCCCATATATAAAAAATATTCTACTGGATAATTTTATCTTGAGACACTATATGTTTTCTTTGTAAATTCCTAAATTTTAAAAAGATTATATTCAAGTTTATTCAATCTCTTATAGTAGTATTTTTCTCTATTTTATATCTCTATATAGATCTAGATTTATTTCCATCACTTCCCAGTATTCCCTATTCTCTAGTTCTATAGGAACATGAAAACTATTCGCATAAATCAACTTATATAGACAGATTCTTTTGGATTTTTTTAATCTATCTTGTAATTATATAAGGGTTAGTCTGACCATTGGATCTAATATTTCTATTTTTCTGGATTATTATCTGATAAATCCAGTTGATTTTATTTTTGAAACTTTATCTTGGACATTTTTTGTAGTTTATAGGGTGTGTACTTATTATACTTCACTCCATACTTAATAATCATATATTCCATGTTCCTATAGTATAGATTGGTCCCCTGATCATTTATGATGTCTCCTAGAACTCAAAATCCTAAAAAATATTAGCTCTCACAAAAGAACAAAATATATTAGCATAATATATTTTGGGGGAATTGGATTCCACCCATTTTGAAACATAATACATACCCAAAATAAGTAATAGTTCCTAATGGACATGTAAAAAGTCCTGATGAAGTATATTCCCCAAAAAATAAGGATCACACAAAATATTATGGATTTATGGGGCATGTCTTGCCTTATGGCGACCTTACCAGTGAATTGATATTGCTCACACATTTGACAACATTCAAATAGCATATTTAAATTAAATAGGTTAATAAATTTATAATTATAAGACTTTACTTGATTTAATTTATTATCCAAAGTGACCTTGACATGCTATATTATGAAAAAATTCAGGCATATATTGTACTTCACTTTCAGGAATATATCTTAATATCATTGGATCGTCACAAATTTTTTAATTATATAGAACCCCCAAAGATGAAATTTGATTCATATTTGAGTATAAAAACATATTGGGGGTTTAGATCAGATGATTATTAATAAAAATCAAAAATATAACCATGATAGTATATTTAGGTTTTAATCATTTAATAAAATAAAAATATTCTCTAGGAATAATATAATTCAATGGGTTTATGAGTCGTGTCTCCACTTTTTCTTTGTTGGGATGTACACCCAGGTGATCAACCACTTTGTTCTTAGCTACATTATTAAATTTTATCTTTAAATTAATCTCTTGAAGTGGTTTCATACATCTTACTAGACTTGTTTTATCAGACACCTTATATATTAAATTGATTAGGGGTGTATGATTGTAAGAATAAATGATCTCAGTTTCCAATAAATAAGAACTGAATTTTATAAAGAATAAATTACAACTGCAAAATATTTTTTAGTGGTTGTAAAGTGGTTTTGTGATGTATTTATTGTCCTTAAGGTGTAGAAAATATATTTAAAATTTCCCTCAACCATTGGGTACTAATATACTCCCAAAATATGGTTAGAATTATCATAAAGTGGATTAAAAGTTTTCTCTCACCTGGGTGGCCACATCACTAGTTGAAAGATCATTCTAATATTTAACTGATCAAAATATTCCCTATAATCATCTTCAAAATAAAATAATCATCTTTCAAAAGTTACCTGGATAATGAAATAGAAATAGTAAAAAAAGTATTTTTATGAATATTCAATAAAATCTTACATGTCCTAGAAAGGATCTATCATGTTTCACACAAATTGAATAGGGTAATGAATATATTATTTTAATTTTAGACATACATACCTCAATGTATTTATATAAACAACATTACCAAACATTTTTCCCCTATCCACCATGAAATGAAACTTTTAAAAATTTAAAACATGGTTATTTTCAATGTATGTTTCCAAAACATTACATATATTTTTAAATAAATGTTCAACAAAATTTCAAAAAATAGTGAAGTTGACTAGAAATAAATTCAATAAATCATCAATGCAGTATCATAAGATACTTTCCATACACCTTTTAATTTTACATATGGCATTACATAATCCCAATTTAATCATATTATATACAATGTCACCATAGGGGAATGTAATGGTTGTTTTTTCCAAACTATCAAGTGTAATGGAAACAATAGAGTAACATAAAATCTATCTATAAAGAAATATTGATTTTTACTACAAACATTTATAACATATTGTCAATAAAGTGTTTGGGGGTAATTATCCTTCCAAGTGACATGATTAAACTTTCAAAAATCAATACACACCATTAATCTTTCTTTAATTCTAATAAGGATTAATTTATTTTCTTAATTCCTCACAATAGTCAATGGAGTTTTTTCGAAACTACTTGAATAGGGTAAACCCATTATGAGCCCTAGATATATTAGATTATTATTTATTCTAAAAACACAATTATATCATTTTGACTTACTCCATAATAGTTTGATTAATTCTCCATTGGTTCTTACTTATAGGTTTATAATTTTATTTATGAACAATTCTATGTATCTGGTTTTTGGAATTTAATATGCATATATCCCATAGATTCTAACATATTTCATGAAAATTATCACCTAAAATTTTATTTAATTTATGATCTTTTCAGTAATGTAAATTTATAAAAAAAATTACTTGAAAATATTCTCCTACTATGTGTTATATATATTTTATATCAGTGACAAAATTCCTTAATTCCCAATTCGGGGCTTTTCCAAATATGAAATTATATTTTTGTTCTTTACATACAATGATTTTATTTAATATAAACAATATCGAATTTTAACTTATTAATCATTAATTATGTAGTCATGTATATCAAAAAATTTATATATTACATATTATTACAAACTATAAATATATTTTCCATATTACAGAACATCCACATTTCCCCAATTTTTTTTAACATTAATTGTTTTCATATAGCTAAAATTTCAGGAAACATACCTAAATCTTTACCACATTCAACATACTCAATGTTTTGTCATTTATAGATAGAATTAACCATGTGGGGAGACTTCATAAAATCAAATATATTGTTGTAGATAGTTATGTCTGAAAAATACATGGTGAGAATTTCTACATGTACATTAATGACAATCTTTACTATTTTCAAGAAGGGTCTCCCCATGTTGATGGGTGATTGGGTTTGGGTAATATCATCCTCCATTTTCGACATATATAAGTATATTGCAATGATTAAATTATAAATTCTAACTAGGAAATCCTCCAAGACTGCAAATGGAATTATAGTAGATCTATTTAAAAGATTCCTGACCACCCTTATGGGATACAATTTTACCATCTATAAGGAATTAAAAAATGAGTTTGGTATTACATTAATGGAAACACCTAATTTACATTAAGAAACTAAAAAACATATAGAATCCATTATGAATGGAATAGAAATTTTCCATTGATCTTGACATTTTTTTGGTAATTGTTGGGTTATAAAAGTTGATAAAATTCTTTCTAAAATGATTATCTCATCCCATTGATGTATAATTTTTTTGGTTCGTAGTTTTATAAGGAACATAGAATAATTTTTAATATGGTTGTCATATTGTAAAGGGGTTATTATTATTTCATCTTTCTAAAAGTTCTCAAGAATTTCTCTTTAATGATCTTATTCTTGGTTTTTCAGATATTAGATCATTCATAATAGGAATGGTAGTAAGGGATCAATATTCTACCTCTAATAAATTTTAATGGTATTATTTATTTATTTTTTTATTTTCCACAAGATTTTTTTCATATAATTTCTAATATTTTATCCTATAATGGTTTTAAAGAATATTTTAGTATCTTTAGTTTCATTTTTCTAAGATTATATTTGATCTTTTTCATTATGTTTCATAGTGGTAAGGTGAATATCCTCGCAAACTTCATGTGGTCATCAGGGTGACATTACCCTTTTATTAGGAACTGGTTAAGCTTGTATTTTTTCCATGTTTATGTATTGTATTTAAATATGACATTGAATTTGGGTCTTTAATTCCCTGACATCAATCCTACGGTCCTCAACCTCTTATACATGCTACTGTTTAATTGATTTTGGATTGTTGGTTGATGGTAGTACAAAATATTTATTTTTCTATAAAAAGGGTTTTTTTGGGTAATATGTTTATTTATATAATTGTATGTATGATTTTGTAAAAGGTGGTGGAACATAGAATTGTTTCTGGAATAGTGGTTGTTATAAGTATTGGTTTGGATTTAGTGGTATAACACAGATCCATTAACTCTTTATACCATAATTTACTTGAAAAGGATATCTCCACCATCAATTTTTCTACTAAAATTTTATTTTATGTTTTTCTATAGAAAAACTTTTAATACCTTTCACATTAACACGTCAACTATAAATTTATTAGGGGTTGGACATAATCCATATACATTAATTGGTGAATGTTGTTTACATTATTTTTAAATTCCATTTTTTGAAATAGTTAGTTGTTCATGATTTTAATATTTTTAATTGAGATAAGTCAAAACACCTTACCTCATATAAAACTCTTATACCTTTACCTCTAATAGAAAACTACTGAGAGTTCTAGGTTATCATCTTGATGAGTAAATTTTTCTGTACTCATGATTTTTCTACTAAATCACCCTTGAGGGAAAATATAACATATTCCAATAACATTCATGTAATCCTTGGTATATGAATATGATTAAATGGTGTTAATTAATGAATTTCTGGGGGTAAGTGGAAAAAAATATTTTTTAACCACTCCTAATACTCATAAAGAGTCTAAAAAGAAGCTTGTTTGATAGAATTAATCTCATTTATAATGGTTTTTCTTCAATATTTATGGAATATCATTTGAATAAAACCTCCTAAAATTTCATATCAATAATGTACATATACTGGATAAAAATTATAAATAAAATCTTTATTTTGTCATTTAGGTGTGAATGAAAATTACCTCTAATATAATTTTCCCTATTATACTCATTTTGGTTTTTGAGAGTTGAGAAGAACAGTGGGAAATCATTTATAATATTATATGTGTATTCTCTTAATAGAATATGAAACCATAAAAATATCCTAATTTAATTTTTCTTTCTATTTATAATCATTCTTCTTAATAGGAATGAAAATTTTATTGTTTTAATTTATGAACTAAGGTGTATAAAGATAACTTTGGGTTTGATTTAGGTTGGCTGCCATAGGGTAAGATCATATTAGACACTAGAAGTTTCACATGTGTTTTACAAGGAATATTACTCAAATTTATATTGTACTTTTAATATTATATGTATTGTTACAAGGGTCATCTATATATAGGGGTGAAGAGATATTATTGGTTTAGTAATAACCCTGGTCATGTAATTTAAAATTACAATTTTGTGTACAACCTTCCTCGAAATAATGCCAAATGTTTTACACACATATCAATGGGTGGTGAAAAATAATTTTATCTCCTGGAATAAATATAATACAGTGGAATCCTAGTGTTTCCTACATAGATGGATGCTCAAAACTTTTTTGTCACATAAAGTTAAAGGGGGTGGGTGTTCTTGTATTTTTTATTCTAAAAAAATTGAAATAATAATTGATGACATATTGATTATAAAAGTGATGGGTTTAGGGTTGTTTGTATAATTATAATACAATAATAGTCTTCAAAAAGTTGATTCCTTTTTTATTAATTTATTAAGAGGTTCCATAGTGGATCCACGTTTCATCCTTAATTTAATATTTGGGTGATGATTAAGTTAGCAGAAATATCTGATTGGTATAATGTAATTACAATGCGTGGAAGTGTTATAGTAAATCACTATAATTTACATTGGTATTTACAAAGAGATTCTTATTCTTCCTAATAAATCTAGTAGTTTCAACTGACCCTTTCACTTGTGTGAATAATCATCAAACACTTCGCCACTCAGCATCATATAATCCATCATATATAGGATAAATTGTGTAGAGGGTGATGATGAGTCATCAACCAAGGAAATATTAAATATTTTAAATAAACCAAATACAATATCATAGGAAATTATAATATATTATGATACACATACATCATTATAATAATGTTATTTTTATTCATTCAAGTACATGAACCAAGTATTATTGATGGACAATATTCCTTTCTCCAATCACTACTGGTTTTCCCCCTCAATTTGAAGGGTAGTAATATGGATATTGAAGGAATAAGGAATTAAGTAATTAATGTGAATAGAAAATTAATTAATAAAAAAGAAAAATTAATAGTTTCTACAATTCATGCTGATCTCTATTCTACAATATTTTCCTTTTCCCCCTCTTAATGATTCTTTTTTCCTTCTTCTTCATATGGGAAAACCATTTAGAACCTTTCTCCATTGAAATTTTTATATAATTCCTTGTTAATTTAATACTCTATTTATATCCATGATTTAATATTCCACAAAATAAAATGTTTATGATTATTTGTTTTTGAGTGGTTTTACAATCATGTATTTGGATTGATCCTCTTCCTTACAATCCATGTGAAAACCTATTATTGGTGTGAATTAATGATGTTTTGGAAACATAATGATTAAGTGTAAAGTAAAAATGAATTATTATCAAATCCATACATGATCCAATATAATCATTGTCTTTCCCAAATATAAAACATAGGTTGTTAATTTCATACATAATTCTAAATATGATACATTGGGAAAATATCATACATGTAATTCACAAGTCTTATGGGGTCTATAAAATTCACATATGGTGCAGAATATCATATAGTATCACCTCTAAAAGTCATATTCACATAATGCCATACATGATTTTTCATCTTTCACAATTTTATATCATATGTGGCATAAAAAGTATGGACTATTTCGAAACTTCTTTTGAATCTAACGCAATTTTGATTTTTTAATCCGTGCCCACAACTAAATTCTTAAAAAAGTTAATCAAAATAGAATAAAATTAAATCTATAAATTTATTACATAATCTAAATAAATAAATTTGATTCATAATTTTTCAATTTTAAAAATAATTACAAAATCTAATGGATAAATAGTCCAATTATAAATCTAATTAGAAATCATTGAATTAATAGTTATGGTTGAATTAAATAAGTTTATTTCAAAAAATATATAATGAATAAATTTTCTCTACTGAGGATTAATATAGAGATAAGGTAGAATTTTAGTGAGATTATTATTTAATGGAATTACACGAGGAGAAGTAATTCCCTTGTTTTGGGAATGTTGATCAATCTTGAAAAAATTAAATATTTTATAAGTTACTTATATTTATAATAGATCTTAATGGTGTGACATATCATAAACACTACCAATAGTTCTTTATCATTCCCTTAGAATGCCACTATCTTGATTCAAGTAAATAAGCTCCAAATAGATCCATATCAATCATCTCGAGTCACATCCATCCAAAATTGGGATTCTTAGTATAAAAACTTTGTGAACCAAGTGTTCCTAATCCTAAAAACCAAACATCCCTTGTTCACATGGATTTCAAAAAAATCTATGTTGTTTAATAATTCTCTCGGTCTATATCATAATCCTTGACAATCTATCTCCATCTCTAATATACTATATCCCTACCAATCACATTATATGAAACAACTTTGTAATTTCCTCACCTAGATCACCTTAATAACACCTAAGAAAGGGATGAAAGAATATCACAGGCATGCCACCCCATATTCTAGATTCTGCAGACTAATGGAGAAGGAATAAAAATTTCACGAGGAGACTATAATCTCAAAATAAATTCTAGAGGGTCATTCTAATGTATACTAAAAATTCATCATGATACTTAAATTTGGTAAACAAACCAAAAATCTATAGACACATATAGGGATTCAAAACCCCCCCACAACCCAAAATATAAATTATGTAAAATAGTATATATATATTTTAAAGCATAAACAGATAAACCATTACATAATATAAAAAAAGACCTTAATACATGATAAATAAACATATTGGCACAAGATCGCAAATGTTTATTTATCATGAATTATGGTCATTTTTGTATATTATGTTATGGAAAATGAAAAATAATAAGACAATATCTTTTAACCAAACTCACACGATCAACCTTGCTAAATACTCCACCTCCATTTCTTTCTATAACTGAACCATATGTTCAAATCCAACTTCATACCTGTGACTGAATGAAAATATTAAATTCTACCCACATATATAAAAACTCATGTCATTTATGCAGGCAAGGGATGTGTCCAATGACCCAGTTGGATTCCCCATCTCACCTCAACACATTGAGTGCTACTGGGATCAAATGGATGTTTATAATAATCATGTGAGAGTTTTTGTCATGATTTTTCATGCTCACCCACCCGAAAAAATAATGAAATTCACATACAAAAAAAACACATGCCAGTGTGGGTAGAAGACAAATGCATTGTGATATCTCTTATCGATGTAACCCAAATAAGTCTAAGACCCACTTTCTTTTAATTAATAATTATAATAACACCATATCATAATGATGTATTCCCTTATTTTTACTTTTTATTAGATTGAATCATTATAAAGGTCTCACCATATCCACAAACTCACTCTTCAGTGTCCTACCTAACCCATCAGTCATCTCAATTCCCATCAATAAAAAGATCCTAAAATATCACGGGAAATAATTATCAAAATATGAATCATAAAATGAAACAATAAAAGAAGACCCAAAGTACAAAATAATGATAAATAATAAATCTAGGAAAAAATGGGAATACTCAAGAATTAGTCCCATCCATATGAAATAAATATATTCATTCTCACACCCAACACTATATTATCTCATTAGACAATGATGGGATTTGTATTATAATTGCCTTAGATCCTATATTACTTTTTCCTATACATCATATTTTTATCGCTGGGGTAAGATCCCACTTTAATATGATACAAATATCTCACATCACCCTAATCAGTAGGATAACATTTCAAACCATCAATATAAACAACTAAACATGTGGGTGTCATGAAAATAGTATATTAAAAAATTATCACTAATTTTCTTATTATTTAATTTTAATTTGAGTGTATTAAATTTTGAAAACCCATCTACTTATTGAAATTCATGCATTTTTTGGTTTCACGGTTACACTTAGAGAAAAAAGAACTCTAATTCATATTTAAGGTAAATTTTAGAATTTAATTGAAATACCCATTTTGAAAATAATCCTTCCATACCAGAATTTATTTCTTTATGATTTTGATCTTGTGGAATTATTAATTTATACTAATTCATTAACTTAATTAATTAATTGTTTCATTATTTTGATTGTAAGTAATTTGTAGTAATATATTTTATAATATATTTATAAGATTAAGATTGCATTATTGTGAAAATAGTGCTGAAGAAACCCTAGGTGTAGTGGATGTGTGAAAATAAGAAATTTTATATTTTGTGTTTAAATTCATGTTAAAAACATTGAATAAAAAACCCTTACTTGAATTTCTTAAATGATCACATGAAATTTAAGTTAACCATGAAAAATATGTTCAAATCAAAGAGTGAATGGTACCTTTTTCATTTGAAATGACCTGTTTTATTTTCTCACTTTCAACGTGTTTTGGATCAAAGGAACAAAACTAGAAGTCATTTAGATCGTCCAAAAATCAACCACATATCCTGGATAATCTATCTATGATTCCTAGGTGCTATCATGTAAAGAATAATATCATTATGATGTCCCTTCAATCATGTAAAGATCATGGAATTGATTGAGAAAGGGGGTCAATTGGAACATGTTATTTCTTTGGAATCTATCTCTATGAGTTTTAGAGGTGAGTATAAGAGATATTATGACTTTAAATTATTCCAAATTGTATATTTTACTATTCTAGAATCCAAAATGTGCTTTTATACAAAGGTTATACATTCTAAAATTTTACTTTGGTCCTTGGATAATGGTAACATTTATTCTAGATATTTGTTCACACTTATGAATTAATAAACTTGTTATAAATGTCACAATCATATTATCACTAACTTAAAACACTTTTGAATAATACATGATAAAATACGAACCATTATCTCATCCCATAATGTCCGTAAATAACTAAAAGACCATGAATTTATTATGTTCGTTAAAAAAATATTTTCTCATATTCACTTTTATAACAAAAAAAATTGTGAATACCATGTGAAATAAATACAATCGTAATTATTTTAAAATTGTAAAATATTATTGATTTATTTTTACTTTTGACTGATCACTCTTGGACTTTTACCGACCCACACACATGGGTCCTGCTTCCTCCTAAACTTCTATTTATCCAAATAGGTAGAAACTTCTAGATATACATAGTGTGAAAACCTAGAGGTCTTTATCCCAATAATATTAAGGACCAACAGTAGAGCATAGAAACCCATTATGACCCTAAGTATATAAATATTTTGATAGTTATGACTACCTCATATAAATATGTTTTATGTAATACAATTTCATTGTATCATGATGTCTCATAAATTAGGATACGCAATTCTTTCATTATCAGTCCATTGATTTATATATATCATGATCTTTCTAGATATACTTACCTTCATGTTAAATTTAAAAGGATTTAATAAAGGTTCTATTATCCTGGTCATCCTGGACCTGCCTGATATGTCTTTCTAATTGTATAATAAACAAAATCCTATATTGATTATTGACCCAATTCCATACCACGAAAGACACACCCAAAATAATCTACCTTAACATGACTTCATTGTTAGGGTATTTTCCTTACACCAATGTAAATGATCAAATGGTACACATTTATAATCACCTAATTTTCAGAGAATATTATGTATGTTCATAGATAGGGACAAATAATGACACCCTAAACATATGGTGTTCTCATTGATAGGTTAGTCCTCATGATCCCATCATCTAAATATCACTAAGTGAAAACTAAAAGTGAAGAAGTATCAATGATTATGAGCCCCCAACTTCTAATATTCAGACATCATCTATGTCTCAATAGTGTGATTCATGTAGACCATATGACATATATTTAGGATTACTATCATAGTATCTTGAGATTATCATTATATCTAGGAACTTTTTTAACATTTTGATATAGAACATAACTTGAGGACATTACCATGTATATAGTTGATGAAAAAGTTTCAACAATATTATCGTTAGATTGAACAAATGTATATATAATACTGAATAAATTTTATGTTAATCAATGTTTATAAAAGAGTTAGGTCTAGGGAACCCACCCACAATAGTATCCTCTTGGATATACTTGACATCATGTTCTCAGGACCACATAGTCCCAAATCAATAAATGATATGGAATTGACATTAAAATGGTCCAAAGAGAAAACTAATGAGAAAGTACAACTAGAAAATTGATTCCACTCCCTAGAGATTGAGAATACACCAAGAGGATAATGTATCCTTGTATAAAAAAAACAAATAAGGAACTACTATGAAACACTACCCTATAAGGATACCTCGCATTATGTTTCTACATTGACATATTCCCACAAAAAAATATAACACTAAGTTACATATCCATCATAGAATGAAAATTAAATGCACAATGTGAATTCCATCTAATACTCTCACTTATTGAGTCATTGGTTTTATGGTAGTTTGAAAAAAACATATACATTTCTTAGGAAGAACCAACATAGTCTTAAGATTCATCCCAAAAGGAAATTTGAGTACCAAATTACCCACAAGATTCAATGTTTCTCATGTTATCAATCCAATGTTGCCTTGGATAAAAGCTTTATACCACCATCCACTCAATATATTCCTATATAAATGCTTGATATTATGTTTTCTAATCAACACAATATTACATAACCAATTTTTTTATAATTATAAAATCATTAGAAATGCCTCCCAAATCCTTCCTTGAGAAATCTTGAATAGAAAATAATAACATTGAAGATGAATCTAGTGTGTGGAAGATGAAAAACTCCCCTGAACACTAATGAATATCACAAAAATTTTGTTTACATGTACAAAATTTGGGGACCAAAATCATATTCCCTAAAATAATCTATCAAAAACTTGAAAAGATCACAACAATCCATCCATGTGTAAAAACATCAAGGAGAGGTGAGGAAAAGGAGGTTTTTGATTTGGATGATAAAATAAATGAAGGGGGAAGTCTACTTCTATATAGAGGTGTCTTTAGAATATTCTAACAACACAAATAAGGGATTAATGAGACTATGGATGAATTATAAAGGGATATTCCTATGTGAGGAAGAAGAATAATAAAAATAAGAGAGGATACAAATAGGGAGTAGAATATGATCTAGAGAAGGATTGATCATACTAGAAGAGATATATAGGGGTGAGCCAAGCTAGAGTAGAACAACACTAATCATAGGAGATAACTGAATTCTTCACACAAGTCCAAGATTTCTTCTCCTTTGTTCCATATTTACATATTTTATTGCTCGTGTCTCATGATATTCTTAATGAATATGTCGGGAGTTGGATTTTAATCGATTCATATTTTTTAATCCATTGCGAGTTTTTCATTTTATGATTTTGTTTAATTTAATAATTTTTAACTAGATACCTTTTTCTAGGATACACACTGAATATGTGTGTGGTAAAGAAAGTGTAATCTCACGCACCCACTTATGTATCTATTAAATTGTGCATATGTAGAGTTTTTCTATGTTTGGTGTAAATATGAGAGTTAAACATATTATAAGAACATTAGGGATAACACTATTAATATTATCAAGGGTAGTGTAGGGAGTGACATCCACACACATGTAATTGATACCCACACTAGTAGGGCATGAAAAACTCATTCTAAGAACCTAGAATGAGAGAGGTAGTGTAAGCATGAAAACATGGACATAAAAACTCTTTACTCCCAAATAAGAGAGTTATTAAACCTCAAGGGGACCTAAATTATTAATAGGTTGAGATGGAGAACAACTTTAAAGAAGTTTTATAAGAAACCAATAGCAGTTTCTCATGAATTATTTATAACTAGTTAGAGGAATTATGTGATTTTTTGAATTATATCTTACCATAAATGTGATTTTCAATCCATTATAAGTAAAAAAACCTGGTTATCAACTCTTTTGTTACTCAATTGTTTTTCTACTTACCCACTTATCTCCACACACACCCACCCAAAATATGTTTACAATTATTTCAAAATAAAATCAAACTGATAATTCTACTATGTCACATCATCCTATAGAGATAAATGTATTGATATTCACAACTATTGGGTTTCACTAACCATATACACTTGCTGGGGAGTGAATAATTAAACAATACTCCTTTTCACTGTGAAATTTATGCATTTTTATATTGGATAAGTGTTAATTGATATTTTCTTTGAAAAAAAATACTTTTAAAAACATTAAAATTAAAATTATAACTAAAAGACCATAAATAAATTTGATTGTCCTTCCTATATCTATTGAAAAATTATTTTTTTCAGTATTCATTTATTATATATTGTTTCATTTTATTTTACCCAATTGTACTTTCCTATTATAATTATTTTGGGGGATGATTATCATGTTATGGAGGAGTAACCATATGAAGGTGGCTGATGAATTTTTGGGAACACTATTCACCAATCCAAGCTTCATACTAGATTGGGGAATAGGTTTCCCCCAGATGAGAAATAATGTCAAATTGATATTGATTCAGTACATTACAAAAAATCATAGAATTAGTTGAAGAAATCAAATAATATTAATGGGGAAGCCCAAATAGAGTAATCATCTCCCATCTATTGTGATTGTGTAAAGTATAATTTAGTTGATCGAAGTCATTTGACTAAACATAATGGTTTTAAAAGATATATAGTTTAATAATGTAATGGATGTTTTTTCCTTCAGTATATCATAAAGGAGATGTAGATGGATGATTGGATTGAAATTGGATTCTTTTGATGTTCTTAGTACCTAGTGGTCTTGTTGGGAATTTCATTTTGGACTTCCAATAGATGATAGTTATTTTTTATATTGGGAGGTTTCTTGATTTCCAGTGGTAGTGGTCACACCTTAGTTTCTTTTTAGGAGATCAAAAGTAGAAACCACTGAATATATAGTCACCCATATTTATTAGAGGTCGGTGGAACCATATGATTGGTTGGTTCTCCCTGTAAATTGGAGCTGGGACCATTTGTATGGTGTATGTGTCTAGAAATAACTTGTTGTGGTGATATATGTGGGTCATTATCCACATGTTGTGATTATTCTTCCAATAGAAATGAAATACTACAATCTTTCATCCTTGTATGTAGGAAATTCAGTTCAAACCATGTGAAACCAAAGTGTTATTTCTTGTTTTTCATTTACATTATTATCATGAATATTTTGAGTTTTTTAATAGTGAACAAGGGATAAATTTGTGTTGAAATTATCATGGTATCCTAAGTGAATTCAATTCATCCATTTTATAGAACAATAATTATTCTTGGGGTCCATTTTAGAATTTTTTGACTAGTGTTATTATAGATTGACAACATCAACAAGATCATAAGGAAAGTGGTTGGGGACTTCATAAAAAGTTTATTGATATAAAGATATGGATTATAGATTCGATGGAAAAAAATTTAGTTTCAGCATAATGAAGATGGAATATTATATCTTTCAAAATGATATGGATATTCTATTGAAGGGATTTATACTGGTACTAATGGATAAAATGAAATAGGGAAATATGGATCAGAGGAAACTTTATTCATTACACATTTCCTTAGTAAGAAATGTGACAATGATGATTTGGGAGAATAATACTATAGAATATTTGATAAAATACCTTACAAGTATTTATGAGAGTCCTAAAACACTAAAAATGTGATCTTTATGTAGAGGTTATTTTTCATTAGGCTATTAGAAGTGATATATGCATTATAAAATGGGAATGAAATAAACATGATCGATATCCAACTCAATTATTTTAATGTTACATTTATGGATGATGTTTTGGTGATTGTTTTGTTTTCATCGCAACTAGAATCATGGTAGGATAAGGTTATGGCTATGAGTAGATATATTAGGGAGAATAATTTTGTTTTCACTGATTCCCATTATATAATTCTCAATCATGAAATCATATGGATAGAGAGTTTAACTTCATGATTTATAGAATAAGGAGGGAAGAAGACACTCACCTTATCAACAAAATCTGAAGCAATTAGTGAATAATTTAATAATGAGAAGTGGAGTAATTATTTCTAGAACCATAAATTTTTATTAGAATTTTTATAATAAACGTCACTTCAAGAATTATTTTCATGACTTGATGATGAAATCTATAAGGTTAACTTCTAGAAAACTGAGTTTTGTAGAAAATATTAGTTTATGTATAATTTTGAGTGTTTCTACTCTAGTGGAATTTTGAATCATATATTTTGGAGATAATTTCGATTTAATAGTTTAAAATGGGTTCTTTTTAAACTATGTATCTAGAAACTTTAGTAGAGTGTATCTTTATAATGATGAATATTGAGGAATTTTGGGGAATGGGGAAGTGAAATTTCTATCTAGTAAAGGAAGAATTCTTTTCTGGATAATGGGAAACTTGTTCCTGGTGTCCAAAGGAACCTGATTTTAGTTGGTTAGCTAGATGAAGTAGGTTTCAGAACTAGTTTTGTGGAAGGATATTTTAAAGTTACTTAAGGAACTCTTATCATATGCATAGGTGTAAAATATCATTAATTTTATCTTTCCCAAAGGTCAGTGAGAGATACACATATTGGAATGATATCCTTAGAAAGTCCATAACTTTAGAATAATCTATTTGGGATCCTTAGTGACAAAGGTATGTAGATTCTAGTGGAATAAGACATATTGAATATGGATCATTATGACCTTGAAACATTTGAGATTTGAATACCCAGGAAGTAGTGGAAGGTATTTTTCTATGAGTTTAAATAAATAAAAAAAATTATAAAGCTAAATATTTTGTATATAGATATCTCTGAAATTTCCTGGATTCTTACTCACATAAGGGAAATGTGATTTGTTACCTTTATCAATGATTCCACAAGAAAAGTATGTGTATACTTTCTAAAAATAAAAAGCGATGTGTTTGGAATCATTGTTCAGTAAAATACTATAGTGGAATGATAAACCATAATCAAGTTGATGTGTATGAAGCCAGAAAATATGGGTGAGTTTATCAAAAGGATTTTTTAGAATTACTACTAGACTAGAATGATTTGACTTGAGAATAATATTCCAGGAACTCCTAAATAATGTGTTTAGTTTAGGGAATGTATCCAACATTGATGGGAAAAACAATAAGCATGTTTCTTCATTCCGATATATATAAATATTTTTTAGAAGAATAAGATTGTACAATAACATTCTTCATCAATATAAGTCTAGTATCAATAGTTATACATTGGTACTAGAATAATTATGATTAAAAAAATTTATTTTTAATTTCTCATCTGATAGTCTACAAAATGTTATCCTACGTACATTTTTATGGATAATATAGAGATAATGTTGAAGTAAAATCACAAGACCGCTTATTATTAGTAAGTGTACTTGAAGATTATGGATTTTTTTATTAAGGATGACAAAAAGAATAAGGTTTTAAATATTTATAATGTTAATTTTAATGGATAGGTCATAAGGAAGGACGTGAACATAAAGGGAAAAGAATTTGATAGAAAATAGAAAAAAACAATTTAATTTGATTTGGGAAGAGGTTCTAAAAGCATAATTATTATGGAAAGTTTATATGCCTATGACTTCATCCTAGGATCACATGTTATAGAGGAAATTTTATAGGAATTAATGATTAGTTCAAAATTTTATCCAATGGAAGACATACATAGATTCTTGGGAACCAGTAAAGCTCTGTCAAGAGTTTTGAAAGGTGAAGAATTAGAAATTACAATTTCAAAAGAATTGTAATCCCATATTATCATACAAATATTATAGAGAGTCATATAGTTTATGCATAGGTTTTTTGAAATCCTGATATTATTTAATATAATGGATGTAGAAGAAACGGAAATATCTGTGTGAGAGACTACTCTATGAGATTTTAGAATGTGGAAGTTAGTTTTGTAATAGGAGTTAAATTAAGTGTGTGTGAATAACATCTGGGATATAATATAATTATTAAAAGGGAAGAAAAAACTGGAGGAAATTTATGTTTTCTTGTTAAAGGAATAATATAATGGATGGAATATTTCTAAGGTGAGTCTGGTTGTGAAAGGTTTTCAATTTATGGAATGTATTGACTTATCTTAAATATTCTCTTCATTAGTTAAACAAAATAACATCCAGATAGTGTTAATATTGGTTGCTTCTAAATTTTATTACCTTGAATAAATGTGTATATATATATATATGGATTGTCTTCATGAGGATTTTGAGGAAGAAATTTATCTGAATAAACATGTTTGTTTCAGAGAAAAATGGAATCCTGACTAGCTGTGAAAACTAAGAAAGATTATTTATGGTTTGAAAAAATCACCAAGGTGTTAGAACTAAAAGTTGGTTTCCTTTATAGATTTTAAAGGTTCAAATTCTCTAAATCTAATCATTTCTGTTTTTGGAAGGAATAAAAGGGAAGGGACTTCATTCTATTTCTCGTGTACATGAATTATATGCTGTTGGAGGGTCTGAATATTTAGCTGATTCCGAAATTGAAGGAGGAATATTATATAAATTATAAAATGAAAGATATTAGAAAAGAAAATAAGATATCAATAATGAGGATTTAATGTGATTGAAGATCCAAGATCTTGGTTTAATCAATGTAATATCAAATCCATAAGATCATTGTGAGATTTACAATGAGGTGATGTAATTCGATTTTAATTGGACCTACTGGACACTTTACAATTTCAAAGGAGAAAACAACATGAATGAGAGAAGAGAAAAATATCATGCTGAAGGTTTACATCCTTTTATGAATCTATTTTTTATTTATTCTATTATGTACACTCATACAAATATTTCTCATGTAGTAGGAGTTCCAAATTGGTTCTTTTCAAATCTATAGAAAGATTATTGGAAAGATATAAAATTGGTAATTTAGTATTCGATTGGAACTGAAGGTATACATATTTTTTTCTAAGAGGATAATCCATTACTTGGGTTTTTATATGCAAAAGTTTTTGGTGATTCCAATTCACAGAAGTGTATTATTGCTTTTTTTTTACATCATATGGAACTATTATCAGTTAGATATCCATGATGAAACTGGTGATTGAAATTTGTTCCCAAAATGAAGAATATATGGCTATAATAGAAGCTATCAAGGATATGATGTGGTTTAGGAATTTGATTATAGAAATTATAATGATTTAGAAACATGGGTAACTTCAGAGTGATTATCAAATTGAGATCCATTAAGATGAGAATATTTCTTATCATGAAAGGATGACACATATAGACCTAATGTACCATTTCATATAAATGATTCCAGTTGATAAAGAGTTGGAGTTGTGAATAACAGTTAAAAATAATAATCTTGTAGAAATTTTGACCAAGGGTTTAGGTATAGAAAATCTATAGAAAAAATCAATCCTCATTTGGACTAGGGTTAATTGAAATAATAAATAGAGAACAATTTCACTCAATGGATGTTGTTTAAGGCGGACAGAAGTTTTTTATTAATGTAGTCTTCAAGTGGGTGATTTTTTAAACTATATGATGTGTACCTTAGTTTTGAAAATATAGACTTCCAGAAGTTTTGGTTCTAGAAGATATTCATTTCACTAAATTAATATAAATTTTTTCCATCATAATTTCTAGACGGAGGTTTTAAAGGCATGTTGGTTTTGAAAAGGTTTCTTCCACTGTTCTCATATATTAGTCATCTTCATTTCAAAGTTCTTCTACCACTTCTAGAAGATGGTATTTGTTTGATTTTATTTTTTTAGGTTTTTTACGAATATAGGTAGTCACTATGAGGTTTTATACTGGATACTGGCAGTGTAAATAGTGGAAAAAATGGAATACAACATTTCTTGTAGGATAGTGTAACTTGATGAACATTTTTTAATCTCTATAAATTAGTATTGGGAACACATGGCTAGGGTCTAATTCGATATATCACTTTTTGTAGTGATAAGTGAGGCTCGTTGGTCCGAATTTATAATTCTTCATCAAAATGAAATGAAATTATACAATGTTACTCTCATGGATTTAGGAAATTCTGTCCAAACAATATAAAACCAAATCGGTCTTTTCTCTTTTTTTCATTTATATTCATTTCATGAATGTTTTGAGTGATTGTTGAAATGAAAATAGATTAAGTATATATTGAACATAGTGTGGTGGAATAGGTGAATTAAATTATTATAAGTTCTAGAATACTACTATTTTTAGGGATCTATTCTTGAATTTGTTGTTTCTCGTGTGATTCCATATTTACTACTTTCACTAGTTCAGAAGGCCTATGGTGGGGGAATTATCAAAACCTATATTTAGAAAAAAAACATTGTATTACATGTTGAATAAATTATTTAATCTAAATATAAGATATATAAGTTCCTGTTTGGATCCTAGTACAATAAATAAAAGAGGATAAAGAGTAAGTAGATGAAGAGGATGATCGTACAGAGAGCATATCTTACATAGATGAGGGTGTCTAGAAGGAAATTGAAGAAGAGGAGTATATAATAGAAGTATCCTAAGGCTATAAATAGTAATACTAAGCCTAGGAGAGTATCCCCACTCAAATTCCTCCTTCCCTGAACATAATTCATATATCTTATATGTTGGAGGAATAATACTAAATTTTATTAAAAAAGTGTAGATCCAAGGCACTATTGTAGCATTTTCCAAAAATGGTTCTGTGATAGAGCCTCCAATATAAAATGTAGAGTTCATTGTGAGGAGTAGATTAGTAACCCATATGTGGTGGGTCTATCTAAAGAAGACACATCCCACAACTTACTTGGGATATTTATAGAAGAAATCATGGATGAGATGATTTATACTTAATAGAACTTAGGAGGTAGCCCGAGAAAATTGAAGTAGTTTTCATTATTTTTATATCATTTAATTTTAATTTTATTTTTATTTTTTTAGTAAAAACCGATCTATTTTAGATATACCTCTTTATATTCGTAAGAACCAGGATTCCCTTTTGATGTTGTAGAGAAATAACCTCAATCAACTCCTAGAGGTATAGATACACACACCCAAGATGAGTAACTAACATACCATTATTTTATAATTCCTTTGTTATGTATAATTTCATTCAATATAACCTAGCCAGCTCACATTAGATACATTTATTAAAAATACATAATAGGATAAGTGGGTGGGGATTAGAACAATGGGTAACACACTTTAACTGTGTACATAATTGTTCTACGAGAAATATTTCTTAATATAAGAATGATTCCATAAGAGAAATGTTTTATAGGATAAGTATGATAACATTAAATAAGTTAATTGTCATAAAGGAATTAAATGGAAGGAGTATGGTTGTATTACAATAAATGATAATAATATTTTTAATTTAAAAATATTAGCATGGGGGGATGCCGATTTTTCAGAAGTGGAATATTTTTTAACTTCATTTTATATTTTAAATACATATGATCATTACATTGAGTATTTTATAATTGTAACAAACTCCTTGAATGTTTTTTAATATATAATGGTCATGTGAGTAAAAAAAATTGGAATTTCCTAGTCATAGATTTGATAAATTCTTGATGAAAATGAGTTATTTGATAATCACCTTCCCACTATTTCTTTCAATCCTTAACAGTTATAAATAGTTCTAGTGGGTGCTAGTTGAGTGGAATGGTTTAGTTTTATATAGAGTCAATTCATACATAATAGGTTTTTTCAAAAATGCTAAATTTTTTTAAAAAAAATATAGTGGGGAGAATTTCCAAACAATAGAAGAGAATAGAATATGAGTGAGTTTCATTTATATATAATGAATTGTAATGATACATATCAATTTAATACTTATGTATAAAATTTTGGAATAAGAAATCTTATAATTAATGTATGGATTTATTTGAGAAATGGTGGAATGAAAGAATGTTATTAAATGTATTCAAAATAAGGAAATCAAATTTTACTTGTTTAGCATTCGTGGATTTATGGTGATGAATATTCTAAACATGTAAAATCTATTATATCAATCCTGAGATTTATTGTTGAGGAAATGCATGTCTTAAGTGTAGGGGATTGATTGTCAAAGAATTATTGATAAAGTTTCTATTTTTTGGCTAATTTGAGTGTATTAAATGTCAAAATCCTATATCTATACAGATGTTCACCCATTTTTGTGTTTTACATTCCCATTTTGGTAAACTATAACAAAAACTATTAATTCAAGTCAAGTGTAGAACATAATTTATGTACACATTTTGAACATAATTTTTCCACACCAGAAATAATTTTACTATGATTATGATAATTTAAATTTTTTATTCTATATTATTTTTTTCATTAATTTAATTAATTAATTAATTATTTTGTTTTAATTAATTTATACTAATATATTAAATGTTGTATTTATAATGTTGAGACTATTCTGGGGAACCATTGTAGCCTTGTATAAAGAATATAACACTATGTTCCCTGGATAGTGCAGTATAACATCAAAACTTGAGATGACATTGATACAACAAGAGATCCTTGTACAAACGCTAGAGAAATAATACTTGTAAGAACACTTCCCCACTTAAAAGATAAAGAATATTTCAGGTTGTGAACATATTCTCATGGAAAGCATGAGAAGGTACTTCAATGAAACGTTTCCATAGAGCTTCATTATACAATATTTCCACATTAATGCAGCTCTTTAGTGGAATATTACACAACTTCAAAAAATAAATATATCATGAAACCCTAAAATATGCTACAAAATCCATCCAATGATATACATATAGCAGTGATCTGATTTTGGGGAATATTAACTTTCATATTGATATATCATAGAAAGCACATTTGAAGTCTCAAGCCTGGACCCAGACAATATATCTGGATACTAACATATCCTGAAAATTAAACGTTTCTCATGTTCTCAAGCCAATGTTTCCTCATGTAAATGATCCACATACCATTAGCTACTCGATGTAATTATATATCCCGACCTAACATTATATAGGTTGACTAATGTAATATGCATGTATCTGTTTTTTTCCTAAAATTCCTAAATATTGATCAATGTTTCCCAAATCATTCCCTAATTATTATATAATTTGGAAAATGGTGGTTGAATATGATATTGGGAAATAAAATTGGAAGAATACTCTTTACCATTAACAAAATGGAAATTACATGTGGCTTGCATGCATAAGTTGTGATGACCGATATCATATTACCTCATATTATCTAACAAAATTAGGTAAAGGCCCCAACAACCAAAACCCATTTGAATACATCGAGGATCAAGAGAATACTAACATTTCAGATCCCAGTTTTGAAATTAATGAATGGGGATTTACACTTCCTTGTAGAGGCATATCTAGTATATTCCTATTCCAATGAATAATTCTTGAGCGAGATGCCTTTTTGATGAATAAGAAGAAAAATAATAAGAAAGGGTCTTATCAAGAAGAATCATACATACAAGAGGATGATTTAATGTACTAGAGGAGAACATCAAGATTGATCCAAGTTAAAGGTGAACATCACTAGTTAGGGGAACTAGCCAGAGCCTCCACATAATACTAATATTTCACCTCCCTTTAATCATATTTCCATATTTGAATGTATCCGTATTTGATTGTTCTTAATGAATAAATGAGATATGGACGTTAATAGAGTTACCTGTAATTAATCCATTATGATTTTTTTCATTCTATAATAGTAATTAAATTTATAATGCCAATATGGATAGTTTTTTTTGCCACCCTATGAATGTGAGTGATGTAGTGAGAATGTATTTTGACACACTCACTTGTGTATATATTAATCTATTTTTAGCAGATAAAGGGTGATGTAAATATGATAATTGAACATATAATAATAACATTTGGCATATAATTATTAATCATAACAAGGGTAGTGGAGGGATGAACACCCACAGACATGTGATTGAAAACCACACTAGTGAAGTCCTGATAAATCCAAGTTGAGCACATAAGATGAAAATGATAGTGGAAGTACCAAAAAATGGAACTAAAAAACCACTAATCCTAATTAATAGAGTTATGAAACACCATAGAGACCTGAATTATCAATAGGTAGTATTTGAGAACTTCTGGTAACCAAGTATCTCTAGATTTCTAGTTGTATATGGACATGATGGATTCATAACCAGTATGTGGACTAAAGAGTTTCTTTTGATCCAAATAATCTATTTAAATTAACTACACACTTTAATAGAGGATAAAAATTCACGTTATTAACTTTGGGAATAATTTATTTTCTATATTATTATCCTATTATCTCCAAAAAAATACATACATCCTATTTTTATTGTTTTTTTTCATAAAACCCAATCAATTTATCTAGTAAGTCACCTATCCTTATGGATATAAATGGCCTATTACTCACAATAATTGTGTTTCATTGACCATGATAACTTTGCGGGATGTGTGTACTTCAACACTGGACATTTACATAATGAAATATTATTACCTTAGGTACGTCCTTGAGATGGGATAATTTAGATCTCTTTCATGTAGTCTACTATTTCTTATCAAGGGTCAAACACTATCTCACTTTCAGCCTCATTACTCATCACTCAGTGACTAAATTCTTATAGTGAAGCACTTCACCATGAGAAATCCATAACTCGACTGGAAAATTTATTAAACACGTGACCTCATAAAAAAATTTCCACATGATAATCATTGACACCTATGGTATTCCATGATTTATTCTCCATTTAGTATTGACACAAAATCCTGATGCTGATCATACAATCACAACACCTCTTAGCCTATGTGATGAGTCACTAGTACTCAAAAATAGAATAATTCCATGCCAAATCAGATGAAATATCACCATCTCCCTCTAAAAAATTCAAGGATGCGTCACTCAGTTTATATCCCAACCATATTTCCATGATATACCCTTTTTATCAATGCTATTACCCCATTCATGTCACGACCCGCCCTTGGGGCCCATGTCGTGACTACCCCAAGCCCGCCTTCCATAGGCCAGGGGCTGGAGACTAGCACCAAGGCGTAAATCCCAGTAAAAAGGGAAGGCATTGCCTTTGAAAAGTAAACAAGCACTACAGAGTAAGCAAGCGGAAAAGTAAATGGGCCAGTATACAAACCCAAACTGAAAGTAAGTACAACTCGAAAGGGAAAGCAGAAACTGTAAAGTAAAAGCTGCTACACAGAGCTGTACACTGGAAATCCCACCTGAAGGGTGGGTACAGATAGCTCCACTGCTCCTCGGGTCACGCCGTCCGCTCCGAGCACGACCCGCCCAGTGGTCCACTTCTAGGTACTGTCCTGCTCTGCAAGCCTCAACCATGATCAACGATGTCCGTCGTCTGCAACCAACACAACGTAGTGCGGGCATAGCCCGTGCAGGGGTGAGTATAAGCTACTCAGTAGGGACCCCGAGACCCCTGAAGGTCTCCCAAAATCCACAAAGGATAAACCACAAAGGTGAGATACAAACATGAAGTAACATTTGACACGGCTTAGGTATATGCCCATACATATAACTAAGTCATCAATTCCAATACGCTCTAACCTCCGAGCCCAAGTACAACTCAGTCCACACAGGAAATTATACGTAATCCACATAGGAAAGCAAAACGAAATCCACACAGGATAGCACAACACAATCCACACAGGAAAGCAACAGGATTCAGCTCACACAGGTATACATCATCGATAAGGTGAAAGAGATGATCAGACATAGATACTGAATCATCTAAGCTGGGACCCACATAGGATACAAGACCAATTGTCTTCATTGATTCATCTATACTAGGACCCACTTAGGATACAAGACCAGCACATCTAGGACCCACATAGGATACAAGACTAACTGTCTTCATCGATTCATCTATACTGGGACCCACATAGGATACGAGACCAGTATTGAATCATCTAAGCTGGGACGCACATAGGATACAAGACCAGCACATCTAGGACCCACATAGGATACAAGACCAACTATCTTCATCGGTTCATCTATACTGGGACCCACATAGGATACAAGACCAGTATTGAATCATCTAAGTTGGGACCCACATAGGATACAAGACCAGCACAGCTAGGACCCACATAGGATACAAGACCAATTGTCTTCATCGATTCATCTATACTGGGACCCACAAAGGATACAAGACCAGTATTGAATCATCTAAGATGAGACCCACATAGGATACAAGACCAGCACAGCTAGGACCCACATAGGATACAAGACTAGCTGTCTTCATCGTCGCAGTCCATTGAGGATCCCTGCACAATCGTCGTCGTCACAGTAGCAGTCGCAGCCAGCACTAGGGTTCCCGCACACAACAAGCTCGTTCGGGAGGGTCCACTCCACGAGCCGAGAGGCTGATACATCAACTGTCACAAAGACCAGAGTTGATGTATCCAAAATTTCCGTATCGCCAACAGGAACTCAACGTAACAGACTACGCGTCAATCGGACGCCCGGTCTGAGGGTTATTGGCTTTTTCGTCCCAGGGGCCCGGTTTGTTTTTAAGGAAAACCCAACCCATCCATACTCCACCTGCGTCCAAACCTCGGGCGGAGTATTCCAAAAGAACTGTCTCACTAAGAGGAACTCAACAAAGCTGACGGCACGTCAATCAGACGTCCGTAGCTCAAGATATGAGTGTTTCCGCTCCGAGGGCCCGGTTGGTTTCGTGTACGAACCAACCCGGCCAAACACAAAGTATTCCAAAACTTTGAGTGCGATATACCGAATCAACAGTCTCGATCCAAGGATCGCATCGCCGCTGACGGTTCGTCGATCGGAGGTCTGTAGCTCAAGTTATGGGCAAAAGACCGAAGTCGATTCGAAAACGGGGGGTCCGGGTCGACCCGGCCCGGCCGACGGTGCGGTCCGGCGCGGCGTCGCAGCCCGGCACGACGGCGCGGTCCGGCGCGGTGGCGCGGCCCAGCGCGGTGGTGCGGCCTGGGCGCCGCTCGGGTGCCACGCGCGTGGGGCAAATCCCCCGCCTTCCTCTGCTGGCGGCGCGGCTGGATGCCGCGCCTCGGATCAAACGGACCCCCTCACGTGGGGGGCCTTCCTTTGAGAAAAACGGGGGGGCCGCCTGCCCCCCCTTTGTGAAACCGGCCCCCCTCTTAATTGGGGGCCATTTTGGCTGGCCGGGGGAATTAATTTCCCCCGGTTTTTCCTCCCTTCCGGTCGGCCCGACCTGGCCGGCCGGTTCTTCCTCAAGGGGACCGGCGAGGCCGGTCCCCTTTCCGGCTTCCGACACCGGCGGCCCGGCTGGCCGCCGGTCTCCTCGTTCCGCCGCGGCCCGGAACCGGCCGCGGCCTTCACCGTCCGGCACGGTGCGATGGCACCGCGCCCCTCCACCACGGCCCTGCTCCGGTCGTGGCGCCTTCGGTTTCCTTCGACGCGGCGCGACGGCGTCGCGTTCATGATAAAACATTCCACTGCGCGACGGCCCCGCGCAATATTTTTCAAATGATATCTGCGTGGTGCGACGGCACCACGCCATCTCGTTTCATCTGCAAGAAACATTCAAGAACAAAGGAGGGGGTTTCGGCCGTGTTTGTGCGGTCCAGCCCCCCTCTCGTTAGATGATAGCACATAATCATTTATCCTCAAGATTTTCATGCTAGAACCAAGAACGAGAATAAATAAATTAAACAACAACAAACCCCTACATGGTTTCAAGAACGATGATCGTCAACGACCCACGGAAGACGAGCGTCGCGGTGGTCGGCATCGCGGAAAAAGGACGTCGATGTCGTGAAGCGTGGATTCAAAGCTCATTGACGGCGATTTCGTCGTGGGAAACCGTCGCGGAAGAGATGACACGAAAGGAGACGTCGACAGTGTTGCGGGTATGGCATCGCGGAAGACGGTTCCCGAGAACGTGGCGTTCTTCGTCGATGTCCGAATTTTCTTCGCGTTCTTCGTCAATGTTTGAAGAAGATGGAGAGAATTCTTCAAAACCTCTCAAGATGGCTAAGGAGGCCCACCAAAATAAAATAAGTTAAGGCTTATTTTATTCACACAAACAACAATTTGAATTTCAAAGGTTTGAAATTAAACAACTCAACCCAACTAATAACCAAAGTTGTCAAGTTCATTAAAAGAGGAGTTTAAGGAAGTTTTTTAAAAAAAAGAAGGTGAAGAGTTAGGGTTCGTGTGGGCCCCACCACACTTAATCCTCTCAAGGGAGGTTTAGTGGGTGTGGGTCCCACCCCTAACTCACTTTGGGAGAAGTTAACCAACAAGTTAAAAATAAAAATTGTTTCCACATTTTTATTTAACTTCTTATAATTTTTCCCAAAACTAACTTTCATTCCGCAAAAAACGCAACCTTGGAAAAGGTCTCCTTAAGAGAATATCGGCGCTGCGAGTTCATCGGTGTCCTCGGATTTCAATTCCGTGCACCGGATCAAAAGTTAGAAATTCCCGCTCGTTCGTTCACTGATCGTACCCGAGCCAAACTTCGGAAATTGATTCCGGGCTCCGGGCCTCGGAATCAGGTGCCATCAGAAACCACGCTCTTGTAAAATTCCAAAGAAAATTAAGAAAAAATTTCCCTTGAATTTTACGGGTCTTTACATTACTCCCACCTCAGGGATTTACGTCCCCGTAAAGATACATCAAAACTAGGGAAACAAATGGGGGTACTGAGCACGCATCTGAGCCTCCCGCTCCCATGTGCTCTCCTGGAGGTTCCCGTGCTGTCATCTGAAGCGCACAAGAGGAATCGATCTCCCACGTAGGACCCGCTCCTGTCGATCCTCTATCTCCACCGGGACCTCCGTAAAAGTCGCCCCATCGTCAACGTCAAGCTCCCCATGGTCAATGATGTGCGTCGGGTTGTGCACGTATCTCCTCAGATGAGACACGTGGAAGACGTCGTGCACCCGGTTCAACTGAGGTGGTAGATCCAGGCGATAAGCCACCTCGCAAATCCTGCTGAGGACCTGGAAGGGTCCGATGAAGCGCGGAGATAACTTGACACCTCGGAAAAATCTCCGTATACTACGTCGAGGTGAGACCCACAAAAAGACGTGGTCGCCATCCTCGAACTCTAGTGGCCTCCGCCTCCTGTCAGCGTATGACTTCTGCCGGCTCTGAGCTGTCCTCATCCGCTCCTGTATGACCTGGACCTTCTCTGTCGTGGCCTGGACCACCTATGGTCCCACAAGAGCTGCTATGATTTCTTCTTTGCCGATTAAGAGAAATCCAGTCTCATCCCTTGGATGAACCACGTTCTTTGCCTAATACAGTCAATCCTGACATAGATGATACTAATCCATACCAAGGATGACGTCGTAAGGCCTCGACGCTACTACCAAGAGATCCAACCGTTACTCTTGCCTCCAAGGATTGAGTCACACTGTCGGCTTCAGTGTGTGGTAACTGGGTCTCCTCCAGTAGATGTCTCAAAAGTGAGGGTCAAGTCAACAGTCAAAACTGGAACCTCTTAGTAACAACACAAAAGAGGACAGGAAAGAAAACATCACAAAGGTTTGCGTCTTTTATTATTGCAGCTCATAATACAAAGACGCTACACAATAGCAACAAGGAAATAGAAGTACAAAAGACGTATCCACTAGTTCCGCTCCTGTCCATTTGCTCCCAGAGCTCCATGATCAAAGGCCTCAGCTTCCTGAAGCTGAGATCTCCCATGTCCACCAACTCCCTGCGGTCGGGGCGGACCTCCTGGCGGTGGTGGTGGCAACACCTCGAAGTGTCTCCCACCATCTGCTACTCGGCCGGCTCCTCTTCCTCGTCCGCCTGCACTCTGCGGACCTCCATGGCCGAACCTCTGTCTGGGAGGTCCCTCTACCACCTGTTTCTCATCTGTAGGACGAGTCGGGAAGTCTCGAGCCATGTGACCTTGCCCGCCGCATGCGTAGTAATACCTGCCCCTCGTGTAGCTGGCTCTCCTTCGTGTGCCCTGCACAACCGAATCTTCATCCAGTTTCTGCCCATCTGATGGTCTGACCCATTTGGACCTCTGCGTCACCTGTCTACTGCCAACTGCAAAAGACCCTGCTACGGGTCGTCCTGCGGAGGGCCCTATCACTGGAGCCTGCTCGGCGAGAAAACTTTCCACTATAAGGGCTCTCTCTAACACCTCTGCCTGCGTCGGAATGTTGAGGGAGATCATCGAAGCCCTGATCTCATGCCTCAGTCCCTGCTCGAAGGTCCGGGCCTGGAAGAACGGGTACCATACCATATCTGTGGAGTAGCGCGATAGATCAGTAAATCTCGCCGAGTACTGGGCTATTGTCATGCTACCCTGCCGCAGCTGAAGAAGCTCCTGGATACGCACCACACGAAGGGTGGATGGGACGAACTCCGAGCGGAAGAGGCTCTCAAAGTCCGTCCAAAGTAGAGATGCCTCATCGTGCACCTGGAGCATCAAGATCCACCATCGGCCCACTGCTGCGTGCAGTAGGCTCACAGTGAGGATCACCATGAGGTCTGTAGGTGTCCTCACTAGCCTAAAAACTCGAACCACTGCCTCCAGCCAGTCCTCTGCTGCCTGGGGGCCCATATCCCCACGGAACCTAGGCGGTCGATGGCGCTGGAACTCGTGCAGAGATCCAAGGCGATGTGCATCATCAGCGGCTGGTGCTGGAAGCATCGGTGGCTCGGCGGGTAGAGCTACCGCCGGTGCCACTACTGGCAAAGGGTCCTGCACTGAGGCCTCATCGCTCGGTGGGCTGTCATCACGCTCGACTCTCGGAACCCTAGCTGGCTGCTATCGTGGGGCCATCCTGAAAAGGAAACAGGTGCGCCACGGTCAGAACAGTATACATGGTGAGCTGATATAAAGTAATCACAAAGAAAACTTTGAAACACACACGCAATCAATGTTTTCGTGCATTAAGTCAGAAATCAGTAGTCAGGGTCCTGGTGTATGGATACGTCGGCCGCCACACCAACACTGGACTCCCTGGACTGATAACCACACTCAATACGCTAAACATTATTGCTCACATAGAAAAGATCAGAGTTCGTGGTAGAACCGAACTCCTCTGATACCAATTTGTCACGACCCGCCCTCGGGGCCCGTGTCGTGACTACCCCAAGCCCGCCTTCCATAGGCCAGGGGCTGGCGACTAGCACCAAGGCGTAAATCCTGGTAAAAAGGGAAGGCATTGTCTTTGAAAAGTAAACAAGCACTACAGAGTAAGCAAGCGGAAAAGTAAATGGGCCAGTATACAAACCCAAACTGAAAGTAAGTACAACTCGAAAGGGAAAACAACAACTGTAAAGTAAAAGCTGCTACACCGAGCTGTCCACTGGAAATCCCACCTGAAGGGTGGGTACAGATAGCTCCACTGCTCCTCGGGTCCCGCCGTCCGCTCCGAGCACGACCCGCCCAGTGCCACCTCCAGGTACTGTCCTACTCTGCAATCCTCAACCATGATCAACGCTGTCCGTCGTCTGCAACCAACACAACGTAGTGCGGGCATAGCCCATGCAGGGATGAGTATAAGCTACTCAGTAGGGACCCCGAGACCCCTGAAGGCTCCCAAAATCCACAAAGGATAAACCACAAAGGTAAGATACAAACATGAAGTAACATCTGACACGACTTAGGTATATGCCCATACATATACCTAAGTCATCAATTCCAATATGCTCTAACCTCCGAGCCCAAGTACAACTCAGTCCACACAGGAAAGTATACGTATTCCACACAGGAAAGCAAAATGAAATCCACACAGGATAGCACAACACAATCCACACAGGAAAGCAACCGGATTCAGCTCACACAGGTATACATCATCGATAAGGTGAAAGAGATGATCAGACATAGATACTGAATCGTCTATGTTGGGACCCACATAGGATACAAGACCAGTTGTCTTCATTGATTAATCTATACTGGGACCCACTTAGGATAAAAGGCCATCACAGCTAGGACCCACATAGGATACAAGACCAACTGTCTTCATCGATTCATCTATAATGGGACCCACATAGGATACGAGACCAGTATCGAATCATCTAAGCTGGGACCCACATAGGATACAAGACCAGCACAGCTAGGACCCACATAGGATACACGACCAACTGTCTTCATCGATTCATCTATACTGGGACCCACATAGGATACAATACCAGTATTGAATCATCTAAACTGTGACCCATATAGGATACAAGACCAACACAGCTAGGACCCACATAGGATACAAGACCAACTGTCTTCATCGATTCATCTATACTGGGACCCACATAGGATACAAGACCAGTATTGAATCATCTAAGCTGAGACCCACATAGGATACAAGACCAGCACACCTAGGACCCACATAGGATACAAGACCAGCTGTCTTCATCGTCGCAGTCCACTGAGGATCCCTGCACAATCTTCGTCGTCACAGTAGCAGTCGCAGCCAGCACTAGGGTTCCCGCACACAACAAGCTCGTTCGGGAGGGTCCAATCCACGAGCCGAGAGGCTGATACATCAACTGTCACAAAGTCCAGAGTTGATGTATCCGAAAGTTCCGTATCGCCAACAGGAACTCAACGTAACAGACGGCGCGTCAATCGGACACCCGATCTGAGGGTTATTGGCTTTTTCGTCCCAGGGGCCTGGTTGGTTTTTAAGGCAAAACCTACACGTCCGTACTCCACCTGCGTCCAAACCTCAGGCGGAGTATGCAAAAAGATCCTTCTCACTAAGAGGAACTCAACAAAGCTGACGTCACGTCAATCGGACGTCTGTAGCTCAAGATATGAGCGTTTCCGCTCCGAGGGCCCGGTTGGTTTCGTGTACGAACCAACCCAGCCAAACTCAAAGTATTCCGAAACTTTGAGTGTGATATACCGAATCGACTGTCTCGATCCAGGGATCGTATTGACGCTGACGATTCGTCGATCGGAGGTCCGTAGCTCATGTTATGGGAAAAAGACCGAAGTATATTCGAAAACGGGGGGTCCGGGTCCGGGTCGACCTGGCCCGTCCCCCCCTGGGTCGGCCCGTACCGGGTCGACCCGACCCGGGTCCGACCCGGCCCGGACGGCGGCGCGTCCCGGCACGGCGGCGTGGTCCGGCGCGGCGGCGCGACCCAGCGCGGCGGCGCGGCCTGGGCGCCACTCGGGTGCCACGCGCGGGGGAAAAGCCCCCTCCTTCCTCTGCTGGCGGCGCAGCTGGATGCCGCGCCTCGGATCAAACGGCCCCCCCTCACGTGGGGGGCCTGCCTTTGAGAAAAACGGGGGGGCCGCCTGCCCCCCCTTTGTGAAACCGGCCCCCCTTTTAATGGGGGGGCATTTTGGCTGGCCGGGGGAATTAATTTCCCCCGGTTTTGCCTCCCTTCCGGCCGGCCCGACCTGGCCGGGCGGTTCTTCCTCAACGGGACCGGCGAGGCCGGTCCCCTTTCCGGCTTCCGACACCGGTGGCCCGGCTGGCCGCCGGTCTCCTCGTTCCGCCGCGGCCCGGAACCGGCCGCAGCCTTCGCCATCTGGCGAGGTGCGACGGCACCACGCCCCTCCATCGCGGCCCTGCTCTGGCCGTGGTGCCTTCGGTTTCCTTCTACGCGGCGCGACGGTGTCGCGTTCATGATAAAACCTTCCACGGCGCCGCGCAATATTTATCTAATGATATCTGCGTGGTGCGACGGCACCACACCATCACGTTTCATCCGCAACAAACATTCAAGAACAAAGGAGGGGGTTTCGGCCGTGTTTGTGCGGTCTGGCCCCCCTCTCGTTAGATGATAGCACATAATCATTTATCCTCAAGATTGTCATGCTAGAACCAAGAACGAGAATAAATAAATTAAACAACAACAAACCCCTACTTGGTTTCAAGAACGATGATCGTCAACGACCCGCGGAAGACGAGCGTCGCGGTGGTCGGCGTCGCGGAAAAAGGACGTCGATGTCGTGAAGCGAGGATTCGAAGCTCTTTGACGGCGATTTCGTCGCGGGAAACCATCGTGGAATAGATGACGCGGAAGGAGACGTCGACGGTGTCGCGGGTATGGCGTCGCGGAAGACGGTTCCCGAGAACGTGGCGTTCTTCGTCGATGTCCGAATGTTTTTCGCGTTCTTCATCAAAGTTTGAAGAAGATGGAGAGAATTCTTCAAAACCTCTCATGATGGCTAAGGAGACCAACCAAAATAAAATAAGCTAAGGCTTATTTTATTCACACAAACAACAATTTGAATTTCAAAGGTTTGAAATTAAACAACTCAACCCAATTAATAACCAAAGTTGTCAAGTTCATTAAAAGAGGAGTTTAAGGGATTTAAAAAAAAAGAATGTGCAGATTTAGGGTTCGTGTGGGCCCCACAACACTTAATCCTCTCAAGGGAGGTTAAGTGGGTGTGGTTCCCACCCCTAACTCCCTTTGGGAGAAGTTAACCAACAAGTTAAAAATAAAAAGTGTCTCCACATTTTTATTTAACTTCTTATAATTTTTCCCAAAACTAACTTTCATTCCGCAAAAAACGCAACCTCGGAAAAGGTCTCCTTAAGAGAATATCGGCGCTGCGAGTTCATCGGTGTCCTCGGATTTCAATTCCGAGCACCGGATCAAAAGTTAGAAATTCCCGCTCGTTCGTTCACTGAACGTACCCGAGCCAAACTTCGTAAATTGATTCCGGGCACTCCGGGCCTCGGAATCAGGTGCCGTCAGAAACCGCTCTCTTGTAAAATTCCAAAGAAAATTAAGAAAAAATTTCCCTTGAATTTTACGGGTATTTACAATTCATTAGAGTAATTACAAATAAAAACTCCATAATAATCTAATTAGAATCTTATTTATGTAAGAGGAATTAGGAATATGATAAGAGGAAATAAACTCACCAAGGTTCAACATAAAAAATATTATTTGTTATCCAATCAGGGGATAATAAAAAGTATCCAATGGGGGAGTAATAGGGGAAAGGATATTATAAAACAAACTATTTTGAGTTATATTCACATATAAGATGGAGGGGGATTGACCATAAAATTTAGGTCTTTACCCACCTTAAAAAACAAAATAAAAAGTGCATTGCGTAGTGACACTTCGTGTCATTATGAATTTCTCCATGGTATAGGGTTATGTTTTATCATGTCCTATTATTTAAACTATTCCCAATTCTTGAGTATCACCAAAAAGCCAAAAATACTCATTGAGGTGTGATAAAATCTTTTTGACTCAACCCACCTCATCCCAGCATAATCTCTTCATTAACACCATTACAAATTTTTACACCATTTCAGGGATTCATGAAACAACCACCAAATTACAACACAAGGAATCCCTAATGAAGTGTAGTCAACTACATCATTTCAATCATCTAACATGTTATATACTCTAATGTATATAATGTCACTTAGGTTGAATCCTTGGAGGGGGTCTTGTTATTTTTGAACCAATTGAATTTATTATTCAATGAAAGAAGGGTTTATTTTGTATAGATTTAAGAATAATGACACAATTTACATTGTATGTAACTATTTAAGGGATTTTAAGTTGAGTAAAAATGAAAATTGGTTAATGGATTGATTTCATTGATAATTTAAAAGGATCATATCAAATTAACAATCATAACATAATGCATAAAGGATTGGGGTTTTATAATGTTCAATATAATATATAATCCACAAATTAAGATCTAGTCCATGCACACATGTTTTTTGATTAATAGTATAATATTCTATAAACCATTATGTTCCAATAGATCCAATATTCAATGAAAATCACAAATCTATCAATCATGTCAATATTACATGGAACATTAGATGGTTACACACAACGTCAACTTGATAATCATGAATCGTGGTTGTTCTAAATTAAATAACCTTCCCTAGCCATAGTTTCACCCATAAAGAATACTTAATCAACCATAAAAATTGAGATTAATGTGTCTAGATAGGTATATGATTATGTAAAAATGAAAATGAATGATAATGAGACAAGAAAAGATTTACACAAACAAAACTAACTCACACGAAAGGAATGAAAAGACCACACAAATGAGACTAAGGTGTCTAGAGAATATAGATGGAATATTATATCTTTCAAAAATATTTGGATATTCTATTAAAGGGATTCAGACTCTAACTAATGGATAAAAAAGAATAGTGAAATATGGATCAGAATACAGTTGATTCATTACAAATTTCTTTAGTAAGGAATGTGACTATGAAATTTTTTGATAATAATACTATAGAGTTTTTTAAAAGTACCTTATAGTTATTTATAAGAGTCCTAAAACACAAAAAAAAATGATCTTCATGTGGAGGATATTTTTCATGAGGATATTAGAAGGGATATCTGCATTATAAAATTTACATGAAAAAAACTTGGTCAAAATCCAAATTAGGTATGTGAATGTTACATTATTGGATGATGTTTGGGTGATTGTTTTTTGTTTTCATCCCTACTAGAATCATGGGAGGATATGGTTATGGCTATGAGTTGATATATTGTGAAGAATAATTTGGTTTTCACTGATTCTCATTACATCATTCTCAATTAAGATATCATATGGATTGAGAGTTTTACTTTATGATGTATTGAATTAAGGGAGAAGAAGACACTGACCTTATCAAAAAAATCTGAAGCAATTCGAGAATAATTTAATAATGAGGAGTGGCAGAAATTTTTCTAGAACAATAAATTTTTGTTAGAATTTCTCTAATAAAGGTCACTTCAAGAATGCATTTCATTACATGATGAAGACATCTATAAGGAGAACTTATAGAGTACTGAGTTTAGTAGAAAATATTTTTTGAAGTATTATTTTTATTGTTTCTACTCTAGTAGAATCTTTAATCATTTATTTTGGAGATAATTTCGATTTAATTGTTGAAAATAGGTTGTTTTCAAACTATGTATCTAGAAAGTTTGTTAAAGTGTATCATACTGAGGATGAATATTGAGGAATTTTGTGGAATGGGGAAGTGAAAATTCCATCTATTAAAGGAAGAATAATTATTTGGGATAATGGGAAACATATTCCTGGTGTCTAGTGAAACCCAATTTTAGTTGGTCAACTTGATGAAGCAGGTTTTTGACCTAGTCTTGTGGATGGATATTTTAAAATTACTTAAGGATCTCTTGTTATATCAATAGGCATAAAATATCATTAATTATTTCTTTCCAGATGGGTAGTGGGTGATACACTTACTAAAATTTTATCCTCTTAAATTCCATTATATTAGAATAATCCATTTGGGATCCTTAGTGGGAAAGGTATGGAGATTTTAGAGGAAAATGACATATTGAAGATGTGTCATTATGACCTTGGAATATTTGAGAGGTATATGACCAGGAAGTAGTGGAAGGTATTTTTCAATGTGTTTAGAAAAATACCAAAATTGAAGAAGATATATTTTATTTATATATATATCTGGGGGATTTCCCCAGTTCTTTCTCAATGAAGGTAAATTTACATTTTGACCTTCATCAATGATTCAACAGAAAAATTATGGGTATAATTTCTAAAAAATAAATGTGATGTGTATGGAATATTTGTTCAGTAGAAGACTATGGTGGAAAGAGAAACCATAAACAAGTTGATGTGTATGAGGTCAGAATTTTGTGGTGAGTTTATCAAAAGGAGTTTTTAGATTTACTACTCACCTAGAAGGATTTTACATGATAATACTATTCTAAGAACACCTAATTAATGTGTGTAGTTTAGAAAATGTATCCAACATTGATGGGGAAAACAAGAAGTATTTTTATTTATTCCAATATATATAAGGATTTTTGGGAAGAATAAGTGTTTAAAACCAAATTTTTGATCAATATATGTCTATTATAAATATTTATCCATTGGTACTAGAATAGTTATGATTTTTAAAAAATTATTCAGAGTTTCTCATTTGAGATTCTACAAAATGATATCCTACATGCTTGTGTATGGATAATATAGAGATAATGTTGAAGTAAAATCTCAAGAAGGATTCTTCTTAGTAAGTGAAAATGAATATTATGGTATTTTTATTTAATATGACAAAAGAATATGCTATTAAATAATTATAATGTGACATTTAATGGATAGGTCCCAAAAAAGGACCTAAACATAAAAGAAAACGAAGTTGATAGAAAATCGAAAAAATAAATTCAAGTTTATTTAGGAAGAGGTTCTAAAATCACAATTATTATGAAAAGTTTATATGTATCTGATTCTATCCTAGAATATCATGTTGTAGAGGAAATTTCATAGGAGTGAATGAGTAGTTCAAAATTTTATCCAATGGAAGACATAAAAAGATTCTTAGGATCCATTGAAGCTCAGTCAATAGTTTTGAAAGGTGAAGAATTAGAAATTACAATTTCATAGAATATGAATCACATATAATCATCCAAAAATGATATAGGGTCATATGGTTGATGCATATGATTTGTGAAATCCTGATAATATTTATTTTAATGGACGTAGGAGAAACCTAAATAACTATATTAGTGACCACCCTATGTGATTTCAGAAAGTGAGAGTTATCTTTGTAGTAGGAGTTGGATTAACTGTGTGTGAATAACATTTGGTATCTAATATAATTACTACAAGGTAAGAAAACACTGGGGGAAATTTATGTTTTCTAGTTGAAGGAAGAATATAACGGAAGGGATATTTATAAGGTGAGTCTTTTTGTGAAAGGTTTTCTATTAAAGGAACGTATTGACTTCTCTTAAATATTATATCCATTAGTTAAACATAATACCATCAAGATAGTGTTAAGATTGGTTTCTTCTTATGATTTTTAAATTAAATAAATGAATATATATATATGGATTTTCTCTATGAGGATTTGGAGGAAGAAATTTATCTGAATAAACATGTTTGTTTTTGAGAAAAATAGAATCCTTACATTGTGTGAAAACTAAGGAGTATTTATGGTTTGAAAAAATCACCAAGGTGTTGGAACTGATAGTTGGTTTACTCTATGGATTTTAATGTTTCAAATGATTTAAATCTAATCATTTATATTACTGAAAGGAATAGAAGGGAAGGGACATAAATATATTACTCTTGTACATGAATTATATGCAATTGGTGGGTTTGAATATTTAGATGATTTATAAGTTAAAGGATGATTTTTATGGAAATTTTAAACTGAAAGATATTGGAGATGAAAAGATGATATCAAGAATGAGAATTGAATGTGAATTAAAATCTAGGATCCTGGTTTTATCATAGAAATATCTTATCCTGAAAATCATTGAGAGATTCATAATGAGTAGATGTAATCCAATTTTAATTGGACTTACTGGACACTTTATAATTTAAAAATAGCAGATACCATGAATGAAAGAAGACAAAATTATCATGGTGAAGGTTTTACATCCTTCCATGGATCAAATTTTTATTTATTCTATGATGTACACTCATACAGATATTTCTCATGTAGTAGGAGTGCTGAATTGGTTCATTTAGAATCTATAGAATGATTATTGGTAAGCTTTAAAATAGATAATTTAGTATTCTAATGGAACAGAAGGCATAAATCTTTGTTTCTAAGAGGATAATCCATTACTAGGGTTTGTAGATGCAAACTTTTTTGGTGATTCCAATTCACAAAAGAGTATTATTGTATTTTTTTCAATTTTCATGGAACCATTATTAGTTTCATATCCAGGATGTAACTAGTGATCACTACTGGAAATGTGGTTTTTACCCACGGTTCTTTACCAACAGTTTGCTTAAACCATTGGTAAAGAAGGTTTAGGGAATCCTTTCCCAACGGTTCATTAGAACCGTTGGGAAAGCATACCCCTTTGCCAATGATTTCATAAAACCGTTGACAAAGGGGTGTTTAAGTTACCCTTTCCCAATAGTTTTATGAAACCGTTGGGAAAGGGTACCCCTTTTCCAATGGTTCTATTAAACCCTTGGGAAAGGGTGCCCTGAATGCCCCTTTGCCAACGGTTTTTAAAAACCATTGGAAAATATTTTCCCCAAATACAATCGGGCCGCTGCTCTCCCCCATTCGCGACAGAACCCTAAAATCAATCTGGCGCTCTGCTCCTCTCACAAACTCCCCCATCCGAACAGGTGAAAAACCATCTGAATCATCTAAAATCAGGTATTTTATTCTTTATACACATATGCTACCTTGTTTTTATTGTTATTGATCTAATATTTTTGTTTTAAGTTTGGATTTTCATGTGATTTAACCGTGAAAAATAGGGAGATGAACGAATATTTTGTTAATTAATTAGTTTCCCATGGAATATCATTTGTGTTATAATGACCTTGCTAAATAAAGGGGTAATGTAATAAAATATCTTGAATAAATTATGGAAGTTGAGGTATGTTGATTCTATGAGTGTTTTTTAAGGTGTCTTATTGTATGTTGTAGGTTGTTGTATGGTGATTGATGTGACCAGTTGGGCTTTGTGATATGTGGGGTTGTAATGTGATGGTTAGTGGGCATGGATGTGACATGTGATGTTGTGTGATAGTGATGATGTGTAGTGGTGTTGTGCCGTCTGGAGGTGTTGTGTGATGAGGATGTGGTGTATGATGTGGTGAGGTGGTTTTGGTTATGCGGTGGTTTGTGATGTGCAATAGTTTTGTTGTGATATGTGGTTATTTTGGTGAGATGGTTGGACGATGTAACATGTAGACGATGGATATTGTGAGATGGTGAGTTGTTGTGTGGTGGTTTTATTTGTTTCCTGGTTATCTATGGAATAAATTATTTTGTTCAAACAATAAAACAAGATAGTAAATAAATGAGATGGAATAGAAATGGATGGGTGGTAAATGGATTTAATTGATTTAACATTAAATGAATGGACAATGTATGTGTGAATTAATTGTCTTATAAATGAAATTGGGAAATGCTATGTGTCTTGTGTGGTGGTGGTGTGCTATGTTGCATATAGTGGTGAAAGCGGTTTTGATGGTTTATGTGTTGTGTGGTAGTAGTGAAGTGTGTGATTATGTAGTTAATGTGAACCCATAGGTTGGGTATTTTGTGCTATCTATATATAATGTATTTTATGTTATTTCTACACATTCCCAACCAGAGTTGGATAAACTTACCAACGATAAGAGGTTTTGAGTTATGGGTATTTTCTCTAATATCTAGGATGGTGGTTATATGGTTGGATAGCTACCATGTCTTCCCTACTCTTCCTTCTTAGGTAATTGACCATGTGTTTTTAGGCAAGATGCGATGTGATTGTCCACGTGTCTTCAGGTGAGATGTACAATGATTTCCCTAGTGTTTTCTGGTGAGGTGCGATGTGATAAGGCTATAATAAGATGTGGCATGTGGTTGGGGTCATGTAGGGTAGGAGGATGGCACAAGGTTGATGTTATTCATGTTCATGATGCCATACTAATATGGTTATGGGATGAGGCATGTTGTGATGTGATAACACATTAAGTTCTTGTTGGTTTTACATTTTTTCAATAACACATTATCATGTTTTTTTCACATGTGTAGTTGATACCTTGATTATTTTCTTCCTTAATCATTTACTTAAATGTATTTTCTTTTCGAGTTCAATCCTATTGAATTGTTTATGACAAAATGACTTATATAAATTCTTTTTATAGAATGGACAGAAGTTAGATGTATGAAACCGATTGGCTCAAGCGATTTTCAAAACAATTTGGAGAGCTTTATAGATTTTTCATTTCACAATGCTTCAAATAGTGGTTGCATACACTCCCCATGTTCCAATTGTGTTGGTAGACCTTGGTTGAGCCATGAAGAATACAGCTACCACATAAACAAAAATGGTTTTCAAGCATACTACTTTTTGTGGTATCACAATGGGGAGAAAATGAAATCTCAAATTGGTGATGATCGAAATGAAAGGTCTGGAATGGAGAATTTGTTAGATGATTGGTTTCCGTTTATTTTTCATCATGAAAAAGGAAGGATTTCGACTCAAGAAGACTTCAATATGAGGACAGCTGATGCATCTAGTGAAGATGATGAAATTTATAGGGTGAAAAAATTGAATGATTCTACCACGACTTCAGTATATCGAGAATGCGATAAAATGAAAAAGATGGAATTTTTAATCCGATTGTTTCATGGGAAAACTATGTATGGGATTTCTAATACAACAATTGATTACATTCATACCCTATTGAAGGATTTACTTACAGATGATGCAGATATTCTCTCAAACCACTATATGGTATGGAAGTTAATTGAGGAACTTGGATTTTCATGAAAAAAAATTCATGCTTGCCCGAAAGATTGCAGTTTATTCAGGGAGGAAACCGCTGAATGAAATGATTGTATAAAATGTGGAACTCCCTATAGATGTCAAAATCTGATGGAACACCATTCTGCATTCCAAAGAAAGTAATGTGGAACTTTCCACTGATCCCAAAACACCAAAATATTTTTATGTCTGATGACATATCAATAAAAATGAGATGGCATGATACCGAGAGAAAGAAGACTAATGCTGAGTTGGTTCATCCTGTAGGTGGATTTTCTTGGAAAAGATTTGATGCTCGACATCCTGATTTTATAGCTGATGTGAATAATGTGAGGCCAGGTCTTTCATGCGATTGTTTTATTCCGTTTGGGCAGATGCTTACTGCACACATCACATGGCCAGTTTTTATACACTAAGTGGCTCCCTTTTGTTTAAAATGGACAACATTTTAATTACATATGGAAAATAGACCAAACGCATTATGTTTCCATTGAAATAGTAGGAGAACGATCCATGGTTTATATGTGACGTGTACGAATCAACCCCGCCTCAATCTGGGCCGTGGTGTGGCCGACACCACTCAATGTGTCTATCTTTTTTTCAAAAGAACGTCATTTTAAGTGAAAAACATAAACTAGCATACGGAAAACTGACCAAACGCATTCGGATTGTGTCGATAAATTAGCACAACGATCCATGGGTCATATGTGACGTGTACGAGTCAACCCAGCCTCAATCCGAGTCATGGAGTGGCTGACACCATTCACAGTGTCTCTCTTTTGTTTAAAATGAACATGATTATATGTGAAAAGAACAACTGGCATACGGAAAACTGACCAAACACATTCGAGATGTGTTGATGCTTTAGGAAAATGATCCATGGGTCATATGTGACATGTAAGAGTCAACTCGGGCTCAATACAAGGCATGGTGTGGCCGGGATCACTCTAAGTGGCTCCCTTTTGTTTAAAATGGACAACATTTTATGTACATACAGAAAAATGACAAAAATCTGATGGAACACCATCCCTCATTCCACAGAAAGTAATATATAACTTTCCATTGATCCCCAGAATCCATAATCTTTTTATCTCTGATGAAATATCAATAAAAATTATATGGAATGATACCAATAGAAAGAAGACTAATGATGAGTTGGTTCATCATGCAGATGGTTTTTCATGGCAGAGATTTGATGCTCGACATCCTAATTTTGCAGCTGACGTGCGTAATGTGAGGCTGGGTCTTTCCTGCGATGGTTTTAATCTATTTGTGAAGATTCTTACTTTGCACAGCACATGGATAATTTTTATACTCAAAGTGGCTCCCTTTTGTTTAAAATGGACAACAATTTAAGTACATACGGAAAACCGACCAAACGGATTCGGTTTCCATTGAAACATTAGGATAATGATCCATGGGTCATATGTGACATGTACAAATCAATCTCACCTCAATCTGAGACCCGGTGTGGCCAGCACCACTCAAAGTGTCTGTCTTTTGTTTCAATAGGATGCCATTTTAAGTGAAAAACATCAACTGGCATACGGAAAACCGACAAAACGCATTCAGATTGTGTTAATACATTAGGAAAACTATCCATGGGTCATATGTGACATGTACGAGTCAACCCTACCTCTATCCGAGGCGCGGTGTGGCCAACACCATTCACATTGTCTCTCTTTTGTTTAAAACAGACAGGATTATAAGTGAAAAGAACAACTGACATACGGAAAACCAACCAAACGCAATCAAAATGTGTTGATGCTTTAGGAAAACGATCCATGGGTCATATGTGACATGTAAGAGTCAACATGGGCTCAATACAAGGCACAGTATGGCCTAGATCACTCTAAATGGATCCCTTTTGTTTGAAATGGACAACATTTTAAGTACATACGAAAAGCCGACCAAACGAATTCGGTTTATATTAAAACTTTAGGATAACTATACATGGGTCCTATGTGACATGTACGAATCAACCCCACCTCAATATGAGACACGGTGTGGCCAGATCCACTCAAAGTGTCTGTCTTTTGTTTCAAAAGGACGTCATTTTAATTGAAAAACATCAACTGGAATACGGAAAACCGAACAACGCATTCGGATTGTGTAGATACTTTAGAAAAATGATCCATGGGTCATATGTGACGTGTACGAGTCAACCCCTCCTCAATCCGAGGTGGGGTATGGTCGACACCACTCACAGTGTCTCTCTTTTGTTTAAAATGGATATGATTATAAGTGAAAAGAACAAATGACATACGAAAAACCAACCGAATGCATTCAAAATGTGTTGATGATTTAGGAAAACAATCCATGGGTCATATGTGACGTGTACGAGTCAACCCGGGCTCAAACCGAGGAACGGTGTGGCCGGGATCACTCTATGTGGCTCCCTTTTGTTTAAAATGGAAAACATTATAAGTACATACCGAAAACTGACCAAACGCATTCAGTTTCCATTGAAAATTTAGGAGAACGATCCATGGGTCATATGTGATGTGTAAAAATCAACCCCACCTCAATCTGAGATGTGGTCTGGCCAGAACCACTCAAAGTGTCTGTCTTTTGTTTCAAAAGGACATCATTTTAAGTGAAAAACATCAAATGGCATATGGAAAAACGGCCAAACGCATTCGGATTGTGTAGATACTTTAGAAAAATGATCCATGAGTCATATGTGACGTGTACAAGTCAACCCCGCCTCAATCCGACGCGTGGTGTGCCCTACACCATTCACAGTGTCTCTCTTTTATTTAAAATGGACAGGATTATAAGTGAAAAGAACAACTGACATTTGGAAAACTGGCCAAACGCATTCAAAATGTGATGATGCTTTAGGAAAATGATACATGGGTCATATGTGACGTGTACGAGTCAACCTGGGATCAATCCGAGGCACATTGTGGCTGGGATCACTCTCAGTGTCTCCCTTTTGTTTAAAATGTAAACATTTTAAGTACATACGGAAAACTGACCAAACACATTCCTTTTCCGTAGAAATTTTAGGAGAAATATCCATGGGTCATATGTGACGTGTAAGAATCAACCCGGACTCAATATGAGATCTGGTGTGGCCGGTACCACTCAAATTGTATATCTTTTGTTTCAAAAGGACGTCATTTTAATTGAAAAACATCAACTGGCATACGAAAAACCGACCAAACGCATTCAGATTGTGTCAATAATTTAGAAAAATTATCCATGGGTTATATGTGATGTGTACAAGTCAACCAAACCTCAATATGAGGTGCGGTGTGGCTGAAACCATTCACAGTGTCTCTCTTTTATTTACAATGGACAGGATTATAAGTGAAAAGAACAACTAACATACGAAAAACTGACCAAATGCATTCGAAATGTGTTGATGCTTTAGAAAAAAGATCCATGGGACATATGTGATGTGTAAGTGTAAAACTGAGCTCAATAAAAGGCACTGTGTGGCCGGGATCACTCTAAGTGGCTCCCTTTTGTTTAAAATGGACAACTTTTTAAGTACATACGGAAAACCGACCAAACGCATTCGGTTTCCATTGAAACTTTAGGAGAACGATCCATGGGTCATATGTGACGTGTACGAATGAACCCCGCCTCAATATGAGATGCGGTGTGGCCGGAACCACTCAAAGTGTCTGCCTTTTGTTTCAAAAGGACGTCATTTTAATTGAAAAACATAAACTTCCATATGGAAAACCGACCAAACGCATTCGGATTGTGTCGATACATTAGCACAACTATACATGGGTCATATGTGACATGTACGAGTCAGCCCCGCCTCAATAAGAGGCGCGGTGAGGCCGACACCATTCACATTGTCTCTCTTTTGTTTAAAATGGACATGATTATAAGTGAAAAGAATAACTAACAAACAAAAAACTGACCAAACACATTCAAAATGTGTTGATGCTTTAGGAAAACGATCCATGGGTCATATGTGACGTGTACGAGTCAACCCAGGCTCAATCCGGGGCACAGTGTGGCCGAGATCACTTTTAAGAACCCGATTTTGCTGTGAAAGACTTTGAAATATTCTTGATGATATTCCAGAGCAGCGCCTTCAGACGACGTGTGATTCCGAGCCCCGAAGTGACCAGAATTAAATTTTCAGTGCGTTCACACTAGAAATGCCAAATAAATGAGATAACTCCTAAACGGAGTTCCGGATCAGAGATCCGAGTGTAAGGATGGGTCTGGAATGGGGTTTTTACCCTAGGAATGACATAAAATTTGTCGGCACGGGATGTTTGGACCCCTCGCCCGCTTCTGGAACATTAAACAGATTAAATAAATTAATTAATTCGTTTAATGGATAAATGCTAGCATCTCTTAAATGGTGGCTCAGATTGGAAAACCGAGAGCACCGTTCAGTTCGGAGCGTGCCATTTACCCTAGGAGGGGTATAAGTTTCACGGGCGCGGGCCGTTTGTGAAAAAATGGCCCTAGGGGCGTTTTCGTAATTTAGCGGCTTCGGACGTTAAATTTTATAACTTTTGAATGAGGTCTCGGATTAAAATTCCAAGACCGCCGTTGTGCTCGAAAGGTGGTGTTTACCCTAAGGGAGGCTTAACCGCGACCCCGTCGGGAGTTCGGGTTCGGGCCGACGGGCGGGTGGTTAAGCATTTTCTTTTTAAACGCTTAACACACCCCCTCCCTCTTCCCCTTCCCCTTCCCACTGGAAGACCCTCCTCTCCCTCTCCTCCTCCATATCTGGCGAGACGGTCCGACGAGGAGACTCCGGCGAGGTGTGGTGATGCCGGCAGATCGACGCGAAGCTCCGGGCAACGCCCACGAGGTAGGATTTGTCGTTTGCATTTTCTATTCCCGTACCTACTTCGAGATCAAATTTTTTTATAAAACCACTATGTAATTATCAAGAAAATCCCATAAATGCGAAGTAGATTTTATTCTCTTTCCGACTCTTGTTTCGGATTTGAAATCGTAGTTTGGAGGCGTTCGCAGTCGTTTGCCGAAGTTTGCGGGAATTTCGGGTTGTCCCGGCGGTTTCCGGTCGGTTTGGGTGCGCCGGCGGTCCGAGGCGCGGCGGCAGGGGCTTCGGCGGTGGCAGGCGGTGGCGCTCCTCAGCGTAGCGGTGCTCTTTGGCGGAGGTGGCTGACGACAGGGCTCCCTGGGTGAGACGCTGGTGGACGGGGTTCCGCGCGACGGCGCCGACGTAGGGCAAGGAGGAGGCGGGCCGCGGGGTGCGCGACCCCACGTGCGGCGCGACCGCGACCCGCATTTCACGGGTCGCTGCGGGGAAAGCTACCGGTCGTGATGGCCGGTCGGTGGCGACAAGCCGCGGTCAGCTGGCCGTGGTTGAGCGAACGGCCGCGGGCCGGCTGTGTGCGGACCGGCCAGACCGGGCCGGTCCGGGCCAAGAGGGTCCCCCTTTCTTTTAAAATCTTCGGACGCCCGTATTTCGGGCTACGGGCGTCCATTTTGCTCGCCGTCGGCGGCAGCATGGACCTTTCGTCAAGGGGAACAATTTGAAATGGTTTCGGTAATTTTTAATTCCCGAATCGAGGGGCCTCCGTGGAGCGACACGTACGTCAAGGGGTTTGTCGTTTTTCCAGGGAAACTTGTTCTGGACGGCGCGGACGCGTCCGACGTCCATTTTGATTGTCATCAGCGGCTTTGTGCCCCTAGCACTAAGGCAGTGGTTTCCAAGGCGGTTTCGGGCGTTGATACTGGATTTGAGGCATGGGCCCCACGGCCTGTCTTTCGAGCAGCGTGCAGCGTTTCACGCCTTTCTCACCAGGCGTCCGTTCGGGGCGTGCGAGCAGTCGATTCTGGATGTTTTTCCGAGGGGATTGCAATAGTGCAATCTGCCCGCTCCACTTCGGCATGATGGTTCGGGGCCCACGAGGGCCGTTTGGGCGTCGACGGTGATTTTCCATCTTTATCACCAGGAGACCGTTTTGTACAAGTGAATAATCCATCTTGTGTGCTTTTTCGAGAGGATCGCAACGGTGCGATCCATTCGTTGAGTTTCGGGACTGGGATGTGGGTCCCACGTGGCACCGCTCATGTGCGATGCACCAGAATGCATTTTTTTCTCCGGATATCCGTTGCACTCAAGTGAGTAGTGCTTTCGACTTGTTTTCTCTAGGGGATCGCAATGGTGCGACACACCCGACTGTTTTCGAGGCCGAGGCTCGAGATCACGGGACGCCGTTTGGGCGTGAGGCGGTGTTGGCGACTTTTCCGTCGGATATCCATTTGGGGCGAGTAAGTAGTCGATCTCGCGTGTTATTCCATGAGGATTACAACGGTGCGATCCGTTTAGTTGTGCGGAGCCTCTTACCTGATCTTGTTAAATGTGGAAATGTGGAGGTGCCCCGGTGGTGGTCCTTATACCGTGTTTGTTGCGGACCTTTGGCGAGTGATCGTGTGCACTACCGTGTGAGTGATGTAAATTATTTAAGTGATGTGGATGGATGTGCCTCATCCGATGAGGTTGAAGATTGGAAAAGTTACGTTTACGCTCTTCGTGTTGACGTTGGGGTGCCATGTGCACGATAGCCTTAGGGCTGGAGACGCGGTGTACTCTCGGAGTATACGGGAATGCTTGGAGGTACGTGTGGTTTGTACCTGAGAATGTTTGTGCCCTTGGTTGGGGTTGACTTGGGTCCACACGTCGTGTGGGCCCCTTGTGCGTGCCATGTTCTGCTTTGCGTACTTTGAACTCTCGCGACGTAGAGGGTCTCTCTGTGCTCGTTTGTTTGACCAGCAGGGTTGAGTGGTCTCCCCCTGGTTTCGTTCTTAATGGATTGGTCGGTAGCGGTGCTAGTGACACCCAGTGATGGAACATGCACTAAACCTCTTTTCGGAGAGTTGTTCTAGTGTTAGGTGGTTGCGAGATACCCACTCCGTGTTCGGTTGGCCAGTGTTGTACCCTCCAGTGGAGATAGCCAGAGCAGTTCTGAGTTTTACCCTCCAACAGGGCTGGGCAGTGGGTGGCTCACTAACTCCTACGGTTTTACCCTCCAACAGAGCCTGGGCAGTGGGTCACCCGACTCACTTAGGGTATACCCTCTAGCAGAGACTGGGTAGTGGGTCACCCGACGACCTCTTAGGGTCTACCCTCCAGCAGGGCTGGGCAGTGTGTCACTCGTTGTCTAGTTCCAGGTCTACCCTCCTGCATGGCTGGGAAGTGGGTTGCCTGTCAACTTATTCCAGGTCTACCCTCCAGCGGGGCTGGGTAGTGGGTCGCCTGATGATGTATTAAGGTCTACCCTCCAGCGGGGCTGGGCAGTGGGTCACCTGATGATGTATTATGGTTTACCCTCCAGCAGGCCTGGGCAGTGGGTCACCCAGTATCTGATTATGGTTTACCCTCCAGCGGGGCTGGGCAGTGGGTCGTCGGATGATGTATTATAGTTTACCCTCCAGTAGGGCTGGGCAGTGGGTCACCCAATATCTGGTTATGAATTACCCTCCAGCAGGGCTGGGCAGTGGAACACCTATTGGAATTCAAGGATCAGTCCTTTCTACTAGGCTAGCATGTGGCTTTCCTCTGTGGTTACCATAGCCGGACCCTTGGTTATACGGGTCAGTGCTACGACGGCTTTGACTTTGAGAAGACCTCTCGACTATAGGGAAGTTAAGAGGTGCGGTTTGACTTTCCTTGGAACTCTCAAGTACAAGGGGTGATTTCCCCACCGAGACGCATTCTTGTTACGCGATCTAAAACTGTGCGGGGGAGTCAGTGCCGCCCAAAGCGGATAGTGTCGAGGTGCGATTATTGAGCCCCTTGGCTTGTAGTTTGGGGCAGACGTGTGGGATGCTAGGCATCGATGGTTTACTTATGGGACTGTTGGATACTCGTTTCCTTGGGCTGAGCTATGGGATGGAGATCCCCTTATGACGTTGTTCAGGATTCTTGCTGAGCATAAGGATGTGTATATACCTTGTTTCCGGTACCCACTTCTTGGGTTTGGTTACTCTCCTTCCAGGAGGGGCGAAGACGCGCGGGGTATGCCACGTGCCTTCTGTGTCTAGCTTCTCGTGGTTGGACGAGTCTACTCTCCTGCTATGGGTAACAAAGACTCGACGGGAGGTTCATCTTCTCACCGTTTCCAGCTCCTTATGTCTGGACAAGTCTATCTCCTTTATCTTGTTGGGTTGAGATGGAATCTTACTGTTCTCTTTACTGCACTCTCAGTTGTACTTCGCTACTTTTCTCTGTTTGCTCTACTGCTCACCCCTTTGGTACCTCCTTTGTTTCTCCCTCGAGCCTTCAGGGTATCCTACTGAGTATTTTTATACTCACCCCTGCTTGGGATTTTCCTGAACTTGGTGTGCCCTTGCAGACGACGGACAGGTGGAGCACGAGTTCAGTGGAGCCTATGAGCTTGGGATCTTGGACCGCGTGTGGTGGTCGTGGCTAGGTTCCAGGGGGGAGACCCGTCAACTGTTTCCTTTTTGTTTACCTGTTGCTGGGTTGTGGCACCTTTTCTGGTTGGGAGTGTCTTTTTCCCCTTTTTCCTTTTCAGCACTGTACTTTGTACTGTTAGAGGTCGATGCACATTGTGGTTTATTTATAGCAGTTTCCCTTTTCTTTTCCTTTTTACTCTGCACTTTTTCATTGAGTGTGCTGCGTGTGTGTGTACAGGTACTTAGGCAAAGGCCTCCCCAAGTTATTGTGCCTTCGGCGATGGTCGCCAGCCCCTGGCCTATGGAGGCGGGCCTGGAGTAGTTGCGGCTCGAGCCCGAGTAGGTTCGGGTCGTGACAAAGTGGTATCAGAGGTGGTTCGTTCCTTGGGGCATTGTGCGGATGTCCCTAAAAGATGAATTGGTTGGTATTTAGGGAAACAGTGTTAACGTGTCTCGAGAGCGGCTCTCAGGCCAGGGAGTCCAGTGATGGTGCGGTGGCCGACGTGTCCATTCACCAGGACCTTGATAACCCGCTTGTCGACTCGACATGCTGAGACACTTGTTGCAGGGAAAAGTTGTTTGTGCATCACATAGGACTGCGTCTTGACTGTCCTTCTTGTGTCATCTCCCCTTCGTTGTTGTTGTTTGTATATACATATATGCTCATCTGACCGCGACACTCCTTGATAATATTCATGATGTCTCCGCGAAGACAGCCAGCCAGGATACCAGCTTTGGTGCGTGATGACGACCTTTTGAGCCATGAGGCCACAGTCCAGGACCCATCATGCGAGCCCCTTTCTCCGGGTGGGCTGGTAGTAGCACCCCCACCTGTTGAGCAGCAGACAGTTCTACCAGAGCAGGCTGAGTTTGAGCGCAGGTTGAGCGCGCTGCATGAGTTCCAGCGGCAGAGACCGATGAGGTTCAGTGGTGAGCCAAACCCTCAGGCAGCAGAGGTTTGGCTCGAGGTTGTGGTTCACCTTTTCTGGCTTATGCAGACGCCGTTAGATCAGAGGGTGGCTTTGGTAGCCAGCCTTTTTCGTGGAGTATCTTGGTGTTGGTGGAGTCTGGTGACTCAGCTTCTTGACAAGTCGTCTCTTTCATGGGGCGACTTCCAGTTGTTGTTTCAAGAGGAGTATTTCCACTACTGCTTGCACTCCGTTTGGATTCAGGAGCTCCTGTAATTTTAGAAGGGAGGGATGACGGTGGCCGACTACGCGGCTAGTTTTGCAGACCGTGCACGCTTTTACCCGGACTTGGTCTATGACGACAAACTCCGAGAGCGGAAGTTTGAGCAGGGTCTCCGCTGAGAGATTCGTGCTGTCATAGTACCCTTGGGAATTTCCACATATTCTGGGGTGCTAGAGCAGGCACTGGTGACAGAGGGATTCCTGTCACGTTCTAGCGTTGGTAGTGGCAGTGGTCGTGGCAGAACCAAGACGTCTGTCGTAGCTAGCAGGTGATGGATGACAGAACCTCGATGCAGGTGGCCTTCCCACTACGGGTTTTGGAGACATGGTTGTATAACACTGTGGCGAAAAGGCGCATGGCCTCAGCCAAGGATGCCCTTTCGTGAGTGGATCATGGGCCATGGTCGTACCCCACAGTGGCACCGGAGGGCACCAGGGAAGCCCAGAGAGCGCAGATGTTATGCTTGTGATGGGTGAGGTCACTTGGCACGAGACTGCCCGACCCGAGTTGCTGAGATCTTTGGACAGGCAGCAGGCACACCACCCCAGCAGAGGCAGCGCCATGATCAGAGTAGTACCCAGAGAGGTGGTTCTAGCAGAGGAGCGGGAGGAGATGTTGGTGGGGGATGACTTTACGAGATCTTCCCATCACCATTGGGTGGTCCACGTCAGGCTTCGGGAGCCGACAGTTGGGCCCACAGACAACCACAGTCTATGGATGTCTAGGATCCTGCAGAGCATGAGGTGATAAGAGGTACACTCTACAACTCTTCTAGTTTTTGCAGTAGAATTGTTAGACTCTACCTATGAAATGCTTTCCTCCCTGCTATTTGCTTCAGGTGTTACCAGGGTGACGTAGGGCATCGGTGTAACCATGTGTTGGTAAGGAAAAAGGAGTGGGAGCTTTTTCATTAGTCGATGGTGTCGACTCCATCGCTTTTCGAGTGTGTAAGAGAATCTTGGTTGTGGGACATCGACCGTGGAACCTTGCGTGATCAGATATCCTTGGGAGTTTCACCATATGGATATTCTAAAGGAAGGAATAACCGGGCCTTGTTCTAGGTGCTAGCGGTGATTCTAGTCGCAACATGCGACGTAGAGGCCTGGTCTGGGAGGTGAGCAACCCCCGAGATCCTTCGAGCCATTTGAAGACGTGCAAAGAGATGGAGAGGTGCCCAACTGCCTTGCCCTAACCCCAAATTCTAGAGTGGGTGCACGACATTGGCGAGGGCCGACCTAGCATGAACAGATCAATCCTTTGGTCTGTGTATGGTGACGCAGAGCTGTGCGTGGGTTTTTCTGGGTATGAGGAAGCCATGTGTGGTCTTTGTACCCTATATTTCTCCCTAGTTTTTCTTTTCGGGGATGAAAATATTAAAGGAGGGAATAATGTAAGAACCCAGTTTTTGGTGTGAAAGACTTTGGAATATTCTTGATGATATTCCAGAGCAGCGCCTTCAGAAGGTGTGCGATTCCGAGCCCCGGAGTGGCTAGAATTAAATTTTCAGTGCGTTCACACTGGAAACGCCAAATAAATGGGATAAATTCTAAACAGAGTTCCGGATCAGAGATCCGAGTGTACGGATGGGTCCGGAATGGGGTGTTTACCCTAGGAATGATATAAAACTTGTCAGTGCGGGATGTTTGGACCCCTCGCCCTCTTCTGGAACATTAAACGGATTAAATAAATTAATTAATTCGTTTAATGGCAAAACACTAGTATCTCTTAAACGGTGGCTTGGATTGGAAAACTGAGAGCACCGTTGAGTTCGAGCTTTCCATTTACCCTAGGAGGGATATAAGATTCGCGGGCACGGTCCATTTGTGAAAAATGGTCCCAGGGGCGTTTTCATAATTTAGAGGCTTCGGACGTTAAATTTTATAACTTTTGAATGGGGTCTCGGATTAAAATTATGAGACCACTGTTGTGCTCGGGAGGTGGTGTTTACCCTAAGGGAGGCTTAACCACGACCCCTCCGGCAGTTCGAGTTCGGGCCGATGGGCGGGTGGTTAAGCGTTTTCTATTTAAACGCTTAACACACCCCCTCCCTCTTTTCCTTCCCCTTCCACCCTAGCAGCCCCTCCTCTCCCTCTCCTCCTCCATCTCCGGCGAGATGGTCCATCGAGGAGACTCCGGCAAGGTGCGGTGATGTCGGCGGATCGACGGGAAGCTCCGGGCAACGCCCACGTGGTAGGATTTGTCGTTTACATTTTCTATTCCCGTACCTACTTCGAGCTCATATTTTTGTATCAAACCCCTGTATAATTATCGAGAAAAGCCAATAAATGCGAAGTATATTTTATTCTCTTTCCGACGCTTGTTTCATATTTGAAATCGGAGTTCGGAGACATTCTGAATCGTTCGCCGAAGTTTGCGGCAATTTCGGGTTGTCCCGGCGGTTTCCGACCGGTTTGGGTGCTCCGGCGGTCCGAGGCGCGACGGCAGGGGCTTCGGCGGCGGCAGGCGGTGGCACTCCTCAGCGTGGAAGCACTCTTCGGTGGAGGCAGAGGATGGCGGGGCTCCTTGGGTGAGACGCTGGCGGACGGGGTGCCGCGCGGCGGCGCCGACGTAGGGCAAGGAGGAGGCGGGCCGTGGGGTGCGCGACCCCACGTGCTGCACGACCGCGACCCGCATGTTGCAGGTCGCTGTGGGGAAAGCGACCGGCCGTGATGGCCGGTCGGTGGCAATAGGCCGTGGCCAGCTGGCCGCAGCGGAGCGAACCAGTCCCGCTGCCGGGCCGCGGGCCGGCTGGGGGCGGACCGGCCGGACCGGGCCAGTCCGGCCCAAGAGGGTCCCCCTTTCTTTTAAAATCTTCGGACGCCCGTATTTCGGGCTACGAGCATCCGTTTTGCGCGCCTTCGGCGGAAGCATGGACCTTTCGTCGAGGGAAACACTTTAAGATGGTTTTGGGAATTTTTAATTCCTAAAACGAGGGGCCTCGGTGGTGTGACACGTACGTCGAGGGGTTTGTCGTTTTTCCGGGGAAACTTGTTTTGGACGGCGCGGACGCGTCCGACGTCCGTTTTGAGTGCCGTCTACAGCGTTGCTCCCCTGGCACTGAGGCGGAGGATTCCAAGGCGGTTTTGGGCATTGAGACTGGATTTGAGGCGTCGGCCCCACGGCATGTCTTTCGAGCTGCGTGCAGCGTTTCACGCCTTTCTCACCAGGCGTCCGTTCGGGGTGTGTGAGCTGTCGATTCTGGATGTTTTTCCGAGGGGATTGCAATGGTGCAATATGCCCACTCTACTTCGGCATGATGGTGCGGGGCCCACGAGGACCGTTTGGGCGTCGATGGTGATTTTACATCTTTATCACTGGGCGACCGTTTTGGACAAGTGAATAGTACATCTTGTGTGCATTTTCAAGAGGATCGCAACGGTGTGATCTGGTCATTGAGTTTCGGGACCGGGATATGGGTCCCACGTGGCACCGCTCGTGTGCGGGGCGCTGGAATGCATTTTTTCTCCAGATATCTGTTGCACTCAAATGAGTAGTGCTTTTGATGTCATTTCTCGAGGGGATTGCAATGGTGAAATGCGCCCGACTGTTTTCGTTGCCGAGGCTCGGGATCACGGGATGTCGTTCGGGCGTGAGGCAGTGTTGGCGACTTTTCCTCCGGATATCCGTTTGGGACGAGTAAGTAGTCGATCTCGCATGTTTTTCAGCGAGGATTACAATGGTGCGATCGGTTTGGTTGTGCGGAGCCTCTTACACGATCTTGTTAAATGTGGAAATGTTGATGTTCCCTAGTGGCGGTCCTTCTACCGTGTTTGTAGCGAACATTTGGCGAGTGATCGCGTGCACTCCCGTGTGAGTGATGTAAATGCTTTAAGTGTTGTGGATTTCCATGCATTAGCTGATGAGGTGGAAGGTTGGAAAAGTTACGTTTACGCCCTTCGTGTTGACGTTGGGGTGCCATGTGCATGATAGCCTTAGGGCTGGAGACGCGGTGTACTCTGGGAGTATACGGGAACGCTTGGAGGTACGTGTGGTATGTACATGAGAATGTTTATGCGCCTGGTTGGGGTTGACTTTGGGCCACAAGTCGTGTGGGCCCCATGTGCGTGCCGTGTTCTGCTTTGCGTACTTTGACCTCTCGTGATGTAGAGGGTCTCTCTATGCTCGTTTGTTTGACAAGTATGGTTGAGTGGTCTCCCCCTGGTTTCGTTCTCTATAGATTGGTCGGTAGCGGTGCTACTGACACCCAGTGATGGAATAGGCACTGAACCTCTTTTGGGAGAGTTGTTCTGGAGTTAGGTGGTTGCGCGATACCCACTCTGTGTTCGGTTGGCCAGTGTTGTACCCTCCAGTGGATATAGCCAGAGCAGTTCTGAGTTTTACCCTCCAGCAGGGCTGGGTAGTGGGTTTCTCGTTGACTTCTAGGGTTTTACCCTCCAGCAGAGCCTGGGTAGTGGGTCACCCGACGCACTTAAGGTCAACCCTCCGATAGAGATTGGGCAGTGGGTCACCCGACGACCTCTTAGGGTCTACCCTCCAACAGGGCTGGGTAGTGGGTTGCCCGTCATCTATTTCCAGGTCTACCCTCCAGCAAGGATGGGTAGTGGGTCGCCTATCGACTTATTCCATGTCTACCCTCCAGTGGGGCTCGGCAGTGTGTTGCCTGATGATGTATTAAGGTCTACCCTCCAGCGGGGCTGGGCAGTGGGTCGCCGGATGATGTATTATGGTTTACCCCCCCAGCAGGGATGAGTAGTGGGTCACTGAGTATCTTATTATGGTTTACCCTCCAGCGAGGCTGGGAAGTGGGTCGACGGATGATGTATTATGGTTTACCCTCCAACAGGGCTGGGCAGTGGGTCACCCAATATCTGGTTATGAATTACCCTCCAGTAGGGCTGGGCAGTGGGACACCTGTTGGCATTCCAGGCTCAGTCCATTCCTCTAGGCTAGCCTATGACTTTCCTCCATGGTTACCGGAGCAGGACCCTTGGTTATATGGGTCATTATTGTGACGACTTTGACTTTGAGAAGACCTCTCGACTGCAGGTCAGTGACGAGGTGCAGTTTGAATTTCCTTAGAACTCTCAAGTATGAGGGGTGCTTTCCCTGCCAAGACACTTTCTTGTGACACGATCTAAACCCGTGCGGGAGAGTCATTCCCGCCCAAAGCGGATAGTGTCGAGGTGCGGTGATTTAGCCCCTTGGCTTGTAGTTTGGGGAAGACGTGCGGGATGCTAGGCATCGATGGTTTACTTCTGGGACTGTTGGCTACTCGTTTCCTTGGGCTGAGCTACGGGATGTAGATCCCCTTACAACGTTGTTCGGGCTTCTTGCGGAGCATAAGGATGTGTATATACCTTGTTTCCGGTACCCACTTCTTGGGTTTGGTTACTCTCCTTCCAGGAGGGGCAAAGACGCGTGGGGTATGCCACGTGCTTTCCGTGTCTAGCTTCTCGTGGTTGGAAGAGTCTACTCTCCTGCTATGGGTAATGAGGACTCGACGAGAAGTTCATCTTCTCACCGTTTCCAGCTCCTTGTGTCTGGACGAGTCTATCTCCTTTATCTTGTTGGGTTGAGCTGGACTCTTATTGTTCTCTTTACTGCACTCTCGGTTGTACTTCTCTACTTTTCTCTGTTCGCTCTACTGCTCACCCCTTAGGTACCTCCTTTGTTTCTCCCTCTAGCCTTCGGGGTATCCTACTAAGTATTTTTATACTCACCCCTTCTTGGGATTTGACCGCACTTGGTGTTCCCTTTTAGACGACAGACAGGTGGAGCGTGAATTCAGTGGAGCGTAGGAGCTTGGGAGCTTGGACCGCGTGCAGTGGTCGTGGGAGGGTTCCAGGTGGGAGACCCGTCAGCTATTTCCTTTTTGTTTACCTGTTGCCGGGTTGTGGAAACTTTTCTGGTTGGGTGCGTGTTTTGCCCCTTTTTCCTTTTCAGCACTGTACTTTGTACTGTTAGAGGTCGATGCACATTGTGGTTTATTTATAGCAGTTTCCCTTTGATTTTCCTTTTTACTCTGCACTTTTGCATTGAGTGTGCTGTGTGTGTGTGTACAGGTACTTAGGCAAAGGGCTCCCCGAGTTATTGTGCCTTCGGCGCTAGTTGCTAACCCCTATCCTATGGAGGCGGGCCCGGGGTAGTTACGGCTCGAGCCCGGGTAGGGTCGGGTCGTGACATCACTCTAAGTGGATCCCTTTTGTTTAAAATGGACAACATTTTAAGTACATATGGAAAACTAACCAAACACATTTGAGTTCCATTGAAACTTTAGGAGAATTATACATGGGTCATATGTGACATGTAAGAATCAACCCCACCTCAATATGAGGCGCGGTGTGGCCGACACCACTCAAAGTGTCTGTCTTTTGTTTCAAAAGGACGTCATTTTAAGTGAAAAACATCAATTGGCATACAGAAAACCAACCAAACGCATTCGGATTGTGTCGATACTTTAGAACAACGATCCATGGGTCATATGTGATGTGTACGAGTCAACCCCGCCTCAATCCGAGGCGCGGTGTGGCCGACAACATTCACAATGCCTCTCTTTTGTTTAAAATGGATAGGATTATAAGTAAAAAGAACAACTGACATACGGAAAACTAACCAAACGCATCTCAAATGGGTTGATAATTTAGGACAACGATCCATGGGTCATATGTGATGTGTACGAGTCAACCTGGAATCAATACGAGGCATAGTGTGGCCAGGATCACTCTAAGTGGCTTCCTTTTGTTTAAAATGGATAACATTTTAAGTACATACAGAAAACCTACCAAACACATTTGGTTTCCATTGAAACGTTAGGATAATGATCCATGGCTCATATGTGATGTGTACGAAGCATCTCCGCCTCAATCTGAGATGCGTTGTGGCCGACACCACTCAAAGTGTCTGTCTTTTGTTTTAAAAGGACGTCATTTTAATTGAAAAGAATCAAATGGCATATGGAAAACCAACCAAATGCATTCAGATTGTGTCGATACTTTAGCACAATGATCCATGGGTAATATGTAACGTGTACAAGTCAACCCTGCCTCAATATGAGGCACGGTGTGGCCGACACCATTCACAGTGTCTCTCTTTTGTTTAAAATGAACAGGATTATAAGTGAAAATAACAACTAACATACAAAAAACCGACCAAACGCATTATAAATGTGTTTATGCTTTAGGAAAATGATCCATGGGCCATATGTGACGTGTACGAGTCAACCCGGGCTCAATGTGAGGCACGGTGTGGTCGGGATCACTCTAAGTGGCTCCCATTAGTTTAAAATGGACAAAATTTTATGTACATACAAAAAACCCACCAAACACATTCGGTTTCCATTGAAACTTTAGGAGAATGATACATGGGTCATATGTGACATGTTCGAATCAACCCCGCCTCAATATGAGATGCGGTGTGGCCGGAACCACTCAAAGTGTCTGTCTTTTATTTCAAAAGGACGTCATTTTAACTGAAAAACATAAACTGCCATACGGAAAACCGACCAAACGCATTCGTATTTTGTCGATACATTAGCACAACTATCCATGGGTCATATGTGACATGTACGAGTCAAACTCGTCTCAATACGATTCACGGTGTTTCCAACACCATTCACAGTGTCTCTCTTTTGTTTAAAAAGGACAAGATTATAAGTGAAAAGAACAACTGACATACGAAAAACCGACCAAATGAATTCAAAATGTGTTGATGCTTTAGGAAAACGATACATGGGTCATATATGATGTGTAAAAGTCAACATGGGCCCAATCCGAGGCACGGTGTGGCCGAGATCACTCTAAGTGGCTCCCTTTTGTTTAAAATGGACAACATTTTAAGTTCATACGGAAAACCGACCAAATGCATTCAGTTTCCATTGAAACTTTAGGAGAACAATCCATGGGTCATATGTGACATGTACGACTCAACCTCGCCTCAATCTGAGATGCGGTGTGGCCGAAACCACTCAAACTATCTGTCTTTTGTTTGAAAAGTATGTCATTTTAAATGAAAAACATCAACTGACATACGGAAAACCGATCAAACGCATTTGGAATATGTTTATACTTTAGGAAAAAGATCAATGGGTAATTTGTGACGTGTATGAGTTGACCTCACCTCAATCCGAGGCACGATGTAGCCGGTATCACTCCAGGTGTATGTATTTTGTTTAAAATGGACATCATTTCAGGTAAAAATATATGGTATACGAAAAACTGATCAAATTATGAATTGAATTCCAGATTCCACATATAATTTTCATCTAAATTTTAAATTGAATTTTAAATGAATTATGTATGTTTATAATTACCTTATGAATTCTAATTTAATTATGGTTTTTATAGTTCCAGGATGCAATATATGTTAAATGTGTATGAATTTGTTCTCTATATGTATATGTTAGTTGGTTATTACATGTACAATAATTGTATATGTATGTTTTAGTTTATTTCAGGTACAATAATTGGATTGAAAATGAGAGGGAATGTACAAAATGAGACCTGGTGGGAAAATTGTAGAGCAGATGTGAAAATTGAAAGCTGCTGTGCAATTTGCACAACATAGGCTATGCCAATGGTTACAAACCATTGGAATAGCATCTCTAGGTTTTTTACCAACAGTTCTATGAATATTTGAAAAAAAGGAGACTGCTTGGGCTTTCCCAATGGTTTGGCAAAACCGTTGGGATAGGTTAATTTTTCCCCACCCTATCCCAACAGTTCACTGTAAACTGTTGGGAAACTCTTTTCCCAAAATATTACTTCCCTACGGTTTGTAGAACCGTTGGTATAACATATACCAACGGTTCTGAATCCTTTCCCAACATTTTAGAACCTTTGGGAAAGACTATATTTCTAGTAGTGGATTGGAATTTGTACCCCAAAAGAAGAATATATGGCTATAATAGAAGATATCAATGATATAGTGTGGTTACAAAATTTGACTATAGAAATTATAAAGATTTCGAAACATGTGTAACTTCACAGTAATTATCCATTTTAGATCCATTTAGATAAAAATATTTCTCTTTATAAAAGGTTGAAACATATAGACTTGAAGTACCATTTCATAAAAATGATTCTAGATGATAAAGAGTTGGAGTTATGAATTATAGTTATACATAATATTCTATTATAAAAGTTCACCTAGGATTTTGTTTTATAATGTCTAAGTAAAATTAATTCCTAATTTGGAAAAGGGTTAATAGAAATAATAAATGGAGAAATATTTCATTTAACAGATGTTTTTGAAGGCTGTCATAATTTTTTTATTAAATTAGTCTTCAAGTGGGTGATTTTTTAGATTATATGAATAATACCTTATTTATAAAAATATATAATACCAGAAGTGTTGGTTCAAGAATATATTCATTTCACTAAAGTAGTTGAAATATTTGTTCCTTTATAATTTATAGAAGGATTTTTGAAAGGCATGTTTATTCAGAAAAGGATTCTTCCAATGTTCTCAGATATTATTCAGCTTCATTTTGAAGTTCTTCTAGCACATCTAGAAGATGGTTTTTGTTCAGCATTATTTTGTGACGTTTTTTTACCAATATAGGTAGTAACACTGAGGTTTTATTCTGGATATTGGTAGTGGAAATAGTGGAACAAATGGAATAGCACATTTCTTATATGATAGTGTGACTCGGTGACCTGTTAGTAATCTCTATAAATTAGAGTTGGGAAGACATGACTAGGGTATTATTCAAGATATCTCTTATTATAGTGATATGTGAGGATCATTGGTACAATGTTTTAATTCTTCATTCATATGAAATAAAGGGCTACCATGATTCTCTCATGGATTTAGCAAATTCTGTCCAAAAAATATAAAACCAAATTTGTCTTTTCTCTTTTTTTCATTTATATTAATTTCAGGAATGTTTTGAGTAATTGTTGAAATTAAAATTTATTATGTATGTATTGACCATAGTGTGGTGGCTTAGGTGAATTCAATTCATACATGTTCTAGAACACTACTATTTTGATGGATCTATTATTGTTTTTGTTTTTTCTTGTGTGATTCCAGATTTACTACTTTCACTAGTTCAAAAGGACAGTGGTGGGACAATTCTCAAAACCTTCATTTAGAAAAACTAAACAATGTATTACAAGTATGATAAATTAGGGAATCTAAATATAAGAACTTTAAGTTAGTGATTGGATCCTAGTACTATAATTAAAAGTGGATTAAGGGTAAGGAGACGAAGAGGCTGAAGATGAAGGGAACATATCTTACATAGATGAGGGTGTCTAGAAGAAAATTGAAGAAGAAGAGTCTATAATAGAAGTATCATAAGGATGTAAATATTAATAGTACGCCAATGAGTGTATCCCCACTAAAATTACTCCTTCCTTGAACATAATTAATATTTCTTATATGTTGGATGAATAATTGTAAGTTTTTTTGAAAAATTGGAGATCCAAGGAACTATTGTAATATTTTCCAAAAATGGTTCTTTGATAGAGCCTCCAATATAAAATGTAGATTTATTTAAGAGGAGTATAGGAGGAACCCAGATGTGGTGGGTATATCTAAAAAAGACACATCCCACAACTAACTTGGAATATTTATAGAAGAAAGCTTGGATGAGATGATTTAAACTCAATAGCTCTTAGTGGGTAGCCCGAGGATATTTGTGTAGTTTTCTTTATTTTCTTATCATTTATTTTTTGTTTTTTGTTTTTATTTTGTTTTAATAAAAAATGAACTAGTTTTATACACCTCCTTACATTTGTAAGTACCTAGATTCACTTTGGATGTTCTTGAGGAATAAGCTCAATCAAATCCTATAGGTAGAGATACACACACCCAAGAGGAGTAACTAACTTACCATTATTTTATACATCCTTTATTATTTATAATTTCATTCAATATAACGTATCCACATCACATTATATCATTTATTAGAAAAAAATCATAGTATAAGTGTGGAGGGATTAGAATAATGTGTAGCCAACTTGAACTATGTACATAATTGGTCTAGGAGAAATATTTCTTAAGATAAGAAAGATTCCATAGGAGGAATGTTTTCTAGGATAAGTACAACCCCCTAAAATAAGTGAATTGTTATAAAGGAATTAAATGGATAGAGTGTTGTTGTATTATTATAAATACTAATAATATTGTTAATTGAAAAACATTGTCATGGGCGTGATGACCATTATTTGGAAGTTGAGTATTTCTTTACTTCATTTTAATTTTTAAATAGAAATGATCATTACATGTAGTATATTAAAATTGTAACAAACTACTTACATTTTTTTAAATATATAATGGTTATGTGAGTAATAAAACGTTTTGTGAATAAAATTCTTCAACATGAATCTAAACACATTTGAGAGTTCCAACATTTCTTTGATCCCTTGACTATCATAGATAGTATTGATGGTTATTAATATAGGTAACTATTAGTCTTATATTAGATAAAATCAAGATGAAAATGAGTTATCTGATAATTACCTTCTCACTATTTCATCCAGGCCTTACCAATCATAAATAGTTCTAGGGGTGCTAGTTGGGTGGAAGGGTTTAGTTTTATATAGATTCAGTTCATACATTATAAGTTTTTATTAAAAACAGATATAATTGTTTTTAACAAATATAGTGGGGAACATTACCCAACCATAGAGAGAATAGAATATGAGTGAGTTTATTTCTATATAAATAATTAAAATAATACAAATCAGTTGAATATTTAAGTATGGAATTTTGGAATAAAAAAGCTTATAATGATTTTTTGGCTTTATTTGAGGAATAGTGGAATGAAATAATGTAATTAAATGTATTCATAAGAAGGAAATCAATATTTTATTTAATTAGAATCAAAGTAATTATGGTGTTGAATATTTTAAAAATTTAAAATATATTATATCAATGTTGAGATTTATTTTTGAGGACATATATTTTTTAAGTGTAGGGGATTGTTTTTTAATAAATTATTGATAAATTTATATTATTTTTAGCTAATTTGAGTGTATTTCATGTCAAATTCCAATATGTATAATGATATTCACACATTTTTGGGTTTTACATTCACGTTTTGGGAAACGAGAACTAAAATTGTTATTTGAAGTCAAATATAGAACATAATTTATGTACACATTTTGAACATTATCCTTCAATACAATAAATAATTTTACTATGATTTTTATAATTTAAAATTTGTATTCTATATTAATTCTATCATTTATTTAATTAATTTTTTCATTATTTTGATTGTAATTAATTTATACTAATATATTATATGGTGTATTTATAGGGCTGTGACTATTCTTGGGAACCAATGTAGTCTTGTATAAAAAGATATCACTATTTTCCTTGGATAGTGAAATATAGCATCAACACATAAGAAGATGTTTATACCACAAGAGTTCTTAGTAAAAACTATAAAGAATGAATATTTTTATGAAAACATCCCTACTTTAGTGATAAAGAATATTCCTAGTGGGAAACATATCCTCGTGGAAAAACATGCGAATGTACTTCCATGAAACGTTTCCATAGAGCATCCTTATACTATATTTCAACATTAACGTAGCCCTGGAGTGGAATCTCACAATAATTCACATAAACAATATAGCATGAAACTCGAAAATACGCTACAAATTCCAACCAATGATCTCCACATTGCAATGATCTGATTTTGGGGAATTTCAACTTTCATAGAAAGAACTATTGAAGTCTCAAGCCTATACCCTAACAGTATGTCTGGATATCAACATATCCTGAATATTCAACGTTACTCATGTTCTCAAGCCAATGTTTCCTCATGCAAAATCTCCCCATACCATTATTATCTCTATGTAGTTATATATCCAGACCTAACTGTATATTGGTTGACTGATGTAATATACATGTATCCGTTTTTTTACTAAAATTCATAAATATTGATCAATGTTTCCCAAATAATTCCCTAATAATTATATAATTGGGAAAGTGATGGTTAAATATGATATTGGGAAATATAAGTGGATGGATCTTCATGAAAATTAATGAAAAGAAAATTACATGCGTCTTGCATGCATAAGCTATGATAACCGATATCATATTACCTTATATTATCTAACCAAAATAGGTAAAGGCCCCAATAACCTAAACACATTTGAAAAGATCCATGAGATGTGGATTACTAACATTGTAGATCTCCGTTTATAAATAAATGAATGGTGATTTACACTTCCTTGTAGAGGCATATCTAGAATATTCATATGCCAATGAATAATTATTGAGTAAGATTTCTATTTAAATAATAAGAAGAAAAATAATAACAAATGATCTTATTGATAATAATCATACATTCAAGATGACAATTTAATGTACTAGAGGATAACTTCATGATTTATCCACGTTAAAGGTGAACATCACCTGCTAGGGGAGCTAGCCAGAGTCTCCACATAATACTAGTATTTTATCTCCCTTGTTTCATATTTCCATATTTGACTATATGAGTATTTGGTAGTTCTATATGAATAAACGAGAGTTGGAAAATAATAGAGTTAACTTTAATTAATACATTGTGATTATTTAAATCTATAATTGTAATTAAGTTCATAATTCCAATATCGATTGTTTTTTTGGACACCCTATGAATTTGAGTGAAGTAGTGAGAAGGTATGTTGACACACTCACCTGTGTATCTAATCAACTATTTTTAGGCAGATAAAGGGTGATGTAAATATGATATTTGAACCTATAATAATCACATTAGGCATAAAATTATTAATCATGACAAGGGTAGTAGAGGGATTAATAGCAACACACATGTGATTGAAAATCACAATAGTGAAAGTCTGATAAACCCTAGTTGAGCACATAAGCTTAGAATGATAGTGGATGTACAACAAACTGGAACTAAAAAATCAAAAATCCTAATAAATAGATTTATGAAACCTCACAAAGACCTAAATTATCAATATGTAGTATTGGAGAACATTTGGTAACAAAGTATCTCTAGATGTCTAATAGTAGATGGTCATGATGGATGCATAACCAGTATGTGGACTAAAGAGTATCTTTTGGTTCACATACTCCATTTAAAGTAACTAGACACTCGATTAGAGGTGAAATATTCTTGTTATTATCTTTGGGAATAATTTATTTCATATATTCTTGTCCAATTATATCCAAAAAACACATTCATTCTATTTTTTACCATAACACCCAATCAATATATATCGTAAGTCACATATACTTATGGATATAAATGACCTGGTTCTCACTTTAATTGTGCTTTATTGACCATGTTCACCTTATAGAAAGTGTGTACTTAAACACTAGAAATTTACATAAAAATATGGATTACCATATGTAGGTCCTTGTGAAGAACTAGTTCAGATCTCTTCCATAAAGTCTATTATTTCCTCCCAAGGGTCATACAGTATCTCAATTTGGGTCTCATTACTAATCAATTAGTGACTAAATTACTATAGTGAATCACTTCACAGTGAGTGATCCATACCTCAACTATAATACTTATTAAACATGTGACCTCAGAAAAAGAAAAAAAAAGTTTTCCTCAAGATAATCATGGACCCCTATGGTCTTCCAATATTTCTCCTCCAATTCGTATTATCACAAAAATCTTGATGTCGATCATACACCTACAATGCCTCTTAGTCTATGTGATCAGTCACTTCTACTCAAATATGGAATAATCCTATAATGAATTAGATGAAATATCACCATCCTCCTCTAAAAAATACATGGATGCATCACTCATTTTATATCCTAAATATATTTCTAGGAAATAACCTTTTTATCAAAGATATTACACCATTATTTAGTGTAATTACAACTAACAACACTAAAATCATCTAATCAGAATCGGATATAAGTAAGAGGAATGAGTAATATGATAAGAGGAAATAAACTCACCTAGGTTCATAATAAAAAATATTATTTTTCATATAATTAGTGGATAATAAAATTGATATAATGGGGGATTAAAAGGGGGAAATGATATTATAAAATAAATTATTTTGAGTTCTATTCACATATAAGATAGTGGGAGATTGACTATAAAATTTTGGTCTTTACCCAACTAAAAAAACAAAATAGAAAGGGCGTTACACAGTTACCTTGGTGTCATTAGGAAATTCTATATGGCCTAGGGTCATGTTTTAGTATGTCCAATTATTTAAACAAGTCAAAATTATTGAATATCACCTAAAAACCAAAACCACTCATTGAGGTGTGAAAAATGATTTTTGACCCAACCCACCTCATCACAACATGATCTCTTCATAAACTCCATAACATTTTTACACCATTTTAGGGATTCATAGAACAACCACTACATTACAATTCAAGGAATCCCCAATAATGTGTAGTCAACTAATTCATATTAATTGTCCAATAACATGTTCTCTGCTCTAATGTGTACAGTGTCACTCAGGTCGAACCTTAGAGGGGGTCTTATTATTTTTAAACCTATTGAATTTATTTTTCAATGAAAGAATGGTTTGTTTGGTATAGATTTAAGAATAATGACACAATTTACATTGAATGTTACAATTTAAGAGATTTAATGGTGAAAAAAGGACATTGGGTTAATGTATTGATTTTACTGAGCATTTAAAAGTATTATATCAAATTAACATTCAAAACATAATGCGTGATGGATCAGGGTTTTATAATTTTAATAGACAATTCAAGCCTCAAATAAAATCTAATCCATGAAAATATGTTTTTGATTAATGGTTCAATATTCAATGAATCATTATGTTCCAATAGATCTAATATTCAATCAAAATACCAAATCTATCAAATGTGTCAATATTCTAGGGAACATTCAATGGATGCACACAACGTCAATTTGACAATATTGTTGTGTTGTTTTTCTCAATCAATTCACCACCCCTAACCATGGTTTCAAACATAAATAATATTTAATCAAACATATAAATGGATATTAATTTTTTTAGAGATGTATATGATTATGTAAAAATGAAATTGAATGAGAATGAATAATGAAAATATTTACACTAACAAAACTAACTCGCACGAATGGAATAAAAAAACCCCACACTTGAGAATGAGTTGAAATATCATTTAGGGAAGTGCTTTATAGGAAATAAGATCACCATAGTCGCGTAATAATATATATAAATAAGGTGATTATATAATGATAATAATATAAAACATTTAGTAACATTATATCTAAAATTACATCAATAATTTATAGGTTACAACAATGAAAATAGGGAAAATTGAAGAAATATGAGAGTTGAAGGAGACTCTATAGTTAGAAGTACAGTATAGAAAAATTTAAAGACAATATATAGGTTTGGAAATGAAAAATATAACTCCTTTAAAATCATGAAAATTCTAACCCCTTTAATGGAATTAGAGGAACATTTGTATAAATAAAAGGGATGGTGTATTTCCCTCTGAAACTATATTTTTTTTTAAAATTTTCAGCAATTTAAACCATAATAATGTTGATTATTATGAATTTACCATTTAGAATGTTATTTTATTCTTCATTAATGATCAACCCACAAAGATTTTGATCAATTGGAAAAATATATCCAATGTTATGGTTAAAATACTAAATTCAAATTTTCTATCATGAGAGAATATTTACATTCAATAATTCTATCTTCCATTATATTTATGATCTTTAAAAAATGTAATACCACTAGTTTAATGTTTTGTATGTTCCTACATGTGATCTTTTCTATCTATAAACAATTATTTTTCTCATTTTCCTTGATGGTTTAGGATTTATGGGCCCAACACTAAAAGTGGTCCAAACTATTGATATATCTATACATCTTCATTTAATGATTTAGTTGGTAATCTTAATGAGGGTAATTGATACTTTAACTTTTTTATCCAATTTTGAAAAAAAAAATTCATTATATCAATAGAGTTTCAAGGTAATTGGTCTCATATATATTTTCCCTAAAAGTAAAAATATATGGATCATACATGATTCATGATAATAATGTCGAGTCTTCTTCTCTAATCAAAATATTCTTTCTAATGGATAATCTAGAACAAGCTATATTTGTATGAAGTCTATAGAAATATTCCAATAATATTAAAAAGAAATAATCACCAGACTCTAAAACATATTCTTACATAAGGGTCTCAAAATATAACTCATGTTGTTGTGGCTTGACCTACTTGTTGCACCCATAACAATTTCCCTAATAACATTAGACCATGGAATGGTCTATCCCTTTAAGGAGACAATATTCATCATCATACAACTTTGACACCTATTATTATGCTATCTTTTTTCTATAATATAAATTCATCCTCTAATAACCTAGACCTCATTTTGTGTGTTTACCCACTGAACTTACTCCTTAAAAAATCCAATAAATTATTTAGAAAATGATCCAAACTTCCCTTATTTGATATGTATCATAAAATTGAAATTCAATAATCCAATAAATGATAAAAAGTAGTCATATCTCCTCATCCAAAAACAATAAAATATAAGGTTCATTAAAAAATCCCCACTATAATTATTATTTTCCTCAAGATGCTACAGCAGTTCCGTAACCATAATTCTCAACCTATATATGCCATCAATTTATCAATAACTCAATTCATTATATCCCTATAATTTAAAAAAAAATTCAATTCACATGTCCAAAACCTAAGTTCACTATTCACTAAAATCCTCTTTATATAATCACTAAGACTTGAATTAGTCAATCCAAAATCATTATCATATCATTGGAATCATTTTCTTTGAGCTCTCTATAATTTCCCTCAAATCCCAAAACATATTTCCCATGAATCAAAATTCTCACCATCACCAAAACTCTAAGGTGATGCACGAACAATCCCATCAACATCAAAAAAATGAAAAAATAATAAAAAACACATATATGATCTTATTTTAATATCCACCATAATTGAGATAAGCTCTTTATGAAGTTTTTATATTTGTTTACAATCAATTTTAAATGCATGAACATCATTTCGAGAAGATGGTATCGACAAAAAGACTAATATTCTATGTTATCATTAAAAATTCTAGATTCATGTCCATAGAATCCTCTACTAATTTATTAAAAATAACATTATTATACTTATACTAAAAATACCTAAACTAAATATCTAAAAATTGGTACGATTCCTTGTATATAATTTTGAGTGCTGATATATCTTCATTGTGCAAGCACCCAATGTTGTTGTTTTTACCTATAACATATGTCACAAATATTCCTTGTTAATGACTTTTTATGGAAAACTTAGATGAAAAATATAATAATTAACAAGTGTATTATATACTAATATGCTTAAAAAATAAAAAATACATTAAATTAATGATCAAATTAAACAATAGTTTTTATCATTTATTCATTTTATATGTTTTTAATTATAATTATACTGGAATTCAATGATTTATATAAGTAATTTGTACACACACCAAACCGAAAATGTTAATAATTTAAATGGGGTTATTCATATATAAAATAAAAAAAGTTAACAAAACAATTATGAATATTTATAAATGTTATAAAATAATTTTTAATATAAAATAAAATTATAAATTATAAATGTAATAGTTAAGATATTCAAAATTAAAGATAACTATAAAAATAAAATTAATGTGACAATTATAATAAATGATAGATAGAGAAAGACAATAAATATAAATATTATATTCTTATAAATTTCAAATTGAAGGAAATTAAATAAGATAATATGAGAATTTTTATATTTAAATCACACTTGTGATAAACTGTATGACTTTTTTAATAAAATTTAAATAAAATTTAAAACAACTTAAATATATTAATTCAAATAAAAGTAAAACATATTTGACCATATTCCTAAATTTTTTTTAATATTTGTTCTGATTTTCAGGGTAGTAAAATAAATATGATACGAGGAAATAATAATCATGTAACATAATCATCATAAAATATAGAATGTAGCTTAAATCTACTACAATTACATGGGAAAAAATTATATAAACATTACTAAGGAAACCAACACAAATTATTAAGGTTAAATATATATTAGATTAAAAAAACTAAACAAAATATTCAATATTAATCGAAATTTTAAATTATATAATTAGATTAAAACACATTTGGGAGAAATGAAACTCTATTGGATATAAATTAATCTCCCATGAGCGAGTAACTAAATTCTCATTCCTATCTATATTTTAGTGAAACTATTTAGAAATTCTCATCCAATATAGAAATTCCATTAATGAACCCTCAATAATTCCAATCCCCTTTCAAGATCCTTATTTGATCCAAAAACTCATTCATGACCCCAATATCGATCCCCAATCCCCAATCCAAATCCTCAATCCTTGATCCCATTCCAAATCCTAGATACATCCCCAATCCCTTTATCCCTCATCTTCGATTCCCCTTTCTCCTACCCATATCCCCCCCTTATCCATTACCCCTCTCTTCAATCCCAATACCACTTTCTATTTACCCTCACATAATCTTAACCCACTTACCCCTTAGTCGCAATCCCAGTAGCTCTCGCTGATCCACTTCTCCCAACTAACTGATCCCTTGCCCATTCTCCTTACCCCTTACACAATATATTTCAATTTCAAGTATATATTTATATGCAGTTATCTATCACTAATTTATTTTAATCAATAGCTTTTTAGATTTTATTAAATATTTTTTCACATAGAACTATGACTAATAGTGTTATGTTTAATCATATTCATTGATATTATCCTACCAATCCTTTTTTTGTATTTTATAAAATGCACATTAAGGTTTAGTGGTAACCACACATTTCAAAATTAATGTATAATACATTAATAATTCATATTAAAAATTCAAAAGGGTCATAAACCAAGGAAATGATTCAAAATTTCAAATCACGCCTCTATCCCAACACCACCAATCCACCTCAAACCCTGAGATCCTATACTGCAAGCCACCTCATACATCATGGTATATCCCTTAAATACTATACCATAAACCATTCTATAGACCACCTCATCAAATCACCACCACCACCACCATCTTATCCCCAACATAAACTATAGTTGAATCCACTATCACAACTGGAAATGAAAATCTCTAGAACCGTAGACTCAAATCGAAAACATAAACAAAAAATAATAAAAAAGACTGATATCTCAAATAAATAAACCCGAAAAACATACAACGATATATTTGTGGAAGAGACACCAAAAACATGTATTAAACTAGTAACTCCTCCAGTGATTTTTCTATTTACAACTCCGAAAATATCCATCATTTAAGATTCAGAAAACAAGCATCTATATTCCCAAGATAAAACTAACTTTGGTCGCCCCTGGAACACTGAGAGATGCCAAAAAACACATACCAAAACCTATTTGTTACACCAATATAGATCTCACTAGAGGACATTTAGAGTAATGTGAGGACATAGTATGAATTTTAGTGGCCAATGGCTCCTAATGTCTATATCACCAATAAGGTAGAAAAACAGCAGTAATCCCAAAAAGAGAAGTCCAACTCATGTTTCTCTAATAATACCATCGACTTCCGAACCAAATATCCCAGAACATATTTTTACCACTACTTATGATCCTAATTAGAGAGGCATATATGAACATGATGTTAAAGAAAGGGTTTTAGTAGCCAAGGGATTAAAAATCAATAAACTTCATGCAGACCACTAAACCCTTCTTGTGGATTAATCACCATGAAAAAACACCACCTTGATTATTTTGATCTTTGTAAAGGATAACAACTAATAGTTCTTTCACCCATGTATTCTAAGAGCTTTACTAGCCCATCATTTCATCCCAAACAATGAAAATTCATCGAGATGGATAAAAACCAATTTCCATCTACAGTAAATTGAACAAATACCAATGTCAAAACATTGACACATTCTTATAAATAATCATCGAGAAATAGAATTTGGAGTGATAAATACCGAAACTTAGGGGGATTTTAAAGAAAAGATAATATATAGGAGGAGAAAAATGGAAAAGAGGGGGGAGAATGCATTGGATAGGACATATTCCTCCCCTCTAAATCTTTATTGAGGACAACTATATGATGAGAGAGAGATGAGATAGATACCACTCATAGAACCATTATCCATTAATGAGATTATCGACACTATGATTTATCTTTTATGAATCATTAAATAGAATACATAAATATTATGACTATTGGAAATATTAATTGATAAATGGATAAACACCCCTATTATAATCAGATAAAAGTGATGTTGATATCAAAAAATGAAGTTTTTGGTTAACAAGATTCTAATGTAAGAGGAAAAAATAATATTAATGAATTAGGATGATAGTAAAACCAAGCGGAAAATATTTTAATTCATTCCCTCTAAAAAATGAAAAAAAATCAGTAACCTATGTAGTAGTAATGAAGATAGTGATAATGATGAATAGATAACCCTATTGGATACAATATTAAAAAAGTATTCAAATAATATTCCCTTTTAAAGGTAATTAAATTTTAAGGGATATAATTATTAACATGTGATTATATGAAATAAATAGGTTTCAGTGGGGTAATATATTATGTGGGGAAAAGAACAAGTCATATTAAAGAAAAAATTATAAGATGATGTAATATATTAAATATGCTAAATGTAAATATCCAAATAAGGATATAAAGTCTACGATATAGAGTTACTTAGATGAATACCCAAGTGAATCAAATAATACTATCTGCGGGGTTACAAATGAGAGTACAAACCCTTTTTTATAGATAATATAATTGATGTTATATTTACATCCATTCCACTAGATTATAATGTTGATAATAATTATGTAATTTATATTGATTAATTAGTGGAATATTTTTCAAATCTTCAAAATGTTATTAATAAGGTGAAAGATAAATACGAATGTCTTAAGAAGACTCATTCATTAACTTTTATGGAAACATTTTCTATTAAAGTTGAAACTTTTAGTAAAATATCCCTAAAAAAGAGAATTAAATTATTAATGATGAGAATGAGAATATTAGGAAGGACCCCAATTTTTTTCAATATTGGGATATCATGATTAATATTCAATGATCATAGTATTGTGGTTGGTTCTCTATAAAAAAATGAATTTTTACTTTTGACTACCATAATACTAATAAATATATTATCATATAATGACTGTTCTGTGCATAAAAATTAATAATATAATATCTATTGATTGTTTTTCATATTTAAATGTTATAATAGTTACCCCAAAAAAATGAGAATCTAGAAATGTTATGATAATATTTTTTAACATATATCATATGGTATGGATAACATATTTATAATGGGAACCAGATGATGTTTTATGATCGGGTTTTGGGGGATCATAAGACATCAAGACTTATTCTTATTAAGTTTGCACATAGTAATCTATAAGAAGGAATGTTATGAGGACTATCCCTCCAATAGGGATTCCATATGTTTATTTTTCATTGGATATTCCTATCCATGAATGTGTTTATTGGCTTATTGACTGGATATTAATATAAATTTATATCATGAATTACACAATTTGATTAATGGAAAACAACTGTGATGAAAAATACTCATGATAAGGAAACATAAGTCAGGTTAATTATAAGTGATATGACATTAATTGAATAAATAAAGAAAGGACTTAGACCATAAATGTTAATTGAAGAAGATATTTATGGACATTTGATTGAAATTGAACTATCTGATTAAATATATAGATATAGTAGTTCATTGAAGGGTACATCTCAGAAATAAAAAATAGATAAATCATCATATAGGGTGATGACATAAGTATTCACCCGACTTGAAGAGTTATCATTAGTTAAAAGGATTATGTTACATAGTGGTGTTTATAGGAATAATTTTTTTAATATTATAATAACTTCTTTCTCTGTATATTTCTTAATATGTAGCTATATGCTGATCATGGGCTGAAATAGGTTCAACTAATTATACTATGAAAGTTTTCAAGTGGGTTCCACAATAATTGTATCCAAAATCTCATTAAATTATACTAAATTTAGTATTAAAAATAAATATTAATCTTGGCTTACAGAATAATAATTATTCATGCAATATTAATCACATGATTAATCAATAGATATTCATGTTTAGAATATGTGAGTTAAATTTCGTTTTTTATTTATTATTCACAAGGTAATAGATAAATATTTATTTATTCATCAATTTATCTATTTGATTAATATAAATATTTTTTAGTTACAAAAATGTAAAATTAAATAATTATTCATGATCATATTGAATATAATATTTAATTATTTATTAAATAAATAATATATATATATATATATATTTAAATAAATACATTATTATTCAATGGTTAAGTAAATATTAGTTTGATGGGCCAGGATAACTAATAAAAATGAATTATTTATACATGAGTTTAATAATTATAAAGAATATAATAATATATATTATTATTATTAGAAATGAAGAATTATTTTTAATAGATATTTGAAAAATTTACATTTATAAATTATCAAAAATTAGGCCTAACTATATATTTCAACTTATATCGTTTTTAGTGTATTAGTGTTTTTTTCATAATGAAAGAACTATAAATAATTCTATCAAGATCTAGAGGGAAAATCCTCATCCCACTCTCAAAAAATATAAGATAACAATAGAATCCCTTATTTCAATCAATAAGATGGGCTCAAATCTCTAGGTTTATTCATTTGAGAACTCAAAATACTAGAATCATTATTAAGATATTCTTCAATCACATGTTGATGTTACTAGAGGAATCCTCTCTTGGATTCGTTACCACAATAATGAAGTAATAAGAGAGACATAAATAATGATCAACAAGAATTATCATATATATGGTAATTGTTGTTTTAAATTAATTATAAATTGTATTCAAAAGATCTATTCTTGAATATTCATGGGCTTCCTAGATAATATACTTTAGATATTATCCAATGATATCGATGATAAAAAACAAAATCAGGTATCCACCCACCGCTAACACTGTATCCCAAAACATTAAAATGTATCAAAATGGTAACATTGTAATTTATAATTATTTATAAGTTATTTGATAAATTATCATTTTTTAGTTTTTATTTTCACGAATTTCATTATTAATCCAATAATAAAGATAACATGTTCATCCAGGTTTTTGTGTACAAGAATAGGCCACGAACACATGATGAACACTAAAATATCATATCTAGTGGTGCTAAGGCTACTATATACATGACACAAATACATGATGTGTAATAGTAAATTACACTCCATGTACCCGTGGTCAACAAAAAAGGTGTGGTCCATGATAATCAAGATATTTAGTACAGATTAGTATACAGTGTCATTACATATTGTGTATTGATTTCCAATACAACACAAGGTTTGACATGGATTACATGATATGCAGCTAAGGTATGTCAGTATTTTGAAGATTCTTCCAATTATAATGTATATTTAATAGAACAAGTAACTTTAGGAAACACTTTTATCTTTTCAATTAAAATAAATCATGATTTTAGTGTGTGTCTACGAGATTGTTGGAAGGTTATGAACTTTTGATGGTGGATGAACATGTTGGAAAGATCATCCAAAAGTTTAGTATGAATCACTTTTACTGAATGGGGTAGTGGTCATTTTGAATCACATAGTGCAATGAAAATTGAATAAAAGTGTCAAACATAAGTAAAATAATTTTTTTAATAGATATAGGTAGACACAACAAGAAATGCTTGAAAAATTCCATAGTTTTAATGTAAAATGTATTCAAGACCACAAATAAAGGAAATCAATGCAACCAATTGACCGAGTGGGACCATCTATAAGGGAGGGACTTGAGACCACTTTTCCAAGGTGTAAATTTTTTAATTATTAGTGATCTACATGGATGGATAATTAGAAGATATTTTAACCATTATGAATTTGATTAAATAAATAATTATGAGGATTCTCTCCATGGATATAAGAAGAAATTATAAACCATGTAAACGCATTTTTGGGTCCTTTTAAATGAATTATTATTTCCATTTAATTATTTAAATTGAATGATAGTGTGGGTTAGAGTAAAACATTATGTAATTGAAATAAAAATTGGTGATTAAGTTGAAGGTTTTTTTAGTGATGGTAATTTGAATAAGTGAGGATTCATTTCAAAGATTAGTTTCATTTAGCATGATCTTAGGGTGATGAACTTATGATGAGTTATGTTTCATAAAATATCATCAAAAATTATTATTAGAACAACATAAGGATTTACTTGATTATTAATGGTTTTATAGTTAATAACTCAGGTGATATAATCATCATTAGTATATTTGTTTTAATTCAGTAGGAATTATTTTGTCATTGAGAGATGGAATAAAAGGAAAGATAGTTTTGGAACAATAAATTAAATGGGAAGGATTTTATTTATGGGGGGATTCTAATGGAGGATTGTATCTTCCTGAAACATCTAAAAATTCAATTAAAACATGGGAAGCTTGGGTAAATAGAAAAAAATGAATGAGAAAGAAGAATTGAAAGTATTTTAGGGTTGTGAGGATGAATTTATCATGGAATGTGGATTAGAACATCCATGAGAAGAAGAGGACAACAAATTTTATATAACACATGTAAGATATGTATGATTATCCTACAACACTCAATAATGTGTGCTTAATGTGACACCAACTTAGCATGAGGACTTCAAAATGCTGATTTTTAGTGGATCAAAACAATTGTTTCAAATATATTTAGTGGAAGTTTGAGTCTATGAATGTTACACTCATAGATGATGTTTTTGTGATGTTATTGTATTCATCGTTTTTATAATAATCGAATGAAAATTTAACATTAGTAGGATACTCTAGTGGAAAAGATAACTTGATATTTTTAGATGTCTAGGAAATTATTTTAAATGATGATACCTAGAAGAGGGAAACATAAGAACCTTATGGAAATTCATTTTGTAATTATTAAATAGGGCGATTTTTTAATTAAAGATGTTGAATATGATCAGAAGATTATTCAATGAAATTGAGTATATGTATATCTACCAGATCTAGACTAGTGTTTTAACACCACAAAAAATGGGTTATCTCAGGAAGGATTTCTAGAAGCATAAGGGACTCTATAAAACCAACTTCTAGTAGACTAGATTCCATTGAATCAACTGGATAAAGTAGTGAAAATATACTTATTAGTGTCAACTCTCTAACAGATTATTTAATTAATGTTTTTGTACATTCTTACCAATCCAATGCTGACAAGGGATGCATGATAAGTTTTGTTTCTAGAATATTTAAAATAGTAAATATAGAAGATGATAAATTTCATGATATTTGTGGGAAAAGAGATTTAAATAAATATTTTTTAAATGAATTTTTTATTTTATATAATGTTCCCATATTTTAGGACTTTTTAATTACTTGAAATTTAGGGTTAGTTAAATAAAGATGGATATGAAAAAAACTTTTCTGATGGGGGTGTGGAAAATAACTTGGGGTTATCTTGTCTGCAAGAGTTTTAAATAATCTAAAATTTTATTTTACTGAAATACGAGTAATTCATACACTTATAGGACATTAAATAATGGAAAATTTAGATATGTTGTATTGTCATCTTGGACACCCAGATGAGAAAGGCATGTAAATCTAAAATTAAAATGAAATATATAGATAAAACATTTATATTTACGAATTTGTGAGTGTTTTATACTTAGTATGCAGTGAATTTTGAGTTTTAATCTATCTATAAGAACAATGAAGAGCTAGAATATAGAGATTGTGCATACAGAAGTTCTGGGATATTCACCAGTGAAATCTCCCAATGCTTTAAAATATTTTATGGCATCTATTAGAGATACCATGAGGAAAGTGTGGGTATAATTACTGAAATATAACCATGAATCATTTGGAGTGTTTCTGATATGGAAATATATGGTATAAAGAGAAATAGAATATAATATAAAATAGCTATGTACTGAAAACATGGGTGAGTATACTGGAATAATTTCCTAGAATTTTTAGAGACACCATGGTATCATAAAAAAGAAAACTTCTCCAAGAATGCATCAGAAAATTGGAATAGTTTAATGGATGAATTATAATTTACAGAATGGATACATGGAATGAAGCAGTATTAATGAGAACACCATAAATTTTGAGATAAAGTGATATGAATCATAAAATAATTAATAATTTGAAGAATATTTTCACCAATGGGATCGAATGTACCACATTATCTATAAATAGTAATGTTATCATATATTTCTCACCTCAAGGTCTTCTAAAGTTTAGAATATTATCATGTGGAATCTAAATAAAATGAAAAGTTATAAGTGAAATATCATCCATGTTTATTTTTGAGTTATGGAGATAAAGAACATATATTTTGTTGTAGGCATGATGAAAATTAATAATAATCCTAATCAGTCATTTTATATTTAATGTGAAGGTTATATGAAAGAACCCAAATTAGATGGTGAATGAAGATGTAATCAAAGAACAAAATTCAGTTCAAAATTTTCAATGTAGATGTACCAGAATATCTGAAATTTTAAATAATTGATATGCATTTGAGTATACTAGAAGTTATTTCTTTTTGTAGGAATGTTTAGGGTTATCAAAATAGGTTTGAGCATAATAATATTGGATGATATACATAAAATATCATGAATTGGTGAGGCATAGTTTATATTTATTGAGAATAATATTTCATAGGGTTTAGTTCAGAAAAGGGAAGAACCATAAATATAGTTACAGAGATAAAGAAGTGTCAGATGAGCATTAATAAGGTATGTCACTAATTTAAATTTCATTTTTAATAGACAGAGGAGATCCAAAAATCTTATAAGAACTATCTACCCATTTAGTGAGTGGGAATTGGCCATATTGGAAGAGTAGAATTAGATTTAAATGAATAACATCTGGGAGATAAAAAACATACCCATTGAAAATAGGGTATTTGAAAACAATTGTGTTTTACGATTAAAGGATAAATCTAACCGAAACAAATGGTGTAACGCGAGGCTTTTCTCTAGAGGATTACAAAATAAAAAGGGCATTAATATCTCTAAAATTTTCCAACTATTAGTTAAGCATACTACTATCTAAATCATGCTCATCCTAGATATTTTTAAAGTATTATATGTTGAAAAAATAGATGTGAAAATGGATTTTCATCAAAAAAATAAAGAGGAAGTATATATTAAAGAACCTATTAGTTTCATAAATGAATGTAATTTGGAAATTGTGTATAAACTCAAGAAAAATAACTATGGGTTTAAAAAAGAACCAAGGAAATGGAATAAAAATTTTGACTCATTCATAGTGGACAATGATTTTCAAATGGTGTAACTAAAATCATTAATGACACCAAAATAAGTATAGTAGTTTAAATTTTACCAATCTTTTATTTTATATTGAATATATGATTGTAGTGGGTCCACTAATTCAATGGATCTAGGGGTTGAAGAAATAATTTTCAAGGTTGTTTGAAATAAAATGTCTCAGTGAAGTGGGGAAAATATTGGGCATGAGTATTGAGTGAGATAAGAAGACTCTAAATTTATTTTATATAAAAAATAATATCTTTAAAATACCTTGGAAAAAATTATAATGGCCATATGAAAAGTTTTTTAGACTCCAATTTTTTATCACATAAACTCTTGAAGTATCAAGAATGATGAATTAAATAAGAGGAAAATCACATGGTGAGACTTCCATATACTATAGTAATAGGGTTTATCATGTATTCTACTATGTTACCTTATCCAGATCATTCCCATGTATGAGAGTTTTGAGTAGGTTCATGTCAAATATGATGAAAGAATATTGGGAGGTCATGAAGTGGATCCCAAGATATCTTAATGGAACATAATATACACCACTTTTATTCATAGGTTATGATCCATTGGATTGGGTTTTTATGTAGACGTGGGAGAGACCTAGGTTCAAGGAAAATAACAAATTGGTATGTCTTTACATTTAGTGGAACCACGACCAGCTAGACGATGAGGCTACCATTAGTGATTGCACACTCCACAACGAAAGATGAATATGTTTCCACATTTGAATAAAGAAAAGAAATGGTGGAGTTAAAATTTACGATAAAGGATCTATTATGAATCTAGGAGAATGCATTTTTTCACTTGTGATAGTCAGGGTATGATACATTTATCCAAAAACATGGTGTTCCCTTTCATGATGAAGCACATCGACCTGAAGTACCATTATATCTATCTGTGGATTGAAGACTTAGTGTTTGGGTGTTAAAAGATAGTTAGAATAAATAACCCGATGGATATGTTACCAAAAAATTTAGTTCATGAGATATAGAAACAAAACTATACATCAATTGGACTTGGTTGAATAAAAGATAATAAAGGAGGATCATTGCTTGTAGTGGGAATATATAGAGTGATGTTTTATGAGGGTTTAGATGATGTTATGGATTTCTTATTTCAATATTCATGTGATATATTTTTTGTATTGTAAAGAATGTTCTCATGGTGAAGTAAGTTAAATAGATAGTATAACATTAGAAAACCATTCAGACTTGTCAGTTTAGTGGAAATATTTTCTCATTGTGTATAAGTTAGGATGTTGGATGTTTATAAGCTTTTGATGGTTTCTCAACAGAAGACTCTAATCCACTCAAATTCTTGTAAGTGTTTTTATTATTGGAAATATACAATGATAATTTATAATCACCCTATTTCATGGATTTTGTGGAAAAGAGGGAGGCAATTAGAACATTATTGGTGTGCTTGTAATAGGTAGTTGGGAAGAGGAAATCCATAAAGAGTTGGTAGTTTGACATTATAATGGATTAAAAACAAAAAATTTAGAAATTTGGTGCACCCTATGGATAGGGTGATACCATTTATAAAGTGTTGGTTGGGGTGAAACATTGCAGGTGTCATGGTTTTACTTGTTAGTGATATACATGGATTTATAGTTCAAAAATATTACAACCAATATTCCTCTAATAAAATAATGAAATTCGATAATTTTCCCTGTCAATGTAAGATAAAAATATTTACCACATAAAGATTATTATTTTAAACTTTTATATGTTTTTTTATTTGAATTATTCTAGTTGAATATTTCCGTGAGTTTGTTCGAAATCTTAAGCAAGTGAAATTTAATATGGAAATTAGGGTAAAGGATTATCTTACTACTACTCATACTTTGAATATGTAAAGATTTATTCTAGAGATCAGTTTTCACCATTGTGATATTCCAATGATGAACTTTCTGTGAGTTATGTGTCATCCAATATTATCAACAATGTACATACTATGTGACTCAATAGGGTTCTATTCCCATTTAAATCATTACATGACATGTGGTCAGCCATATGACATCATTACATGTCTTGTATTTATTTCTAGCAAAGTGATATGGCTTTACGTAAATTACACAATGTGTAGTTTGTTGTACAGACTATGTAACTCATCAAAACTCACACAAGGTACAAACATGATTATTATGTCATATGGGGTAAGCATGTTGATAATTAAAGCGATACACAATCTATATAATGCATAGATGGATGTATACACCATGTCACACATTTTATTGTACACTGGGTATACACTGATTGATTTTATATTTTCATGTGGTTATAAATGCATAACAGTTATTATCTATATAAATTAAACAAGAACACAATGTGTTATAGTCTCTTATATGTCTTGTACTTCACAATAATTACAATTGGTACATTCTATATATATATATGGTGTGTCGTGAGGTCATACATACCTTATGGACTATGTATCTTGACCCATAGAACAATACTCCATGTATGTCGGGACACATCATGCAGACATACATGCCATATAAGTACACAGTACAAGACAAGGACCATACACAACATGAGTCACACAACATGTAGGGTGATACTACACATTTTGTAGTTATAAAATTCAATAAATGGATTTAATTAAAGACAGAATGCACATGCCCTGTCACCTATAGTGTACACACAAAGTATTAATTAAATTAAAATAATGAATATAATTAAATTCAGAATGGTACATGTCATCTGGCCTCATTTGTACATGTCGTGTGCTCAATTATTAAAATTAAAATTAAAATTATTTAATTTAACTTTAAAAAATCAGGTTTATAATCTTATAATATCTCTATGATTCTTTGTATATGCTATTAATGCAATGAATGAATGAATTAATTAATTAATTCACCAATTCAAGTAAATTGGTCTTAATTAGAAATAATGAAATTTATTATAGAAATTTTAAATGTGTTTTTGATACACGTTGTGATTTCTCTTGATCTTAATTGACCTATATATATGTTGGTCAAATTTAATTTAATTTTATTACATGTTTTATTTTCTAATTTATTTTTAAATTAAATATGATGGTTCATGTATCATCCCTTCCTCCATTATTATGTATAGGCGCGCATGTTCAATGTTTAAATAATTTTTTACTAAACCCCCCATACCACTAACCCATAAGTGAGTACTCATTTGTGAAGGAGGAGTCTCCTAGTGGGAAGATGTGATTTAGGATCCGATTTGAGGTTAAGGTAAACAAGTAATAGTACTCGAACTTATGCATTATACTCTTCCAATATCCAAAACAATTTGTACCAAAGTCCCCAGTTACTATTAATCCCTCTAATAATTGTAATTAAGAGATATAATTCATATTTTAGAAATATAGGGATGATGAATTGGATATCCAATGCCTCATGATATCATCTATGACTAGTGATGTCCAGAAGATTCATAAAGAAATGGATGCATACATCTTTAAATATCATCTCTAGGATCTATATCATGAGAAATAATGACAAGAGAGGTATGAAATCACCAAGTAACTAATTATCTATAATGTAGGATAATGAGTTCCAACCAGAAGTCATGTAGTTAAGATGACTGTCTACACTGATAATTTTCAATTTGTTGATTTTTGTTGGAAAATGAATTGTGAAAAGACCTCATAATTACCTCACATACTCCATGTTTCTCTAGTTTCAATTTCAATTTAAACATGAAAATATAGAGAAGATTCCACCTAATATATTGACTTTAATTTTATAAGAAGATTTTGACATAAGGCATGAAAACCCTTCCTACTATATGTTTAACATTAGGAAAAAAACCAATAAATTTATAAAACAAATAACATTTTTAAGGAACCTTTGAAACACCCTTATAAAATGAGAAATATTTAGGGAGAGGATAAAAATTAGGATAAAATGTTTTTTTGATATTGTAAGGTAGGCAACTGGAGTATGAACTTTTACTCAATAAAGAAGAAAGGGTATGCTACCAATATATTTTATTGTTATGTGAAATCTTTCCATTTATAAATTTTTTTATTATACTCAAATTTTGGTACTCACATTTGTATCCAAATATATGAAGAAAGTATATTTTTAAATATTAAAAAAGGTGAGGTAGACATTCCTGGTACTAATGGATCATGACTAGTTACACTGGTTACTGGAGTCTATCATCTCACATTACCTACATGGTTGGTTTTTTTTAAATATTTTTTTATTAAATTCCCATTATATACAGAAATATAATTTTAATTTCATGTTTAGACATGGATGGTTTTGTTTCTGAGTATGAAAGAAATGAATGATACTTTATAAAAGATAACATATATTATACAATATTACAATTGAATATAATTATTTATGTACTAGAATATGAAAATCGATTCTTGATAATAGATAATTAATTATGGTCACATGGAACATATCACACCAAGTTTCAACACCATTGGTTGGGTCGAATAAATGATAAGTGTTTCAAAAAGATTTTTTAAGGAGGATATTTATATTCATTTGAACTAAAATACTTACATATGAGTCCTGATTGTTTATTAAGGAAAATTAAAAATACATTATTTAGTGGATAAGGTGAAACATTTATTTTGAAATTATATCTTACACACATGTGTGGACCTTGTATTGGTGAATCTAGGTGTCTTTGGACCTTTATTGATCAATTTTGAAGATATAGATATATATACATAATGTTATTTTTTTATTACTTTGATAAATTTAATGAATACAATAATGATGTATAGAATCATCTTGATAATAAAATAAAGAAGCTCTGCTCGTCCCAATGTCGGAAGTATCTTAATAAATAATTAATCAATTATCTAAAAGTGTTTGGGATACTATTTGAACTCACTCATTAATATAAACCATGATGGAATGGGGTTAGTGATAAGAGGAACAATTCCTTGTTGGATATGGTGAGATTGATGACTTTTTTTGTAGACCTTCAATTATCTTTTTTGGGAAACACATTACAGACTATGGTATACATAATAAACTGAGTGTTAAATAAAAAAACTAGTAAAATTCCATATGATTTATGATATGGAAGGAAAATAGTTTTGTTACATATTGATGAATGGGGATATATTTAATTTTTTAAATCTTATCCAAACAATAATGTAACCTCATGTGTAAAAAAGTCAATCATTTTAGGGAATCATAATGAATCAAAATGATATTAACTACTAAAAACCTTATATGGGGTTATAGTTAATAGATTTTCCATCTTTATTAAAAGAGAACACATCTATAAATTAGATTATGGGGTTATGATGGAATTCAATAAAGTTAAATATTAGGATGTACAAGAGTTATCTCATAAAAAAATTCCAAATACCTAGTGGATGGGGCAATTCTAATGATACAAAAACGTCATAGTAGAAGTAGAGTGGTTAGAGAAATAGAGAGATATGGTTTTCAAGTAACTGAAGGAGGTGGAACATTATTAGTTAAAACTAATAAACCTCTATTTTATATGTAATGAGTGTGTATCATATATGTTTTAAAGTGTAATTAATCCATGAATTATGAAATATATTGTATATATTAAAACCATGTTGGGGTTGGGTAAATCCACCAATTGATATAGAGAATATTTTTTGAAAATGGGAGTTCTAGAAGACACTTGAAATGAATTTCAATTTCATTACCTATAAGGCATGAATGGTTGATCAAGGTTGTAATTATCATTAAAGAATAGACAATGATGAAAAATTTTCTCTAGTCTATATGCTAAAATTCATTAGAATTCTACCTGACCTAGTATTTTCCATGATAATAATAATTTTCAAATGAATATTAAGACAAAATTCCTTAATGGAAACCTTGTAGAAGATGTCTATTTGACACAACATGAAGGGTTCATGACACCCAAGTATTTCAATATGTTTTTAAAGTTTTAGAGGTCTATTTCCGGGTTGATGTAATCATCATGATCATAGAACATTCATTTTGATAAATCTATAAACTAGTTTGTGTTCATAAAAAATGAATATGAGTTATAGGTCTATAAGAGGTTTATTGGGAGTCATGTAGTTTTCGTAGTTGTATATATTGATGATATATAACTGATGTTAATTAAAGATACCATTATTATTGTCAATTAATAAATTTTTATAGAAATGATTATATATGAAATAATTATGAGAAGTGGAATACATTTTAGTAACCAATACATATTGATATAAATCTAAAAGGTTTCTTGGAATAATCCATGAAAAATGTATTGAAAATATTTTTAAGAGATTAAATATGGAGCAATATAAGATGTGATTGTTACCAATTTAATATGGTATGCATATCTCTATGAAAATATGCTCTTAAACATAAAAAATAAATAGATAATGAATAGAATCCATTAGACTTATGCGATTGAATCTATCATGTATTCCATGAAATGTACTAGGATTTATGATTCTTTTGTGGAGTCAAAGGAATTTATTCATATTCTTATTTTGAAAATCACAATACACTTCATTATATAAATTTTATTTCACTTCTTCAATTTTTTATTTATGTTGTGATTGTGCAAATTATATATTCTGATTTTTATGTTTAGATGATCCAAATAGAATTCATTATGTTTTGGAACATGTTGAAGTAACACTGGACTAGTTGAATGGAAGGTGAGATGAATATATGATGTTGTTATATCCACACCCAAAGACTCGGTATAGATTGTTACATAATTGTTTTTAAATATCAATTAGGCTTCAAGGAATTATAGAGAACAATTGAAAAAGATGGAAAATATGTGTTAACCACATTACATTGAGTGGTGAATTATTTTAATTATTTAAAAGTTTTTATTTTAATTTTTAGTGTGTTTTCGTAGAGATTCAATTGTGTGGATAAATATGTTCAAATATCCATGTTTTCTTATTTATAATCAATAATTTTTTATCTTTGTGATTGTTGAGATTTTAGGTGATGAATATATATAGTTTAAACATTATATTTTTATGAACTCAAGTCATTAAACATGTTACAGATCATGTTGGTTGAAGAGGAGACCAGGTATAAAGGTTCTTAGTGCCAATGGATTTTTCGAAGATGTTATTGGTGAAGAATTTGTATATTTTTCTCTACTGTGAGTGGCAAAGTTCTTAGTTTGTAATATTAAATCCTTGGATATTTCTTCTAATCATCATATAAATTTGGGATAAAGGATAGTGTTCCATTAAATTAGAATAGTTGGTAATAATATCCATTATAATAATTTTTATGGATTTTAAACTAAAAATCAAAGTATTTTTTTCAATTGACTACTCGTATTTTCTAATTATATTAGTTTTATTGGTACAAATATTTAAATTCCTAGACTTTTAATTTCCATATCCTTATACTTTTTTTAATATTGTTACTCCGATATATTCATAGTTTTTAACTTTTGATTTGTTTACTTTTTAGAGTAGTAATGTTTTATGCCTTATATAAAACATCAATTCACCCCCTCTTAATGTTATAAAACTATTACTATCTTGGAAACCATTTCATATCAAATTTTGTGTCAATAACTTTAATTTCCAATATATTTTATATTGTAATTATTTTTAAAAAAATATATAAACAGAAAATATGTTTTTTCATTGAAGGGATTCAAATTAAAACATTAGAGAACTTGAATCTCAGATGACCTCTTATTTTTTATTGGGTTGACCTCAAGTATGGGTGAGATTAGGTGAAGATGTTAGTTATAAAAATATATTTTGATCATTATTAAAATATTACAAATAAATAAAACATTCCAGTGAAAAAATTTCTCATTTTATTCACATGTAATAGTTAAGAAACATGAAAATTATAAATATTAAAACATGTTTATTGGTTTTAAGACACAAAAAAATATATAGTGAGAAGGAAAATATAATTTGGAGAAAACATGAAATTATACACTTGAAAAATTCTATGTAATTCTAGAATGAAAATGAAATCATATGATATGACTATAAATATTTTTCTTTAATTTCAAGAGATACATTAGCTCAATTACCTAAATAATTTATTATAGTTCTTAATATCTTAGAATCTCTTAGGGACCGAGACAAAACCAATTAAAATCTTATGGATAAGATCATTGAAAATATTTCAAAAGAGTGGGAATATACGATAATAACTATTTAAGATAAAATAATCCTTACAAATATGAATTTGTATGATCTGATTGGAACTCTCATCCAATATGATAATTAGTTAAAGAGAGGTGCTGAAAAGAGAGAATAGTAAATAGAGTCATGTTTGAAAAAAAATTAATGGTTGTAAATTTTTTAGTTATTAAATTAAATAATGCTATTGTGGAGAGAAATTAGTAATAATATTTAGATAAGAGTTGTTCAGAAATTGGTGTAATAAAAAATTCCCAATATACCAGAAATATAAATAAGATCATTGGAAATGAGTTATCGAAATATCATCGGAGGTTCTGAAAATAGAAATATTAGAAGAATAATTTTCAGTTGTTATATGCTAAAAATGTTTGAATTATGTATATAAAAAATAGGTATTCAAAAATTGAAAAATATGGATATTGATTCTAAAATAACTTCCAAAGGGAAAAAAATAAGGTGTTGAAGGGTATGGAAACCTAGAGAACTAGTGAATCCACTTTTAGATTTTAAAGTTCATTAAAAGGTAAAAATGAAAAATATAAGATAATTGTATTTTAGGTTAAAGATTTATGAAATGAAATGTACATCATGAGAATGAAAAATCCCAAAACCCTTTAATTTTTTTATTAAACCCCTGTTTTTTTTTCACGATGATGATGATACTCCTTTTGAAGATATGACATGTTATGTGACTGACATGGAGAAGAAAAATAAAATTTTGAAGGAGGAATATAATTAAACTAAGGAATATATTTATAAATATGATGCTAAAATTTATTTAAAGTACCATTTAGTAATACTCTAAAACTATTTCTATTATAAATTTTGATGGATCAATCATTGTTGAAAAAATAAATTCTAATGATAATAGTCTAAATATGTTTTTATATTATTTTACCAATAATATGGATAATTTTGATAAGTTTTCAAGAAAGGTGAAACAATATCATACATCATTCAGAGTGGGTTTTTACTTCTATAATGTAACATTTGTAGTGTAACTACTGCATTTAAAAAATTTACCCCTTTTGTATTAAATGTCATAGGGGTGGTCCCTGGAATATTTTGTAACAAACTGGTCGGGGGTATCATCTATCATGACACCTGACCTAGTCTACCACAATACCCAAAGTGTCTTCCCAATCCCCATAGACTAGAAACTACTCTTAAGGAATTTTAAGAAGCACATTGGGAACAATTTATTCCTCATTTAATGATATAAATGGGCAATAGGAAAGAAAATAATAAAAAAACCAACTAAAGATAATTATAAAGTAAAATCCAATAAAATGTGTTCAACTAATATATAAATGAGTAAACAGATGAAGTGAATGGATATAAAACTAATGCATAAAATACCACTGGCTAAAGAGGATGATTTAAAAACCAAAAGAAGAACGAAAAGACCCAATTCCCTCATGATCATCCACATGACCCGCAATCACCATCCATATGGAGAATCACTCTTAGTATTTAAGAAAGAAAGAGACATAACAGAAGAAACATTAACCTAAAAAATATATTTGTGTGATAAATAAACTAGGAGGGTACCAACCACTAAATATATGTAGGTTATTCCACATTACATCTTAACAATTGTAGATTGAAATATAGTATAAAATGTAGATTTTTCATACAATATTTCGTAGTGAAATAAGAATGATTTTACAACTGTATTAAAAATGATTTTCATGATTTTAATTTAATGAAAACAATCACCTAGAGAACAATTTTCCTTATCTAATACCTATGGGTCAAACTACCATTTAATAATTCACTTATGAAAATGAGTCCATAAGAACCACTTTTTTAGGAAATAAATTTCAACAGTCAAATAAAATTTCCAATTTTCATGTGTTTTTCCAATAAATCATTGGAAACTAATTTCCATGTAAAATAAGGAATGATGGATTAAAAGTATGTTTTCAAAATACAACACACCGTATTTTGAAAAAAATAACATTTTCCACTATTCAATAAAATAGTCCAAATGATCTTTGATAAAATACCCTTCACATTTTACGATCTTACATTTCAGAATCATTTTAAATTGTTTTTGAAATTACATTGGAATCACAATTCAGTTTTACCTCTTTCAAAACCATTCACAATACCATTTTTAAATTATTTAAAAATAAATAAAAAATAAGGAAAGAAGAACTAACATAATAGGAACCACTATTTATAGGTCAAAAGATAAGGGGAAAAAATATAAGTACATAGTTTCCAAGAAATAATACAAGTAGAAGGGGATAAAATTTAAATAAAAGGATAAATCACATCACATAATCATTAAAAGGATCCTAGTGGCATCAGAATCATCCCATGTCTCCAACAATATAGGAAATTAACTTGAGAAAATGTAAAGCTCTGACCCCAAAATCCTGGAGCCGGTGCATTATTTTACTACAATGTTATGATTACAAAGAATCAAATCCTGAAGGACTGATTAATTTAGCAGTTTTGGAAGACTACATTAGGAAAGATAGAAAATAAAATCTGTTACATAACAAAATAAAATAAACAACATCCTTAAAACTGATTCAAAGGGTTCCTATTAATAACCTGGGGAAGGGAAACATAATAAGAGTGATATCGAATAACCAGTAAAGTTTACATGAGGAAAAAAGAGAAGTCTGTTCAACAATGCATAATCATTATTGTAAGGAAAATAATTTGAAAAACACATGCCATCAATAAACTAGGAATGAAAATGCATCCACCTATTTTTTCATAGTGAAAATATCATGGAACTTAATATATGAGTAATGAATGAAAAAAATTATTATTTACTAGACATAATGTATCTGGATCCTGAAATTTTTTACCATCAAGACAACTGATGTCTATGGATAGAAACCCATCTGATTCTGTTTGTAAACACACATGAAGGGTGTGTCACCAACTGTTTTGACACATGAGACTAGTCGATGAAACAAAGGGATATAGATAGCCCCACATATCACTTCAAGTCCAAATAATTATTAATAAATAGATTTATTTAAATAAATATTTACTTTATAAATATTTTTATTGAATAGTGGATACATAATCATAAATACTTCCCCAGTAAATAAAACATTCAAAATAAAGATCGTATGTAAAATGATATGTGACTAAGACAATAATCATATCCATGATATAATAATATATATATTTAATAGAAATTAAATTTAAAATGAAAATTTATCTCAAATGGGAAGTAGATACACAACATAATAATTATTATGTGCACAATACCATGTAAGTCTCAATGAAATGAGAATTCAGACAAATTCTGTTACCTTAACTCCTGCTTAATTTTTTCGTGTTTATGACTCCTAAACAAAAAATATATATTTACTAAAAAACTTATCTAGAAGTTAATTATAGTCATTTATATTACTATTTTTTAATTATAATCATTGTATTATATTTCTTAATTTCTATTGATGGTAATTAATGCATTTGATATCATGTTTTACTTAAAAATATCCAGTCTTGCAACACTTTTACTATTTTATCTAAATGTAAATTATAAATTAATATAAATCATTACAGAATTATATAATTCATATAATTATATTTTTATATATAACTTTCTTATAACATCCACCCTTGAGTATGTTCTTCTATGTTGTCATGGAAATGCCACCATAGGTGGTTGACCAATCTTTGACGGGACATTGACGAGAGAGTGGGAAAAAGATATTTTAAAATTTTATATATAGTAGTATGAAACATATAGTAGGTTAACATAATTTTTAAATAGTTTACTTACTTCATAATTAATTCCTTTAATGATTGGTTGTTGAAAGTTTTGTGGGAAAAGAAAGAGGAATCATAACCTGAAGAAAAAATGGGGCTTCGTGAGCGTTCGTTTCATTGGTTTTATTGATCTGTTAGCATATTAAATACTAATGATGTTCTAATAAAATAGGTATAATTCTCTAGAATTTGAATTATAATGAACATATTGATGTTTATTTAGTTTTATATATAATTTTTTAATGTTATGAGGATGAATCATTAGATAAACCTTTAGAGTCAATTGCTTAGATTATTTTGGGTGTTTTTTGATCAATATGCACTAATTTTATTTAATAAATTAATATTATATATATAATGGTTCCATAACATTAAATAATATTTAATACATATATCATATTATGTTTCAATAATAAAAATGGTTTCATGACCAGCCTTTATGGAAAAACCGAGGAATTAAAATCAGTTCTACATAAAGGTTGTAATTCAACACCTCATAGACGATGATTTCTTTTTTAAAATAAGAGATAGAGAGAAATTATTTTACTAATGGGTATTCCATTAAAATGATATCATACTAGTATAAATATCATATTGGTTTTTTCATTATCACTTTTACATAATGGGTTAGGATAGTACAATAAAAGAAAGAACATGAAAACAAAATAAATGGAAAAGGAAAATGATTTTAGCACTTGAATACTTCTCCATGAGAACCTCTTTAAGGAAAGAGGTTTTCGTATTTTTTTAACACTAAGAGATCCATAAAACATGGAGAGACTATGGAGGATGATTTGAGTAGAAATTATTTCATGATTCAGGGATTAGAGGAGTGTGGATAAGAGTGGGTGCGGTGTGATTTATATAGTAGAGGAGAGGGATGATTTATCATTATTTAATTTATTGTTTTATAATTATACTCCATAAAACCAATAGTGTTGATTCATGAGAATAAATATAGTGATAATTTCATGTGAGTTTCAACCAAGGGAGCTTAAATCATCAAAACATCATATATGACTCAATAAATCAGGTACTCATCCTTCATCCTAAATTATCATATTTTACTATTCACAAAAAATTCATGTATTTTTTAAAAATCCCAAAAATTAACCCAAACCATTTTAACATGTAGAATTAAAAAATGGAAAAAAATTTATGAAATTAATTTTCTAAATATAATAAAATTAATTATTAATTAAAATCATCATTTACTGGAAAAATACAGATTTTAAATTTATAACTCATTTTATAACACTTGAAAAAATTAACTATGGTCTCACAAAATTATTGTAAAATAATAAGGAAAAAAAATATTAATTTATAAATAAATTTTATGAAAACTAATTTTTTTTGAATCATTATATTAATTATAAATTGTAAATATACATTTAAATTTTCTAAAAATACTAATACCTAAATAATAATTTCTAAAATATATATTTACTATAATTATATCACAATTTCATAGAAAAGATTCCTAAATTTTATTTATTTATTCAAGAGAGATGATACTATTCATTTGGATGATTTACCATTCATAAGGGCCATACTAAAATTCATAAAAATGTTACTGTTAAAAAGTATCAATTTTCTATTCCCCAAGATAATATGTTGATCTTATCAGACTCTAAACATTTTACCGATCACAACTGTGTAGGTTAGTTTTTTGAAATTTGATTCATAGAAGTAGAAAAATTATGTTTAATATCTAGGTTAAAACTATCATGTTTACATAATTATAATAACAGACTATTGTTTTATAGAGACTCAATGTTGTGTGCAATATATGCTCTATAATGAATTGAAATTATTTATAATGAAACATACTATAAATTTTGGGGTGTTATTTTCTTCCATCCTTTGATAATTTTGTCATCGAAATGTTTTATGTATATTTAACTCTAAAAACATGTGGGTGGTTATTCTTCATAGCATACCGAGGTTCGCCCATTGCTTCCTCCATTTTATGGTTTCTTCAAAGAACATTTTCCATTCGAGGTGTCTGGTTTCTCAATACTTTCTCTCTAGTGTAAATAATCTCGATAGGATCTTCACAGTATGATAAATCATATTCCAGCTCTACTTCCTTATAGGTAAGTATGTTCATTGGTTATGGAATGTACATCTCTAACAGTGAAACCTAGAATAAATCATGAACTTTTGAGATAATTGGTGATATTTATAAATGGTAATCTACAACTCCGATTCATTCCAAAATTTCATATGGTCCAATGTACTTGGGACTTAGTTTCCCTTTATAATTGGACCTTAAGACACCCTTCTACGTATATACTATCATGAATAAATGATCTCCCACATGGAATTTCAAATCCTTTTTTAGTTCTTAGCATAAATATTTTTCCCACTTTGGGATGCTTTAAAATGGTCATGAATTGTTATTACATTTGTCATTGTATCTTCAATAAGTTCTAGGCCTATAAGTTTCCTCTCACAAGCTTCATCACAATAAGTTTTAGTTTCACATCTCTTTCCAAATAATTATTTGTATGGTTCCATTAAAATCCAATAATGAAAATTATTATTGTAGTAAAATTATACCAAAGGTAAGTATTGATCCCACACACCTAGAAAGTCAAGTGATAATGATCTCAACATCTATTCCAATGTTTTAATAATACTTTTAGACATAATGTTAGTTAGAGGGTGTTTAGTAGTACTCATATGGATCTAAGTATAGAAATCCTTTGGAATAATCCTCTAGAATTTTGATGTAAACTGAGGATCTCAATCAGAAACAATCGATAGATGTGTACCACGATGTTTTAAAGCGTCATTAATGTAGAGTCTTTCTAGGCACTCCAGTGGAAAATCTTCCCATATTGTCAAGAAATGTTCCAATTTTGTAATAATGATAAAAAATTAACTATAATTAATCATTCCTTATAGGTTTCTTTGGTTGTCCTATGAAATATTCCATCTTAATTTCATCCCACTTCCAAAGAGGAATAGGTCGAGGTTTCATAGCTCTTCTAGGGTGTTGTATCTCATCCTTAACTTGTTGAAAAACTAGACACCTTTAAACATAGTCATCAATTTATCACATCATGTTATCCCACCAAAAATGTTCTTCTAGATATCTATACATCTTTGTGCTTCCAGGTTGTATATAGAAATGTGAGCTATGAGAGTCATCTAACAATTCCCTTTTTCGATTAGGTATTGATCGAACACATATCCCCTTTCCAAATTTTTGAACTCCATCCTTAAAAATTATGTCATCCAATTTTCCATCATTAATGGAATTAACATTCTTTCGATGGTTCTCATCATTAGATTGAGTGCTTTATATCTTGTCCAACAAATATGGATTAGTAATAATTTGAAATAAGAATGTGGTTTCCTCTTCTTTAACAATTATCATATCCATATTTACTAGATTATTAAACATATGATATCTCTCAATAAATATTTGGGCTTTATGGACATGATAATTTCATCTTAATGAACCTACTACCATATTTTCCTTTCCTAGTGGTAGTGTATTGAACAATCAAAATAATTGAGTAACTCGAGCGATCTGTGTTGTGTAATGTTGAGTCATTATTTGTAAAAATGTATTTCAAAATATTATGATCCATATATATCTCACATATTTCACCATAGATATATTTTTCCCATATTTTCAGAGAAAAGATTACAGATGCTAACATAAGATAATGAGTTGTATAATTTAGTTCATGTGTCTTCAACATCCTTGATGTATAAGATTAAACATTACCATTTTTTATAAAGAAAAATCCAAGTCCATTTTTTGATGCATCAATTTATATCAAAAACCCATAATTTGTAGAGTCAAGTGCCAAAATTGGATCATTGTCTAATATTCTCCTCTATTATTTAAAACATTCTACACATTATTTTGTATATATGAACTTGAACACTTTATGTGTGAGCTTGGTTTGTGGGATATCCATTCGAGAATTTTTTTTGTACGAAATGACGATAGTAACCTTCTAATCCAATAAAACTATGTAATTAATTTATCTTCATTGGCATAGGATATTCTTGGATTTAATTTGTCTTTGATGGATCAAAAGAGATTCCATCCTTATAGACAATATGGCCAAGAAATGAAACTATTTGAATCATGAATTCACACTTACTAAATATCCCATATAGATCTTTTCTCATATGAGTTTGTAGAACAACCCACATTTGTTTCTTATGGCCCTCATAGTTTCTGGAATATATCAAGATATCATCAATAAATACAAAAAAAATTAAGATATACAATGAAAACATTTTTCATTAGATCTATAAAAATATATGGTGAATTAGTCACTACAAATGGAATTACATTAAATTTATAATCACAATACCGGGTTTGAAATATTTTCTTTTAAATATCTTCCTTCCTCATTAGAAACTAATGATATATAGATCAAAGTACAATCTTGGATAAATAGTGATCTCCATGAGTTCATCAAATAAACCATCAATATGAGGAAAATGATACAATATCTTTTCTATAATTGCATTTATTTCTCTATAGTCAAGGCATAGCCTCATAGATCCATATTTCTTCATGACAAATAGAACATGGGATCCCAATAGAGAAAAACATGGGAAGAAAAATCCCTTATCACTCAATTACACTAATTGTGTCTTTATTTCCACTAATTCCACATGTGATATTCTATAAGGATTCTATGATATTGGTTTTTATTACCAATTAAATAATTAGGTAAATCTACTTCCTACTCCATAGGATGTCCATTTAAATCCTCTTGAAATCGATCAATATATTCTTGCTCAATTAATACATCCTCCATTTTATGATTACATTCCTCATACCTATATGTTGTTTTCTATTATACCCCATTAATTTCATTTTACAAAGCTACTATAGGTGGATATAGATAATAAATAGATGATGAGGTTTCCTCTATTAAGATAAGGGATTTTACACCATTCATAAAAATTGTAACTTCCTTATTCTAGAAATAAATTTTTTTATCATAGTTTAAAATCCAATTCACACTAAGGATTATATCAAATCCATTCATGGGTATGATGATAACAATAGAAACTAAAGCACATTTATGTGTCATATAGGGGGATGACTGACACAACATTGTGATAATGATACTTCCTTTAGGAGTTTTTATTGAAAACTCCTTTATTAAATCAAATGGTAAATGTTTTTTTTATAGGAAAACTAGGAATATATAAAAGAATGTGATGATCTATAATCATATATAGAATTGGATAAGTTTGAATAAAATATTAAAGTAACTTCTACCACATCATTAGGAATTTTAACCTCTACATTTGTGATCACATAAAAAAGTCGTTTCTCTTGTGGCATTTTATGAGACATGTTTCCTTGACACTTAGGATAATCATTTTAATAGTTCGACATATATATATAATTTTATCATTTAATATCATTTACATGCTTCTTCCCCGTGAATTCATTGGCTCGATGACCCTTTTCTCTTCTCATATAACAGACTTCCATGCCTTTCAAGAATTTTACAGAATGATTCATTTGAAAGTTTTCACATGATGGGAATTATTAATCCCCTTGTTATTTTTAGTGCTTCACCTTCTCCATGGTTATCTGAATACCACTTCTTATCATGATTTTTCTTGAACAAATTCGATCTAGAAAATTATATAACTATTTTGATGAAACATAACATTGTTTCATCATATGATGAAAATGTTTGAGAACTTAGTTCCCTTTAGAGACTTGGATAAAGACATTCAAAGAAATAATATCTATTTTCCTCTAAATAATATATGTAATTTATAAAATACCTGGCTAGTCTTCTAAAGGTATCCTCACACTCTACAACACTATCTTCTACCCATTTATTTAGGATAAGCAATTTTCTATTCATTTTAGTTTATTTCTCATGAGGAATGTATTTTTCAATGAGTGTTTCATTAATATTTATCTAATCCCTGAAATATATTTCATATTCATATTTATTAATTTGTATCAATGAACACCATTGATCAAAATCTCCCTTGAGACAATAGGTTTCAAATAATACCTTTTTTTACATTTCATTCCAAAGCTATAAAAATCTTTTCAAGGGACTTGATTCACTGATCAACTACCCCTGGATTCGTTGTCCCACTAAATGATGGGTGCTTCTATGACATTAAATTTTCCAAACAGGTGTAGTATGGTTATTAATCACAACCTGAGTATGTTTTATTAATATTAACATGATTTTCTCAGCTCCAAAACTTAATGTGTAGTCTTGATTAGTGGGGAAATACCTACATTTTTTGTGAGTTTTTATTCCCTATCTTTCATTAGGTTTCATCACTAAACAATGAAATAAAATAAATTATGTTATGAGTGAATAATTTTTGACATGAAAAAAACTAAACGTAAATTGAAATTTTATTCATATATACTCTCATAAATTTTAATATGGTTTCATTGAGAACATATTTACATTTAAACCCTTCATACTGGTTTTTAATGAAAATGTGAATTATCGTAATCATATCTTCTAGAAGTGTCAAATAAGGGATGAAGTGAGGCCTAGTTTGATGTACCATGTTACCCCGAGTTAGGTCCAGAACACCTTTTCATTATTTTTTTTCATGATACATCTGTTCCAGAACCATGCCTCCATGTACTATCCATACATAGATGTATTTCATGGAAGAACCACATAATCTATACTTTACCAAAATTCTAGGATGTTCTTCTTTGATTATCCTCGAAGACTATATTAGGGTTATGTTCTATAAACTATGTTTTATAAATCTAGTTTCCAAGGTTGTTTCTAAACATTATCTGATACTAACTGTAACTCCTCAACCATAGAATCTTGGTTCCAGTGTATTATTTTACTACATTCTCATTATTAAAAGGAATAAAATCCAAAAGGACTATTCCATTTAGTGGTTTAGGAAGAAAAGGTTACAAACATGATACCTACATTACATTATAAATGATATAAAACACAACATGATGCATAATAAAATTAAATAAATAGCATCATTGAAACTCATTAAAAGGATTCCACTTTATAACCCATGGAAATGAAACACAATAAGGGTGAAATAAAACTTTTTGTAAGGGAAACATTTTTAAATAAAAAGATAAGTAAATTCAATAATTAATATACATTACGGTATGGTAAATAATCTGGAAAACAAATTCCATTAATAAACATAGAATGAAAATGCATCCATAGGTCTGGTCATTGAGAAAATATAATTGAAAGTAATATATGAGCACTGAATGAAAAAATTCATTTTTAGTGGAAGTCATTTATATGGAACATGAACCATTATACCATTGATATGGATTAATTCTATGAGTAGAAACCCATCAGATTCTGTTTGGAAACAAATATGAAGGGTTTGTCACCAACTATTTTCTCTCATGAGACCTATCGATGTATCGAGGGGCTATAGTGGGCCCCACCTATCACTATAAGTCCAAATAATTCTTCAAACATAGATTTAATTCATGAAAAATATGACTTATAAATATTCATATGGAGTGCTGGATACAGACACTTTAATATTTCCCCAATTAAAAAACATTCAAAATAAATACCATTTGTTAAATGTTATACATTTAAGGGAATAATCATATCCATGATACAATAATATGAATATTTAATAGAAATATAATTTCAAATGAAAATTGATCTCAAATGGGTAGTAGATACACTACATCAATATTTTTAGGTGATAAATACCATGGATGTATCAATGACATGTAAATTGAGACAAATACCCTTACCTTAATTCCCTCTTAAATTTGTGGTGTTTGCATCCATGGAATTAATAACATATATTTATTAAAATTTTGATCCAGAAGTGAATTATATTAATTTATATAAATATTTATTAATTATAATCATTGGATTATATTTCAAAATTTGTGTTCATGAAAATTGATGCACTTGATATCATGTTTTACATAAAAATTTCTAGTTTGGCAACACATTTTCTATTTTATCTAATTATAAATAATAAATTAATATCAATAATTACTGAAGAATATAATGCATATACTTATATTTTTAAATATTATATATAGTTTATAACATCCACCATTGAGGATTGTTTTTTATGTTGACATGGAAATTTCAACATATGTGCTTGACTAACCTTTGATGGGACATTTACAGGAGAGTGGGATGAAGATGTTTTAAAATTTTATATATAGTAGTATGAATCTTATAGTAGGTTAAAATAATTAATCAATAGGTAAATTACTGGATAATTAATGATCAATTCACATATTTATATGTAAATAAGTTCAAGTAAAATGTGTATAATTACATAGAATTGGAATTATTAATGAACATATATAAGGGTAAATGGTTATATATATCATTTAGTTAAATGGTGTGAGTATTAATCACTAGAGAAACATTTAGTGATAATTTCTTAGATTATTTTGGACGTTTTTTCGATCATTACACAATAGTTTTGTTTAATAAATCAATATTAAGTATATATAATGGTTTCATAACATTAAATAGTATGTAATACATATTTCATTGTCTGGTTCAACCATAATAATGGTTTCATGAACATCCTATATAGAGAAATTGAAGATCAAAAATTCGTCGTCCACCAAATATGTAAATTGATAGCTTATAGACGATGATTTCAATTTTAATATGAAAGAGAGAGAGAGAGAGAGAAAAATATTTTAATGATGTGTATTAAATTAAATTTATATCATTTCAATATATAGATGATATTTGAGATATCATGATCATTTTGACAGAGGGGTGAGGATAGTATAATAAAATAAAGAACATGAAAGAAGTTTAAAGGAAAAGGAAGAGGATTTACCTTGGGAATATGCCTCCTTGAGAACCTCCTTAAAGAATGGGGATTTAGTATTATTATAATATAAAGATATCCTAGAAGTGGTAAGATAAAATAGAATAGGATTTATGTATAACTTTTACAAACATCAAGGATTGGAGGAGTGAGGAGAAGAGTGGGTTAGGGGGTGTTTTTATAGTGGAGGAGAGGGTGATTTCTCATTATTTATACTTTTTTTCTCAAGACAACCAATAATGTTTATTCTTGTGACTAATTATAGTAATATGTTAATTCGATCCAAGGTTTCTTAAAATCAAACAAACATCACCTATGACTCAATAAATCATGTATTTATCATTTATCATAATTTATCACATTTTACTATTCACAAAAAAATCATGTATTTTATAAAAATACCAATAAATCACCCTTACCATTTTTGACATGTATAATACAAAAATGGACTCAATTTTATGAAAATAATTTTATAAATATATGAAAATTCAATTTTTCATTAAAATCATTATTTACTCAAAAAAATATTGTTTTTTAATTTATAACTCATTTTATAACACTTTTAATAATCAACTAAGATCAAAAAAATTGTTTTAAAATTATATGAAAACAAAATACTAATTTATGAATAACTTTTATGAAAATAAATTTTATGTTGCATCATTATATTAATTATAAAATTGCAAATAAACGTTTGAATTTTATTAAAATAATAGTGCTTTGTTAATAATTTCAAAAACATTTATTTTCTATAATTATATCATTATTTCAATTATAAGATTCCTAAATTTTATTTTTTACATTAATCGTTAAGGATACAATTTATTTGAAAAATTTAATATTCATAAGGGTTAAATTACTATTTATAAGGGTAACATTACTATTGAAAAGGGTCAAGATACAAATCACAAAAAAATAATGTGGTCCAATCAGACTATAAATATATTAATGATCATAATTGTGTATGTAATTTTTTGGAAATTTGATTCATATAAATGGAAAAATTATGTTTATTTTCTAGGTAATAAATATCTTTTTTACATAATCATAATAATAGAGTGTTATTTTTCAGGGAATCAGTGTTCTGTGAAATATAATCTATCAATTGAATTGAAATTATTTTTAAAGAAACATATCATAAATTTTATGGGTGTTATAAACAAGGAAAGCTGGACAAAACTATTGAACTTATCACGTACCAAAAAGTATCACTAGAATATATATAAAAATAAAAAACTTTGGAACCCCTTCATCGATGAGATCAAATATGATTTATATAATAAGGGCCTGCAACCCCTTCTGGTCTACCATATCAAGGAATCTAGAAAACTCTCTCTAGTCGAACCACTATCACTATTTGGGTTTCACCTCATACAGATCAAATAGTACATTCCTAGGACTCCCTTGAAAATTCAAAATTAGAGGTGAGGAACTAGGTATCACATACATCGAATATAAATCATTTCAAAAAAAAATCACACCTCACCACCTCCACACTTACAAGAAGTAATCCGAATAATATATTCAAGTATAATAACATAAAAGGATGCATCAATATAATACATGCCCTCTTGTGATCACAATGCACCACTGAAATAATAAAAATCACATTTTCTCAAAGAAGCATTCACACCTTTTATCAAAACTCATTTCTCATAAAATTACAAATGGTCATTTCTCTAAAACATTCATGGAATTTAAAGCCTACACACCATATTCAAAAGTTGTATAAAAATATCATTGATACAAATTTTATGAAAATACCATCAAAATAAATAAGGATCTCACACATCCATTTAAATCACATATGAAAAAATTCTAAGGCACTGATGAGTTTTAAAAATATATTTTACATGGGATAAAAAACATGTTCAAAACCAGCCAACTCACTTTGATATTTCAAATGGTTTAAAATCCTAAAACCATTTAATTTAAAAATTCACGATGTTTTAAAAATTATTTCAAATATAACATAGAAGGTTTAACACACTAGTTTTCAAATTAAAATCCAATGTTAATCATTCCGAACCCCTTTAAAGCACTAAAAAAATGTTTCAAAATCATTTAAATAAAGAACTCCCAATTAGAAATCCAAGATAACCTTAGATGTTTATTTTTAAAATAAACACATGATTTTAAAATCTGCTAAATAATATTTACAAAGTCTTGTTATGGAATCCCATTCCATTATGAGTGATAAATACATTTCTAAAACACCATTTTCCCTTATATACATTCATATTGGTGTAAAATTAGTAAGGAAACGCATTAAAATCAACAAGAATTGAAAGGCATGTAAAATAAATAGAAAAAATGAAACACCTACAAAATTTTAATGGTGAAAATGCCTAAAGTCATTTGCTATGATTATAAACATTCCAATGATCCATGTAAAAACCTCTAAAACCTCAATATGAGAAAATCCCCATGATTTTGACTAATCCAAAACATAAAATATGCAAAATAAAGAGTAGGGTTCATAGAAGGAACTATGATCCATGTTAAAGAAAAAATAGAATAGATAATTTATTTTAGAGGGGCTTAACGTGATAGAAACCACATTATACGAAATAGGATACCGCCAAAAATAGAAGGACATGGGATAAAACTCCCTTGTAAGAGGTTTCTAGTCCATTTTAATGAGAGATAGACAGAGAAATTAGGGGTGAATAATTAAAAAAAGTATGGACATTTTCAAAATTTAAACATCTAATAAATACGGTTAATTCTTACTTGTTCTCTAAAAAAATTACCCAACCATGGGTTAGGGGTGTGTAGGTCATTACGATGACCAAAAATCATTCACCTCGTCTACCTAGGACCCAACATGGTTAGAAAAACATTATACTAACAATTATACATGACACTTTCAAATTATAGATCTGATTCACATAATTGTCGCATGGTTTACCAAACTGTGCATTGGCCAAATTCTAGCACTATAGGCCCTAAAGGAACCCACACTATTCCCTACCAACTCACGTTGTTAGAAGAAACCAATTCACTACATAAGAAACCCAAACAATTCATGTTCAAAAATGAATGACACATAAAGGTGTCCAAGTACCATTGAAGGTTTTTTCAGGATTGAAATGATTCCTTGTTACCTAACAATTCAATATAACAATACATTTATACTTTCCATATTGCAGGCCCAAAATCACTAAAAACTAAAAAAACCACTAAAATCATAAAAAAATAGAACATAAATTCTATAGAGACATGATGTTTTTCTTAGATTTGATGTTCCTTAAAAAACATTCAATAATTTATAAATTATATGGACAACATTTCTAAAGAGGTGGAAGCTAAAAAATAACATATGGTTGAAAAAATGCTAGTTTCGAAAGTTGTTTTTGTTAACATTCCAATAATCAAGAAAATTTGGAAACCAAATGTTTATTCATGTATATTTTAGGAAAAAATATTTTGTACCATATACTATAAAACATTATATATATATATATATCATTTGTTCTTAAAACATGACTATAATTAAGTAAGACAGTGAGAACATACAAAAAGTGAAGGGTGGACATGTTAGTTTTGGAGACAACATGAAATGAAATATTTTTGATTTTAATGTTGTTTATTTTATTAGTAAGACATTAATTTCAAATGTACTTTATGTTTTATGATTTAAGAAAAACCATATTAACATAAGTCAATAACATGATGTGGGTTACTTTGTGAAAATTGGTATGAAAAATATTCCATAATGATTTTGAATGGATTTCAAATATTATTTTATGATAAGAATGATATTTTTTACAGTATTGAAATATCATAAATTTACTACTATAACTAACCGTGTATCAGTGTTGTTGAGGATAGACCTTCACATTGGAATTGGAGTTCAAGACACAAAAATTTTTAGACATTAGCTAATATTTCAAGGAGATGACTTGTGAGTGAACTTCTAAAACATAAATTCAAATGTTATAGAGTCTATAACACATGAAAATATGATAAGAAACATAATTCATGGTTTAAAACTATGGGTGTTGTATTAACTTTTGAACCATTACAGTTAGTGAACATGAACCATTGTAGATTCGTATAGACTGAGAGTATCATAAGAGAAATCATTGGATATGTTTTAGTAAATAATTACACCTTGTATACATGGGTTTATTTTAATTTTCTCAAATTCAATGAAATAACATGTTTAAAAAGAGTTTGTCATATTTTAATCAAAATCAAAAAAAAAACAAATGTTTTCAATAACTAGAGTGATTATGGGGGAGTGTTTAAATTTTTTTTGATTCATTTTATTGTGAAAATTAATTACACAAACATTCTCATCATCAGGAACTCCATAAAAACATGGTATATGAATGATGAAATTAAAAAAATTAAAAAGTTTCCCATAAAATATTGTTTGAATATTGTGTTTAGAATAATTTTTAGTCTGAATCTATTAGTACTACCTGTTACACTATAATTTTTTTTAATTTTCTTCATTTAAAAAACCATTACGAATTATGGAGTGTTTGGAAGCCTTAACATGGTTAATTCCATGTTTTTAGATGTAAGGTTTTTATTTTTAATACTAAAGATAAACATAAAAAATTAGATCTAATTGAAGATTATGTTATATTTTTAGTTACTCAACCATAGTTAAGGTTTATCATATTTTCAAAAAATAGGCATATACCATTGAAGAAATTGTTCATGTTATATTTGATGTGGCCAATCCTTATGTGTTGTTAAAATGTTGTGATTATGAAATTAATATAGATTATATTTTTGAAACCCCTTCTATGTTGCTTTCAAATGTTGAACCACATCAGATGTTATTCTTATTTAAGTCAGTATAATTGAAGATACCCATCTGTTTGGTGAGGAACAAAATTAATTTTTACATATAAAAGAGTTGATCATGAGGAATAATCCCACCTAAAATACCATTAGAGATATTGATCAAATGATTTATTTCATATATTCATTATATAATGAATGTGAGGATCATGGATTCTTATCATCATTTGAACGTAAAATTGTATATGATTAATTGGTTGATTAATGTTGGATAAATTCTATTGAATAAGAGATTAATATGTTTTAAAAAATCAGGATTGGAATTTAATTTAATATCAGAATTATCATTCAAAGATAATATTCAAATGGGTCTTATAAAATCAGTGTGATGAGATTAATTTACTTTTTTAATTTACTTTTTTTAATGGTTATAATCAAGAAGAGGACATAGGCTCTTGATATACTTTTACATTAGTTTCTAGAGTTGAATCCTTCAATATTCTATTAGCCTTCACAACTCATCATAATTTTACTCTATATCAAATGGATGTAAAGAGTGACATCCTAAGGAGTTATGTTTAGAAGGAGGTTTATATTCAAAACCCTATTGGCTTAAAAGATATTAATTTCCTGAAACATTTTTTATTATTACTAAGTATATCCATTGAATTAAACATTATTTAGGCGAATGGTATGGAAAATTTTCTCGATTTTTACTGCAAAAATATATTTTTAATGGAATTAATGATCCCACTATATTAGTCAAGAGGATTTTTTAAAGACACCATTATCATAGAAACACAAATCAATGACATTTTTTTTAGTTGTACAAAAAACTAACATAGTTATATATTATTTAACTTTTGAAATGTGAATTTGAGATGAGTATGATGGTTAAACTTAGGTACTTTATAGGTTTCAATATTAATAAGAAATTAGATGTAACAATATTAATTGAACATAATTATATTATAGGTTTTATTAATTATTTTGGTTTTGGTAATGATTTAGCACTAGTACTCAAACTGGTACCTCATGTTAATATTATCTTGATGAATTCATGAAACCAATTGACAAGAAATTGTTCATAGGGATTATTATAAGTTTACTTTACATGAAATATAGTCAACCAAATTTTATATACTCTATATTATTGTGTGATAGATTCCAAGGCAATCCAAAAGATTACTATCTTAAGGAAATAAAAATGATACTCCAATAATTTAAGTTAACTTTAAAATTTTACTATTTTAATATTTCAGTTTTTATTTATTACTTAAGAGTTATTCTAATAATAATTTAACAGGTTATATAATGGATTAATAGAGATATTATAGAACTTGTCAAATTATTGGTGAAGCTTTAGACTATTGGTCCTAAAAATAGAAAGATTCATGTAAAATTTACAATTTCCAAGATGAATATGTGGTTGTTTAATGTTTTTGAGATCAATTTGTTTTGTGGATATAGCATAAACTCACAAATTTCAAGTGTAATTTTACTCATACTTTGATTAATTATGATAAAATATAATCTATTTCCTTATCTAAAGACCAAAAAAATAATTAATAGGCTAATGACATAGATATAATACACCACTTCCCTTATGAACATAACCGTAAAGAAGATAATATTTTAAATTTAATAGAACTCAATATTATTTTCCTAATATTTTTACTAAACCATAAATTTCAAGTGATTAGAAGACATAAAATAGAACAAGGGTGAGATTATTGTTAAGTGATCATTTTTCACTTATTATTTTACAATCCCCAGATATTGAAGTTCTCTTCAAGAAAGAGAGAGGAGGTTTCATAATTATATATAATTTTACAAACTCTTTATACAGGTAATTCCTATTTTCTAAGAGAATTTTGAGTGTGTGTTACAAGATGAATCCTAATCATCTTCATGACCTAAATGTTATGGATATTAAATTTCATGACGAACTTATCTGTAATAATATTCTAGAGGGTTTCATTTACTTTATTTATTTTACTATTATGAAAAATACCCATCTCATTCTTATTCTTACATATGATTTTTAGTTTACTCATACTTATGAATTTTGACATGATATTATGAATTCAACTTGTTTAATCTTATGTACGAATAATGATAAAAAACTTGTAATATTTCATATGTTTTTTACTCTTATTTGATTCACTTTAGTATTTTTCTTTGAATATTATGCTTCATTTTTTTGTTGTCATCTTCAGGAAAGGGGAGCTGGGATTTTTGATATATATTATATAGAAAGATAATATTTTATGGGATTCTATATGTAGGATAAGTAGGTTTTTTAAATTAGACATCTAGAATATTATTTTTGGAAAAAATATCATTGATATATATTTAAAGATAACTTATTTTTAACATACATCCTGGGTTTCCTCTAGATAATTTTTTTTTCATAATTTTTCTATTATCCCAAAATGGGTGATAACTTATTTTATTAATTTTTAAGGGGGATAATGTTTTGAGTTTTTATAATATACATATGAAGAAGTAAAAAATTAGAAAAAAACTTTTAGGGATGAAGAGTATAGAAGTAACATGGAGTTGATATTTTAGTACATAAATCTCTATGATGCCCTATTTTTAATAATCTTTATAAAAATAAGAATGGGGTATAATATGTTATATTGGGAGAATTTGGTGTGTTTTATTTATATTAATATTGATTAATTGGAGACTTTGTATACATTTCATAGTTTATATAATTTATTATGTTTTACTTCTATAACTGGGGATGTTTTATTCATTAATGTTTATTTTACTTTATGAATGTTTATTTTATTTCCTGTATATAATAATTTGGGAGAGATTTACTAGTAATTTTACAAAGTTTTTATTTTAATTTTAAATATTAGATACATTTTCTTAAATGTATTTTGATTTCAAAAACGGGGAGATTGTTTAGTCTAATGACTTATTTAATATTGTAGTTATTGAATATCATGATACAATTTATTTTAATAAATTTGAGTTAACTTGTATAATATTTGTTTATGTTTTTTTGTGAACATTATGAATTTTTATTAATATATTTTGATTAATTTAATTTAATGTACTGACTTATAGAATAAGTGAAATTTTGGCATATGATATTTTTGATTGATGACATTCTATGTGAGGAATCTGTATCATTCAAATATTAGAGTTTGAAGAAATTTTGGTTCAAGCCTTACTTCTGATCATCCTGATCAAAGATTATATTAGGGAAAATGTTTCCTCATAATGAAGGGTTTTTTTGTAGATGTTCATTGTGAGGATATTTTATTTTCTAATGTAGTGTGATTGATGAATTTGATGGCTCAGAACATGTATACCTTGGATCTGGTTTTTGATCCTCTTGTTGGTTTATGGTTGGAGTAAATAGTTCATGTGAATTGGAATGGTTGGTAATTATATCGTTATATGAGTTTTTTGGACTATCATTAATTTTTTTTTCATATGACTAGTCCATTTCTATAATTAAATGATTTTCATTTTATAGTTATTGAAATTTAATGTCTTTTAGTTTTTATTGCTTTTATCATTTGACTTTTATTGTTACTCTGATCTGGTCAGAGTTTGGAAATAATAATCCTTTTCATTTTTAGAATTAAAAAATCATAAGTTATATTTATGACTTAAATTCATCCTATATTATAGGTGAATTAATTTTATTATTCTAGAAAACAACTTATGCCTTGAGCATGGTAGGTAGATATAATATTTAACCAGTAGTTCCATATTGGATGGATTTTATGATTATCCTAAATTTCTTGAGCCATGAAAATGATATTTTACTAGTTTATTGAGGAGATGATGAACACTTTTTTTTGGGAATCAAATTTGATACTCTCTATATAGATCATAATGATCGAAAATCATAATCACAATATGTATTTTTACATAATAAAAGGTCTGTGGGATACAAGAGTTATAAGAATCAAGGGGTTAGTAATTATATAACATATTATTGAGGGGATGCACATTTTATCAGACTCATATGATGATGTATTATAAGGTTTTGGTGGATGATATGACATTGAAACTTTATGTCGTGATTATTCACGTGGTAATATCTAATAAGGGATTTTATGAGGACATACCTGCAAATAAGAATTACACATGTTTATGTTTTATTCGATATTAATTTCTAAAATCATGATTATTAGTCCTTAGACTTGAGATTATTATTAATATATTTCACGAATTGTGTAATTTAGTGCCTAGAAGAAAAACATGATAACATATTCTCATAGTGGGGTAACATATGTTGGATGCATCATAAGTAATATGACCGTAATTAGAGATTTCATGAAAAGATTTTTACACTCATAGTTAATAAATAAATATATTTCTTTCCCTTTAATTTAAATTAAACTATATAATTAAATCTATGACAATATTAGTTGACACAACTATTCTGTGTGTACTAAAATATTTACAAATTTCGGGTGATATAGTGTAGTAGAAACCATATGTTGTGTCTAGAGAAGTTTATTGAATTCAGTTGATGAAAATATAAAAACTGGATTTTATTAATTCCAATTAATAGAACATGGAATTTTATTTAAAATTTTAGTTATGAAAAAAGAGACAAGAGGTGATGGGTTCAAGGTTCTTATTAATAGTTATAATGATATCCTTGTCGTAAAAGTACTTCAAAATTATTTATTATTAATTAATAAATTATTGAATTCCCTATAGATTGATCATTTGACATAGGATGAAAAAAATCATGGGGACTAAATAACAATAATAACTATTAATCAACCCTCCTCACCATGTATGTGAAATATATCAAAATTATTAGAAAAAATGATATACATAAACTACACATGTAAAACCGTAATAGGTGTTGTTATCTCATGAAATTCAAGTATAGTTCAACACCTTTACACATGTATCAATAATATCTTAATACTCACCACTCATATTAAAATATAAAATTATATGTAAACTAATTTTAATGTATGGAGAAATATTTTTTTCATTCAAGGAAATAAGAAAATAATACTAATAAAATATTTGAACACAATCACACTCAAAAATTTATCCAACAACTAAAGGTAGAAATCAATTAATTGAAGGAGTATTTTATTCTTTTATACATAGTCTCCAACATAATAAATGGATATCATTACCTTTCCTGATCACTATGATGTGTTTCCCCCACTATTTGAGATGTGGTAAATAGTTGGAAGAAAAAAATAGAGAATATTGAAACACCATAAAGAATAAACAAAAACATTATAATATGTTTGATCCCCCTTAATACACATATATATTATTTATAGGTTATTTCATTGTGTCCCAATTACCTAGGAGATTCTCTCCTCTTTGAAACATAATATTCAACTCAATATCTCCAATTAATATCCCTTTATTTCTTGTCCTTCTTATTTTTCAGACTTTATTAGATTATTTACCCTATGATTTTGAATAGATTCCTCAAGATTTGACATTCCCTAAAAACCCACAACTTTGAATTTTTTATTTCTTTTATGATTAGTAGTGGGACTTAAAGGATTAATTCAACATTGACCCATGGATTTTCTCTATATTCCCTTTTCATGTATAGGATACACATGGTGTCCAGATAATCACCATAACCATGGTTACATTTAAATATTTTAAAATATTTTCCCCATTAAACATGTTTATATATGGATTTTGAAAACTGAATGAACCATAAAATTCATTAAATTACTTTCAACCATGAAATATCTCAACTGAGTTCCTCTTACGTATCAGTGAGGGGTGGAGATTACTTTTATGTATCTATCAGTGGCCATTAAACATGACCATAATTATCTAGCTTCCCACCATATATTCCAAATGACTCTTATATTTGGCCTAGGTGACTAATATATATACCATGAATTTTATATATTTTTTACTTTATAGTTTGAATAAATCTTACACATAAATGATATTATTTTACCCATCCCATTAGCTAACCAAATTTCCCCGATTAGTTTAAAGTGACTTTTATATATGAGTAATCTACTTCCAAAGTAACTCATATTTTTGAATATAGCCACATTAACCTCTCCATCATAAAATATAATCATTTTTCATTCAACAAAACCATCTAACTAATTTCTCTTAAAAAAAGGGTTTTTAATATTTATATATTTGTTTAATTTTAGAAATTAATTAAATCAATTAAATTATAATTTTTTTCATTTTATGAAATATTTGTAAAATATAATAAAATGAAAATTTATTGTAAAATCCCCCAAAAAAGTAAATAATAAATTAATATCAGTGGATAAAATGGATCGAATAGTAATAAAATATAATGCATTTATTTCTTCAATAAGTATTTCATCGATGAGTTCATTTCTGAAACTGGAAGAATGATAAATCAATTGTATAAGATGATGAAAAAATATATAAATTTTTTTGAAGAGATATTTATATGTAGAATAGTTATATTATATAGTATTATTCAAAGTATGGCTGTCGTTGTAGAATTAACTTATTAACTTATAGATTCTATGATGTGTTTCTAGAAACGGATCCTGAACTTTTGGAAGGTTGTAACATCCCAGGTAAATAAAGAATATGAAAATTTTCATATTTATTAATACTTTTTTAATTAAATATTAATTTTACATTAAAGGGGATTCTATGTTCTATGGTGTACCCGATACACAACAATGGGTTTCTCCAAAATCTCATGTTGCACACAAGGCTGAGTAATATTGAAAAATAACAATATAGTATTATTTTTAAATGTTAGATAATTCCTAGTCGTTGTATTAGCTGCAATGAATAGAAATACATAAATTATAATTATACATGTCTGATAAATGTATTTATATTTATCCAATAAAATTTTGAGGCTTTAAATAAGAATGAATCCAATTTTAAACATAAATACTGAAATATTATTTAAAGGTAGTTTTACCTCCTTTTGATGGAGAACCCCTTTTAAATCTTTTCTTTAACATATATATATTCCATTTTAAAAAATAAACATTTTTTTATAAATTGGAAATAAATATTTACTTTGGGTAAATTTTTTGTATTTTTCTGATAAAGTTCATTTTTTAATTAATAGTGAAAAATACAACATTTTAAGTCAAAACTGTCTTTTTATTAGATTTATTTATATAGTTATATTGTCTTTTTATTTGTTTTTAAAGGGTAATTGGATTATATTTTTAACATTTAATCCAATTTTGGTCATTTTATGTAATTTCATGTTAAAATTGGACATAAACAGATGTCAATCTTTTGATAGTTATTATTTCTTAAAAACACACTTTTTTGTTTTGATTACAGGAATTAATTTTAAATTAATCTTGGAAACTTATGTGTTTTGAATTTGGGAAAATTAATTCCTTATTTGGAATCATGAGGTCTAAATTGTGTTAATAGGTAAATTTTATTTTCGGACATTATGAATAGTATCTTCAGTAAATATTTTATTTACAAAGGTTAAAGGGTAAATCTGGTAAATAAGGTAAAAAAAATAATACTATACTAATATTAAATTTCCCTAACACGTGTCCTAATCCTATTTTATGATAAATTTCAAACCATGGGAAATCCTAGGTCGATTTTGGGACCCCATGAATCCACTTTTATGTGAAAATTACATTTTATAAAAATTAATTTAATGTTAAGGAAAATGTAACATAAACATTTAACTTTTAGTAAAAAAAATTTATATGGGGTTATATAATGTATATATTTGACTATAATGATTTATTATAAAAATATAAAAAAATTTCCTACATCATGTTATTTTATTTATTATTTATAGACATTAAATAAATAATTTTAATTATGACACAATAAAGACGTAGTAATAGCTTCATTAATAAAGATTTCAAATAAATGATATTAAAAATGTTAAAATAAAATTAATTTGGTAATTTTTTGCCATAAAAAAATTTTATGGATGATTCATGCTTGTTATATTCTTATTAATGAAGTTTTTTGAATCATTCAAGTTGATATGGATTTTTAAAAGAGTAATGATGTGAATAGTGTCAAAATTGACATAATTCATATTCAATAATATAAAATATTTTTTAAAATAAAATAAAATTGAAAAGAAATATAAGATTCTTCCAATAAGTTACCATACGTTTAAAATTTTATTATTTACTCTTTAATTGAAATTTTTCATGTTTTGGTAACTATTTTGATTCTCAAAGTGTTAAATGCCTGATAAAACGGTAAGAGTAAAAGGGGTTAAATAAAAAAAAGGAAAGGATTAAAAAATATCCAAAACCTATCCAATTCTCATTGGATGATTTTATTTTGACTTATATTTATAATATATTATAATTTTAAGACTTTTGGATATTTTTAAATATAAAATCATTTTACAACAAAATAATACTTTTAAACTTTGCAAAAGAGCCCACCTCCGTCTTATAAAAGGACACCGCCTCTAACCCATTACTCACACCTCTAAAGAACCATGGATCATCCAAAATCGGATCAAATAAGCTCCCAAAATCCATATATTCCTCATATAATCTTTAATTTTGGATTATGGAAATTCAATTAATCTTTTTGGTTCAAACCAAAGGGAGTTACCCTATTTAAAGGTAACGTCTTCTCTCAAGTTCTTTTCTTTTATTTTCATTCCCCAACCCCATAAACTCTCTTTATTACATTATTTTATAACAAAAATAGTATCAGAAATATAATAGTATGTTTTTATGAAAATTATTCAAACTAAAATTCAACACACCTTAATCTAATGGGTAAAAACATACTGTTTTTGTGGATGGCGAACTATTGCCTTACGAAATGATGATTGTTCAATTATCTTCTACCATTTCTCTTGGTGGACATTATGAATTAACTATATTAATATGTGATATATATTATATTTATATTGTCTCTATGTTTCTTTATTTTTTATTTATATAATACCTTAATGATTTCAATAATGGGTAAATAAGACAATTTAATTTGAAGAAGTGCAGACTACCGCCCCCACATAGTGATATGACGTATTCATGCCATACGTGGAACCTATATAAGATGGTGTTAATGATGTTATATATGATATTATTCTATAATTATAATATATGTATCCATAATTAAATTTTCATTCCATTAAATATGGAATACAAATGAAAGCATCGTTCATGCGTACGTACGACATACCGTCTCCATGAACGGTGAATTTCATTTCTTATCTCCAAATGTTATGTACTATTATAAGTACATATATATAATGGATATATATGATATATGTGATATCTAAATCATAATATTATTATGGATATAGTGTAATTTTCATCACATGGACAATTTTTAATTATAAGAAGTTCATTTTTGACTCAAGTACCAAATATCGACAAAACGACCGATATTAACAAAACTAATTATATATTATTTATAACATGGTAATAAGTGATATAAAAGGAATTATAAACTTGAATAAGGTTCTTAAAAAATTATAAATTATCTATATTTTAATATTCAAGAGATTAAATAACAAATGAGTCAAGTTAGACGTGAGGTTAGGGACTTCGTCTCAATCTCTATTTATTGAGGAATAATTTTTATTTATACATGAAATTCTTTTATACTCTATATAATAAACCCCTTTTAATTTATACTTTTATTCAAAAGGAATATTTTTTTCTATGTAAAAGTTTACTAAACGACAAAAAAAAATTTCTTTTAAATATACGCTATGACAACTAGCTTTCTACCGCCACAAGCATTAATTGATATTTGGATTCCTTAACAAGCCATAATATTTTAAAAGGAAAATAAATACCATATACTCCTTTTACATATTATGGTATTGAAAATAATTTTGAGAATGGATTTATTAGGTAAATATATTAAAATTTTAAATTGTGATTGCAGTGTGGAAATGTTATATTTACCTTATGCTTATTCATGTGTTATGATTTTGTTATGGATCATGGGCATTGTTTACGCATACAGATGGTTACTTGATAAAGCAAGGGTTGGTGAGCCCGAGATAGACATCCAATGCATTAGATAACATGATGGAGTTAAACGTTAATTTTTCCCCTAACAGATTTAGAAAATATACTGTAATGGGTATACCAAATTTAACTCCTTATGTAGGTTTGAAATCTATAGAGTAAATATGATATAAATGCCACAAGTTACCTTTATGATTTATGATTTCTATTTGTTATTAAAAAATATTATGTTTTCATGAGGTCTGTTAAAGAGATTATGTTTTGAAAGTATTTATGAACTAATGTTTCCTTTCATTATTTTATAATACTTCCTACGATTTTTATGCTAATCCCATATTTTTTAAATGTTTTCCACAGGGTATAAGGAAGGGTAAGAGAAAGGAAGTATTCAATAAGATTTATAACAAAAAAATAATTCTTGTTTTCTTTTTAGAGTATTTATTTTATGAAAAAATTGATACTAAGGAGGAGTGTCTACTTTGTAATATTTGCAATGTAATGTAAAAGTTATGGTCTAATTCTCTAAAACTCTAAAGCTGAAAAGATCCTCAATGTGAATTATTAACATAATTCAAGATTATGTATTGTTTATGTCCGGGGACTTATAGTTGGTATTAGAGGTCAGTTTAGACAACTTTATTAGTTAAAATATTGTTAAATTAATATCCATAAATTAATTTATGGTAATATTGAAATGATATAGAATTTTCAAATTACCATGTGGCTTCGCCTAGGATATTTTTATGTTTAGAATGTTTTTCTGCAGGGGAAATAAAGCAGATATGATGGGACTACATCAAGAGGATAAAAAACATCCAAATCAGTATCCTGAGATGGTTATAGCCGGAAATTAAAAGTTTGTTTCAGTGATGACTTAGTTGACTTAGACTATAAATGGTGCAGATATCCATGCAAAAGATCAGCCATATCAACAACAACGGAACATGTTAGTGGTGGATCATTTCATGAGGCAACATGCCCCATCATTCAAAGGATCATCTGACCTTGTGCTAGATGAAGGTTGAATTAAAGCATTGGAGAAGATTTTTAATGTCATAGGGTGTTCATAACATCAAAAGGTTAGTATTTCTATTAACCATTTTGAAGGTAAAGCAGATTAGTGGCGGTCTATGGTTAAAAATATCAGGGGTAGTGGGGATATTAATGATCTTGATTAAGAGGAATTCAAAGGTATTTTTCTTGAGAAGTATTTTCCTAAGGTGGTTTGTCTTAGGATGGAAAACAATTCCTGGAATTGAGGCAGGAGGATGACATAGTGGCTTCTAATGAAGAAAAATTCATCTGAATGGTAAGGTATGCTCCAAATATCATACAGGATCTTGATAGAATAAATCATTTTTAATCAGGATTAAAGACAAAGTATCAAAGGGATTTTTCCTCTCATGAGTTCAAAACATTTTAAAAACTTGTTCGATGTGAATAGAATGTGGAAATGTAGTTTGTCGATGATCAGGTGTTCTTAAAAAAACAGAATAATAGGTCAATGTGGAAGACAAAAGGGAAGAACTCTTAAAAAAAGTATGATGGTAAGAAACATAACTTCACAATTTGTGAAAATTGTGATAAAAATCATATTAGGGAATGCCTTTTGAATTCTGGTAAGTGATTCCGATGTGAAAAAATGGGACATAAGGCACATAATTGCACTGAAAAAGATCAGGGTAATGGACAGACACAATCTGATTTACAGTCAGTAAAATGATTTAACTACAATAAAATGGGTCATTATACAATTGTGTGTCAGATGAAAAACTCAAAAAAGGGAAAGTAGCTGGACTACAAGCAGAAAGAGGTGGTGAAATCCTATGAAACTACTTCATCATATGTTGGACCATCAAATAAAGTAGTATCAGGTACACAATTTATTTATTCAAATTATGCCTATGTGTAGTTTGATACATGGTCTACACATTCTTTCATTTTTTAGAAATTTTCTAATAAATTGGGAATTCAATCTCATGAAATGAATCCTGAACATATGGTAAAAACACATGGCAGAAATGGTGAGACTAAAAAAAATTATAAGAACATTCATGTACTTATGTGCGGAAAGAATCTACCTCCAATCCTTATTATTTTACCCCTAGTATAGTTTAATGATAATTTGGGTATGGATTGGCTTTCTGTTTATCTTGATAAGATTAAATATAGAGCTAAAGAGGTTTATTTTAAAAAAGAATATTAGTTTGTGTATAAGAATGAACCCTTACATTTGAAAATGTATTAGGAAGCTGAGAAACTAGTAAAATATGGAAATTAATGTTACATTTCACATATTGTTGAAAACAAAGGAACTCTTATAATTAATGATGTGCCAGTGGTAAATGAGTATCTTGATGTTTTTCTTAATGAGTTTCCTAGTATAATACCAAATCTGGAAGTTGAATTTATTGTTGACTTATTACCTGATATGAATCCAATTTCAAAACCCCCTTATCGAATGGCTCAAATTGAACTTTTAGAGTTAAATAAATAATTGCAAATGTTGTTTGATAAAGGTTTCATTTGGCCTAGAACATCACCGTCGGGTGCCCCAGTCTTGTTTTTTAAAAATAAAGATGGTTCAATGAAAATTTTCAATGATTATAGAGCCTTGAATAATATCACTATTAAGAACATGTATCATTTTCCTCGTATTAATGATTTATTTGATCATCTACAGGGATCTCAGTATTTTTAGAAGATTGACTTGAGTTCAGGGTACGATTAGTTAAAAGTTAAAGAATATGACATTTCGAAGACAGAATTGCATACTAGATATAGCCATTATGAATTTGTAGTTATGAATTTTAGGTTAACCAATGCACCGGCTCTATTCATGGATCATATGAATAGAATTATCCGTGAGTTCATAGATAAGTTTATAGTTGTGATTATTGATGATATATTGGTTATTCCAAAAGTGAATATGAACATGAAATTCATTTATTGGTTGTCTTGAAAATCCAAAAAGAAAATAATCTATATGGGAAATTCAGAAATTGTGAGTTTTGGTTACAACAAATTTCATTCCTTGGTAACATTTTTTAAGAAAAAGGAAAAACTGTTGATCCTGCTAAAATGAAATTGGTTGAAGAATGGAAAATATCCACAAATATAATGGATATTTGTAGTTTTCTTGGTTTAGAAGGTTATTACCATAGGTTTTTTTAAATTTTTTTCACGGTTATCTAGCCCATTGATGATCTTAACTCAAAAACGTTTTAAGTTCAGCTGGACAAAAGAATATGGTGATTGTTTTCATAAATTGAAAAGAATATTGGTGAATGCTCTAGTTCTGGATTTACCTTTCAAAGAAGGTGAATTTTATATCTACAGTGATTATTTTTCGAAAGGAATTCGTTATTTCCTAATGAAGAATGATTCGGTAAATTCTTATGATTCACGTCAGTTGAAACATTATGAGTTAAATTTCCCTAAACATGACATGGAATTAACTGCTGTTGTATTCGATTTAAAAATTTTTGAGGCATCATTTGTACGGATTAATGTGTGAAATATATATTGATCACAAAATATAGAATTATATATTCACTCATAAAAAATTAAACATGAGATAGAGGATATGGATACAAAAATTCAAGGATCATGATTTCACGATTCATTACCATCTTGGAAGGCCAAATAACATGGCTGACGTTTTGATTCAAAAATGTAATGCTATATTAACCATGTTAAATTTTGAAAAAGATCCTTTGATTAAATATTTGATGAACTTTGGAATAAAAGTTGTTAGTTCATGAAATTCCTCTGTTTTGTTTTAGTTGTCAGTGAAATCATCTCCATCAGATGAAATTAAGCTAGCCTAGAAGGAAGATATTGAGTTTCAAAAAAAGCAGAGTTGGTTTAAAATGGTATGTTGCATGAATTTACCATTGATAATGATTTTATTTTTGGAATTGGGAAGAGATTATGGGTTCCATGAGATTCATAGTTGAATAATGAGTTGTTATGTGAAGCTCATAGTTCTCCATTTTCAATAAATCCTAGTAGTACTAATATGTATGAAGATCATAGGGAGTATTACTGGTGGGATGTGAAAAGGGATATTGATGAGTTTATGATGAAGAGTATAAATTTTAAATAGGTTAATGAATAATGGTAGTTACCTAAAGGGATGCTTTGTCCATTGCCGAAGCCAGAGTGAAAATGTGAAAATATATCCATGGAATTCGTTGTGGGATTACCAAATACATCACGACATAACAATGCAATCTAGGTTATTTTTGATAGATTAACTAAATCTTCTCATTTTATTCCTATTTATGATACTCTTTCAGTAGATCAACTTTCTCCGTTGTATTTTAAAGAGATAGTCTGGTTAAATCGAGTTCCTCTATATATTGTATTTGATCATGATCCCAGGTTCACTTCTATCTTTTGGAAGGGAATTCAAAAGTCATTGGGTACTGAATTAAATTTTAGTACAACTTTTCATCCGCAATCAGATGAGAAGTCAGAACTAACAATTCATACCTTTGAAGATATGTTACGTGCTTGTTCAATAGATTAATAGGGAATTTGGGACCAACACCATTCTTTGATTGAGTTTTCTTGTAATATCAGTTTTCATTCCTATATAGATGTGCTACTATTTGAGTCATTATATGGAAATCAGTGCTGAACTCTAGCTGTTTGGGATAAAGTAGGTGAAAGGAATTTTATGGGACTAGAATTGGTAGAGTGGATGATAGAAAAGGTTCAGTTGATTAAGAAGCATAAGAGAACAACTTAGACTAGGCAGAAATGTTAAGCGGATAACTAGAGGAAGGATCTTTCTTTTGAGGTAGGTGATCATGTCTTTCTCAAAGTTTTTCCACACAAAAGTGTGATTATTTTTGGTAAGAAGGGAAATCTGAGCCTGAGGTTCATCAGAGCCAATGAAATCTTAGAAAAAGTTGGATGATTTTCCTACAATGTTTCTTTATCTCCATATTTATCTCAGGTACACGGTGTTTTTTCATATTTCAATATTGAGTTATTATATTATATATCCATCTCTTGTTTTGAGTCTCGAGGTAGTTTAGTTGGAAGTGAATCTTTCTTATGAAGAATAACCAGTCCAGATTCATGACCAAACAGAGAAAGTGTTGCGGAATAAGGTAGTTCATTAGGTAAAGGTTTTGTAAAAAAACCACATAGTTGAAAAGGAAACATGGGTATCCTAGAATGCTATGAGGTATAAATACCCCAACTTACTTGATAAGTGTATAGAATTGCGAGGATAAAATTTAAAAAAGGGGGGAAGGATGTAACATCCCTGGTAAATAAAGAATATGACATTTCAATATTTATTAAAATTTTAAAATTAAATATTAATTTTACTTTAATGGGGATTCTATGTACGATGGCATACTCGATATGCAACAATGGGCTTCTAAGAAATCTAATGTTGCACACAAGGCTGAGTCATACCAAAAAATAATAATATAGTATTATTTTAAATGGTAGTTAACACCTAGCCATTGTATTGGAAGGAATGAACAGAACTAACTAAGATATTATTATATATGTTTGTTTAATGTTTTTACATTTATCCAATAAAATTTAGATGCTTAAAATGGTAATGAATCCAATTTTAACCATAAATACTCTAATATTTTTAAAATGTAGTTTTACCGCTTTTTGATGGAATTATTATTTTAAATATATTATTTGTCACTTTAATATGTTACATTTGAAAAAATAAACATCCTATTTATAAGAGGGTCATAAAAATTTACATTGGGTTAATTTTGGGTATTTTTATGATAAAGTTAATTTTTAATGAATAGTGAAAAGTACTGCATTTTAAGTCAAAACTGTCTTTTCATCTAATTTATTTATATAGCTAGATTTTCTGTTTAACTAATTCTAATGTGTAATTATAGTATATTTTTATCATTTAATCCAATTTTTATCATTTTATTAAATTTCACTTTGAAATTGGACATAAACAAATATCAATCTTTTGATAGTTATTATTTTGTAAAAACACGCTTTTTGGTTTTGACAATGGGAATTAATTTTAAATTAATTTATACAACTTATATGTTATAAATTTGGAAAAATGGTTTCCATATTTTGAATCCAAAGGTCCATATTGTTTAAATTTGTAAATTTTATAATTATTCATCAATAATAGTATCTTCATTAAATATTTTATTTATCATGGTTAATGGGTAAATCTTGTATATAACGGTAATAATAATAGTATAATAATATTAAATTACTTAAAATGTGTCTTAATCATATTATATGATAAATTTATAACCATGGGACTCCTTGGGTCGATTTTGGGACACCATGGATCCACTTTTAAGTGAAAATGACATTTTATAAAAATTAATTTAAAGTTAAGGAAAACATAAGAAAAACATATATGTTTTAGTAAAACAATTGTTATATGGGGTTATATAAGTGATATTTTTTACTATAAATAGTCATTATAAATATAAAAATATTTTCTACATCATGGTATTTAATTTATAAATTTTAGTCATTAATTAAACATATTTAATTATGACACGATGTTGATCCAGTAATTGATTCATTAATAAATTATTCAAATAAATGATATTAAAAATGTTAAAATAAATCTAATTTTGTTATTTTAATGACATAAACGAATTTCATTGATGATATTTACATATTAAATTTGTATTAATGATGTTTTTTAATCAATAAAGTTGATAAGGATTGTTAAAAAATTCATGATATAAATAGTGTCAAAATTGACATAATTCATATTTTAAAAAAAATATTTTATAAAATATTAAAATATACAAAAAATATAAGATTAATAAAAATAGTTAAAATAATTCAAATTTTTTATTATTGGAAATTTAATTTTATATTTTTCATGTCTTGGTAACTATATTGATTCTCAATGTGTTAAATGATTGATAAAATGGTAAGAGTAAAAAAGGGTTAAATAAAAATGGATAAAGATTAAAAAATATCCAAAACCTATCTAATTCTCATTTTATGATTTTATTTATAATTATTTTCATCTTAAATTATAATTTAATTAGTTTTATTCCTTTTGAAACTGAAAATAATTTTATAATAAAATAATAATTTAAATCATTCTTAAAGAGACCATCCTCCCTCTTATAAACGACCACCAACTCCAACCCATATATCAGACCTCTCAAGACCCTTGGGTAATTCAAAATATAATGAAATAATATCTCAACATCCCTATATAAATCATATAATCCTTACTTTAGGTATAAAAAAATTCAATAAATCCTTTTGGTTCAAATCAATGGGAGTTACTCGGTTTAAAGGTAATGTCTTCTCTCAAGTTCTTATCTTTTATTTTCCTCCTCCAACCCACTAAAATATATTTATTCAATTTTTTTCTAAAAAACTATAATATAAAATATATCTAGGATGTTTTTATCCAAATTATTTGAACTACAATTCCACACACCTCCATTTAATGTATAGAAACATACTATTTTTGTGGACGAAAAACTACTGCCTCACAAAATGATGATTGCTCAATTATCTTCTACCGCCAATCATAGAGGACATTATGATGTCACTATATTTATATTTGATATTTATTATATTTATATTGTCTCTATGATTCAGTATTTTTTATTTATATCATACCATTATGGTCTTCATAATGGGTAAATACGGTAATTTTATTTGAGGAAATGCGGACTACCACCCCCTCAAACTGACATGACTCGTTCATTCCATTCATGAAAACTATAAAGGATGTAGTTAATGAAATTATATATGATATTATACTATAATTATAATATAACTATGAATAACTATTCTTTCATTCCATTAAATAAGAAATAGAAATAAAAGTAGCATTCATGCGCACGTCCGACTTATCGTCTCCATGAACAGTGCATTTCATTTCACATATCCAAATGTTATATACTATTATAAATACTTATATATAATGGATATATATGATATATGTGATATCTAAATCATGAATATCATTCTGATGGTTGTTTAGTTTTTACCTCATGGACAATTTGTAATTATAAGAAGTTCATTTTGACTCATGTACCAAATATCAAAAAAACAACCGATATTAACATAAATGATTATGTAATGTTTATAACATGATAATAAGTGATATAAGAGGAATAATACACTCAAAAAAGGTTTGGAAGAAACTATAAATTAACATTATTTGATTATTCTGGATATTAAAGAACGAACGAGTCATGTCAGACATGAGGTAAGGGACTTCGTCTTTATCTCCTTTTATTAAGGCATACTTCGATTTATACAGGAATTTATTTTTTACTCTATATAATAAAACTATATGGAGTTTTACTTTTATTCAAAAGGAATATTTATTTTATATGTAGTGTTTTAATAAATAACAAAAAGATTGTTTCTTTTAAACGTACATGATGACAGTGTCCTTTTCGCTGCATCAAACAATATTTGATAATTGGCTTACATAACAAGATATAATTTTTTAAAAATGAAACTAAATACCCTATAATATTTTTAAATATTTTGGTACTGAAAATTATTTTGTGAATAGATTAATTATTTCAATATATTGAAATGTTTTATTATGATTTTATTGTGTAAATTTTTACTTTTCTTTGTGTTTGTTCATGTGTTATGATTATGTTATGATTCTTGGGCATTATTTATGTATATGGGTGGTTTAGTAATAATCCTAGGGAGGGTGAGACTGAGATTTCCCTCAAATGAATTTGGAAATGTGATGGAGGTAAACATTAATGTCTCCCCTAATAAATTTAGCACATATACTGTGTCAAGTATTCCAAACATTACTTCTTATGTAGTTGTGAAATCTACAATTTAAGTATGATATGGATGCTAAAATTTACCTTTTTGATTTTTAATTTCAATGTGTTATTCATAAATATTATGACTTCATGAGGTATGTTAAAGATTTTATGTTTTGTATGAATTGATTGACTAATGTTTTCTTTTGTTTTTTTATAAACCTTGCTCTGATTTTTATGATAATCCGATGTTTTGGAATTGTTATTCAGAGGGTATAAGGAAGGTTCAGAGAAAATAAGTATTCAAGAATATTTATATCATGAAAATAATACTTATTTTCTTTTAAAAGTATTTATTTTCTGAAAAAAATGGATACAGAGTAGGAGTGTCTACTTTATAATATTTGAGATCTAATGTAATAGTTATGGAATAAATCTCTAAAACTCTAGACTTAAAAATATCCTCATTTTGAAATGTTAACATAATTAAATATTATGTAATGTTTAAGGCTGGGGCCATATATAATCTCACCTAATTCAATTGAGAAATAAGATTATAGGGTCACACACAATGTGTATATTGAATAAAATTAAATTAATTTGAATTAAATATTATGAATAAAAATTAATTTTACCTTTTTAATAATATTTATTCATGTTAATTTGATATCATAAATACAATCACCATATATTTGAGTTTAGAATATGTTATCTAAATTTCATCCCATGTTTACTATTCAAATGGTAATAAATAAATAAATATTTATTCATTGATTTAGTGAGCAGAATAATATAACTATTTATTATGTTATTTAAATATTAATGTTAATATTTATTAATGATTATAATGAATATAATATTTATTAATTTATCAAAAGAATAATATGATTATTTATTTATATAAATATTTTTATTATTTAGAAATTCAATTATTGGGGGATCAACAGGTTAAGATAATTTCCCAATGAAAAATGACACATTTTTCAATGAGTTTATCACATGTTATGGAATATAATAATAATAATGTAATTATTTTTATACTTGGGGAACTAATTATAATTTATATTTGATAAATTTCCATTGAGAAAATTTCAAATATTAACAAAAAGTAATTTATTTGACTATTATAAATTTTATAGAACTAATATTGTTGTGAACAATGGAATAACTATATAGAAATATCACATAATCTAGAGATAAAAATCATCCTTCCGCCAACTAAATAAATAATATAGATGAAAATAATCCATTATTATGATAGATGAAAAATGATTTGAATCTATTGGTTCCTCAAACTATTCTCTTAAAATACCAATAATTTTTTTTTGGAAATTAATGGAGCATGTATATATATAACTAGAGGAATATTTTATTGGATTCTATACAATAAAAATAACATAAAAATAGTGGATTCATAATTTATTAATAAGAATTATCATGTATAAGATTATTCATATTTTAAATTAATCATAAACTAAATGTGATAGATCTTGTTTTCAAAATTTCAAGGATTCCTTGATAATGTTATTTATATATTATTCATTAAATCTGATGAAAATAATATAAAATTAGGCACGTGACTGATTCGTCTATTTTGTATCAAAAACATATATTAAAGAGAATATAAATCCAATAGTGGATTGAGTTACCATATGGATAAATAAAAAAATTATGTTGAAATTATTTTAGGTGTAGTTTTTGTTCTAGGTATTTTTCAAAAAGTAAATATATAGTTTTTTTCATGTATAACTCTAGGATATGACACTAGTTAATATTTTAAAAAATATCAATTTTAATAAAAATTGAGTAATATATTTTATAGGATATTTGATTATATTTTTTTATACCTTTTGAATATATATGAGTTATTAATGTACTTGTTACAAATTATTCTATACCCAAACATATTTGGGTAACCTAAACTCTAATGATTTAAATCCTTATAGATCATTTACTAGAGGAGAACATATAAGATGTTTTAGTTCTAATATATTTTATTTTCATGGAATATAACTAATAATTATCCAATATTAAAGTGATTAGTAAAGGTTAATGGTGGACATATGACACTTGGGTACAATGAAAATTCTAATCAATGTATTTTATAAAGATGATGTTTCTAAATAAGAAGTAATGTTTTAAATTTTATATTGTCACCAAAACAATAGTATCCGAGATGTAGTTTCTTATTTATTAAATTGTTACAAGATACATGGGATATCACCATAGAAGATCAATATGTTTATCAGTATTGAAGAACCATATACATATATGATTCTAAAAATAATATTAGAAATATAAAATACATAGTTTAAGAAATATTCTCAAATCCATGACATTATTCTTGATATTCTTTTTCATATCATGGAGAAAGAAAAAAATTAAGGATGGGAATAGATGATCAGTAAGGGTTAAATAAAATAAAATCAGTCACATGTTAATGACGAATAATCAATATGGCTGGGTAAATAACTAAAAATATATTATATTTAATTAAAAACATGATCACTAAATATATACATTGATAATATCATAGGGAAATGAAAAAAAGGGTTAGTATGGATGATCAGTAAGGGTTATATAAAATAGAATATCAGAATTAAATAAGGCATAATCAATATATCTAGGAATATATCTAAAAATATGTTTCATTTAATTAGTAATTTGATTATAAAGTCATACATAAATATTATCAATGTAATAATATCATGGATAATAATAATAAAATTATAAGTTAATTTAATCATTAATATTGGACATCATGATCTCAGAAATAATTATATATTTACCATAAAAACATTATTCTAAGATAGTTTAATTGATGGGTATGTATACATAAAATCACTATTAATAAGCTTATCTAACTAGTTTTTATCACGAGACATGTTGATGCATTAAACAGATGCCTATAACTGGGTCCCATTCATCACTTCATGTTCAATGCATTCATCAAACATTGAATGATAAATTTAATTCTCAAATAATACACATTTTTAAAAAATTTCATAGTGAGTTAATAATATAGAATATCAATATTTTCATAGTTAATTAAATAAATTTTATAATAAAACACTATATATAGAAAGAGAATAAAATATATGAAATAAAAATATCAATGAAAAAAATATTATAGATATTTAAGAGAAATTTAATTGGTAAGTAAATATGATCACAATAATGTATATTTTTTTAAGAGGAAGTTAATAACAACAAGATTAATAACGGATAAAAGATGACTATCAATTTCTAAAAAATATAGGTATTATAGAAAATTTATTTCTTTCATAGAATAATATAAAATGAAATAAAAATATTAAAATAAGTTTTTAAAAGTTTTTTTTATTTATAAAACCATTAAAAGAATATAGAATATTCTAAATATCATAAAATTCTTAAAGTGGTGGGAAAATACATCAGTTCGATATATATTAAAAAGAATCATTCCTTTTAATTTTTTGTAAAAAAAGTTGGAAAATAAACCTTTAGAAAAAAATTAGAAACATAAATTAAAACCATGTAAAGGGTAAATAACAAAATATAATTTCTTATATAAATAATTAAATTAAATAAAAATGGAATTTTTAAATAAATTTTGAAAAAATGGACATGTAATAAAAATATACCCGATCAAAAAGTGAAAAAGATTGAATTTTATTTTAATCTTTTGGTTATTGATTAAAGTTCTAAAGAGATGAAGAGTTGGATGAAAGCATTTAAACTTCTTAAATATATAGATTATAATAAAATATATTGAGTTTATAAAGGATATATTATAATTTCTCATCAACATAAATAAGAGAAAACCAAAAAATCGAGTTTCTAAAATTATTTCTTAACTATTTGGTAAGCACAAAATTATAAGCCCTTGAATGTGTAATGATAATAGAAACATGTATCATCCTGAATAAATATATATTCATGTCATATAAAAAATTAGTCAGCATATACAACACATAGAAATAAATAGATTCATAATACCAAATAGTTAACAATATAGTAGAGATAGAGGTGAAATCGCTTAGATAATGTTTGATTTTCTTCGTAAGTGATTTTAACCTCCATTATAATAATTTAAGATTTATTAAAAATATATATAAAAATAAATATACTAATTATTAATACAATATACCATCCATTTATATTATCTCATCACATTTGTTTTACAATTTTTATTATTATCAATGTTTATAGTGTTAACAACTTACTTTTTTATGAGAATTTTGGTCCGGTAGTTCCTGTAATTGTTCTTTGATTATGGTTCCATAATATACTGGATTTTAATAATGATATAATTTCATATATATATATATATTTATAGTGTTCCATAAAATGTAGAGATAGAAAAATTAATTACACCGTTCATGGAGATGGTAAGACGTACATGCTCTGGAATATTGTTTTCCCTTTTCGAAGAATTGAATGAATGGAAGGTAAATAATAATTCACCTTTAGGTAATAATTATTATATCATATATATCATATATATTCATTAAATATATCCTTATTACTATCTATGTAATGAGGAAATTATAAATGGATCACATCACTTCCGGGGGTTGTAGTCCCCACATATGCATGAGCAACCCAATTATTTTTCCAAATAGATTTGAAGGTAAGAAGGTAAATATGATATTTTATTTTATTAATCATGATTATTTCATAAATATAATATATATTCTTTATTTATATCATTATAACCACAAAAATAAATTGGTGATGTAAAATGAATTAGACCTCTATGTGGGGATGATTAGCCATATATACTGACAAGCGACGTTTTCACTATTCATAGTATGAAAAAGAGATGTAAAATGGTTTCAAAATTATTATTATAATATTATATTATATTTAGGATTATATATTTTTTATTTTTTATGTTTAAAATTGATATTCAGAATGTATAATAAGAAATAAATTTGAAAGAGTTGACAAAGACGATTACTCATTCCTTAGTAGTATTCCTTTAGATTTCTTATCTAGGACCCCTGGAATGGTCTTTTAAGAATAAAAAATAATTATTACTAAATAGTTATGTGTATAAGTTAATTATGTTATATTTTATTGATATATATGGATTTATTATTTGTAATGAAAATAGAGATGGGGTGTTCTTTCATATGTGACAGAATGTGCACTCTTTTCATTTTTCAAAATTTCAAAATATTATAAAGTCGCATTCCTGGAAAAGTGGTTAAAAATGTCATTAACTTTAAGATAATGAGGATATGGTCCTAATATAATCATAAATTAAAATTTATATAGGTTTAGATATAATTTTAAAATTTATCTTTTTTAAACATTTTGTTAACAATATTTACCCATAAATGCGGAAACAACTATTTGAATATTAATGGGTTGTCATTTTACTTATAAGTTGATGATTGTATAATAAATGGAAAATATGTGAACATTTTGAACATTTATTATCCCCCTTTTCTTATTTATATATATATATTATCTTTAAATAACATAATAAAGTATTATTTTCAAAAAATATAATTAATGTAATTTTGAAACAATTAATTTAATTTGACTTTATAGATATAAAGATAAATATTGAATTAAAATAAAAATATTTCAAAAATATTTAATATGTTATATTTATCTATTAAATTTTTGGTTAACTAAACTCAACCAAAACGTTTTACATTTATTGTTTTTTAAAATAATTTACCTGATTTTTTCTTTTTCATTCACAGGCATTATGTTGACACTGTGAAAGAGTTTAAGGTAATTATTTCATCAAAAAAAATAAAAAATAAATTACCATGATGAGGAAATTAATTAAAATTTAAAATAACAATTTATGAATGATAATCAATTGTTTGTATTTATATTATGTAATATTATTGATATTAAAAGGAAGAAAGTGATATTTTCTAATTGCCTTTCACTTAAATATTATAAGGGTGAAAATAAAATATAAATTGGGAAAATATTATTTATTGAAGTAATTATGATTATAATTATATATAAATATAACATTAAATATTATAAAGTATTTTAATGAATTTTATGCGTTATTACGTTAGGTTTTTACCTTATTAACCCCATTTACCCTTTACTGAGGTGATAAATTTTTGCACTATTACTATAAATTATGTATATAAATAAAAGGGGCATATTTTAGAAATTTAAAAATAATTATTAAAAATATAGACTAAAATATATCAAATTCAATTCCCATGATTTGAAAAATATTAAATTTTTAATAAACTAGAAAATGTTTATGAAAAATGGTATTCCATAAAAATATGTTTTATGATTGAAATTTTACTTATATAAAAATTATATAAAATGATTATCCAAATGGAATTAATTAAATTCTTTTCAGTAAAATTTATATTATATAAATTTAATAAAAATTCAAAAATATACATTAAATTTTATTTGATGAAAAGGAATGATAATTTTACAAAAATCTATATTTCACTATTCAGTGAAAAAATTAATTATTTTATAAAAAATTCAAAAAATTAAAACAAAAATTATATTGAAATTAATATTTTAAAAATGATATCAGTTTTATAAAATAAAATTTATAAAAGTGGAAATAATAAATTATAATATCCATGCATAAAATAAAGTAATAATCATTTTAATAAAAAACATATTATTGAGGCGTAAAATGACTTTACTCAAAATTGAGTACTTATTTTATAATTATTCATAAATACATTTAAATAAAATAAAATATTTATTCATATTTCTCATAATTTGGTTAATAATATTCAAAATCACCAATCGAACAGCTAGGTGATGACTGCCATAATAATATATTAGTCTTTTGTCGTGGTTCATTTAAACTCGGGGTTTCATGTACAAAAAGCAATCATTGAAATTAAATTTATTTAAAGAGAAATATATCCTAACATATTAGGGTGTTACAATTTTTAACATAATGTATTGATGTATAATATACTTGGTATATATCCTAACATGTGTCATGTAATATTTATAATTACTAGAATGATTTTTATTTTATGATAAATACGAATGCGAATATTTATACTATCAAATTAAATTTTGTAATTTCCCAGCATGTTTCATAATAAAGTGATTTTTATGTACAATTTTTTCATTGAAATGGGATAGTTGAACAATATATTATATTCCCACATTGAAAATTGAAATAGAAATTGTTTTTAAGGAAATTTGAAATATATATTTCCTAAACAATAATGTTTTTAAACCATTATATAAAGAAAAACGTTACATGTTTTTTTCTAAAATAGGAGTATACTTATACCCTTTAACAACTATAATTAGTTTAAATGTATTTATATGGACCTTATGTATTTTATAGTCTATGTGGGAATAACCATGTCTATATATATATATATTTATGAATTTTAAATATTAATATATGTTTAATTTTTTCTTATAAAAGTGATGTTTGTACCTATTTTGGTATATTTTGAATGATTATATTGAAACTCAATGAAATTAAAATACAATATTTGAGGCGGGATCATGGTCATGAGTTTTAAAATCCAGAATTGATTTATATTTGATCACAATGTGACAGTAACAAAAATTTGTATGAGACTAGGACTTTCAACATAATGGTTGTTTTGAATAAAAAAATACAACACTCTAATAGATAAAAAAGGATATAATATATGAGTATGAGGTACTTATTTATTTTTTGGATGAGTTTATGTGTAAAATTTTTATGATATTAATATTCTTCTTAGAAGACAATTTGTAAAAAAATACTTTTAAATTTAAGAATGGAAGAAATTCTATGATAAGTCACTTTAAAGTAATTGGTAGAAACATTTACAATCACAACATGAAAGACAAATTTGATAAATTTTCACTTAAATAAATGGATTTACTTTCCTTAGTTCTTTTACCTTAGTAGTTCATATAGGGTTTCTAATAAAAGAAAAAAATTTATAGAATAATATTTCTCATGTAACAGATGATGATACTGGTCCACATGATACCAAAACCCTTGTTTGAAACAATTAATACTATTATAAATAAATCCAAAATAGTTAAATAACTTTATTTATATAAATTTAATATCAATAGACATTCTAAAAAAGAACATGATTCTGATTTATTTGAAAAATATGAAGTCAATGAAAAACCTTCGTACCCATACCATGATGTTAACTTGGAATAAATATGTTTATCTTTACTTATAATCCATTGTTGGTGATCTTGATAAAGATATTTAATTATGAGATTCCATGAGGAATTAGGTTGAACGTCTGGATTACATGTCATATCTTTTCCCCAGAATCATTTTTAGATAAATTACAAATGAAAATTGGGGGATAATAAGGCATAAAGAGTTGAATAAATTTAAAAATGTTTGAGAACTAGTTGATATATATTATGTCTATATAAAAATTATTACTATGATGGTATTCAAAATCAAAATTGATGTAATAAATAAAATTTTTATGAAGTTATACATACTAGTAGTAAAAAAATATTATATTCAAGATTAAGGTACTAATGAAGAGAAATTGCGTTTCTATAGTATTTATAATTAAATCTATTTGAATCATGCCAAATTATATAAAATATTTGAGAATTAATATTTATCGAATGGATATAATGGTTTCAATTTTAACATTTTTTCATTTGTCAGGATGTATTTATTTACCAATATATTTGTTTTAAAAATCATAAAGTCAAAGATCATATTTTTTTTATTTAATTAATTTCATGGTTTAAAATAGGCTCATAAATATCAACATGATATCCTCAGTACAATTTTTAAAAAATGGGGTTTCCATGGGTGAATATGTTCCTAGTAGTTTTATCGAAAAAATTTCTAAAGATATTTTTGTATATTAAATCTTTGTTTATGATTTTATTTTTTATAGTATAAAAATATGTTGTTGTAATATATTTTCCTATATTATAAAAAATAAACATGGTGTTGGTTTGATAAGATCGAGTTTAAATATTTTTCCTAGTTTTTTGATTTATAACAAATGGGATTGTCATAAATCATATAAAATAAAGAAAAAGGATTTGAAATATTTTTTTCTAGGATAATACCAAAGGATGTTATGATCGAATGATTTCTAAATTTAAAGTTGATTTGAATAAAATTATGGATCTTGTTGAACAAATTATTTATAAAATTATTTAACTGGGACAGTTATAACTCTCTTCTAGTGATCCCAATATAGTTGTTTTTTATTATTTAAATAATATATATTTCTAAAAAAACTAAATAATATTACATGGTCCTAGTTATAACATTTTTTAAATTCCACAAGTTTACTTTAAAGTTTGAATTATTTTATATTATAATCTATTAATTTTATTCATTTAGTTGCTCATATGATTATTATAATGGATATAACTTAGATATAAAGAGAACCCATATTAGAAATCCTATTTATTGTCATGGTTCTATACATATGGTTCACTAAAAATACTTATATGGACAAGGATTAACATTAATTTTAAAAATTATTGGTAAATCCTTCCTATATAATTTTTTTTCTAAAACCATTATTATATGACTCCACTAATAAAAAACTATGTGGAAACCCTTAATAAATCACTAAATATACCCCACAAACCATATAAATTCATTTACATTACCCCAACCTCCAAATAAATATTTTTATAATTCAGTTTTTAAATTATATTTCATTTTATTATCAAATCTAATAGTCTTCATACATTATCATTTCAATAGATTATCACCCTTATTTATTTTATGTATAGAATGGCATCTAAGATCCCATTAGGTCACAATTCTACATAACCTGTCAAAGGAATATTGTTTTGTTTCTTTTGATTCTAGGAATAGGTCGTTAATTTTATTACATCCCATATATTTTATAATCTTAGTTACTCTATAGTTCTAATTAAATTTAATGTGAAATTATTATTTTTCCGATATATATTATGGGGTTATAGTATTATTCATTATAGTAATTTATTTTCTTGTTATTATTCTAAGAGTTTGTGGATCCATATGTGAAATAGATTTATTTTAATAAATAACCTATAAATTTTTTATTATAATTAATTTAAATGTAATATGTTTTTGAATCATTGAATAAGTATGATGGTAATTATAAAGAAATTATACGAGAGGAAGTAAACTAAAAATATTATTGAAATTAGTGCATTGTCTCAAATTGTTGATTAAATGATATTTTTTTATGTCTTATTAAAAATAAAACCATGAATGAGGAAGACCCATAATGAAATAATATGTATTTTTTAATTTTTTACTTGCATGTATACATTTTCAATTATTTTATGATGACGATGATGTATGTCTAATTGTTAATTTCGTTGACAATCATGGTACAATTGAATACTGTGTAAATTATATTTATAACTGATAAATTTTTAATGGAATGATAACATGATGATTATAATCTTTTGTGACTTGGTATGACTATTTATTTGTTTCTAGTTAACAGTTTGGCTCCCTGAAAGCATGGTTTGAATAACTTAATATAATGTATTCTAAACAAAATAAAAATGTGAACTGAACATGGTGTTTGATTTTGTTTATTCCTTTAATGGGCCTTAAAAAATATAAATTATATTGACTATCATTAAAATGTTGAGTAATTAAAACTGATAAGTTATATGAGTTATTTCTTTTAATGGGTTTTTCAATTTATTTGAGTTCCTTATAGTAAGGTGGTTTTTTAGAAAACAATTTTTTCAAGTGGGTCTTATTATTTTGAAATGTATTTTTGGTTTTAATTTTAATTTAAAGGTTATTATTTTTTTGAATGATAATTGAAGTGAATGAATTTTTATGGAATGAAAATGATATATTTGAATTTTATACTTATTTTGAATACCCTTGACTATATTTTATAAAAAAAAATATTATTTATAATTTATTTAAAATATAAATTGAATGTCATGATATTATTACAATTATAATTTTTTCTCTTTAAATGTATTTTCCAAACCATCTCGATAATTAATCATTATAATTCTATATAGATATTAGTAATTAAAAACATTTAATCTCACATTCAACATTTTTATATGATTTACAATAATTATCCATATTATAAAAATAACTTTACATTCTAATTCATCCAATGTATGAAGTAAAAAAATAAATATATTGATTATTAAAACCTAAATTTATTCATAAATATATATATATTAAAATTTTGAAATTTTGAAATTTTTTATTTGGGTATTTTTATTCCATGATTCATTTTTTTATTTTCTTTATAATTATATTATACTATCTCAATTTTAATGATAAATTATTTTTTTGATTCATAATTAAAATAAATTAGATGTGTGGTACTGAGGGGATCTCAAATATGTTTAATGATGATTAGGATTGTTTTGATTTTTCATTCAATAATTCTTCATATAGAGGGTTTTTTCATTTTCCATGTTTTTTATTATATTAGAAGACCATTTTTAAGTCAAGTGGAATTGAGTTACTATATCAAAAATGTTTTTTTAAACTATCAATTTCGTTTGGTATCATAATTGAGATTAAAAAATGGTGGATGATTCATGATATTAATTAAAGGGGTGTATTGGAGGCATTTATATATGATTGGTTTCCATATATTCATCAAAATGAGAATGAAAATAGCCCAATTCAAGATGACATACATATGGGTACACATTATGCAACTAATGAGATTGGTGTTGTTGAGAGAGTGAAAAAATTTAATTGAATATGTAAGGACCTGTGTATATTGGGAAAGTAGTAAAATGATAATGAATAAATTTTTAATGATATAGTATCTTTGAAAATCCATGAATGTAATTTATATTATTGATATTTATTATTATATTACTTTATTGAGTAAATTACTTCATGATGAAAAACATATTCAGTAAAATCATTATATGTAATCAAAATTAATCGATGTATTAGGATTTTAAACTAGTGAAATTCATGTTTAACAAAAATTCTATAGTTTATTTTAGGAGGAAACCATTTTTCTAAATGAGTAAAAACAATGTGCTACATCTCAGTATAATTTCAATTTTGATGAAATACCTTCTCATTCTCTACAAAAAGTAATTTGGTATGTTTTACTGATTCATATACATTAAAATATCTTTATATAAAATTATTTTTCAATTAATATATAATCATATAATATTGATATAAATAACTATAAAAATGAATTATTTCATCTTATTGATGGATTATAATGGAATAAATTTTATAAAAACTATCTTGATTTTATTTTTCTGAATTAAAAAATATCTTGTTGGGTTTATCATGAATGGGTTTAATAAATTTGACTAGATGATTAGTTTACCCAATGTGCATCATTTTTTATTAAAATTTGTAACAATACTCCAAGTATGTTTATAAAAATTCTATTTAATTTCCTTAATTTTCTCATGTATTTAAATTTTTATCTTGGGATTTATATTGATGTATACTTTCAACCTATAACAAAAGTGTTTAAGTAGCTTGTAAATGTTGGTGTGTGAACACATGAAGAATACATGATAGTGTTATTTAAAGTGTGTGTTGTACTTATGTGGACTATAAATGATTTAATTACTTATAGAATGATTTTTTTAAAGTGAAAAATATAATCAATAATTACCTATTTTTATGATGAATACATGATTAATAATGATTAAATCACATCATAATTCATGTTTCAGGGGACATCAATTATTATTTCTAGGGAATAATCAATATAGGAAAAATAATTCAATTTTTTATAGTAGTATTGAGATCCAGAATCCAATTTATCATATGATGGGAAAAAATAAACTTAATGAATTAAAATTCATTATTTTTATGGGAATGGTCAGTAGAAAACTTTAAAGAGGATGAATGTTTAAATTAAATAAATTTAAAATTGGTGAGAAAATAATCTTCACTGATTTAACTTATGGTTCAACCAACTTACTACATTATTGATTATATGAAAAACAAATTTCCATAATATATGTGAAATATTTGTTTCAGGGATCCTGAATATCTAGGATAAACCCAAAGATAATTTTGGATCACTGTGATAATTGATGGATTGGGGTATCATACCTGAACTATATCATCAATTTACGAGTCAAAATAAAAATAAAACTCCCATTGATTATTATGTGATAAATTATTTTACGAAAAAATAACTATTGGAAGTGTAAGATTTTTAAACGATTTCATATGGTTATTCAATAAATTTATTGAAATTATTCAATAGAAGATATGTAAAAGTAAAATCTTTAAAAGAGAATGATTATCACATTATTCTACATGAGATTATTCCAATATCCACCGGATCATAATTATTAAATAATGTAAGGGTGATGATGATTCTATTCCAACACTTTTATTGTGATTTTTTTTAAATTTTAACCATTAGTTAATTAAAAAAATATAACAATTGGAACCATTAATTCCTAGTGAGTTAAAATAAAATTCCCCCATAGTGTTTTAGTTTCCTGAAATATATTACCACCCACCTTCCAACAAAAAATATTCTTGGGGATGCTGTTATTTTTTGATAGATATATCTAATCAAAAGAAACAAGACCATAATGATGTATTATATAAGAAATAGGAATCAAAATAAGTGTTTTATTATGAGAGATTATTTATGTCAAGAATTCATGGATTTATGTTCAATTATTAGGGTGAGGTAGGAATGATATATAACTAGACAATAATAACTGAAGATGATAAATATGGGAGGAATGATCCCACTTTTCAATAAATTCCACAAACAAGAGGGATTATTTTATTATATATGTTGTGTACATTGAGCCTTGAAGAGTGGGGGATAACACATTTCATAATATTATTCAATTATGATGTATTTTATGACTAATTTAGGTAAGTAATTTTAATATATATATTTATATGTTATATCTTATGTAATTATATATATTTTTTAAAATTTCACTATTTTATTATATAAGAAAAAAATTCAAATTTTAAGTAGAAGTTATTTTTCATTACCTTTGAAGAAGTGATATAATTATCATATTACACAGTTTCCTATATTGTTGAGATTTTAGATAACACTAAAAATGTTTTATAATAAATAGTTAGTAACCAATGTTAATTTTAATATGACTATATATTTTAGTTACAATGTAATTATTAAAAAACATGATTTTGTGTTAGGGATTTAAAAACAATTATTATTAATCAATGGGAAAAATCTAAAGGTTGGGGTTTTATCATTAATTATTAATATAACCTATGTAAAAACCTCATTATTTTGGGTTATAATATTGGTTATTAATATAATCAAAATAAAAAACCTGAAATTCAGTGTTTTAAAATTGATTATTTGTATAATAAATGTTAAAATAATTTATTTTTAACATCGGTTATATGATAACTGAAGTTAAATGTATCTTTTAAAATTTGTTATTATATAAATAATGTTAAAATCTATTTAAAAAACTAAAACACACGCATCTTTTTTTCTACACATATTTTCAATACTTGATATTATAAAACTCTATGTTCTATTATTCACAAAATCCTTCCCTCCGCTTTATTTATGTGAATTTGTTCTTTTATATAGTTTAATTCCCGTACTGATTTCCACATTTTTCATTATTCATCCACTACCACATTCCACAGCTTATTGAACTCGTTCTGCATTTGTACTATGATTTCTGATATCATCATCTACAATATTGTTTTTCAACAATAATCCCACTTATAAGAATTCAATATGATTTTCATCTACCATTGTTTTCCTTTGGTCATTTCCAATGTAGTTCCCACATCTACATTTTCTATGAGTTCAACATTAATTTTCATTGAAAATAAAATTTATTAAATGTTTTCTATTTTTGAAGTATATTATATTATTTTAATTTGATTTCATTCCCACTTAATTATTCATAATATCCTGTTATTTCACTTATATTTATCCCTTTTTTCATTATTAAAATACTACATGCTTCTACATATTTTTTTACATAATTTTTTTATGTTCATTGTTTACAAAATTTCATAAATCCTTGTGAATTAACTATGTATTAATTTAATTATTATTGATATCAATTTTATGTTACTTTATTAAATTATATTCATTTACTAATAATATTAATTTTTATATAATATAATTTATATTTTATCAATTTGTCTATTATATTATGTATTTTTATTTATATTTGTTTATATGTTTTAAATTTATCTATTTATATATATTTTTAATTGTTTATATGTTTTAATAAATTCATATATTTTATTGTGGATTCTAGTAATTAATGGATCATAATTGAAAAAATTCATGAGGATTTGTTCTTGAATTTGAGAAATTGGTTGACAATTTAATGGAAATTTATAAACAAAATAAAAAAACTAAGACATTTCTTTATCTATTTGAGGATTATGTGAATATGTGAAATTTAGGGTCTAGGGAAATTAAGAACATTTAATTTTTATGGTTTTAATCATAGTTCTACACATTGGATATAGCACGAAGAAATAAAAAAAAATTCAAATCCAACCTTGATAGAGATTATCAGGAATGGGAAAGAGGATTATCTTGATGAATTAATTTATGATTTAGTAATTTAATCCCTAAAAACAAAAATATTGATTAAAAATTTTTATAGAGATGCTAAAAATCCACTAAACCTATTTTGTACTAAATTTACAGTGTTATTAACCATACTGATATTAGTTACCTTAAATTAACAGAATGATTCGAGTGATTACAGTTTTTCTAAAAAGTATGAAATTTTTAAGGAGTTATTTTCATATGGAAATGAGATTATGTATTCCAATTATGATACAAAAACTATTATGTTCAATAGGAACTAAGTAAAATAATATAAATGATTCCTCATTGACTATGTGTTGAATAGAAACTAGTATTAATATTTATTAGAATGTAAGAAATGTGAGAGATCATGTTATAAAATGTATGGGGATCCATGAATGATTGATTCCACAAGATAAAAAGCAAACCTACTAATTAAGAAATTTTGTATTTTTCCATAATAATCCATTTTATTTTATTATTTTTAAAATAAAATGATGAAATAAGCCTAAGATGACATAAAACTTATTGAATCTACAATGGAAACCTATATCATCCTAATGATTTAACGCAATAGAAGAGGTTTGATAAATAATTTACTGATTTAGGTAATAAAGTTATAAATATAAAAAAGGAACTATGCATATATAGAATTAATGAATATTAGAGGCCAAGTAGAAAAAATAGTTCTTGTCCTATTATTTTGGTAGTTTACAACCTATTAACAATTGATATTTATAAAGAAATTTTTTTATCATAATGGGAATGATGCTTTTTGGGCCAAAACATATTAAAAATGATATTAATGTTTACCTATTACCATTTATTGAGGATTTAAAATTTATGAGCGGTAGGTGTTAATGTTTCATATTCCAATAAAAAAGATTATTTTAATTTTCATGCTATTGAAATGTTCACTATAAATTATTTTTCTGCATATTGAAAGTTATCAAGAGATAGTGTTAACAACCATATAGTGTTTCAATTTATGAAGAAATAACATCATATCATGAACATCGAAATGGGAGAATGATAGAGTACATGGGTCAGTGAAGAATTTTTTGAATGGTCGAACTTATATATGATTAAAAGAGCCATTTTACAGTTATAGTGGTTGATTTTGATGTGTTTTGTGGTGTTCATCTTATGTACATAACAGGGAAAGAAACATATATATTTCCAATCCTTCCATGATGGAATCAATATATACATAAAACATGAATAATATAAAATGATTCATACTTGAATATCAGAAGTGAATTCCACATATTCTTTTTTTAGAGAGTTTATTGATTATGATTATGTAGTATTAGATGAAATCCTCCTCCTTATGAGGTATTAAACTAGTAGATGGATCCTAGTTTTTAACTAATGGACTCACAAATTTTGAAGGGGTTCTAGATATATCAAATATATGTGATGAATGATGTTTAAATATTAAAGTAAAATATATAAATGTTTTCACAAAACTAATGATCCCAGTCACCATCACACATATTATTTTTCAAACTAGAGGGATCACATCCCTTTTATAGACCTTCTAGACACTCCTTTTTTAAAGTAGAATTGAAACATACATATTAAATGCATAAAATGAACTTCTTATCATTTGTATATCTATCAAAACAAATTAATGTATATTCATGATGTTTTTAATCAAATCATAACATATGAAACCAAAAACATAACATGAGAGATGTTATAGTTGCAGTGTTAACAGAGTACACACTTTACCATGGGTGTAACACATTATTGGGTTTTTTCTTAAGGATCCATGGCTAGTAATGTATACAGAAGATATATGAAAAATATATATATAATTTATGTTCGCATCATATAATAAATAACATGCTCTTAAATATATAATGAAATTATATTTTACTTCACCACTCAATATGAATCCACCCTAAACCTTTTTTGGTTTGATTTTTATCATGCTCAATTCATTTTTGAAGAATAGAATTTTCCAAAACATTTTTCTTATTTATATGAACATAAATGTTGAATTATCATTGAAAACAATTATGAAATTCCAATTTCATGGATGTAAGAAATGTGCAGCATCTAAAAACGCATTAATGCTACTCAACATAGAAAGGGGTCTGGTGTGATCTACATTAAACATACTCATATTTCTTTAAAAACAAAACCATAAAAGATGTATTGAATACATTATATATAAAACTATAAATACCGTTTTTCTATAACATCAAGTCACCACTATATATGGAAAATTCCAATCAAGTATATGCCTACACATTTTTCATTATTATTCAAATATATATTGACTAAATTAAAGAATACATCACATGTGATTAATCTTATAGATGAGAACATAATTTCTCCCTCATCCAAGAAGATGAAAATATTATATGTGACTCAAATAAAAATGATCATAAATTTACTCAAAAAAATTCTATCAAGGGTTAGTTTTTTTCAATTATCATTGATGTTAAAGAATAAAATATTGGTTTCACTTCAAATAAAGACTTGAAAAAATCATACATAACAACCATCAGATTACCTTATTTAATTTTTTTTCACATTCATATGTAAGTAATAAAAGTATGAAGGATCAATTTCTAGTTATCATACAAACCTTTGGAAATGTGAGTTGATAATAAGAAAACAAAAATAAACATACTGATGACAATATAACATTCCATAAGATAAAATTTTGATGTTTGATTAAGGTAATAATTTTCTACTTATTACCACATGAATATATTATTTGTATATCATATATTACCATCTATAAAGTGTAAAATAATATATTCATGTTAACCTTAACATATCATCCAAAGGAATATACGATGTGAAGATCATTGATTAGGGATAACTCAATGTCATACTTTAAGGGAATATCCACATTTGAGTGTTCATGTAAAGTAAAATTCATCACAAAAGAATGAATGATAAATGGAACTTGTATTGGTCATAACAATATGATAAATTTAGAGCCATGAAAACTAATCTATCATCTGTTTAATAGAATGATATTCTGCATGACCCTCATTTTCTATCTATGAAAAAGGTTTCATCAACGATTTTGATACTATCTCTTCTATAGATTACAATAAAATATATACATCACCTCTAAATGAAGTCTTATATGATATGGTATTTTAATTTGTTTTTTAGTTTTCTGGTGAGACTGGTGTTCCTTTTCATAATAAATAACACTACTATTTTCATTGTAAATATTGGTTTCTTCTTTAATAGTAGGAAAAACTCTATGTTTAGTAATGAAATTCTTAATATAAATAGTTTCATTTGTATCATAAATTGAAATGATGTATTCTGCATCCATTATTTTGTCTTCCATGATGTATTTTTTTGAATTTTTCCAAGAAACATCTACAAAATTTAGAAAAAACATGAAATCATATTGAGATATCATGTCATACTTATCTATTTGGAAACTAAAATTAGTCTAACCATTTACACAAATATCATCATCATCCTCCCCTCTAATGAAAAAGAAAATATCTTTAGTAATATTATAGTACTTTAGGATATTCTTCACAATAATATAATGGATATCAACATGGATAAATTGGTGCATATTAGTTATTCTCAAAGCATTAGAGAAATCAGCATGAGTATACAACATGTCATACATGATCGATTTTTTGGATGATGCATAAAGAATTATTTCTATCCTTTTAAACTATTTAGATGGGTCTTGAGGTTTCTTATGTTCTGCTTGAAATATTGGAACTGACCCTTTCTGGGAGTTATTCATACAAAACTAATTATATAATTTACTAATACATGTCTTTTTAATTTGTCCAATTATCTTCTTAGATCTATTTCTATAGATATTTATATGCATAATATAAGCTACTACACCCATGTATTTTACTAAAAATATTTTAACTAACTATAGCTTTATAGAATAATGTATTGGGTTTTCATTTCTAATTATCAGTATTCCATCTACACCCAATGTTAGAAATACTAATATGCTCCCACTAATCCTATAATATATTTAAGATCCATCTGATATTTTTTTTATGAATCCATACTCTATGATTTCAACATCAAATAGGATATTCCCACTCTGAGAAGCCTACATCAATCCATAAATAAGCCATTAATTTTTTCAAACCAAATTAGTTTCATTTAGAATTTCCAAACCTTCTGGTGGTATAACATATAAATACTTGACTAATTACAATTTAATAAAAGAAGTTTCAACATCATTTAGACATATCTTATATTTAAAATAATCTAGATTGATTTGAATACATGGTTTCTATATATATTATGAGAAAAAATTGTTTTTTTATTTTAAAATGTGCTTTTAAATGTGGGATTAATTAATTTTTATCATTTGATATTCAAATTTCCATTATTTGAAAATTTATATAAATTTTTTTGGTGCTTAAATGATAAAATTATATTCAATTTATTTTTCCATATGTTATGATAAAAATTTTTTTTTGCTAAATTTTCATTTTAATGTAATATTAAGGTAATTTTTATGAGTTTAGATTTTAGAGTGAATTATTTCATTTTTAAATATTAATATTTGTAATGTAATTTTTTTAGAGCACATATTAATTCATTTTTGAAAAAATAGAATGTTATTGTTCAATTATTTTTTTGAAGTAATTTTCATATTGAATTGATAAATCTCATAACTATTTATTTCTTTTTATATTTTGAGGTTTTTAATGGATACAATTCTATGATTCCTGCTACGTATAGTTATACCTTAATTTTTAAGGGATATATAAAGGTAGTTGAGCTCATGTATGGGTATCATGAAACATCACAATTTTGTAAAGATATCACCATGCTCTTGGCTAGTCATTTAAGGTCAACTGTATCATGGTACTTGTATAAAGGTGGTCCCATGTTTTAATATTCTACATCAAGGTATATCTCATAGTTTTTAGGAATTTTAAAGGTGTATGACTCTCAAATCAATATAACAATAAGCATTTATGGGTTATTTAGGGGTACTTTTATAGTAAAACATGCTACAAAAAGGTTGACCAATGAATTCAAATATTCCAATATGGGTAATCCCATTCTAAAAACTTTTCAATTCAAGGTCATACACTCCATATGAGTCCATGTAAGGGTCATATGAGTAATAAAAAAATGTAGATTCCTAATTAGAAAATTATTTAAAAATATAAGTAAAAGATATTTAAATTGAGATAAAGAAAATGATGAGGACTATAATAGATATTTATTAGGAAGTTTGAATGAAGAATGAATAAACAGCATTGGAGGAGAAAAATATAATAGAGGGATTCAAATGGAGTCATGTAAAGAAGATGATCAATATATTCCCAAGACATTTTGTTACCACATATTAGACGACCAATTCTCTCTGTGAGTATTGAAGTAGGGAGTTAGTGGGAAACTAAATTCATTAGGGGAAGGACCTATGCATTAGAGGAAATCATTTATTTTTCAATTAAAATTAATAGGAGGATTTTTAACATAGAGGGGGGGGGGTAGTTCTTAATTCAGTCAGCCTAAAGGGATTCAATGATAGATAAAGGTGATGAATATATAAAAAAGATTCCATAAATCATCCACATTTATTATATGTTTTTTTTATTATGAGATGTTTTCATTTCATAAATTTTATAATTATTTTATAATGTGTGACTAAATCCATATTAGGGGAACTAGTTTGAAAGTAATTGAATAATTTCTCCTTCTCTAGTTAATATTTAATTGTGTTATTTTCACTGTTGTTTTTATTTTCCCTTCTTTATAGTAATTTATTTTATACTACCTCATGGATAAATGGGTGAAGGTTAGGGGATCCTTGGACCTTGAAGTCTCAGCCAAAGTAATTTCAATATAAAATGTTGATGTTTGTCCTTCACTGTGAATGATCATCCATATCCAAAGTCTTGATAGATAAATAGTCCGGAAGGTTGTTCTCTTTGAATTATTTTATTATCAAAAAATTTTAGGTGTTTCAATTACATTTTTATATATTTTTTGCACCACTATGTTTATAAAGATAAAAAAGAAGTTGTTTTTTAATGCTAGTTCCTCTAGTTTCTCCTATATCAATATCTTGTTCATGATTTCTCTGTTTTTATCCAAATTTATTGATCCTTAACATATAATTTCTCCATTTTATCATCATTCACTCTTCAATGTTCATTGTCTCTCCATTGTTTATTTTTCTTAAATAATTCACCGTCCCCATGAGTTAATATTAATCTTCAATATATAATAAGTAAGTATGTTTTATAAATAAATAATTTTCTAAGTCTAAATGACATATGGTAAAATGTTTACACAATTTCTGAAGAAGGAACATATATCCTAAAAATAAAAAAAACACAAAAACAAAACAGAAAATCTATTTTGATTTAAAAAATAAAATAATTTATATTAAAATATATATAAATATTCGAGTGTTTCATTTTTATGGGATGATTTTTAATAATTTTTATAGAAATTTCATGAACACAAGGAAAACATCTATAACATTACTGAATCCATTCACTCAAAATATTTAACAACATTACATTTTCCAGAAGAAGAACAAGAAATATGGAATAGAGAATCTATAAATTCTATGAGAGGAATACATAAATGAAAATCATATCCAACTTCAAAATATGAATCATAATTTTTAAAGGAGAAATAATTTGGGATTTTTAACTTCCTACGATTTCAAGTAACCAAGCATGTATATAGTTATCCCCAAGGTCTATGAACTATGATAAAAAATTTATTTCCTCCCAATGTTAATTATTTTAATAAAATCTCATATAGGATTCTATTGAGATTAATAGATAAAATTATATTATTGTTCAACAACTAACTATACATGGGATTATTGAAGAAGATCTAAAGTTGTTAGTGTTTCCATTTTTCATAAAAAGTATGGGTAGAGGATATATTCAATAATTAGATGACGAAAATTTTAACACTTGGGGCCAAGTAATTAATAATTTTGTTATGGAGATTAATTATAGGAATATGACCCCTAATTTGGGTCACAAAATAAATGTATTTTTTTAGGATTAATGTAAATTGTTTTAGGAAAAAGGGATATATTTTAGGGAAAATTAGGCTATATCCCGATCATGATCTTGTTCCTATGTTATTAATTGAAAAATTTTATTATGGTTTTTCCCCTTATCCATAAAATGTAGAGGACCAGTCTTATGGTTGGGGTTTTTTTATTTCATATCTATGGAGGTTAACAAAAATTTTAATTATATTTTTCAAAATTCTTAACATAAATTTTATAGAAAGGGAACTATCCATCGGAGTGTGTCCCAAACATATGATGTTGGAGTTTATTATTATGTTCATGAAATTACACTAAATAAGTATTGAAACAATTTTAGGATGTTCGAGCATACTAATAATTGTTTCCCTAACATTGATATACCTATATAATTGGATGAAATTCCTTATTTTTCGACATTAAGGGTAGAAAATTGGGCAATAATGATCATTCTTACAACAATTATAACCTTGTTAATAGGAATAACCCAAAAAATTATTAGAGAGATAAAGGAGTGGAAAAATAGTTTACTATACCTAGATTCCAACTAGAACCTAATCGTTGGTAAAAAAATTTGGATAGGTATAAGTACTCTAATTTAAAAGGCATTATATATGATATTTTTAATTAAATGTATTGAAAAATGTATTCTTCATAATCAACGCATAAGCCTTACATGGATTAAAACAATGAGTAATATGGTTGAAATAAACTCCCAAAAATCTACCTTGGTACCTAAGACGAAAAAGTTTCTAATTGAAATGGTCCAAATGGCTTGAGACATCACTTTTAGAGTCTACAATAAGCTTTTAAACACTATATAAATAAATCATTGAAACGTAATGATAGATATCACCATAATATCATGTATTAAAACTCAAGATACAATTAGGGTGTAGCATAGGGAATATGAAAGAAAAGTTCTATGTGATTCTTGATATTAAAATTCTGAAAATAATAAATGTGGAATGGTTGGAAGTAAGGTCCCAAGTATTCTTAATTGAGTCTCTTCATTTAAAAAATAATATAAAAAAGGAAAATAATGTGGTAATTTATAAGTTAGGGAAAAATACAATTGGGTTTGAGAATAATGAGAGAAACCAAACCATTTTAAGTCATTATACCCTTTCCACTCTCACTCCCCAAAGAATCATGTAGAAAAAATGATGACCTAGACTATTTTAAATTCATTGAGATGTGTAAGACATTTATATAATACATACCCATAGTCGTGGACTTTAGAAAATACAATCATATGTTAAGTTTCTCAAATTTTTTTAGCCAATAAAATAAACATGGAAGATATGGAATACGTTAGCCTAACTTTGAAATGTAGTGTTTCCTTATAAAAGGAAAAACCTTCTAACATTAAAGACCATGAAATCATTGTTATACAGTGAATAATAAGAGAATTTCAAGTGATAAATTGATTTTGTGACTTAGTTTTGAGTACTAATATGATTACATACTTCTTATTTCGACAATTGGGTCTAGGAGAGTTGAAATTCACTTTTTCCCAGCTATGTATCACTGATTGGTCAATCACTCGTCCAACTAGAAGGGCACATAACCTATAATTAAATTTTGTGAAGATTAAATTTAAAATTTATTTCTTAGTTCTTCATATAGAACATGACAATAAGGAACTTATCATTTTCAAAATTCTTTTTTACCTATATCTGGGGATATTATTGGATGTTTATAATGGAAAATTATTTTTCATGTTGGTGATGAAAAATAATATTTTAGTGTTTATAAGGATTCAAAACGAGATGTGGGTTTCAAAAATATTTATATGGCTAATTAAGTGTTTATTAATGAAATTATAAGGTCTATTCATGATCTTCTTGAGGGAATAATTGGACAGTCAGTGCATGAACATTTTAAGGTAAACGTCAATAAATTTAAATCAACTTAGGAACATGAAAGTGTATGAAATTTGATAATTTTTTTGTTAAATTGTCACTTAGTGACATGAAGTTTCCTATAACGAATATAACTACTTTGTTTTGAAATATTACTAGGTTTTTGATCAACACTCACATCCCTATCTTTGTGAGAGAATCCCCACTGTTTTTCCCATTATGGATTTAGTTCACTACACCTCTCATCATGAGAACTAAAAGTCTATTTTAGTGGTTTTCACAACTAAATTTTAGTTTTTAAGGGTTTGGTAAAACTATTAGGTGATTTACTTTTAATTACAATTTGATAATAATGTTCCAAAACATTTTTAGAGTGTTTAAGATAATATTTTAGAATGTTCTCAAAAAAAGGAAAACACTAATTTTCTTGCTAATATGAACCATTTAGAAGATGAATTATCTATCTTTGAGATTATAGAATTATTTGAGAGACATTTAGGATGGTTCAACTACTTACATTAATGATATAAATTATGAAGCGAATGGTTATTATTTGGGACATGATGATGAGAATATAAAAATTGTTTCACCTATTTTAGTATTCTTGGATCCCTTAAGTGTGGGGTAACCTTATGAGAATAGTGTTAGACATTATCATGTTTTTTTGGATATTTCATTTATTTTTTGTTACTATATATTTTGTTTTAGAAAATAAAATATTAGTAGATAACAACCTCATTCCAAGATCCTTGGAAGACATTCACCGAATTTTGTTTGATGCTGGTGATTTAGTAATTCTAAGAGGAAATGGTGATATTTCTTTAAAAACCTGATGTGAAAACCATAAAAAATTTCACTCTCTTAATACCCATGTTTAAAATGTTAGGTGGAACCTCTAACTAAGTAATCTAAACTGATGAATTCATGGGATGGAACCCATTATTTTTTATTGTTTTTATTACTGTTTTTCCTTTCAAATAAAAGGTCATTTCCCCTATGTCTATGAACACTCCCAACCTATCTAAAAATGAATATAATTGTATAGATTTTGTTATATATGAATATTTACAACTATAAAATCATTTTCTTTCAATTTAATGGAGCTTTAATTCCATACTATATTCCCTTTTAATGGTTTCATATTTTTATTTTTATTTTTTGTAATCTTAGGGATGATTTTTTACTCATTTATGTGCATGAATTAGAGAACACAAGTGCAATTTCAATTGTTCAAGTAGAAATATTTTAGGAATAAAAATTATAATGAAACAAACTAACAGGGGACTAAATTATTAAATTATATAATTATTCTCTGAATTTATCATGTTTTCCAAATCTAATGGATACTTCCCTAAAAATATTAATTTATTTATTTTTTAATAATTGTAAATAAATTAATCTGTGAAAATAATTAAGGGTTTGTGATGGAGGTGTGGGTGTTTTCATTCAAAATAAATATATATATAAATATTTTTTAAAATTATTTGGATTTAATGATTTCTTAAATCTATATTATTTAAAGTTTGTTTGAAACATGTGTAACACATTTCTTAGAGCCCTTAATGTTTCTTTGGTTTGTTTTAAGAGTGTTGGAAAGTATTATTAATGTGATTTTTGTTGTTCTAATAATCAATAAACACGTTAGTTACATAAGTGAATTGAAAAAAATGTTCATTTTTAAATGATAAAATGGATGTACATTTTAAATTATATATTAATGAATCATGTGGAATTATATCAATTATTATTTTGAGTTTCACTATTACTCTTAAATTTTTTCCCATTCCTTAATTATTAATATTTTTTAACTAATTATTTTAATATAAAACTACTTTTAGTATTCAAAATTTTGTAAAATTTTGTGTTTTATGTGTTACGGAATGATATTCATTTGTGCTAAAATTCATCTTGTTGGAATTCACATTATGAACGAATTTTAAAAAAAAATATTATTTTAAAATTTCAATTCGTTTTAATAGTGGTTGTTATTTTATCTTAGATTTAATGACCATTTTTATACTTAGGGTGACCAATAGATTTATCTATACCATGACCTTAATCCATTAGTATGATTTATAAAAGATACATTGTGATGTATTCCGATTTTTTTATTTACAGAAAACATAATTTTATTCAATTTTTTTGATAAACAAGATTGAAATATGATTTTTAAAATTTGGTTAGAAATATCTTTTATGAACCTACTGAAAAGAGATTATGAAGTTTCATCAACATTGTTAAGAAACATCATTACCAAATTTTACAATGCTAAACTATTCAATGTTCGCAACGTCAAAAAAATATCATGATGTATAAATTTATAAAAAGAGGAAGATCTTCTTTGAGACACGAAACATAGTCTTTTATATAGAATATTCATGAAAAAATTTGTTATAATATTTAAGATGTGTCACAATAAAAGATATTGAATAGAGAAATAGTAGATGATGTAGAAGAACACCGAAACATTGTTACCTGACACACTTTGTTGGAAAATTTATTAACATATGGAGACTTTCTTGAAACATTAACTGCTGATGTTTTCTAAAAAGTGCGAGGAGGAAATATTTTATAGTAAATCCATATGATGTGATTTTTATGAGGATTTATAAAATAAGAAAATAATAAAATTGGGTAAATAATGAGAAAAAGGATAAGTCCGAAATTTTAAATGTTAGAACAAAAAGAAGAAAAAAGAAATGTTTGATTCAATTAAAGCTAATCAAGGAAATCCAAGAAGTGAATTAGACAAATAAAAAATAATATTACTATATCATTTATATATTTTAGTAATTTTGTAATATATCTTTTGTTGGATCAACATTATTAATAATGGGTGGGTGTTTTTTTATAGAAAAACATATTTTAGGATGTTTCGTGTGGAAAATGTTTCATGTTATATATTGAGTGAAGTTTGAAATCGTAGAGATATGATGTGTGTCCAGAAATTAATTAAATTATATAATTATCCTTAAATGAAAAAATCATCAGAAAAACATTCCTCTTAAAAATATTCATCAGATGATTTTTTTGAGAAAATTTCATTGAGTAATGGTAGGATAACCAGATATAGTTTACCAAATAATGGAAAGTGGTGAATTTGAGTTTTAAGATCAAACAAATTCATCGAAAAATATTTCACCATATGGAGGAGTTTTAAAATAATTCATTGGATAAACTATAACTATATTATGGTTATATAAAACCTTGTAAATTCTAGAAGAGTGACAATGTTGTTCTAAAATTCTCAAAAGGTTTTATATCTAGATATCTTTTAGAAGAATTTTAGAAGTTCATTAACATTTATGGTTAAGGAAGTTGATAATGGTTTGAAATTAATAGAATTAGTGAATTATAAAAAACATTCATGAATATATTAAAAGAGATGAGAAGCATCTAACACATTTAAAATCATGATGGAAAATTTTATTTCTAAATTTCATGAGTGGATATGTGAAATTTGTTTCTCACCATTTTTAATTTTGTAGAAACTATATAAAGAGGGTGAAAATTAATACTATACATAATATAGTTCACTTTTATGAGAACTGACTATTTAATGAATTTGTGAAAAATTTATTTTCCTACCATGTTTCTATTCAGGTTAAAGAAAAGTATCAGAGAAATAATTTTGATCAGAACACCAAAAAATGTTTTTAGTTTAGAAAAACCAAATGATGTTTATCAAACATATTTTCTAAGAAGATTTTGTGAAATATCATTTTTATTAGTTCGTAAAGAATAAAGGCTATAAAAATATTATAGTTTTAGTGAGGCACACTAGATGGACTTTCTATAGTGAAAGGAGTATAACACCATACTAACATTAACAAACTAGAAAAAATAGATGGTCCTTCTATAGAAATATTTGGGAGTTGAATTTACAAAATTTGACCTATTTTGGATTAGTTGTTTATGTAACACATTTCAAAATGATGAGAATAATTAATATCATACCTATCCAAAGATAGAAGGAGTCTAATGTGAGTTATCTCAAATATTTATTAACGATTTCAAATAGTGAATTTCTATAGATATATGGGTGTCACCGAGGAAAGGATGTAGGTTCTCACACTGAGGGAAAACATTGTATACTTGTCATTCCTTCTTGACATAAATTTTATTAAATTTTGTTGAGATTTTTATAAAAGTTTATTAGGAAAATAAATATAAAAATATTCTGGGTTTAAATTTCATAAGGATTGATATTTTTGATAACACAACCACTAATTCAACCCACCATTATCTTGGGTTCAAAAAACCTAAGTAATATCATGTGGTAACAGAGGGTAAGTTCCCTTATTGAATCCTAAACATGTGTTATAATAATTTAGTTAACATCATAGGTATTACAACATTTTATATAAAAACATATCATGTTTTATTAAATAAAATTATTCTCTATGTTCCATCAATTTTCTTGGAGGGTATTAATTCATATATAATTGGGGTTTCACCCATTGAGGAAAATGAACCTGTGATTTTTTTTGAAAATATAAAAATTTATATTTATGGTAATGATATAAACACAATTCACATGTATTTTTTAAATAATGATTTGATAAAGTTGTTGGGTTTCAAAAAAAGCTAAAAATATTGTAAAAATCATGTGTGTCATTGAGGAGAAAATGATTGGAAAGAGACAATGTTATCAATTTGGAAAATCAATTTTGATGATTTCATATGGAAGATGAAGAAATTATTGATGGATACTTCACCAAAGTTAGTGATGTTTTTAATGACATTAGTGTTTTTAGATATCTCTTAGAATAATTTTTCATTGTCACGAAACTCATGAGAAACATTACAACGTGTTTTGATTCTCAAATTTGTACATTATATGATAAATATTCTTTACCTATTCAAGAAATACATAAAATTATTATTTTTTAGGATATAATGTCTCAGGTTTTCCATGTATTACTTTTGGATATTATATTGATAATTTTTGAGACGAAGTATTTAGAGGGATTTTTATTCCGAGGCCTGGTATGACCAAAATTAATGTTTTAAATATATTAAATATATTAAACATCAAGTGCATGTAGTTTTACATAAAAATTGGAATAAATTCTAAATGGGTAACCTGATAAAAAATCTAAGGTAACCGTTGAGTTAATAAGGAGATTATTAACTTAGGTGAGACTTGAAATTAGTTGGCATAGGTAATTTGTAGAAAATTCATCACAGGTATGAAAATGAATAAAAATTTGAATAAATTATTTAATTTCATTTTTTGACACAATAATTAACAATCATTAAATATATTATTATGATATAATTTCATGGTTTTCTGCATAACACTGAAGATGTTGGATTGCCTATAGAGAGACCATTGGATAATCCTCTTAGTTGAATGATGATGGGATCATGAATCAATGATCGACGTACATCGTACTTGAAGGATATCTCCAACAAACATGAAAAAACATCATTGAGATTATGTGTAGGGTTTTGATGTGAAAATAACCTTTTTATTTAATTTATTTATATTTTCGTTCAAATATATGTGAACCAATATCAACATTGCAATTTATTGAGGTATTATCCTCTCATATATTCTCTTTATTTTATCCTCAAGTTACATTCATCATGGGTGTTATTCATTTGGTCTGTGAATTGAAAAATCCTAGACAATCAATATTTTTACACCCATTTCTAGGTGCAATGATCCAAAATTGTAGATCTAGGAACATCATGACATGAAGGAGGTGTGGTGATAGAGACATAGCAATTCAGATGATGATGGATTCCCAATTTCTCATTTACTGGTGAATAATGATGAATGACCCACAATTCTATTCTTTGAATAGATTTGATTATAGGATATATTTTTTTAGTGAAAATGAGGCTCGATCAAGATGATCCTTGATTATATATGAAATTGGAGTTGATATCTAATGCAGAAGCAGTAGGGGAACACACAGAAGGAATAAAGAGGGTGTCGGGATATCCCGATCAACACGGCGTATAATCTAGGATAACACGGTTTATAGTCCCTTGAGTGGCGACTAGGGTTTCCAGAGGAATTTATGTATCACATTGTGTATTGTCCCACCTAGATGAAATCGATGTGTACTTCAAAAAATGCATGCACATGGGGTGGTGTATAGGGACTGCCTACACGACATGTACTCCCCCCCATATACACAACCAAGACATGTTACAAGACTATATCATGTAATTTCTTAGAGGAAGACATACAGGGGATGAATCCTTGTACTGGGACACAAGTAGAGCACAAAGGAAGCCTACACGACCTTTACTACAACACAGAAATCAATTGATGACATGATTTGTTTATATGAATTTGAACTAGTGTCAAGGGACATAGTGTTTGCCCCCCTCTACACACCGTGTACTCTATTATAAATGGATTCGAACCCTTTATCTATGTATCATGGAATATTTTCATTAGGGTATGTTCTCCTTATCCTTTCTTCGAATTTTGGTATAGAATCATCTTTTACTCCTTGGTCTATGATCCCTTCAGTAGTACTTCTTGGATAGAGTCGCTAGAATACCTCTAAGAGTCTTAGAGTGAGATCCTATATTCATCTTCATGCGCTAGGCGGAGTACTTGGTATCATCGTGGCCAATAATATGTAGGCATCGATCCTTTATAGAGTGGGTTAATCTAGATTTAGTTGTTGGTATCACCCTATGGCCTTGGTAGTGATCCTCATATTTGAATCATATTCTATTTGGGTTAATGCATTTTCATCTCAATGATACCCAAATTGTAGTACCTCTTAGACAAATGTCATCAGTGCTATCAAATTCAAGAGTGTATTCTACCAGATGTGTGTGTTATGTAATTTTCGAAATGTAATCCTAGGATGGTATACTATAGTTGTGAATTACCTCAAGACTATGTGACATTGTTGAGTATATGTGGATATTCTTATTATACATGTTGTATCCATATACCTATTTCTAATTTAATGTATTTCCTTTGTTTTATACTATTTGGTTTCATGGTGTACTACTGAGTATTTTTATACTCAATACTGCATGGGATTTTCATGCACATGTCATGCCTTGTGAAAATGATTGACCTTTTGATAGTGTCCTAGGATGACCAGGACCATACAACGATTAGTGAGGCTGGAAAGACCATTGTGTGTTCCTTCATCTTTCTGACATTCGTCTCAAAACATAATTTCTATTTTGGCATGTTTATTTGGACTCTTTTTATGGGATTAAATTTGGTTCTGCTTAAATTCATTTAATTCCAATTATACTCAGGTCATAGAATTATATTTATGCATGCATGGTTATTTATTTATTTTTACATTTCATCACTATATAGGCTGGGTGATGTGTTTTGTGTATTCGTACATAAGCTAAGGCCTCCCATTTCAGTGATAGGCCTTCTTGGTGTTGTTCACCAACCCCTTGCCTTTTGAAGGCATGCTTGGGGAGTCACAACATGGGCCCTTTGGGATGGGTCATGACAAAGTGGTATCATAATAGTTAGTTCTTCTTTATGACAAAATATTTGTGAGATTGTTTTAGGGAAACTTTGTTTGGGGTTTTGAGTTATGATTTCAAGCTAGGGATTCTAGTTTTTTTTGGCAGCCGACGTATCCATACACTAGTTCTCTAATCACCTTATTTTAGAATCAATACATGTGTACAATGGTTTGAGGGAATAAAATGGTACATGCATCATATAGGAATGGGTTGTTGTCTCCATCTCCTTCCTGAGTAATTTATTTAGATATACTCATTGACTATGGTACATATTGTTTTTTTAGGATTCCTCTGTTATGTAAGCCAGCCTAGATCAAACATGTTGATCAAGGGGATGATCCGCTCCCTAGTGAGGCATTAATAAAGAGACCATTTCCTTAGATGTTACCTCTAGGTGGTGCACCATCTATACCACCATCTATAGAGTAGATCATGGTGCCCACAATATCTGTAGATGAGGTGTGTAGGATGAGTAAACTCCATGAGTTTGAGTGACATAGACCCCTTAGGATCCATGGATATCTCGAGACATAAGTAGCAGGGGAGGGATTGAGATAGCGATCCATGGTTTTCATCTATTTCGGACACCATTAGATCAAATGGTGGTCATGTAGGAAAACCATCATCAAGACTCATCATTGTGATGGTGGGGGTTTGTTACCTAGCCCTATGATGAGGTGAATCATTCATATAAATAGTTCAAGAACCTTTTCATAGAGGATTTCTCACCAGCTATTTTGATGGATGTTTGTATCGAGGATCTTCTACATATCTAGTAGGGTAGCCTGAGAGTAGATGAGCATTCATTGAGGTTTACCAACATCTCCATGTACTCGATTAATATAGTTCATAATGAGTTCTTCAGGTTTCGTACCTTTGAGTGAGGTCTGCATAGAGTCATATATGAACTATTATCCTTATGTTTCTTCCTACCTATTCTGGGGTTTTCGGGAGAGTTTTGGTGGTTGGGAGTTTCTTGGCTGAGCATATACAACTGGTGGTAGTATACAGTGGGAAAGAAAGAGTAAAGACATCGGTAGCAGGGAGCCGATGTCTATCTCAGAGGATTATATGTGTGAGATATTTTAGGAGGAGGTCCCAAGATAGAGGATATACCATTCAGGGATCACAGGGTTGGTCTAGTCATCCTAGAGATAGGTGGTTCTACCCTTGTGACAGTAGGGGACATATCTCCTGATATTGTCCGGTTTTCTGCAAAGTTGTTAGTGACACTATGGATAGGCAATTAAAGAAGAGACACTGAATGGGGAAAGCATGTTTTCTGGGAGGTATACATGAATGAGGATTTGGGAGGGCAGAAGGATGTGGTTAAGGTTTTGACTTGTAACAACCACTACCCCTAGGTTGTCCATGCCTGGATCAGCTAGCTAGAAGACATGTGTAGGGATGACTGTATGTGATAAAAGCAGAAAACCCAGAGGCTCTGAGAATTATAGAAGGTATGATATGTGTATTTTCTACATTAGTTCTAGTACTAATTGACATAGATTCTAGTAATTAGTTTCGTATCATTTACCTTGTATGAGAGTTAGAGATTTTGGTGGAACCTTTGGATCAACCCTTATGCCTAAAGACACCTAATGGAGAATACATAGTGATCACGCACTTATACCAAGACTGTGACATAAATTATAGAATTGATAGTTTAAATTAGAATCTCTTTGTAAGAACATATAAGCATTAAGATTTCATTAATAGTATAGATTGGTTACCTATAATCCATGCCCATATTGACAGTTTTATGTAAAGGGTGCGGTGTGTCTATAATGACGAAACTAGGTAATAATTTTTTGGTTAAAAGTAAAACCATGCATCTCAGGGTTGACTCATTGATATAAGAGTGAAAATGATTACTCATATGTTGAATAACATAACCCTTATTGAAGTGTATGTTAGGACCTTCTAGTTTACAAAAGTGGTGGAAGATTATGATGATTTATTACCTGAATATGTTTTAGTTTTAGCTTCCAACTAAGAGATTGACTTCGGTATTGATCTACTCCCTATGACGACGCCAATATTTGTGTCGGTATATTTGATAGATTCGATAGGGATTCATGAGTTGCGGGTGATGTTGGAGGACTAGCAGAGGATGTGATTTGTTTGAACCAATGATTCACGCTAGGTATCCTTAGTATTACATTCATAGAAGGTGGAAAGAAGATTGAGGTTGTTCATGGACTACCAAAACATGAACTAGGTTGTCATGAAGAACAAGTATCCACCACTAAGGATTGATTTACTCTTTGATCAGTTGAGAGTTGTGTGATGGTTCTTGAAGGCTTACCTCAGATTAGGATATCCCTAGTTGCGCGTACATGATAAGGTTCTACCAAAGAAAACTTTCAATTATCACTACGGTCACTAGGAGTATATAGTGATTCCCTTTGGCAGGAAGAATTCCCCAATAGTGTTCATGGGATACATGAACCAAATCATCTAGACTTACATAGACCAGATCATGGTTGTTTTTAATGATGATATCCTAGTATACTTAATGTTCGAGGAGGAGAATTCAAAACACACGAGGATGGGTATGTATTATCTTAGAGAGAACTATCATTACATAAATCTATTGAAGTTCAAGTTATAGATTCATGTGGTCCACCTTCTGGGAAATTTTATCTCATTAGATGGAGTGGTAGTGGACCTAGAAAAAGTAAAGGTAGGGTTAGCTTGGTGTCCAACTAAGAGAATGATATAGGTGAGGAGATTATTTAGGTTGGAATTCCTTACCAGAGATTCTTACCTAATTTCTCAAGAATATTAGCACCCTTGATAGCTTTGACTTGAAATGGGGAAACATTAATGTGGATAGAAATGATCAAGTTGGCTTTTTATAAGTTGAGTCATAGTTTGATAAGCTATCCCATTTTGATATTATTATAGGAGGGTATCAAGTATGTAGAGTTCTACAATGCATTATGAACCAATATTTATTGTGTTCTAAGATAGGGTATAATGATGATTGCTTATGGTTCATCCTAATTGATTCCAAATGAGTATAACTACATAACCCATGATCTTTTGTTCGTAGTGGTAGTATTACCATTGAATATGTGGGGACAAAACTTTATGGGTAGACAGTTTACCATCTACTACGATCACAAGATCCTCAAGTATATCTTCTCTCAGAAGGATATCAACATGATACATAAGATATGGATAGATTTCCTCCAGGATTATGACATAGAAATGTCTATACTGTTGGTAAGGGGAATATTAAAGTATACGTTCTTAGCAGGAGATATTTTTTATAATTGCAGAAAAAGGCACAGGAGCAGTTGGCCTCATTGTAGTCATCCATTGAGTATGGATATGGAGAAACATACCTCCATTAGATGGTTGATACCCATCTGCTATTATAGAAAGTCCGGGAGGCACAACTTGGGGACACCAACTGTCAGAACTAGCATACTAAAATATCCATAGGGCATGCTCTTGATGGAATTTCAAAATGTGAGGAGTAAGTTGTACTTTTCTATGGACACATGATAGTACCAGTGATGTAGTGAGAGAAGGTTCTTAGAGATTTTTATAGGTCTCCTTTTCAGTACATCCATCTGTGGAGATGTTGTACCAGGACCTCCAATGTCAGTTTCAATATACATGGATGAATAAAGGAGTTGAAGAATGTTTATCTCAATGCCTTACATATCAAGAAGTGACAGATAAGAACCATGTTCTAGTGGGTTTAGCTAAACACCTTTATGTGCCATATTGTAATTGGGATAAAATATCAATGGATGTTTTGAAAATCTTACCACGTACGTCCATGGGACACGATTCCATCTACGTGATCGTAGACCAAATCACACTTTTATCCCACTTCCTAGATTAACAATAGCATAGTTTTGTAAATAGATTTGGACTCCTCTTTGTTCTGGAGATATTCTGAATCCATGGATCTCCATTCATGATTATCTTAAATCATGATTATTTATTTACATCCCTGTTGTGAAAGGGATTACATGTGGCATTTGGGATCCAGTTATGCTTGAGCATAGTCTTTCACCCACAAACTGATGTCCTAACTGAGTAGACCATTCAGGTTCTAGAGGACATACTATTAACATTCATGACAGACTTTGTCCATAGTTGGGAGGAAAACCTACCAATGATATAGTTTTCTTACAAAAATAGTTACCATTGGACCATCTGTATGGGACTATTTGTGGGTTTGAACAGGCTACCACGAAGGTCACCACATTGTTGGTCTAACACAGGAGAGTCAACACTCATGGACCTAGGGTTTTAATGAGCTCCAATTGAGAAGGTGATGGTTATCCAAGAGAGGATGAAGTCTGAAAAAATCCATCAAAAGTATTATGCTAACTAGAAATAGAGCCCATTAGAGTTCGAGGAAAGTGACCATGTGTTCTTACTAGTTTCACCTCAACGTGGAATATTGGAGATTGTCATTTGTGGTATTCTATCTTCATGGTTACACATTACTTTTAATATGCCATGTGGAGATGGAGAGGTGGTGTAACACTTAGCTCTACCTCTATAGTTTGACTGGGTATATGATATCTTCCACATGTCATAGCTGAGGAGGTATATTCATGAACCATCGTACGTTATCGAATGGGGTGAGTTAGAAATAAAGGATAGAGTGACCATTGCTGTGTACCCAGTAGAGATTGAGGTTCATTAGGATATGATCCTTTGTGGGAGATCAATTTATTTAGCCTCTATCCTATAGCAGCGCAACAATCTCCAAGAGACCATATCAGAATGAGAGCCTTGAATTTGTAATCAGTACCCACATATTACTGATTAGACCTTGTTTTTCTTTTTGCGGTTGTAAAGCCAAAATGTGGTGTGAATTTTGTGTCTCATATTTTCAATGTATTATATTTTGATAATATATAGATTATTTTTTAGACTAGGTGCTGAGATAACGTTCGATTATGAGGCCTAGTTTGCTCAGAATGAATGTTTGAAATATATTAAATATATTAAATATAAAAGGCAAGAATATTTCTTAAAAAAGGTTGAATATCTTCAAAATGGGTTCCTAGATAATAATTCTAAGGGAACCATGGAGTCAAGATACTTGTTTTACCCTATTAATGGATTTACATTAGTCGACATGGGTCATTTCTAGAAAGGTCATCATGGGAGTGGAAATGATTAAAATAATTGAATAAATTATTTAATTTTTTTTGACACAATGATTAAAATTATTTAAATATATTTCTATGAAAAGTTTACAGGGTGAGCTACATAAAACTAGAGACATTAGAGAACCCTTGGAGAGAACGTTGTAGAATTCTCTCACGAGAATGATGAATGGATTGTGGATTGATGATCGATGTGCTTCCGAAAAGAATGATATTTCCAACAAACACAAAGAAATTTTTTTCTCAATCAGAGATCAATTAAAATCATGGTTAGACATGTGTTTTGATTTCATTATTCCTCGTTCTTGATTTCTACGATGAACATGAATCAATCAACGAACAAATTTTTCCCAATATTGATCGTCTTACAGGATGGGATTATTTGTAGGGTTTGACAGGAGAATATCATTGGGATTTTATTTTATTTTATTTTATTTATAATATAAATGAACCCAGATTGGCTTGAAAATCAATCATGTTTGGTTCCTCATATATATTTTTGTGGTTTTCTCCCCTGGTTTTGAGTTCATCATGGATGTTATTTGTTGGGACCGCAACTTAAACAATCTAGTTCAGTTGATCATTATACATTTATTTATTGTTGTAAAAAATTGAAATTTTAGATTTTGGTTCTTCATGATATAGTAGAGGTATGACAACATATAAAAATAGATTTAGATGATATTGGATACCTAATTTAGTGTTCTGCATCATTCTCCCACGAAAAATGAAGAAAAACATATAGATCTGTTTTATGAATGGATTTGATGTCGGAATATGTTGTTCAAGTGACGGTGAGGCTTGGGAATGATGATAAATGATTAACAGCATGATTGGAGCTGATATCTTAGGTAGCATTAGTGTAGGCGTTCATTGAAGGAAGTATAAGGGTCTCTAAAAAATCTAATAAACATGGAATATAATCCATTACTATATGGAATATCGGACCCCCTAAGTAGAGGATATGACTTTCGGAGGAAGTTTTGTGTCACATGGCATGTGAACCCTATCATACTATGTGTGTTCCATCAATGTAGAATTATTCATATACTTCAGAAATTACATGGACCTGGGGTGGAGTACACAGTCTTCTTACACAATGTATACTCCCCCACACATACATGACCTGTACTAGTTATATAGACCAATCTACGTAATGGTACACGAGCATACTTATATGTCTTGGAGCTATATACTATCACATGGGTATGGTATAAGAAATTTCTAAATGGATTTTACTACTACATGGTCATAGCTCAATGACTAGGGCTATTTACACGGGTAAGACCTGAGGTCAATGGACATGGTGTGTGACTCCTACTACCCAGTGTGTACTATTTTTAACATGTCTTAGAGTCCTTATCCTCCACATCTTGTAAAATTTTTATTAGGTTATGTTCCCCTAATCCTTTCCCCAATGGTTGGTAAAGAATCATCTCCAACTCCTAGGACTACGATCCCTTCAGCATAAATTTTTGGATAGTGTTGTTCGAATCCTTCCGAGAGTCCCTGAGTGAGATCCTCAATTCATATATCATGAAGAATAATATAAATGAATCAATCCACTAGTTATAATGTTAATTTTGATTGAGTTTTTAGTGTCACCTCATGGACTTGGAAGTGATCCTCATATGTGTATCATATTCTCTCATGACTATCAGCATTTTCTTCTCATGTTGAGACCTAATGATCAGTAGCTCTATGAACAACTTCATCAGTTCTATTGCACTGAAGAGGGTGTTTTCCCAGATGAGTGATTTCTAGAATATTTGATCTAGAGTACTATATTGGTATACTATGGTTGTGAATTACCCATATAAGGTGTGTATATGTTCATTGTATAAGAATAATCTTATTATATGCCATGTAGACATATACCAGTGTAGATATAACTGTATTTTATTTGTTAAATGATTTTTATATTAGTGGTGTACTACTAAGTATTTTTATACTCACCCATGTATGGGATTTTTGAGCACATGTTTTAGCTTCAATAGACAATTGAACTGTTTATAGAGTCCTAGGTGGACTAGGACCATAAAGTGCTTAGTGAGACTATATAGATGGAGGTGAGATACTACATATTTCTAATAGTAGTGAACAAAGTTATTTTAATGTTGTACTTGTGTTTTAAGACTCTTTGTGGTGGAATTTTATTTATCCCTATTTAATTTAATTTTCTTTTTATCATACTATGGTTATAAGATTATATGTATGCATGCATGGTTGTTCAGTTGTTTTTAATTTCATAATTTTATTGTCTTGGAGATGGGTCCATTTGTAAAGGTATATAGTCTAAGGTCTGGCATGTCATTGATATGACTTCTCAATGCTAGTATCCAACCCCCGACATATTGAAGGTGAGTTTGGGAAGACATGACATGGGTCCACTTTGGATGAGTTGTGACTTATGAGATGATCGAATCTCCAACATTAAAAAGGATGATAACCAATGAAATAGATTTTTAGTCCATGAAGAAGTTGAAAATAAGAAATGATGATCACTACAGTGTTGAAAATAGTGATTTTTAAGATAAGTATAATGATGAAATGAATAACAAAAATCATGTCTCCTATTTCAAACAAATTCTAAAGAGGTAGAGTAATGTGTGGAAGAAAACCCTTACTAAAATGTTTTATATGGGGAGGTATTTATAATATTTTTATGAATTTTCTGAAGAATAAATTTGGAGAATATAGAGATAATTTGGAATAAAAAGCTCGATCGAATCAGTGAAACAAATAATCTAGGTAAGATAAGAAGTAATTTGTTGCTATGAAAAAATTCTCTTAAAACAAGAGTCATATATTGAGTAAAAAATTTGAGTCTCACTCTATTGAAAATAAATATTCATAAGATGAATGTTCTGAAACATTTATATCCTTATTTGAAAATTTTGATAAAAATGAACATTTCTTAAAATGTAAAGAAGAAGTAGTATTTAAAGAAAACTATTGGGAATATTATCTATGATCAAAATATGTTTTATTTATTGAGAAAAACACAAAACTGAAGAAAGAAATCAGAATTATGAAGTACTAAAGTGAAAGGAATGATGATGGAAAAATAACCTCAAACATGAATATGAGTATAGAAAATAAATTATAAATCTCAAACTGAGCTTTTTTTATAGGTAATTATGGTAGAAAATATTAATAAAAAATTTCTTATATAGAATATGAGGTTTTTAAAACTCCAACATAATCACTTGAGGTTCCAAGTGCCTTATAAATGATGAATGAGAATTTTAAAAAATCTTCATAGGTAAAAAATAAAAAATAAGAAGCTACTGAGATAGATCATTCCAAGAATAAGGTGAAATCATCACCCACTAAATTTAAATGGTCATTTAATTTTTCTAACTATGTTGGCTTAAAATAAATTTAGGACATATTGGATAGATAAAGGATGTGTTAATCAATCACATTAAAATATTTTATGAAAACCATTGTAAAAAAGATTTTCCATATTTGGAGGGAAAAAATGATATTACGATCCTCAACCAAATAACTATAAGGAAAGATCATATTTTAATAGACATAATTTGTATACTAAAAAAGAAAAAGTTCCCATAAAGAAGAAAGTAAAATAATGATATTATGTTGTTGAGAAAACTTTGAAATCTAGATAGAGGAAAAAATTATGGATTCTTAATAGTGGTTGTTCCTCAAAAATGAAAAATGATTTAAATATCATAGAATATATTGAAAATCATGATGTAGGAGAAGTTAAATTTTGAAATAATAGTTCCCTAACAACTTGAGGAAAGTGAAAAACTGAGATTGATGCTTAGAAACTGAAATATAATAAATTTTTATATGTTTATGGGATTAAAACAACAAAATGAGTGTTATAAACATCCATATGATTTAAATAAAGTGTTATTGAAGAACTATTCATATATCATATGAATTTTAGTATAAGTTAGTGTTTTTATATAGAGAGAAATAATCAAAAAAAAATCTTTTTGATTAGAGAATATTGTAACTCTCATTATGTGATTCATGGGGATGAAAAAAAGTAATGGAATCAATGAAAGTGGAATCTCAGCTAGTAATGTGTGGGAATACATTACAAATAATTTCATATAATAAACTTACAAAATTTAATGTGGAAATATAATTTTATTTTAAAAACCTATTAGAAGTGGAAGATGATTGGTAAATGGAATAATAAAGTTGAAATTTAGTCTATCATACCTCTTGAGATTATATAGTCTGATATTTATGGGATGGTGGGACATAAAAAAAATAAATTTTTTACTCTATTAATTTTATTAACGAATTAAATCAAATTCCAAACATAATGTTTTTGAATAAAAAATCAATGGATGCAGAAATGTTCCACTTTTTTATAAGGGAAGTTAAACAAGAAATGCATGTTTATATAACAAATATGATAACCAACAATGGAAAGGAGTACACATTTAATGATTTTTAATACTATATTAATAATCATAGAATCAATCATCATAATACTACTCTATTATCCCCTCAAAAAAATTGAGTGGAAAAAATGGAAAAGAGATGTCTGGTAGAAATGGGAAGAAGTATTCCAGTTTAGTATAAACATTCTATGTTTTATAGAGAGAAACTATTGGTACTAATATACGTGTAAAAAATAGATTTTTGTAAATTTTATTATCCAAAATGACTTCCTATGAGATTTGGAAGAACAAAAAACATTTATGAAATATTTCATGGTTTTTTGGAGTCCCTACTTTCTGTAGAACAAAATTATAGGTATTTGAATATTTCATAAAATCTTGAAGAATAATTTTCATAAGATACCCATCAAATGGAATAAGTTATAAATTTTTAAATAAATTTTCACAAAAGCCTATAAATTATTATGATGTAAATGATTATGAAAATCCAATGTCCTTAAAAAAATATTGAAAATGTAATGGAAGATAATTTGAAGAATTCCAATGATAATGTAAAAAAGTGAAGATAAATGTAAGAAAAAATAGTTATATGAAGATCTAGATGAATCATGTGATGAAGAATGTAATATAAGAATAAGATATCAAAATTTTAATACCACACAAATACTGGTTGAATATTGGAACTTTATAGGAAATTAGAAATCACCTGTTAAAATAAGAAGAAGGTTTATATAATAAAATTATAAATCAATTAACTCAGTTGAACAAGAATAAATTTCAAGTACATCTTAACATAATGAATGGGTTGGATCTATGATTTTAGTGTTAGATTAGAATTAAAATAATGAATCCTAATAACTAATTCCATGGCCAACATTAAAGAATTTAAATGGGAAAAAATGTTTGTATAAAAATGTTTAATAAACATGTGTGACGTTTCAAAAGAAAAAATCCTGAATTGTTTGTAATGTTTGTTCATATATGGAAGGAGTGGATTATAAAGAAACATTCCCCCCTATTTCAATATTGGACATAATAATAATTTTATTGGAATTGTCTTAACATTATTTTTATAAATTTTATCAGATTTATTTCAAGTCATTCTTCTTAAATAGAGATATTGGGAAAGAAATTTATAATGAGAAACATTGTGGGTTAAAAATTGAATGTGATTTAATAATGGAATATAATATTAATAAAAGATATTACACTATAAAATAAACATAATGAGTTTGGTACTCAAAAAATGATATGCACTTGAAGAAATTGAATATTTCTAATGGAAAAGTTGACAAAAACATATATGTGAAATATATGAACTTAGGTAATCTGATTGACGTAGTTTATATTGATGGAATAATATTTTTTTGCGGATAATGAAAATGAATATAAATAATTTTGTGATAAAATAATGAAAGAAATTAAAAAAAATAATTCTTAGAGAATTTACATTATTAATAAGCCTATATTTAAAAATAAGGAAAAATATTTTTTCTATAAAAAGAAAAGTATGCAAGGGAATTTATATAAATGTTTAAAATGGAATATTGCAATGAAATCTCTACCCCTATATAAATTTTATTAATAATTAGTAAATTTAATTTAAGTAAAGGTATTATTTATAATTATTTTCCAAGTTGATAGGATGTTTTTTCCATATTACTACTTCAAGGATCAAGATATTTTATTTGGTTACATTTTGTGAATAATATCCATATAATCCGAAAGAATCAGATATATGGGAAGAAGAAATTATTATATGATATATAAAAGGATCATCTTCTTATAGGTTATTGTATCAAAGAATTTTTTGTATATACTTTCCGGGATACACATATGTTGATTGGGATGGAGATCAGAAAGATAGAAAATTGACCTCAGGAGGAACCTTTTCCTGGGGAAAATGTTGTGGGAGATTTCATAATAAGAAATATATTTGAAATACCTTGAGTATAGGTGAGATAGAAAATGGAATCTCCACCCATTCTGGTGCAAATATTAATTGGAGGAATGTATAGTGGGATGATTTGAGAGTGAATATTTTCAACCATTGAAGATCCTTTAGAATAAACAAATTTCCATTCATATTTCAAAAAATCATGAAAAATATTCAAGATTAAAACACATTGAATTATAGTATGCTTTCATAAAATCGAATGTTACTGGTGGAGATGTCATAATGGAATAGATTTCAATAGAGTATCAAATAGCTATTGTTTTCACCAACGATAAGCAAAAATAATGGTTTTTGGAATTAAGGTTGTGACTTCATGTTCATCCTTTAGAAAATAATTCATAAAACTCTTAATAAAGTACACAAATTGTTCTTTGAATTATGTGTAAAATTATGAGATAATATATAACTTTTTTTGAAAATAGGGAGGGTAATATTTTTCCAGATGGGGGATAGTAAGTACAATTATTTCATAAATTAATTTGATTCTATTATTGTCATAAAATAAGGGAGAAGAAAATATTGATAGGGAAAACGTGCTAGGAAATTTATTTTAATATGGTGACAAATTTTTATTTCATTTATTCTTGAAATTCATTTTATGAAATTAATTTATATTTTTGTCTAGTGTCTGAACCATCATTATGAGAAAATATATTTTTGGAAAAATTTGAGCATAAGAGAGGTGTTAAAGAATTATGAGCTGTAAAAAATTTGTGTTGTTAAAATTTGTTTGTTAAAAATAGTAATTTTGATGAAATAATATCATTAATAATGGTTTTGATAAATATGTGAGAAATATGTTACTGAAAAGTTTGTTTAGAAATGTTTTTATGGTGTTGGTGATGAAATTTTAGGGATTTTCATTTGAATTTTTAATAAGAATTCCTATAAATTCAAATGAGGCTAAGATGTTCAAAGCTCCCAATATCATAAGAATCTCAAGATATAATAATTTTTACAAAGAGTAATATATACATTGAGACACTAAACCAAGTCCACTAGATAAAAGATTCTTGATATTTATTAGTTATAATATTGAATAAGTTACACCAAAAATAATTTGACCGGATGAAGAGTTCACCAAGGCGATGAGTATTGAAGCTTTGTTACCAAGCACACTTTTCTAAAAAAAGTCCCACTATATTGATATTTTCTGGAAATTATTAATAGTAATGTTTGTAAAAAATATGTAGTGAACATATTTTTATTAAGATCAATGTATTGAGTTTTATATAGGGATATAAAAAATAATAAAATAAAAAAATCTAATAGATGAAGAGAAAAAATGTGTATTTCAAAATTTTATATATCTAAAAACAAAGAAGAAAAAATACAAGTTAGATTCAATAAAACATAATGTAGGAAATATATGCCAAGAACCAGAAAAATAAATTTTCATGTGAATACAATCTTTAGAATATGCAATAAATTAGTAAGGAGTCTGGAATTGGATATTGTTTACAATGAAGTGGATATTGAAATTTTTTAGATAAAATATTTTAATTAAGTTTCTAGTGGAAAAGTTTCTTGTTACAAATAGATTGATGTTAAAAGTGGAAAAGATATCAAGTCATTCTCAAATTTAATTCAATCAAATAAACATCCATTGGAAAATCATCTATCGAGAAAAATCTAGTAGAATAACATTTCTAATAATAATTTTTGTGCTAAAGTAGGATGAATAGAAAAAGTCATCCTGGTGAATAAAATTAGGAAAGTGATGTTTTATGATTCGATAAATTAATAATAAAAACATTTCCCAGTATGGAGAGGTTTTCAAAAAATTAATGTTATGAAAAAACATGAGAAAATATTACATGAAACCTTGTAAAGTTCAATATAATTATAATTTTTTACAACGATTTTGAAATAATTTGATATCCAGCATATTTTTAATTGACAGTTATAAGTTCCTTAAATTTTAAGGTTAAGTAAGTTGAGAATATTCATAAATAATGAGAATTAATGAAACTATAATAACATTGATAAATATTCATTATTTTATAGAATCTTCCAACACATTTGGAAACATAAATAAATAATGATTTTGGAATGTCAGTGAGGGGGAAAGTGATATTCATTTCATTCAATTTATACTTTGGTAGAACCTATATAAATGTTTTGAAAAGTAAAATTATACCAAATACTCATCATACATATATAAATATGACACGTTGAAGAATTTTTGATGGACTAGGTTTCCAAAAGAGTTTCCTTGTAATATGAAGAGAAGTACATGATAATGAATTTCAATCAGAGGATTTGATAGAGTTTATTGTTTAGTGATACCCAAAAAAGTTTATCATATATAATTTTTTAGTACAGTTTGTGTAAAAGGGTGATTTTAATTAGAGAGAACAAAGTTCTTGAAAGTTGTGCAGCTTCAAGGAGGCACGTTGGATGAAAATTTTCAAGATGGAGGAAGGGCACACTAGAAAATCATTACCATAAGGGATTTATGAACAAAATTTTGGTATCTAAATTTACAAAGTCTCAAATTTTTTCATATACTAGTTTAGTTATAAAGACAATATAAACTGATGGGATTCAGTATAATTGTACCCATCAAGATATATAATGATTCTAATAAATATTGGCTCAATTTTTAATTCACATATTTATAATATTGAATTTCCATTTTCTGATGGGAGTATCCCTTGAATGGATGAAGTATCTCACTATAATGCCAAACCATGTAAATCTTATTATCCTTTTTTAATTTCATATAATTTCATGCTCATAAAATTGATATAAATGTTGATAAACTGAATTAATCTAACATGTTGTAGGGATTAAATTACATAAATAGTAAAAAAAAATTAAAAGGTTACCACATATTCTATCTTCCTTCTTAGGTAGTCATTGATCTAAAGGAAATTCATTTAAAATTCCTCCAATTTTTATTATTTTGGTCAATGTTTGGGATTATTATTTAGAAACATAATTAATTTTTAAATTTTTTGATTTTATTTAAACTCATACATTTAAAATTTAATTTTTCTATTAAATGAACTTTTAATCCATGTGATCTTTATATCATTTAAGCTAAAACTAGTGGGTGAGTAAATTATTCTTAACATTAATTATTAAAATCACTCATCTTCTAGTTTCATTTATTTATTCTATGTGATACTTATTTGTGTCTGTTCACTTATAGAAAAAGGTGTGTTTTTAATAACATTTGAATTCAATGTAATAATTGTTTAAATTTTTTCAATGAAATTTCAAAATCAGTCACTTTTTCAAAATAGAAATATTCTTTTTTTAAAAATATTATTTTCAGTAGAGTAATCATTCATAGTTACTAGAAAATGTTTAAGGGGGAATTTTTTTCATAGAATCTCTTAATTGACAATGTATGACATTCATTTTTTAGATAAATTGATTTCCACCAAATTTGATGCATCGGTTGCTTCTAGAAAATTAATGATTTTATTGTGGGGGAATTTTATGTGGGTTTATTTTAAGACCATTTCATGACATATATTATGATAAATAATTGAGTTTTAAATATCACAATATGATTTAATGAAATATTAATGAATGTTCATCATTTATTTGGAATTTTCATTCTTTAGTATTTTTTTTAAATATTTCTTTGGTTATTTAATCACAATAATTTAATAGATTTAATTTTCTATATGTTTTTATAAAAAATATTTTAATGTTTTTGATGGGTTATCATTATAATATAATATTCATTTGATATTGATGAATTTAGATTTTGGAGTGAATTCTTTTAGTTTTCTGTGTTATAATTTGTAATGGTTTTTTTTGGAAAACATATTAATAAATATTTTGAAAAATGGATTTTTTTTGTTCAGTTGTTTTCGAAAAATGTTTCATTTTGAATTGATAAAAGTCACATGGTTTTAATTTTTTAAAATGATGACTAAAGTTAAAGATTCTATGACACCCAATTCATAAGGTTATCCCACACTTTTAAAGTGATACATAAAATTAGTCGATCTCAAGAAAGGTTACAATGACACATCTAGATTATGTAAAGGTATCACTAAGCCCCTACCAACCTGTGTAAGGGTAAATGATTCAAATTACATTCATTAGGGTATCCCCATGTTTTGAATGAGGGTACATTAAGATAAAACTGCTCACATAAGGGTACCTTTCAAGAAAAAAGATATGATAAATGATCAAACCATGATAAAATCAACTCATGTTAGGATCATCTATGCCCTATATGTCAATGTAAGGGTATTTTATATAATTAAAACACATTAATCTCTAATTATAAAAGGATATAAAAATTTAATAAATTTATCTTGAGACTAAGATAAAGGTGAGGCTGAGGGCCACATAAAATATTATAAAAGAATCTTGAATTATTAATTAAGAACACATATTGTTAGATCACAATTTATAAGAGGGATTGCGTAGGATTCATACAAATAATATGGTCCACAATAGACCTTAACTCCAGGAAAGCATGTATTTGATGAGTTATGGTTTTGTGAGCTATTGAGTTATAATTCATTTTTAAACTACTTTTTAAATAGTAAGACCTCTACATTAATTAGAATTATACATTATTTCAATAAAATTAAGATGATGATATAGATCAGAGAGGGGGGTAACCATCAATTTTGTCAGACCAAAGGGACATAGGTCAAGTGAATAGGAAAAAATTAATAGAGAAGATTCCGAAATTATTTATCCTTTTTATACATATTTATAATTTCTATGTGTTTTCATTTCATATTTTTTCCACTATTATTATCATTTGTAAGTAAATCTTTTTTAGTTGAAAAAGATTGGAATTTATTGAATACCTTTTCCTGCTCTAGTTTATATTAAATAGTGGAATTTTCAAAAGTATTATTTTTCAAAATTGTTCTCATTTTCTCTTCTTTATAAGCATTTATTCTACACTACCTCATTAATTTATTTGTAAACGGTGGGGGATAATTGGAACATAGAGTCTCAATTGAATTTCATTAAATTAAAAATGGTGATGCTAGACATTCTCTATGAATAATAATTCATATAATAACAATTGATTGAAATATCAGTATTAGGACAGATTACTTGGGATGGATTGTTCAAAAATGATTTTTTGGTGTTTTAGTTCCCTTATTCACACCTTCTTTATGCTGCTATGTTTTTCTTTTTACAAAAGGAGGCCTTTTCATGATTTTTTTCATCCATTTTTCCATAATTTAATCAATTGTTTTTGACCATTCTCGATTTATTTTATATTTCACAATTCATCCTCTATGACTTTTACTATCAAGTATTCATTCATTATTCAACATTCATCATAATTAGTTACATTATTTTACCTTTAATGTGGGTCTCTTTATTCTTTATTTCTTTATATTTCAGATATAATTAACCTTCCCCATAGTTTTACCATACTCACTAATATCTATATAGTAGGTAGGTTTTATAAATCAATAATTTCCCTAGAATCAATAATTCTGGGTCATTATAAAAATAAAAAAAAAAAATGAATCTATCATTGAAACATGTGATAAGGTCTCTTCACAGTCAACACTATGAATTTCCTTGTTAAATTTTTCAATTGGATGAGATTTTTAGGTAGACACTCCACCATCCATATCTTTTTTCATATAAGAAATCTACATTCACCCTACAGGTTATACCCCTTTGGGTGCGTCCACCACATTTCAATATTTATTAGTGTATATAATTTTCATTTTAGATTCAATGGATTTAAACCATTTCTCAGATTAAGAACTATCAATGGTCTCATCTAGGGATGTTGGTTTATATTCTTATGACATGAATTAATCATCATTTTCCACACACAAAATCCATATCTCTTTAGTTTTTTATGAACTCTACCTAATATTCAAGGTACATCTATTACTTGAGTTGATTCTTCACCCACAACTATTTATGGAATAAACATCATTTACATCTCTGGAATAATTATTATTTATTTGTATTGAGATTCTCTAAGTTTAACAGTACCCCCACTAACTACATGATAAATAAACTCCTTCTCAAGTAATTTAATAATTTAGTCCCCAAACACTTAGTTCTTAGTAGGGTTATATAATTAATATATCATTGTTTTTTTTGGAAAAAATAACAAATAATCACTTGTTGTATTTGTATTCAAGATTATCAAAATTCAAATGGTGCATGAATAATTAAAATATATAAATATAAAAAATGTAATAATGATTCATTTCCCAGTCTATATCTAATATGATGCCTTTATTACTATTTTATATGGAAGACAATATAGTGATAATATAGTATCTTCTAATGAATAACCCCATATTGTAATTTGATTGTCAAAATGACTCATCATTAGTCTAACCATATATAATAAGGTATTATTCCTACACTAAAATACAACATTCTATTAGAGTATTCATACATGAGTGATTTATATAACAATTCCTTAATTTCTCAATTGATCAATGAAATACTGACGTTAGTATTATCCACCATGATATGATGAAATAATCTTAATATAATTTCCATATTTATTTTTTTACTTTTTAATAATATCCAAGCATTTTTTAGAGATTTAAAACTCATTTTTGGTTATATAGACATAACCATACCAATAAAATTCATAAAAAATAATATATGTACCTAAAACCCCAAGATTATTATGTAATCATGGTTCTAAATAATTAACAATGTATGAAATCCAAAACTCAATTAACTCTTTAATATTCTCAACATAAAGGAGTTTTTTCCATTTTTTTCAATTAAACTATATTCGAGATTCTAAATGAATTCATTATAGAATGATTTTAATAATCCATATTTATAGATTTTTTGAATTCAATTATTACATATATTTCCATAGTGGAAATTCTAAAGGTATGTGAGATTAGAATCAATCATTAACTTCTTATTATAAACATTATTGATAGGATTATTCTTGTCAAGAATATATAAATGTATTATATTAATCTTGATTCCATAAAAATATTTTTCAAATATATAAAAGAGATTTTGTTCATAATAGTGAATGAAAATACTATCTTGTCCAAAAATGATAAATAAATAAATTTTTTAGTGTTCGGATCTTAATAATATTCTCACAATTGTATACTTAATACACTAATAAAAATCATATCATATATTTTGACTTTTAGAATAGTAACATTAGATCCATTTTCGACATATAGATATTCTTCAACCATCGCCAATTACCTTCTATCTATGAGTGTTTTTTCAGAAACTATGTGTGATGCACAAATACTATCCAATACACATGTTTCAAATTTATGAAATTACCTTCTATAAAAGTCACATTTTGATGCTCATAATGTTGTTTTCTTTGCAAACACCTCTCAATACAAGATACAACTTGGTAACAATTTTATAAGTTATATCTATAACGGATATCAATATGACTATCATGATATAATCATTAATATATAATAATGAAATATCTATGTGTGAGTGTCATGTTTTTAATATTTTAATGTATTTTTTAATGAAATTTTTGATTTTATTCTAATATTTTTAGAACATATCCCATGGTGAATATATTTTGAAGCACACAAATTTCCCTTACTATGCTTATATTGAATATAATTAAGTGTGTTTAAAATATATATTAATTATATTTTCACAACTGAGGTAAATTATTCAAATAGATTATATTTTTCTAAATATATAAAAATTACATCATGTGGAAACTTTAGAAATTTAAAATCTCTTTTGTGATTAATATGTAAATGTGAAATAACCTAAGTATCATTATTGGACACATGAAACATCCTTACAGTGGCACATTAATATCATAGAATTGGTTTTGTAAATAATTTAGAACATGGAAAAATATCTATGATATATTGTTTTGGGTCCTTTGATATTTTTACCAATGTCAAGAAAACCTATGTGGTTTAGTTTTCCTATATGACATCGGGTTTGCGGACTTTTCCTATATGGAGTATGATTTTTTTATGTGTACTGATACTCAAGGTTGTTATTATCATTACATATTTTTTTTGTAAAATTACATAAATTTTTCAAAGATTTGGATCAATATTTGGGTAAATAAGGTGTGGATGACTTCCCTAAAGCTATAATTAATAATAATAGTAAAACTAATAACTTATTTATATGTTGATGTTTTTTGACAAAAGAATGGAAACATCGATCTAAAGAATTGTAAATTTTCTCTATGGATTTAAATTTAAGAAACAAGATAGATGTTTCCTATGAGCGTACATTGATGATAAAATTGAGTTCAAATTATGAAAATATATAATCTTCTCCCTACACTCTAAAAAATGCTCTATTCTACCCAAAAAGAAAAAGACATAAAAATTATTCTACCACAATACCTTCAAGAAAAATCATTTGTACTTTTATAATTTAGTTGTTGATCTTATTTGGAGAATAAGTTTATTATGATAGAATTCATGTGTAGTATTATTTGCTGCTTGAAACTAATCCCCTAAAGTATTGATTATTTTCAATATCATTGATCCTCAAATGTATGTGAAAAAACCTCATACGGAGTGTGGGTAAATAATTGTATATATATTATAATAGTATCCCATTAAATGATATTACTTCCTATTTTTAACAAGTAATTATTCTATTCACTCATGTCAAGCATTCCCCATGAAAAGAATGGAGAAAATAAAAATTCACGAAACATGTTGACAGAGTGTTGGTGGAGTGGAACATGGGATATTTGTGACCGAAATATTATTGAATATCATGTTTTAGATTCTCTTGTTTAAATTTAGTCAGTTATATAAAAACATTTAATATTTTAATGGAAGTTATGAAAATGATGGTATTGAATTTAAGACCAAAACTCACCCCCTATATAGCCATTGTACAAGAAACATAGGAAACTATTTAGTATCAGAGAAGTGACTTAGATTTCATAGACATTAGTAAATTGAAGTATAAAGATCTATCTCTATACTAATATTATGGATGATAAGAAATAAAGAATATCTATGATTAGAGCACACCACTTTTATAAGGAAAAACATGGTATCTAGAAATCTAAAGTTATTTTATACCTAAAAAATAATTCTACGAAATTCTACTTGAAAGACATAATAACTTTTAAGTTTTATTCTAGTGAACCAGAGCTTTGATGGGCTAATAAAGATGTTGAATATGATTAAACTCTGTAGTCATGAATTCCATCATACACTAATTAGTTCTAGTTGAATTCAATTAAGCCTCTAAATATATTAAAACCCATGAGATATGCGAGATAATATTGATATCTTATAAAGAAAATGAAAATGATAGGTAGTTATGAAACATCACTTCCAAGTTTATATTTGAAACTTTTAGAATGATAAATAGTAAAATAATTGCACAAATGAATGGAAGGTATATAAAAAAAATTCGTATTTCTTAGAACTCATACTCTAGAACCATATCTTTCTCTTAATGTACTTAGAGTAATTCCCTTAAATGGAATGGTATATCAACTGCTATCAGACAGTATACAACCAAAAGGTATTTTAAAATGAAAGACATCATTAGTACTTTTTAATGTATGAAGCTGAAATGGAGACTAAGGCAAGAAATTATAGGATAAATAAAAATAAAAATTCTTATTTGAATGTATCTATTTCAAAGGATGAAAATAAATCAAAATAAATATTACTATTATATTCATCTAGTGAATAAAAATCAAACCATTCAGACTTTGATGGTGGAGTTTCTCAATTGTAATTAATATTAAAAGTATATTATATGAAAATAATATGTTTAAATAATACCATAAAAAATATAAAAATTATAATGGAAATTTTAAGGAAGATAGATATTATGAATACAAGAATCAAGGAGGAATAAAACCATATTTTCCTCAACAATAAAAGAAAAATAAATCATAGAAGTCTTTCAAAATAAAAATAGATTTTAAATGAAAATGAAAAATAACTATAAAATTAAAATGGATTTCTTCATAAGGATCATGTAATGATTCATTATTTGATTCAAAATTTTAACATTCAACCTAGTGAGCTAAATATACTTTATGGAATAGGAACCTAAGGTGAATTATTATAATTCTTATTACCACAAATCTAATTTTGACACTAAAAAATACTCTTTCAAAGAACATAATGTGTATTTTTCAATGTTAGGGGATTAATATGATTTACTAATGATGAAAAAGTAGGCCCTTATTAAATCAAATTATGTCATTTAAAATGAAAATTATTCTTTATAAAACGTGATTTTATATTTGAAACTAAAATTAGAAAAAATTATTATAACTTGTATTGAGTATGATGATAAGATTAAAATCTTATAAAATGATATTAAATCCCTCAAATACTCTAAAATTATTTATTCTAAGGGGAAATATATCTTAAAAAAATTTTACATAATAATAAATCTCATAAATAAAGATATGAAATAGGTATAAATGGTGGAAAACCAAAGTAGTACAAAAAATATTTTGTTTCTAGTATTAAATAAAAAAGAATATGTAATGTTACATTATTTCACTATAGAGAGTCTGTAAATTATTCTAATTCATTTAGTATTAAAAATACTTAATTTTTTGGTGTTAATCCTGTTTTTATTTCAAAGAATATTTCTTAATTTAGTGTTGTAATTTCTATATAGCACAAGACAATTTGAAATACAAAATCATTAGTCACTAATACTGAAGGACACAAAAGCATATGGAAACTAAAAAAACTAATTGTTTGATCTCTGCTTATAGATAAAATCATTAAAAATAGAAATGAGAAGTGGTACATGGATCATGGATTCACCAGACATATGGACGGATATTTTTCAAACATTAATTCACTAACAAAAATTGATGGAGTTTATGCAATTGTTTGTGCCAATGATAATTGAAAAAATATTGGACTTTAATATGTTTTGAAATATAAATTAAATCCATATAAAAAATTCTTTATTTTTGAGCATAGAATTGAAACTTAATATTTACTTCTAAACATCATATTAAATGTTACATTATATATTTTTCTACCAATTAATTTTTTGTATTTGATGAAATGTCCTATAAATTTATGGCACCCAGACCTAAAAATATATAAACCATAGTTATTACATATTTTCACAGAAGAAATTTATTTTTTTTGAATTTTCAAATTAATGAATCACGAATTTTGAATAAAAGACTAGTACATTATAATGTTTATTTAAAAAAAATCCAAAAGAAATATGATTCTAGATTTTTCTCAACTTATATTGGATAAAAATACAATTTGAGATGCATTCCAAATTGGTATGAAACACAAGTAATCTTTTAAATAAATTAATTATGTTTCTTCTTTTTATCCCTTGAAACTTATCTACATGGTTTTTAGAACATTTATAATACAAATCCTATGTGGTAAATATTTTGTTTATATATTAGTTGATAATTATTCTATATTTATATGGTTTTAATTTTTTATTGATTAACAGGGAACATATTTTATTTTAATTAGTTTTTTCAAACCTGTTCAAAAATGAAAAATTCCAAAATTATTTATTTATTAAGTGACCGTAAGGGGAGATTTTAAAAACCATGGGTTCAAATAAATTTTGTTCAAAACATGGAATAAAACATAACTTTACCACACATAGGACAACTCAATTTACTACATTATCTAATAAGAGAAATAATATCTACAAATAATATTATTAGACTATGTATTTGGAATATAGAGGAACAATTAATTTTTTGGATGAAGCTATTATGAAATCATGCAGTATCAATAATGGTGTTCTAATCTGGATTATTTTAAATAACACACCATATAAGCTATGGAATAATTGAAATCTCAATGTGGGATAATTCAATGTTTTTGAATGAAATGTTTACATTATTAACACCATGGAAAATCTTGGTATATTTGATACAAATTATCATAAATGAATATTTCTAGGTTATTATATAAATTCTAAATTTTGTAGAGTTTTCAAAAACAAATAAAGGATTTCCATAGAATCAAATAATGTAAAATTTAATGAATATTAACATTTTGATCACCAAATAATCAATCTTATGAGTTATGAAATTCCTCAAAAAATGAGACTCCACCCTATTTTTTACTATAAAAATGATTATGATTTGGAACATTATTTTAGAAGAAATAATACTAAATGAATAAAAACTGTAAATACCCAATGTTATCATATATAGATATTACAACTTAATATTTCAATATTCATTACATTAAATAACGATCAACACCAGAATAATTTTTGTATAGTGCTATTGGATAAATAAAAAAATAAAAAAAATAATTCAAAAGAGTTTTTCATTATTGACCATTTAGTTCCTCATAACTAGTACCCTTTTTAGAAATATTATAAAAAAACCCTTATTAATGACTTGGGGAAACGAAACATCAGAGAGGGTGAGATCATATGCTTAAAAAGGGAAAACACTATAGATATGAATGATCATATGAAAAATATATGAGAATAATTATATGAGAACATGAGAGTAATATTTGAAAACCATACCATATAAAACATAGATCATAAACTTTTGTCATGGAATAAATATTGACAATTTATAATACTTAAATCATTAAGGAATCAATCAACATAATCCATCAGATCATATCATTGGAATAATAAATATGAATTTGGAGTACATATAAGTGTATAAAATAATTTCCATAGTAGTCAGGGATCATTTCAAAGGCTATCATAGTGGAATGTGTTCACTCCCAGAAAAATCATTGTAGTCAGGGTTCACTCCCAAGACATTCATAGTATAAAAATTAACATACTAAACTCAGATCACCCCCCATTATAGTCCTATTGATATACACATATATAAATCATTATCCAATGAATTGTAGGGATATATAAGTCCATCCCATACTTCGTTATGATGTGGACACTATCCTTGATTATAAAATAACCATAATCCTTGGTAATAAAATAATCTCCTTCCTTAGTTATAACATAATCATCATACATGGTTATAATGTGATCACCATCCATTGTTATAACATAACCAGTGTCACATAATATAATCAAAACATATGTATTCCATAAGATCACAAAACATTCATCACATCATAAACCGTGAAAATAATTGGGTTTTGTAAAAATTTCCTCATAGCATATCCTATGGAAACGAAACAAGTTTCATAATCATTTCTTTATTACCTCATAGTATAACCCATAGAAAATAAATAGGTTAAGTAAAAAATATTTCATCCAAAAATAAACTATATGAAAAATAATAAATATGGTATCTTTGTTTCTCTTAAATCTTAATAATATTAAATGATGTCATCTTAGATAGAAAATTATTTCTAAAGATAACTTGGATCATTTCTTGAGGAAAATAGCATTTCCACTTTGTAAATCATTTTGAAAATTGAATAAAACATTATTAAAATCTTTTTATATGAAAATTGAAAAGTAAAATTATAAATTAATCTTCATATAATTTATTTAGAATGATGATGAAAAAATTACCTTTATGTCATACACATTTAAAAGAAATATTCCATTCACATTTTCTGTAAAATCTAAACTAGACTTATTTTAAAAACAACCTAAAGATTATTCTTAACATAATAAAAAATTTAAAAATGGTAAAAATGAATTTAATCCAACATATAGTAACACTAACACATTATTTAAAATATTATAGAAAACATGGATATGGATGAAAAATAGATTTTGACTAATGTTAGAAATAAAGTCGTGTTTTTGTAAAAAACATTATTTGGAAATATTACATACATAGAGAGTGTAAAATTAAATGAAAAATATATTTTCATCAAATAACTATATTAGAATAAAAAACATAAGTTTCTTGAGAAATAGATAATATGATATCATCGTCAAAAGAATAATCATAATCCCAATAAATAATGATATTGTAACAATGAAACCATTAACAATTTGGTATCTTTTGAATTGTAAGCCCAAATAAATCATAAAATAAAATTAAAAATTAAATATCATTAATAGAATGGGATTATTTATATAACATGTGAAAGGGGAATTATTACACCTCACAAAATAATATAATTTAATAACATAACATATGTCTCCCAGAAGAAAACTGAGGAAAAAATCACTTACTATAAGTCTCGATTTCATTTGTAAAAGTTATAAACACATATATAAAAAATATAGTTTTATTATAAATCTATTATATAACATATAATTATACGTATAATACAATATATTATTTACTTTTGACATTTTATTACTCATTTATTAACAATTATTTTCTAAAATTACATTTTACATAATAATAATGTTGTTTTTAATGTATGATTTGATTATGTATTTTCAGTCATTTTCCATGGATATTGATTTCATAAAATAAATAATTTTAACCATGAGATAATTATAATTTATTTTTATTATATTTTTAATTAGATTAACCCATAATATTTTGAGATAGAAAATGAAATACACCGTTCATGGAGATGGTAAGCCCTATGTACACATAAACTCTATTTTCATTTTTTGAAGAGATAAAATGAATGAAAGGTAATTAATATATTATATTTAAAAATAATTTTTATTACATATCTATCTTATATATTCATTATATTTTCCATTATTACCTTCCATGCAAATAGTTAGTAAAACATGATTCACATCCCTTCATGAGTCGGTTGTCCATCGAACACACAAAACACATTATCATAACCCCCATAGAATGGAAATTAAGAGGTAATATGTAATACCATAATTATAAAAGTATAAATATGTTACAAATATCTTATATATTTAATAAATATATCATTATTAGCATCCATGTAATGTTGAAATGATAAATACATCACATCAGTTTGTGAGGCAGTAGTCTGCGGTACACATAGACAACATTATTTTTTTTCAATCGGGTGGGAGGTAAGAAGGTAGATGTGGTATTATAATTAAATATGTAAAATAATACCATAAATATAATATTTGAAAATTAAATCCATCCTTATAACAATTTGTGAGAATTTGTGACTGAAAATGAATAACATCAGTCTGTGAGGTGGTAGTCCGTCGTACACACGATCAATGGTTTGTTTACCCATTTTGTGGAATTGGAAATGGATATATTTTGTGTAATTAAAATATTAGAATATATGTATATTTTTGAAACTATTTTTATTATATAATAATAATAATTGATAATTATTTTAAAGAATTGGAGGAACAAATAATATAAGACACAAGGTTAAGAATTTTATATATTCTTTAGAGAACCTCTTCAAGTTTATACCTAAAGCATTAATATGAGTTTTTAAGTATAATAAAAGTTATAAGAGATGTATTAAGGGATTTAGATAATAAATTTTTTTAGTCCATGTCCAAAAAATAGGATTGGAAGTGTGAATAGGAGAGGATTTGGGCTTCCTTTTATTAATGGGGGAGAGAACATACACAAAATATTAAAAAGATAAATCTGTATCCATTTTCTTCACATTAAAGGCCCAAAATTGGTTATTATAAAACAATAGGGTTATATTCTTTAGATATATACATAAAATGTGTCTTGGGCTTATTGTAAGGTCATTTTATTTATTATTGTTTTAGTATAACCCCCAATAAACCCATTTTAACCTTAACTGTGATGATTAAATTTTATTGTTTTTACTATCCAATATAGTGAGAAAATAAGTTAAATATAATATATAATATTAATTATTTTTATTAAAAATATTGAATAACGTTTTCCAGATTTCAATCATGTAATTTGAAAATTTTTATTTTATATCAAACCTATAGACCTGACAAAAAAGTTGTTTTCCAAATATAAAATCAACAAAAGTTTGTAAGTTTTTATATAAAAATATAAAATTAAATTCATTAAATTGAAATAAATTGTTTATTTATAATATAAATGAGTTAATTTTACTTAAAAAAATTTTAAAAAACAATTATCCTTATAAAGTCTTTAAAGGAAAAGGTATTTTTCAGTAAAAACTAGTATATTCTCTATTCAATGAAAAATTAATATTTTATGAAAATTACCAAAAACGCATCGTAAGATAATTATGAAATTCTAATTTAAAAAATTAATATTATTTTTTAAAATAAATATTCAGAATTTGAAAAATAATAATTTTATAATTTTATCACAAAAATCAATAAAAACATTTTTTAGAAGATATTATTTTCGAAACATATAAAGGCTTTAGTAAAAATTATGTGATTTTTTATCAATATATATTATTAATATAAAAAAAATTACTAAATATTTAAAAGGTGTTTGTTCCTTTTGATATTTCTATTTATAATTTCTAGGTTATAATAATCATGTTTAAATGACAATAAAATAAGTATTTTCACTCTTCATCAAAAAATTAATCAATTTAGAAAATTTCCAAAAATTAACCCTAAGATAATTTTGACATGTTGATTTTAAAAAGTAATTTTATTGTTGAGATAAATTATCTAAAAGTATAAAAAATAATTTTTTTTATTTGTTAAAAAAATATTTTTTTGAAGAGATAGTATCTTCGAAATAGATAAAGACATTATTAAAAAATATGTGCTTTTTATCAATATATTTAATTTATAGAAAAAAGTATACAAAATATTTAAAAGGTATTTATTCATATTCATAATTCTATGTTTAATGGATTGGTTATAAGATACATGTCTAAATAATTAAATAAATATTATATTTTCGTTCGTTAAAACATGATGTTGTGTGTAACACAAGATACCAATGAAATTTAATTATTTGAACAAATAGTTTTTAAAAAATATGGGTATTACATTATAACCACCTTAAAATTAATTTGAAACTAAAAATTAATCAGTTTGGTATATGGAAATGAGCATAATTCCACCTCATTAAATCATTAGTGTCTCACATAGATTCCTCAAACTAGTTGTTTCACCACAAACCATTGATTAGGTGAGTGGTCTGGTTGCATAGTACTTTCTCCGTATGATCCAGAATATCCACTGGTTGTTCCTCAAGAAAAATATCATCACTGAATGGTATACGAACAATTTTTAGTATACGTAAATTATCAGTAATTCTCTTACATAGGATGGATTTATGGAATATATCATGGACATAAGAGAGGCTTAGTGGAATCCCCAACAGATAAGATACCATCTTGATACGATCAAGAATTAAAAATGGCCAATATACCTATATATTAACTTTATCTTCTTTCCAAGTCTCATTTCCCTCATCCATGGATATATTCATAGAAACACCTTGTCTCAAACATCAATCCCAGGTCACTGCATTTATTATCAGTATAGCTTTTTGGTTGAATTTGTGTCGCTCAAATATGTTACTTAATGGATCTTAAATTATCTTTCATTATTTTTGCAAGCTCATATCTCACCAAATCTCTTTCTCCAATTTAATACCAATAGATTATAGTTATACAATTATTTATATAGAGTTATTGATAAAGATCCATGATAATTCTTATGTTAAATCAACTGTTTTCTGGAAACTCAACTGGAAGAAGGTGTCGATACCAATTACCTTTTAAATCCATATAACATGATATCAACAAATCCTATATGGTTTTAATTTTTCTCTAATTTTTAATATGTATATGAGGATGATATATAGTTATGATTCTCAACATTGTATCTCGAGCATACCAATGACTTCATTGGAACAATGTGGTAAACCCCATATCATGGTCACACATAATAGAATATTGTATTCCACGTAACATTACCACTTAATTAATGTATATATTAAAAGTATTATCAATAGGGAAATATTCTGTAATAGATATGAGGTGTGATGAATTTTTAAGGATATTGACTATTATCCTTATAACATTACTCCATGTTGATATTTTGGGGAGTCCGATGAAAAAATGCATGGTGATGTTTTCCCATTTCCATTCTGTTATGGGTAATGTTTATAAAATCCCCTTATAATTTTTCCTGTAATCTTTAACTTTATGAAATACCGAGAATAAATATAGAGACTCTAGAATATCTCTCTTCTTTCCATACCAATATAAATATTATTTATAATCTCTATATATATTTTTAATTTTATGATTAATAGAGAATCCAGAAATATGAGCCTCCTGTAATAGATCCATCAAATATGGGATTGATAGAATACATAAATTATTCCTAAACCTTATCGTTCCATAACAATAAAGTTAAACCTTATGATCATTTCTCACATTCTTCTATAGATCAATATATTCATTTTTCATATATTTAATATTCTCTTTTATGGATAGTTGAAAACCCATAGGGGAAAGATAATATTTCCCCGTTTCCTTCAATATTTATAGATATATACTTTGAGAATATATAAATATAGAATCTCTTGGGATACACATCATGGATAAACTATCATGATCTTTAATAGTCAAATCATTAACCACCTTATTCCCTTTCCCAAAGTTGTAATGTATTAAGCAATTTGAATCCTCAATCAACTCGAACCATATTTTCCACTGCATATTCAATTCCTTCTGTGTGAATATATACATTAATGTTATGTTATCAGTATATATATTATCCTATAATTAATAAATACAATTCATCCACAGCTTTAATGCAAAAAATATCATTGCTAACTCTAAATCCTGATTTGGGAAAAAAATTAATGAATAGTCAATAATTTTAAGGAATAATCTATAACTATGTCATTATTTATGAGAGTTTATCCTAATCCCATATTAGATGAATCATTGTAGATTCAAACCATTCTGCACTATAGGGTAATGTGCGCACATGTTTGTTTCCTAATATTCACTTTATTTCTTTGATATTTTACTCATAGTTATCAATCTACAGAATCCTATCTCTATTTAATTTTATCTTGGAAAGAGGATTATATTGTGGTGAGAATTTCTCAAAAAATATTCTATAATATCTATCCAACCCAAGAAATCATAAAATCCCAATCATAATGGTGGGTCTGGGCCAGCATTCATTAACTTATATATTTTAGGGATCCTCTGATGTACCCTCATATGAAAAATATGTCAAAAAATAAAGCATTTTGTAGAAAAATTTCACATTTTTTTTAAATTTTCATACAGTTTTCCCTTCCTCACGGTCTTCCATAAAATCCACAAATTATATTCATGATCTTATATTACCTTTGGATACATAATAATATTGTCTATAAAGACTAATAGAGATTGATCTAGGTAATCTCCAAAGACTATATTCATTAAATCCCTAAAGATACCATGTGGATTTGTAAGACTGAATGGAATCACTATATACTCATAGTGTGTATAAATTTTATGGAATGACGTATTTGGTATATCCTTAAATAAATTTTCACTTAAACGTGTACAATTCCAATGGGCTGTATTTCCATAATTGTCTCCCAAAATATCTCTAATTTTAAAAAACTCCCATCACATAAAACCTCAAAAGTTGTGTATAAGTATTTGAAATTATGATCTTACTTAAACTCAAAAATCCATAATGGTATCCATAAATATTATGTTAATTTTATATGGATACAAATATAATTCCAAAATTAACACCATAATTAGTTGTCTTACAACCCAAATACCATTTGTAAGAACAAATCTACATAATAATCCTTAAATCCCAGTATATAAATACTTAAATACTTACACATTACTTAGTAAAATGAAATAGTTACTTATATTTTCTGTAATTTAACTCTCAGATTAAGTAATTGATTTGGATAATTCCCATGTAACCACACATAATACATTGAAATCCTGGACAATTGTTCACTATATGACCTGGTTTTCCACATGAAAAACATCTTACCACACATTTTAGTTATTATTATAGGTACTTATTCCCACCTTCTAGATATATAATACGTTTAATATTTTTTCATATATGTTCCTTACCACATGATCTTTCATAAAATTAAATCTTCCCCTTATTTGATGCATTAGGAATCTCACTGATGTTAATGTTTCTAATCATATATCATAATATATTAATATGAATAATCATAATATCTTTCTCTCCATTCATCATCCATTTTGACTACTCCTAAATATATTTTCGATCACATTGATGTTTACCCTAATTCATTAGGGTTATATCGATTAACTAAAAACAAAAATCATAATTTGAGAAACCCTAATCATAGTGGCCAATATATAGTCATGAAAAATCATTTTGGATGACTAAATTAGGGAACCTTAATTTCAATCATGGACATATTAGCTTCAACCTAGGTCACCCATGGTTATTAGTTATTCAAATCCTTCATGCTGGTTCATAAAGATTTTGTGTTGTGACTTGACCTGAGAGGGTGTGGAGCTGGTGTCTGTTATCAATTACAATAGCTTTATTACAAGGAATAAAATCCATAAGTGCAAGAGTTTAGTATCTTTGTAATATACATACATACACGAGTCTTGTATTACAAATTAATACACTAATTACAATATAAATTTGTTTCTAAATAACATATTGGATAATATAACTCCATCGATTATATCCCTTCATATATTTAATAGTATTCTCCATGGAATACTTGGTAAAAGGAATGAAAATAACAACGAGATCAAATGATCAGTAACGGTAATGTATATATGAATAAATATTTAATCAATATGAATAATAATTATGAAAGGGTAAATAACAAAACACACATACCATGTAATCAATAAACAGAGAATGAAATACATAAACAATATAGAAAGGTAATAAATGAATACATGTGCAATTTAATTAGTGAACTAAAATTGAATTGAATCCATATAATTTATCATGTTAAAATATTGTGGATAATAAATAATGAATCAAAAAGAAATTTCTATGAAAGAAATGATTAATTATTGGATGTCATGTCTAAGGCACATGAGGAACAATATTGTCATCATCCATCCTCTAGAAAATTTTAAACTATGGATAAAAATTTATTTAATTTTCTCATCTTATTTTTATCATGGGAACCAATCAATGCATTGAGGATCTATATAATGAATGACCCCAACCATTAATTTCAATTCCAAATCATTCTGTATATTGAGTAATCAATTTAATAAAAAAACAATATGGATTATCAAATATAAGTATGGAATAAAGAATTATGAAATATCAATATTTCCATAAAAAACAAATAGATATAAAAGTGGACATTTTATGTTAAAATGGTATATATTTCAGGAAATAGTAATATCCAAGCTAAATAAAATGGGTAATTTAGGGGAAATTAAATTTTCCATGATTATATGATATTGAATATTTTTAAGGTGATAAAAAATAAATCCAGGAAGTGAATGTGAATATCATCCTTTTCCAAATCAATTATAAACCATTCAGAGGAATAATAATAATGGTATTAATAAATAATATCCAAAGTGAATTAAAACAAATTTTTGTTGTCATTGATGAATGTAAATACTATAAAAGGACCTTTAAAAACATTCATCAGGAAAATATCATTTTTTATCCTCCTTTCTATGAAAATCACTTTTGAAAAAGTTTTCCTAAAAATGTATATTTTTAAACATAAAAAGGAAAATTCAATGATATGAGGGTTAGTAAATACTTCTTTTTCATGTGAGGTAAAGAGAACCTTAATTTTAAATGGTAAAAAGGTTATAAAAAATATTTTTTTCAGAAACTGAAAACAAGATTCCATTAAAAACGTCGATAAATGAAAAAGGGTACAAATGTTTTTTTATTAAGACATGATAAATACATTTTTGAATCACTTTTATGAAAAAAATTTATATGAAAACATGTTCTATGACTAAAGAGATAAATTATGTTGAGTTTTTTTAAAAAAAATTCAAAATCATTTTAAGTAATAAACAGTTAAAATTGGTAATATTACTAAAAAATGTATATAAATAACTAGAGGATAAGAAATATTTATGGTCTATTAGACAGTGATCAAATAAATTCTTCTAATGGATATTTATGTGTCAATAATCCTAAATAAATTGAGATTTTAAAAGCAAACTCTTGGTAATATTATAATGTTGGAGTGAGAATTAATCAATGAGTATATTACATGTATCAACTATAAATCCACATATATAATAAAGAATCCATCAATAGATATTTAATATTATTATTCAAAATATCTCAGAATATTAATGAAAATGATGAAGTAAAATATCCTAATCAAAATAAATTGAGTTATGAAAACTTTTCCCCATCTAGAAACTTTTAATTCAAATCCACTTAAATGAAATAATTCTAATTGAAACTAAAAATATCATGAAGAATTGTTGAATCATGATATTATATGAAAAAGTAGCAGTATATGAACAATATATAATAACTTAGGAACATAATAATAAAATTATTGTTTTAATATAATGTTAACAATAACAAAAGGAAGTCAGATTTCAAGGACAATCTTTTAAAACATTCTCTAAGAGAATATTCTTTAAACATTTCAATGTGTCCCATACCACTATAAAACATTTGTATCCTGATATCCAAGAAGAAATAACATTAAAGGGAACATATAAAATCATGATAATAAATAGATTCAGGATATAAAATTTCAAATTGATGTGTATACACCATATAAAATAAACTAGGCGAATAACCACAAATAATTATCAATGGAATGTAAATTGAGACGAAATCCCCTACCCTGGTTCGATTTGTCTTCTGGGTATGTATATTTTTGAATAATAATATTATGTTAATTATTTATAGTCATTAGAAACTTTTTAATTTTTTTCATAACTTTTATATCACTTATAACTATATTGTATACAACTACTTAAACAATTATTTTTTACATCAGTTGTTTTAACCAAATTTGGTTTATATTTCAAAAACAACTTTGGTAGTTCAACTATAGTGAATGGGGTCATTATATAAATTCTCTATAATAATAATGATGACATAATTATCATATTTTACATATATTATACATTAAAAATCATTATATATGGTTATGAAAAATTAATCAACATTATAATCATGGAGACGGTAGGTCATACGTACGCATGAGTAACATTCAAATTTTTCAATGGTCGATATAGAAAAAAGGTAAGTAACAAAATATTTTTATTGAATTATAATTATATCTCACATGCTATTTTATTTATTCGGATTTAATTAAATATATAGTTTTTGTGATATAAAAGTAATCACATCTTTTAGAGGAGGCAACATTCCACACATCCATGGATGACATTATCACTTTTCAATGAATGAAAAGGGTAATAAAGAAAATGATATATATATATATATATATATATTATATTATATTACAAGAAATAAAATTATTTCATGAATATTATATAAATGTTTTTTATTTCTCATATTTTTAATTATAATCATCCTATATACATTCCATGTATCGTGTGATCAAATAAGATCACTTTTGGGAGGTGGTAGTCTACACTTCCACAAACGGTGTTATCATATAAAAAAATTAAATGTAGAAATAATTGTCTTATAAAATAATTTAACATGAAAAAAGACATAATATGTATCATATATAATATTTTTAAATAGATTTTCCATCATAAATAGTTCCATGATTGGTAGTAATGGATGAACAAACAAACATTGTTTCGGGAGGTAGTAGTTCGTTGTACATATAAATAGTATGTGTGGTACTGATAAAATATAGGTTTATTTATGTTTGGGTTGAAAACATTTTATAAAAAATATTAGTATATTTAGGATATGGTTTATTTTATAAAATCATGGAATAATTAGAGTTTAGGGTGTGGATAATGATAAAAATCTAAATATCTTAAGGAAAGATGTTACATATTTATTGGGCAACTCCTTTTGGTTTGCACTAAAGGGATTTCTTGGATGGATTTATGACCAAGGGTATGTTTATAAGATGTGTTGAAGGATATTTTTGATCTATTTGGGCTGATATTAGTTAATCCCAAAGGTATTGCAATTTTTTAGGTAGATGGAGTGGAGGAAGACTTTTATAGTGAAGGAGGAGGGACACTCTTGTAATATTTTGAAAATGGAATTTCATACATGTCTTTCAAATTGAAAGAGGATCCAATAATATAAACTTTGAGATAATAGGGATTAGAGGGTACAAATATGTCCATAAAATGTATTTTTTAAAAGGTTTTTAAGTCATTTTAGCACTTAATATTGAGGACTCATCCTTCAATAAGATTAATTTTACCTTAATCATTATAATTAATTTTAATTACATTCAGTAATATTTTTTGTAAATAAAACTAATTTAAAATGGTTTATGATAATAAATTATTCTGATTACAAATATGGAATCCATTTTTATAAATTTATAAAACATAATTTGTAAAAAATAATTTGAATTTAATCCTGTAAACGGGGCGACAAAGCAGAGTTTTAATTAAAAAACAACCAAAAGATTTATATGTTTTTATAGACAATTTTAGAGTAAAATTAATAGTAATGACCTAAAATAAATTAATTGATTAAAATAGTATCCATTTTAACTTTGAAATAAATTTAAAATATAATATATCATTATAAATAAATCAGATGAAAAATCCATTTTGAACTAAAATGTAGTATTTTTCAATATTCATTAAAAAAAGATTCATCACGGTGAAAATTTGAAAAATTCACCCTAACATAATTTTTATGTTTATATCTTTAATATGAAGATAATTATGACATATATACTCTATGATCTTTCTTAAAAATTAACATAAAATAAGTATTTCATTAAAAGGCGTAAAAAGTGCCAAAATAAAAATATAGTAATTAATTAATAAAATTTGGTTTGTTAATATCTTATATCAATCGTATCTATTGGATGAATATAAAAAATATTTTAATTAATATATATATGTATATGTATATATATATTATTAATATCACTCACTAATTAGAATTAATTTATTTATCATAAATAGCTAGTATAAAAATAAATTTCCATAAAATATTACCTTTATTTTAAATTGGTTATTGTATTCATTTAAAATTATTTTTTAAGTACATAATTCAAATTATATTTGGGTAAGACATATATTTTTATAAGTTATTTAATACTAATCATAAAATCTTGTTTATGTTTTTTATTTTAAATAATAACATTTTAAATATATATTATTTTTCGGTAAAACTCAGTCCTGCGTGTAACACAAGCCGTCAAATAAAATCATGGTTGTGTACGTCGTACACTAAATGAGTATCACATGAATTGAAAGCTATATATTATGATTAATTTATTTAAAATAGTAAATATATTAAGTATCGAGATATTATATTCTCCTATGCATTTCATGTTGCATGTCATATATGCTATCAAATACAATGTTCATACTTTAGATTTTTAGGGTGTTACATTTCCCCACCTTAAATAAATTGCATCCTCACAATTTAAACTAGATATTGGTGATATATTTTTTGATATTTACAATTTTTAATTTCCCATATCATGATACGGGTTCATAAAATATCCTCTAGAAAAGATAGAATGAGAATCACAATGGTCATATGGACTAACATGTAACCAAGTCTCTAAGTATTAGAACATTAATGGAAAGTAGAGATACGTATATAGAGTAAAAGTATAAATATTTATAGGGAGTGATTGCGATCATATATCAAAAACAACTAAATGATCAATATAATATTTAGGGCCTCAAAACCAAAAATCTGAGATGACTTAGAAGGCCCTCGGTTAAACAAAAATTAAGGTATTGGGACAAAATTTTTGTTTAAAGATTCTTTTCCTAATTTTGATGAATTATTTTAATTAAAATGTGTTCTAGATATATTTATGTAAACTTAATTTCAACATTTGTTTGTGGTTAGATCAATTTTCAAATTCATTCAAAAATTAATTTTGATGCCTGAAGCACTAAAATACATTTGTAAATAATTTTAAGGCCCAAAAAGAGTGAAAATACAACTATTTGTCTCTAACTATAATCCAAACTTATATGGTAAGTACATCAATATGTAAACCTAAAAAGTAACACTAATGGATTATCATTAGTATATATTCATTAAATTTTTCAACTAAAAACAATGACATATTAATTGGGGAATTTCATAGGTTAGTGGTTGTAGTTAAACCCTAATCATCCTTTGGTTATGGGTCCAGGTCCCATGGCCTTACTGAATTTGATGTTTTGTCACTAGGAATACGTGTTTTCATTTTCTAAACCATGTTCATATAATGTTTAGAAATTAATATGAAATAAATACTTCAAATAATCTTAATCAATAAATATTGTTTCATCAAAGGTTTTCAATACTACCCTAATACATAAATACATAATCCCTTTATTTACAAATAGGTTATTTCATGGTTTGGAGTTTATACTATAATATTATTTATAATATTTCTAAATTATTAAACCTTATCATCAATCTAAAACAGATTAGCTTTAATGTATGTTATTCATTGTAAAAATAATTTATAATGGTTTGTAAGGAAAATGTGAATTATCTTAATCATATCCCTTGAGAGTGTTAATCTAGGTGCACAATAGGGCCCATTTTTGTGTACTAGGTTACGTAGAGTCAGTCCCGACACACCTCTTTGGAGTTGTTACACCTAGGTAAATCTATTACCGAACACATTCCTCTTATAATATCTAGATAGGGGTGTATTTTTTAAAACCCACATAATCTATACTCTACCAAAATTATAGTGTGTTATTCGACACTTATCCTAATCTTTTACCTTAGGGTTACATTTATAATCTATGTTTCCCTAAAAATAGTTCTGAAGGATTATACTAGACATTCTTTGATACCAAATATAGCGACCTGTCCCTAGAAGGCCTAAATATGGTGTCTGTTATCAATTACATTGGCATGATTACAAGGAAACAAATCATAAGGGATCAATTGTTTTTTATTTTTGGTAAACTCGATACATATATGAGTATTTTTATTCAAATTAACACACTAATTAAAATATAACTTTTTTATAAATAATGGGGAGGATTTCATTAATCCATCTAGTGTATCCCTCATACTTATATAGTATGATTCTTAGAAAACTGGGTAAATGGGAAAAAATAAGGGTGAGATAAAATGTTTGGTAAGGTTATAGTACATCAAAATCAATAAGGAATATATGATACTAATAATCATTTCATAATAAATAACAAAAGAAAACATACCATGTAATCAAAAACACTAAGAATTAAGTATATAAATAATATGGAAAGGTAATAAATAGAGACACATGACATTTAGTAAATTAACATAAAATAAAATGCATCCATATAATTTATCATGTGAAAATATCATGGATAATAAATAATTAATCAATATGGAATTAATATGATGCTAATTATTAATTAGTAGACTTGAGGTCGAAGACACATAAGGACTTATACTATGAAGATCCATGATACAAATAGTTTAAAACTATGGATTGAAACCCAATTAATTTTCACAAATTATGTTTCTCATGATAAATTATCAATGCAATGAAGAGATATATAATGTTTGGGATCAAATCATCATTGGATGTGTAAATTATTCTTCATCTGGAGTAATCTATTTAATTAGAAAACCAATATTCATTATCAAATAACCTTATGGAATAAAGAAAATGGAATTATCAAATTTTCCCTAGAAAATAAAATAACTATAAAAGTGGTACCTTATATATAATGGTTTATGGTTTAAGAAAAAGTAAAATCCACCATAAATGAAATAGATATTTTAGAAGAAATTCAATTTTCAATGATCGTAAGAGATTTCATATTTCAAGGGGACTAAAAAATATATCCAAGAAGTGAATGTGAATATCATCCTAGTGAAAATCAGTCAAAAACCATCTAGAGGAATAATAAAGATTGTACCAATAAAATATATCCCAAGTGGAGTAAAATAAATGGTTTTTTTCATTGATGTATGAAAATACTATAAAAATATCTTATAAAAAATTCTTTTGTAAAATATCCTTTTGTTTTTAAGAACATTTTTTAAATAACCTTTGAAAACATTTAATGAAAAAAGTAAACTTTTAAAAATACAATGGAAACTTCAATGAAAAAATAGTGAGTAAATACATACATTGCATATGAGGTATGAAGAGCATTCCTTTTTCAGGGTAAAAATGTTACATAAATGCTTTGTTCTGAAAGTGATAAAAAGATTACTTTGAAAACGTTGGAAAAATAAAAAAGGGTAAACATAACCTTATTATGTCAATTTTGAAAAGTTTTTTAAAACCTATTATAAAATGAGGTCTTTAGAAGATAACAGTTTCTCTGACTAAAGAGAGAAATGAATTAGGAATTTCCTAAAAACATTCTCCCAAATATTTTGAGTACCAAATAGGGTAAATGGTACTATTACCTAATAAAGTTCATGAATAACAAAAGATAAAAATATTAAAGGGATTATTATATAGTTATAATATAATTTACTCTAATTGAAATTTATTTGTAAACCAACTCAAACAAAATGATATTGAAATGTAAACCCTTAGAAATATTATAATTTTGGGGTGAGAATCAATCAATGTATAGATTATATGTATTAAATGTAAAGAAATATACAGAATGTGAAATACATCAATAGATAGTCTCAGTGAGTATACACTTAATAATAGAATATAAATGACACTAAGGAATTAATATAACCCAATGAAAAGAAATTGGGTTATGAAATTCTTCTCCACTTGGTATGTTTTAACTCAAATACACAAATATGAAATAATTAAAATTAAAACTAAACATATCATGAAGAATGATCGAATCATGTTATTATATGATTAAGTGGTAGTATATGATCCATATATAAGAAATTAGGTGCACAAAAATAATTTTATTGTTTCAATATAATGTAACCAATCACAAAATGAATTTATATTGTAAACCCAATCATTAAAAAAATTCCTGAGGATAATAATCATTAAACATTCCAAAGTGTCCCATACCACATTGAAACATTTTAATCATAATCTCCATAAAGGAATAAAATTTAATAAAACATATAATATCATGTGAAAAAATCTTTTTTGGATATAAAATTTCAAATGGAAGTATATACACCATATAAAATAAACTAGGTTTATAACAACAATTATGTCTCAATGGAATGTAAATTGAGATGAAATCACTTACCATGTGTCTGATTTTTCTCATGTGTATTTTAATTCATAAATAAACAATTTCTGTTAATAATTTACTTTTATGAGAAAAATTTTCATGTTTACCATAAATTTTATTTTATTTATTTCTATATTGTATACACCAACATAATCAATTATGTTTACGTCATGTTTATTAAATAAATTCGGTTTATATGTCAAAAAAAACATTGGTAGGTCAACTATGTTCAGAGGGATCATTATATAAAATCTCTAGAATAATAATCATGAAATAATTATCATATTTATTCTTTAATTATAATTTAAAAAATAATAACTAAATATGGTTTTGAAAAATTAATCAATTTTAAAATCATGGAGATGTTAGGTCATACGTACGCATGAGTAGCGTTCCAATTTTTCAGTGATCTTTATTGAAAGAAGATAATTAACACCGTATATTTAAATAATGATAATTATATAATACATACCATGTTATTTAGTCATGTAAACTTATATATATAATTATTGTGTTGTAAAATTAATCACATCATGTCGAGGAGGTGGTAGTCCACACATCCACTAATGACATTATCACTTTTTAATGTATGAAAATGGTAAAAAAGAAATTATATATTTAAATATATATTATATTTACAGAAAGGTAATTATTTCATTAATATAATATAGATTTTTTATGTCTCATATGTTTAATTATAGTCATTATTTATACATTCTATGTATTTTGTGATCCAATCACATCGCTTTTAGGATGCGGTAATCCACACTTACACAAACATTATCATCATATTTATCCAAAATAGAAAATAATAGGGTATGGCTTATAAAAAATTAATTATGATTAAGGACATAATAATTATTTTATTTGACATATATAAATATATTTTCCATTATAAGTACCATTATGATAGGTGGTAAAGGAAGGACGAACAATTACCATTTTGGGAGGTGGTAGTTCACCGTACACATAAACAGTCTATTGATTATCCATTAGATGGAGGTGTTTATGAGTATAGGTATAACCCTTAGAATAAAAAAATATCATTATATTGAGGATATGATTGTTTTTATACAATAATATAACAGTAATTGTTTATGTAGTGGTGAATGGAAATAAAATTAAAGAGTATCTTAAGGAAAGAAGTTACTTTTCAATCAGGTAACCCCATTTTGTTTTCATGAAAAGGATTCCTTGGAATGATTTACGACCAAGTAAATATTTCTAGGATTATGGGAGGAATGGTTGGTATCTATTTGGGTAGATCCTGTTTGAGACAAAGTGGATTGAGATGTGTGAGGATGTGGAGTGTAGGAGGCCTTTTATTGTGGAGAAGGAGTGGCACTCTTGAGATATTTTGACAATGGAATTACAAACATTGATTTACATTGAAAGTGGATCCAATAATTGAGAAAATTCTATAAAAGGGGTTATAGTGTCTAAAAATGGGATTATAGTGGCTTTTGTAATGTCTTTAGGTTATTTGTTCCCTTACGATTAACATTTAGTCTTTTATTAAGCTTAATTTTACCATAATTACTGTAAATAATTTTCATTACATTCACTAATATTTTTGGTCAAAACTAAGTTGAAAATATTAAAAACTATAAGTTATTTTAATTTTTAATATTTAACCCAAATTTTCAAATACAAGTCATATAAGTGGAAGAATATAATATAAATTTAATCCCACAAATAGAGAAACTCTATGTGTTTTTAAAGTAAAAACATCCGAAAGTTTGGTATGTTTTATAATCAATTTCAATGTCAAATTGATAAAAATGAAATAAACTGGTTTAAATTAAACAAAAATTATCTAATTTAACATTTAAAACAATTTAATATTTAATTTAATCTTATAAATAAATCAAATGAAAAAGTATATTTGAACTAAAATTCAATATTTTTCACTATTCATTAAAAAATATAACCATGTTGAAAAATAAAAAAAACCAAACCTAACCTAATGTTTATGATTTTGTCCCAAATATAAATCTTAATTTTAAATATATAATAAATAAGTTTTGAAAATAAATTAATTTAAAATAGGTTCTCCATTATAAGGTGGGATGTTCTTTAATAAAAATATAGCATTTTTTTTGCATAAAATTGGGTTTTTATTATCTTATATCTTTCAGATCAATTAGATGAATATAGAAAATATTTTATTGAATATATAAATAAATATTACAATAATATCACTAAATAATTTTAATTAAATTAATTTATTAGGATAAAATTACTTTATAATCATTCAAATAGTTTTTTAAATATTCTATTTATTTTCAATTAGCCCTTATATTCATTTATAAATAATCTGTTACTGATGAATTAATCTTATATTTATGTAAGAAAAATATTTTCCTAAGTTATATAATACTTTTTATCAAGGATAGTTTAGGTATTATTATATTAAATAATAATATTTTAATAATATATTATTTATCGATAAAACAAAACCTTGCATGTAACGTACGAAATAGAAGAAACTCATTGTTACATATGTCACACTCTGACTCAGTATAATTTGAATGGAAAGATATAGATTACATTTAATTTTTTTAAAACAGAAAAAATATTATAATATCTCTGAATATATTATTCATTTATGCACTTGGTGTTGCGTGCCATACAATTTATTAAATACAATGTTCCTACATTAGATTTCTAAGGTGTTCCAATTTGTGAATTTCAAGGATATATACACCAAAGTGTCAAACCAAGGGCACTGTAGGGTTCATTTTCATATATCAGGTAATTAATGGGTCAATCCATACATTCCTTTTTTTATGTTATTAACCCTAGGTATATCTATGAAAAAAACCCATATTGGGGTGTAATTTTTCTTGAACCACTCGCTTTATTGTTTACTAATTGTATAATATATTTTTCTTTTTTTTTGAATTATCCTCGGACTTATCATTATAAATATCCCTGGTGATCTAAAAAAATTCTCATCCTAGTTTCCAAAGTTTATCTAAACCATGATTAGATACTAACTGTAGAGATCCAAACTTTTAGTATATAAATATTACATATTAGTATAATAATATTCATTATATAAAATGATGATGAAAACTAGAATATTTTAGGACTATTGTATTTGAAAACATAGAAGCATTAACCAATGGTTCATTGTAGTTTTAAATCATCTTCTTCTTATTTCTTTATAACTACCACCCTTCTTAGACATATCATACATAATACACTTCTTCATAACCTTGGGAAAGAAAACATAAGAAAGGGTGATATCAGATTCATTGAAATATAAAACAAGGGGACACTAATTATCGTAGTGTCATATCATTAGAGTAGGGGTATTAGAATATTATAATAACATTTCAGAGCCATATCCTGCATATTATAGATCATAATCATTAGTAATGTCACAAATCATGAAAATTTATAATATAAAAATAATAAAACAATGATTTAACATAATCAACGAAATCATATCATAGGCCTAAGACATAGGATTTTGGAATGAACATAATAATAAAAAAACCATTTACTTAAAAGTAAAGGCTCATTTCTAGAGCTATCATAGTGGAATGAGTTCACTCCCCAAACAATAATAGTAGTCCAGGTTGTCTCCCAAGACATTCGTAGCAGATTATGTCCCTAACTAAACTAGTTTCACTCCCCATTATAGTCCAATTTACCTCATGATATATAAATAATTACTTAATACACTAGAGAGAGATATAGGTCCATATCCATTGTTATAACACAACCACCATCCTTAGTTATAATGTTACCACTATCCTTGGTTATAACATAACTACTAATCTCGATTACAATTTATCCACCATCCTTGGTTATAACATAACTACCATTATATAATAAAGTCATACATATGTGTGCCAGAAGATCATAAAACATAAATTATATCATATCTCATGAAATGAATGGGATTCAGAAAAATATATCATAGCTTAACCCATGGAAAAGAAAATGAGTTTCATAAAAATGTCATTATTCCATCATAGCATAACCAGTATAAAAGTAATGTGATTCATAAAAATCTTTTAATCATAAACATAAAGAATCTAGATAAATAATAAATATGGTATTGATGGATAAAAATAATTATAAGAAACATTAAAGGATTCCATCTTAGATGGAATGTGATTTTGAAAGATCTCTTCAAATATTTCTAAAGGGAAAAAAGCCTTTCTAATTTGGAATTTTTTTTTTAAAAAAGAAATTCATTAAAAACATTCAAATTAAATGTATTTTACCAAATGATGAAATATTATAATTTGAACATTTAATAATTTAATTGTTATGACAATATAAAGTTTTATTAACTCTATACATGTTTAAAACAAATATTCAGTTCACATATTCAGTAAAAACAAAATGGGACTTGTTTGGAAAATGAAATGGAGATTCATTTTAAATTTTATTTTGATAAAAAAATTAAAACAAGGCTAAAATGACATTGAAAAATCATATACTAACATTAAAAAATTCTTGAAAACAATTAATAAAACAAATTTGTTGAAGAAAAAAGTTTTTCTAGCAAGGAGAGAATTAAAATTTAGTTTAATTAAAAACATTATTTTTTGAATATGAAGTACATAAATAGAGGAAAATAAGATGAAAACATGTTTTTTCTTGAAATAACCATACTAGAAGAAAGTTAATTATGTTTTAGATAAATAGATAATAATATTTCATCATTGAAAAAATAATCATATATAATCTCGTTAAACAATTTGATAGTAACATCAATACCCTTACCAATTTGTTATCATTTGAATCAGAATCCCCAATAAAGAGTAATATAAAAATTAAACATTATATGTTAATAATATATTTATATTCATTATTTATCATTCAAAAGGGGTAGTATATATACGTCAGAAAATAATAATTGTTTATAGAAGAACATATGTCTCAAAAAAAGATAATTGAAACAAAAATACCTTACCTTAAGTCTCAACAACATTAATACACGTTCAAACCTCCTATATAATAAATATAAAATTTTATATATCCTTTAAAAACCATTATAATATATATATTTCAATATACTATTTACTTATTCCATTTTAATAACGGTTTGTTTATAATTAATTGTTAAAAACAAATTTTTGGTAATAAGTGTCTGGGTTTTCATAGATGTTTGGATATTATATTTTTAGTAATTTTACTATGATCTTGGTAACATAATATATATAATTACACCCATTATATAAATATAATATATATATTTGGTAAATATTTGTTCATAGTAACCCAAAAAAGTTTGAGATAGAAAATGAAATACATCGTTCATAGAGACAGTAGGTTATACTTATGTATTAATGTTGTTTCTATTTTATCGATGGATGAAACAATAGATATTTAAATAGTATATTACCTTAAAATAATAATTTTTATGTCATATTTATTGCATATATTCATTAAATTTAACCTTATTACCTTCCATACAAACCGTTAGTGAAAACCGAATCATGTCACTTCATGAGGTGGTAGTCTGTTGTACACATGGACAATGTTATTGTATCTTCCACTAAATGTAAAGTAAGTAGCTATATATGTACTAAAAGATAAATTTTTATAATTATGTTAAAAATACCATATATATTAATTTAATCTATAATTATAAACATCCATTTAAAATTGAAATGAAAAATACATTTCACCGATGTGAGAGGAGGTAGTTCGCCTTACAAATTAGGGGAATTATTATTTTCTAACAGGTGAGTAGGTAAAAGGTTTATTATAATTTTAGAGGTATAATAATAAAATAAATATCATATATAAATATTAAATCCATCATTAAATCTAACCATTATAGGTGGTGTTGGAAAATGAATGACATTAGTTTGGGAGGAGGTAGTTTGTCGTACACATGATCATTTGACTCATTTACCATTTAATGCAAGAGAAAATAGATATATGTTATTACATTAACATAATAAAATCTCATAATATTTTATATAAATTTTTATATCAGAATAATTTAAGAATATTTGAACGAGGAGGAGGATAAAATAAAACACAATGAATGGTTAATAATTTTACCACTAATTTAATGAACCTATTTAGGTATATACCTAATTAATTATAAATAGAGTTTAACAATAAAAAAATAACTATAATAGATTTAGGGGGATTTGGGAATGATATTTTGTATATAATTGGTTGAACTACCAAGTTTTTTTATGTGTGACGAAGAGATGGGAGTGGTGGCATTTTATATATGGGGGACATGACACACATGAAATTTTTTAAATAAGTAATGTGTACCCACATCTTTGACATAACACACGACTCTAAAAATGTGTAATTATATACAATTTTAAGTGATATTGTCTAAATAGGTCTATAAAATGGTTTTTCTACATGTTTTTATATCATTTTTCCTAAACCATTTTAGTATAACACCCAATAAACATGTTTTAACCATAACCATGTTAATTAACTTTTACTATTTTTATTATTAATTATGGTAAAAATTATGTTGAATAGATTATATAATATTAATTATTATGATTCCAAATTATATATTATTTTTTAAAGATTACATTTAAAAATTGTAAAGATTTAATTTAAAATTCAATCTCTATGTGTAATAAAAACGTGTTTTTCCAAAGAGGAAATATCCAAATAATTAAAATGTGTTTATATCAAAATTTAAAATTTAATTAAATAAAATTACCTAAATTAAATTAATTATAATATAATTGATATAATTTTACCTTTAAACCCATTTTAAAATTAAATAAAACATTATAAATTATTCAAAAGAAATGTAAGTTATCAAAAAAGCCATTATTTGTCACTATTCATTGGATTTTTTTCAAGAAAATTAGAAAATATTGACCATAATATAATTGTGATATTTAGATATAAAAAAATATTTTTTATTTTTTTAAAATTTAAAACTAAATACAATTTATTATTTTTTCCTAAAAGGAAATAAATTTGTTTTCTAAGAATATAATATTTTTGAAATATATAGACTTTAATAAAAATTATTTAGTTTTTTATCAATATGTTTTATTTATATAAAACCATTATACACAATATTTTTAAGGTGATTATTCATATTCTTACCGCGTATTTTAATGTCTAGGTTATAATGGAAAATTTAAAATAATAATATAAATTGTAAATCATGGTTTGTTAATTCTCAGTTTTCATGCAACATAAGCTATTGAAGAAATACAATTATTAGAAAACCATATTTGATAAAACTCAGGGTGTTATAAAAAATAGTGAATCTGAATGTATGCTTCTTTGAAATAATAAAACCATAAAATTTCACACTTTAGATATAGTTATTATTTTCTTATATGGAATAAGAACTAAAATAATTATATAAAACCTTGTAGAGTTCTCTATATTTCTTTTTCAACTTGAACCTTAAACCATTGAAGAATCCCAAGATAATGAGAGTTAGTTCTTAGCTATAAAAGAATAGATAAATAATTCTTAGTTGAATAATGTTTGGGATATTGAAGATAGACCCTCAGATTAGCTTATTATAGGAATAAATTGGTTTTTAGAAAGTAATCGGATGATAATGGTGTGGTCTTTACAAATAAGGATAAATAAGTTTTGAAATGTTTCATATAAGAGGAAGTAATACATTATAATGAAAACTTTTCTCTTATATAAATATTATAATCCATTTGTACTACCCTAGAATATGCATCCCATATAAACACCAAATTGTTTTAGATGTATATAAACTTTTATTTTTAAAAGTTTTTGTTATAGTGGATGTTGAGGATGAGTATCCTAATAGATTTGAAAATTTTCTTCTTAAAAATTATGTTTCGATGAATAAAAAATCTATTTATGGTATAAAATAAGAACCAAGATTTTTCTATGGTCATTTGAGTTATTTTTACCAATACAATTTTTTATTAGTAGGAATAGAATATCAAACACATTTTAAATAAAAAATTATTTTTTGATATTTTTTATGTTTAAATATATAATGAGGATGTGGTTTTATATTCTATTAAAAATTGTTGTGCAATAGTTTCTCCATAATTGTCTAAAACTAAATTTAAATGATTTTAATTAGTGAGCAAAATTTATTTCTATGTTTTAAAATTTATCAAAAAATATTTTGGCATATGCTTCATCAATTTAAAAATATGCTCGATTTACTTAAGTAATTTGGATATGAAAGTAGTAAGGTAATTGAAATTCATATGAGTTTTATTTTCAATATTGATTTAGATTAGTAGGGAAACCATTTGATAATAAATTTTATAGTGGAATTATTTATATTTTACATTATTTTACTATTATTAAACAATTCACTATGATTTTTGAAAGTATATTTTATATATTCATATAACATACCAAAGGATACCATTTCAAAGCTTCCAAAATAATTTTATAGTATTTTGAGGGACCAATTTCTCCCTCTCCAATCATTCAAAAAACAAATTATTTTTATTTAATATCAAATTCATATTTTAATTTTAAATTTTTTAATCAAAATATAAAAAGAACCATAGGAACCTACTAATTTCAATAGAAATTAGTTTTCACTTGGATGAGTACAAAGAAGCACCCTATTACATTATCTATTATAAATGCATAATATATAGAAGAGGATGGATTTTTTGCAGAAGTGTTGCTAAAGAAACTTGTCTTCATGGACTTTAAAATTAATATTAATCAAGTTATAATAAAACGTGGTAACAAAATTTCAATAAAAATATCTAAAAAGACATAAATCATTTCCTAAAAAATTAAATATAATAGTTTCATAATTTCATGAGACATGATACTCAAAGTGGTGACAAATCACATGAATTTATTTTTAATGAAAATTATTCATGGGATATAATTTCTAATTATCTTTCTAATGTTTGATTTGGTTTTATTAAAATAGAAAAAGATTTATTTGAGTTTAAATGAGTTTATTTATAAGCTTATCATGTTCCCTTTAATTTTTTTAGTTATATATACTTTAATCATTCTTGTATACATTTTAAATTTAGTGATAACTGGTTCTATTTAATGATATTTGGTGAAATTTCATATGAAAAATCTCTATAATTTATATTTTTAGATTTTATAGTATTGATAATGAATCCCCTCTCTTCATTTAATTTTATTTTCCAATCCACAACTGAAACCTCAAAAAAATGTATGAAATCTTATATGTGTTTTTACCGAGTATCTAAACCATATGTTCTTAACCAATTAACATATATGGTAGCTCCATAAAAAATATATTGAATATTTCAGTAGATCCTTCTAAACCTTATATTCATATAATACCCAACCATGTTTGAGTATGTGTTAATCCAAGAGGGAAGTTGAAGGTGTTAGGTTTTGTGTGAAAATTTTTATACGGGTCAGGTTTCAAAGTACAATATGTTCACTTCATTAGTAGTAGCACATGGAAAATCAAAATAGAGATAATGCACCAGAATTAGGGAAGTCCATTTTCAAGAGGTATATGAGTCACTTAATCGTAAGTGTGGGAGGTGGATGTGTCATTTCAATAAAAGTAGTAACATTAGTAGAATGGAAGCTTAATAGGAGCAATAGGATATCAAATCAATATATGTACATTGGATAGTTATAGCTCATCAAAATTTTAGTAGATTTTGGTATATAGATGATTATAGTGGATGAATCATAGTGGAGGCTGAGTAACTATGTGGTGAGGAATAATATCAACTGATTCATGAACTCTAGAGTTGGTCATGGATCTAGAAGTTGAATTTTTGTGAATGATATGCCTAGTCACCAGTAGCTGAATGGATGTCCAGATGAACAATCAATAAAGTGATAAATTCATGACTTATGTAAAATCTATGATAGTGGGACGTAGAATATTTTATTGAAAACTAAATTTTCATTAAGGTATTTTTTGAATAAAAAAATGGAATAAACTATTCAATTGTAGTTAATAGTCATTGAATCCATTTTTACAGGAAATCATATGTCAAAAGGTGTAATGGAGGGATTCCCACAACTGTCTGATGGTAGTGTTGAGTGGATGAATGGCTAGGGACCTCTATAAAAAGTCCATATGTACACATGTGTAGATAATGACTAATGATTGATAGAGAAGCTGACAGGGATATACCCAAGGGATAAAGTGGCTCTGAGAGGATCACACATTGGGTAATCATAGTGTTGATGGCTAATGTGTTGAAGGAATATGACCAATGAGAGGCGAAACCAGAATATTAAGTAGCAATAAAAAAATTGTGATACTTATTCAAGTGGTTTGAGTAGTTTCTTTTTGAATTTAAAACATCCCTTGTAACACATATGTATTTTTATGCAATTAATAAGATGATTCTATTACCTCATGGATTTAGTGTGAATTTTTGAATCTTATAACATATTATGTACATTATGTTTGTACTTTGTGTTTCCATGTGTGTAAATTGGTTGTGTTTTTATTCTCATGTTATGTCAATAGAGGGGTAACCATAATGTGACTGATACTTGAGAAATCCATGGTTATGGAAGAATCTATTTGGGGGATAGGGTTCACAGTATACCCATTTTAAGACTTCGATGTAATGGATGATGAACTATTTGAAGCTGCTTTATGTTCAATGTTTGATGTTTTGTTTACGGGATAGATATTATCAGGAACTATAGGTATTGCTTACTATAACCCCTCATCCCCCACAAGTGGTATCAAATACGTTATTGGATATATTTTTTTAGTGCTAGGTCATGATAATTGGGTTTTCTAGAGATCAATTTTTCAATGTCTTAGAGGAAAGACACTCCCAAGTAGTGATAATACTATAAGGTTTATTTATATATAAAATACTCTTAAATATGTGGAGTGTTGAGGCATGTTCCATTTTTGATGTAGTTGTTTGATATTGAATGAATAATTTAAGTTTCCTCAAGATTAGGTGGTCTATCAAGGTTTTTTCTCTAATAGTTTCACTAGAAGGTGGTGGTGGTATATGCTCTAGTGTGCGATATCAAAATTATACTTATTCAATAGAGTCATGTGGAATATTTTGTTAATTGGGAAGAATTTTGGATCTTAGAGGAAGAAAACTAAAATTAAAACATATTTTTTAATGATTTATGGTGTATGTTATATAACTTTTAGGATTCTAGTTTGCTACTCCTAATGGTTTTTAGTATTTTGGGTATATAATTCATCCAGTAACACATTTAAAATTAAGTGCACAAAAGAAATCAAAAGAATTTTCTGAATATTGTAATTTTATATGATAATTGTTTTAGTAAAAATATATCAGAGGTGACCTTATTCATGAAGACGAGAATATGTGTAAAATTTGAATGTGTATTTCCTAGATGATCAAATTCAAGAGGTTCCCCAACCTATAGCTGGAGGATGTGATGAAAAAGTTGGGAAGTGTTTACATGGATCTATATCAAGAATAAAATTTGGTGAATAATTGTTACCATGTTCAAAAAATGATGATAATTTAAAAATGAAGAGGAATACGAAAGAGCATAGGGGATACACTTTGGGTGGCATCATGGAAATGGAAATTTTGGACATGATTCAATGATCTGGAAGGTGGTGACAAGAAGGAGTGATCGCATGAATGGAATTTGATGAATAGAATATGGAATCAGAGGCTTGGTTTTTATTAGAGCACTGATATGAGAGTGGATTAATAATTATAATTCTTAGTCTTGTGAAGTATTTATGTAACTCATTGATAGGGATTGAAATAGTAGATGGTTACAATAGAAGTTCATGATCTGATGGTTTCTATCTCAAAGAAATCAATTGCAATTAAATATAAATTTGATGAAAGGACAATTATCTTCATATATATGGATTATAATTTAGAGGTATGGATGAGAGTGAAGAGAAATATTTGAGGTTATGGAGGGTAAAAATTCAATGGAAACATCGAAAATTCTGATGTGTGATAAGAGTTTCATCATCTGCAAGTCATCAAAATATGATGGCATGTGTTGTACTAAAGGTAGTTAAATAAAAATCCCATGACTTATAATAAAATTACTTTAAATTTTTCTCTCACTATCAAAATAATATCATAATATTTTTAGAGTAATGGAGCAAACTATGGAATAGAGGTGAGATTGTAAAAGGATTTGGGCTTGATGATATTGTGGGAGAAAAGGACCACAACAGCCATAGTTTCTCTATGTTTGATTTTTAGATGGTGTTTTTCATATAGATGACATCAAAATTTGAAATTTTAAAGGATGGAGATTGGTTCTAATGGCATCGTTGGAGTTTAGTGTACAAAAAGATCTTTGGATTTAGGGACATATTCAATGTGTAAGAATTAGATGTCCGAAAGAGAAAGGATAGGGACCTCATGCAAAACACATCATATTGAACCAAAGTTTAAAAATATTGGTGGATAGAAATTTAGCTAGAGAGACTCATTTTTTATTATAAAAATTGGTATCTAGATTTAAATTGTTGGACTAGACCTATTAAAATGATTCTAAAGTGATATATTATTTGGTTTTGTTTGAAAATTGTTTTATATGACTAGTGTCAAAGATCCAGATGTTCAATTCACTTGAAGTAAAATTTAGAAGATCTAGATTGAGTAAATTCACCTACACCAGGGAAATCAATGATTAATAAGTTTATGAGTTACTTCATAGGATGTTCAAGTTGTTGATGAGTAAGAAAATTATATGTATCATCATCAGTCGAATGGAAGTTTGAAAGGGTCCATATAATTTATGAATAAAAAATGTACACTAAATGGTCTGAAATCATAAAATGTTCATTTGTAGTAGACGGATGGTTTATTTTAAATGATGTATATAGTTGTAGGTTATATATGGTAATTATAACTATGAACACATATCAATTCTTTTACTCGAGAGTCATTCATGGATTTGGAATATGTTGTGAGGTGAATAGAAAGGGAAGCTACTAAAAACTGAATAGATGTATGGTGGAATAGTGAATCAAGTGATAAAGTTCATAAATTTCATGAATTCAGTAATATTGTGATTTGTAATCTTTCATCAAAAATAATTTTTTGTTAAACTATTTGTTATTGACATAAAATGAAATTCAATTTTTAGTAGGATTCAGTAGTTGATGCATCCATTACGATAATTAATCAGAGGATTCAAAATTAAATGAATATACACCCACGTATGTCATAAAGTTGTGATGAATATATAATATGTTTGGAGCCTCTATGATAATTACATTAGTTCACATGTTAAAATAATGATTGGTACCAGAGAGTGAAGCTGATGGGGCCAGACTTGAAGGATAATGTGGATCTAGAAGGAGCACACTTGGGTGCATCTAAGTGATAGAGACCGAAGTATTGAAGGTAAATTATTGAATGGAGGAGAAACTAGAAGATTCAATGGATATGAGTATTTGATATACTTATTTTGGAAGTCTATGTATAATTTCTAGATGATGAAAATTCCTTGTAAATTAGATGTACTTAAAAAAGAATACAAGAGATACTTCCATTCTCTAGTGGATGTAGGATGAACATTCGAACCATAAACTCCCTTAGTATTATTGTGTTTTTACATTGTTATTTTATTTGTGTGTGTTGTTTATGTTATTGATCTCTTCTAATCTCACCCAAAAAAATGATTGTTAAGTGACTCTTACCAGAGGAAGGTAAGTGGATGGATGACTCAATATAACCACTACGATGTGCAGTCCCTCTTATTTCAGTATTGAATGTCACGCGGGATAGACGATCTAAAGCTACTCTAAATATAGTGATAGAAGTTACACTACACTATAGAATATGTATTATTACCTACTGGTGTTACTAAAAATAACCCATCAACCCACAAAAAAAATTTCTTCAAGACACTCTATGGAATCCAAAACATCTAGCTCACAACACCATGTACTTCCTCGTAAGGTCGTTGATCCTGGTTAACTGAAAAAATAATGATGAATATAAATAAGGTATTTTATTTTAAAGTATTGTAGTACATATATGATGAAAGGAATGCGTATTTTTTTAATATTAATTATGTGATTTATATGGAAATGTTTGGTTTTATTTTTCACAAAGTGGTGATATGGTTTCAACCAAAGTGAAAAATGGAGTTCTCAATCTACATTAAAGATATTGAATAAATCCTTTACTATCCTCACAAAGGGATCTATCAATTTAGCTATAATATAGTGGGTAAACAAGAGGTGGTATATACTTATCTTATGAAATCCCCTTTTAGGAAAACAATTATTGATAATAATGTAGTTAAGGACCTATAACCTAAAAGAAATGTTTTGTATAAGTTCAATCAGATAAGTAAAACATAAAGTGATCACGAGTTTGAAAAGATAATATTATATGACATGTATCTTTTCTATCTCTATAATAATAATAAAAATTTTAATTCACCTAGATACATGAAACAACTCATTCACTATTGCCTCTAATTAATGGGTAAGAAGAATTGTTATCCTTTTTTATGAATAATGAATTTTATATAAACAATTATGATGTTTAAATGAATGAGTGTAAAATTTTTATTTTTTATAAGGTTAGTACTCTAACATACACTCTTATTAATTAATTTTGATATTCTTGGGACTCATATTCAAGTAAGCAAGTTTTCACTAAAAAAGAAAGATATTCTGGTCCAATAGAAAACACAACTTTCACTTATTGATAGGGAGTCCCCTAGAGTTGTTCTTTCTCAAAATAAAATACCCACATAGATGTATCATAATAAGAGATAACATATAAAAATTTCTTTTTAAAATAAATAGGAACTAACGGAAGCTCCTATTTAGGATGTAGGAGAGTCACAATAAGCTTCATCACTTAATGAACATGAAGTTTCTATAGTAAGATATTAGGGAGTATACAGAGAATATGAATATGGAAATGTTGATTCTCTAGAGTTTCTTATATTGTATAATGTACCTTATAATATTGGAATTGATCAGTCTATTATATAACATATTTATGATAGTATGTATTCTAATGACGTCCCTAAACTAGAAGGAGTTTCCAATATTGATGTTTTAAAACATCCTTGTACAAGGATCTCACATAATCCCATATTTAAAAGAAAAAAGGGTTATGAATTAAACTATTATATCTCACAGTCATTATGATCCACCTTTAGTTTAAAATGACAAATACATGTGTTTTTTCAAATATCATGTTTAAACCATTTCTATAGAGATCTAAAATGAGTTTTAAAATATAAATGGTGACATTTATGAGATAAAGGATGATATAAATTCCACTAAATATTGTTTTTCGTTTATTTCTGCAAGGGAACTCATCAAGGTGGTAACAATATTTCCTTATTTACTTTTCTCTCCTAATTTTTAGTTTCTTTAATGGGATGGTCACACCTTCTCCAGTGGGTTTAGTTGGTTTCCCCACAGTCTTATTTTCCAAAGCTACGAGACCTCAACTACCATGGTTAGTGATGTTAGATCCATGATTGAAACAGGACAATGGGGTGACATTTCCTTCTTCCATTGATTCCTCCATGTATTAGATTTCCAACTTTGTGTCTCCAATGTAGATTTTATTCTTTTTCATGATTCTCATTCATGAAACCATCTATATATGTACATTTGTTACTTAATCTACTTATTTCATGACAATGCAGCTACCTATGGTCAAAGAATATGTGGTTGTTAGACACATCATGGAATCTTTAGCCGTTGGCTGTGTTGAGAACCTATAAAGTATTACAATTTAAAATTCAAGGGTATCTCATGTGTGTTGTATCTTATGTTTATTTTCCATGGAATCACATATCCATCACAAGGTAATTTTCACCAAGGGAATTAGGCTTGCAAGGAATTTTACCTTTGGAATCCCATATTCATTGCATGAGTTAGATGTTTTTCTTTTTCTAGTGGGGTCATAGGTTTAATGTATTATGGGGAATGGTTTGCAACAAGTTTAACATATTTTAAGGATAGGTTGGCCTCAGGTTTAACATCTTCTATGAAGAGGTTGTACACTAGTTTAATGTTAAGACAACAAAATTATCAAACAAAGATACTATGTCTTAGTATATGAATGTTCATTTCATAACATAATGATCCATTCTTGAATTTTTTGGTTTTAGTGCCCTTAGAAACATGGAAACATAAAAAATTGGTCCATAAGTGATATATGTCATCTCCCAGAAAGTTCTCCATAACTAGAAACCTTTTTAAACATATCATACATAATACCATTCATTATATAATGGGGAAAGTAAAAATAAAAAAGGGTGATCTCATATGCTCAGTAAGGGTAAACAAAAGAGATAACATTACAACATGGTGATAAGTATATTTCTTGTATATAATTTTTATTGTTTTATTATAAAAACTTTTTATATAAATTAATAATCATTCCAATTTTGGAGTGAATTGACTTGTTTTATTTTTTATGGTAGGAAGAAATGATCATGTGAAAAATGAAGACAAAGTGGATGAAATATGATCCAAAAGACACTTCACTCCATGATCGAAGAAAAGTGGCATGAAAATGGATTTTTGATGGAGTTGAATACGGAATACTGGTAGTAGAATTAATACACATTGTATAATCCCATTACACATAATGACCTTATCAAAGAGGAATGTCACTACCTGGAAAAATCATGAAGTATATATATTCTATGAAAGATCATTAAATTTCATGTAAATACATAACACGATGTCAAATTTTTCAAGATTTATTTTTGCAAAGAGATATGATAAGATTCATGGGATTTTATGATTTAAAGGATACATGTCATGAGTCCTCATTACACATCATCAAAGGATTAAATTTTTAAAATATCTAAATGAGATTCATATGAGATTTGTGAGGATTCAAAAAACATGGATACAACATCAGATTAGGATTTCAAGACATGTAAACTCACTACCCGTCATGAATGTTGTCAGGAAGAAGCCATCCAGATCCTATAAATAGATGTTTTAGGCTACTTCTTTGGGTATTCTAATTTAGTGGTAGACTAAAGATTCAAGTGAAGACATGTCACCCTCTCTGATTTCATTATCTATTTTTATTTATGATTTCATTTTTTTTTATTTTTATCTATCCCCTTATTCATATCATCCATGGATGAAGGGGTAATCCCACATTGTTATTGGGTGATATAAATAAAATGTTGAAGGTGTGTGGGATTTCATTAATTTCATTATTCATGTGTTTGGTTTGAACAATGTATACTTCAAGTTACAACAACATTCTTTTTATTTTATCATGACCATTGATAATTTAATTAAAAAGAACATTAAAATTGGGCAACTGATAATCTTAAAGGAGGTATGACCATTTCAACATTGGGGAAAATCAGACTTAAATACAGTATCAAGACAAACTTGAATATCTGAAATCCTATATTACCAGACTAAGGTAAAAATGGTATCATCACATTAATAAGAAGATACCATGGAAAATAAATCTACCCTGTCTCTACTCCGACCCAAATCATGAATTAGTCGACCTATTTTCTAAATTCCAATTGAACATTAACCCTGAAATTAAAAAAAACTCTATCAAGATTACCCTATTTTATTACAATCCCATTAAATTAGATGCTTCATTGTCATTCTACTTTCATATAATCAATCATACCAATATTTTCTCATATTTTTGTAAATAGAATAAAATTAAACCCTTTTAAATTCTAAATAAAATAATATTTTCACCATTGTAGGTTTGATGTTGATCTTCCTCTTTAATAATTTTTTAATTAATCTATTAGGATAGCGTGAGTTTTACAAATAAAATTATTGTACCATAGGGAAATAATGACGCCCAATGGGGCTGTCAAACCAGATTCATTTCTAGAGACAATTTTTTTTTATTTTTTAGGATTTGAATTTATTTTATTATTTTATTTGAATTTCTCTATTTACAATTGGTGTGCTATGAGAATCAGTTTTTTATATTTTTACATGAAAAAATACAACATGCTGTCAAAGGATAATGATATCATTGATTTAACACAAAATAATGAAATAGGCATAGAGATTAATGTCATATGACCATGGTAGGTGCTGATCAAAACCATGTTTCTAAGGTACTTCAGAGAGATCAGTGGTTGTGAACGCTCACAGACTAAGGATGGGAATCAAAAACTGGATTGAAACTAAGTATCCTAGCAGCCCCCATTGCTATAAATCACTTTTGAGATCAATCCAGAATTCATCTTATTAATCACAAAGAACGTGCAATTCCCCGAACTTTCCCATGAAGATCTGAACATGAATTTGGGAGGCTTCCTTGAGCTTGGTGATACTTTCCAATTCCATAAAATCTCATGTGATGTGATAAGACTTTGTATTTTCATATTTTCCTTATAGGATTGAGTTTGAGACTGGATTCAAAGTCTTCCTACACATTCTATCACTATAATGGATGATCCAGTACAGAACATCCTTACCTACTTATTTCCACCTTTTATGTCAATTGAAATACAGGTAAACATTTTAAACTTTTGTAAATTTGACGATGAGTCACGATATTCTTCCTAATAATGGTATAAATATATGAATCATAAAGTCCATCATCATGGTATAGAGTTAGGGATACTAATATGGAAATTTTATAAGGTCTTGTCAGAGGGAAACTTGTCAATTCTTGATGTTTTAGTTGGAGGATCCTTAATGATGAAATCTCCTGAAGAGAGATATAACCTACTAGAAAAAATTGTAAGAAAAAGTGTGCAATGTAATAGAGAGGGAAAACAATTGAAATGAGTTCATGTAGTAAACAATAATGACTAGATGGAAGCAAAACATGGGACATTGAACAAGAATATGGACATCATGATTGTCTAGAAACAAAACCCCCAAGGTATGAATATAGAAGATGCCAACTATATTGATTACAATTGGGGTAAACAATTTCAGGGTTGGAAACACCAACCACAACAACAAGGGCATGGATTTTAATAAGGACGACAAGGGTACCAATAAAAAGTGCCTCAAGGTTCATCACTAACATTCCTAGTCCATTTGTTGGTAGAGAATCTGGAAACATTCCCAACTTCTTTCGGGGTTGAATTAAAAAAAATAAAAGAAGAAAAATCATACAAAAATCCACATTAAGGAATTTTGGAACTTCAAGTTGGATATATTTTTTATTATCATAGAGTGATACTTAGAGAAACTCTACCAGGATGCCCTGAAGAATGACACTATAAATATTTGAAATCTACAGATCATATAAGTTGATGGAAACCCAAAGGAAGGGGATTATAGTTTTCAAGACAACCACTAGAGGATGTTAAAGCTGACGATGAACATGTAACTAAAGAATAAGAATAACCACCTTAGTAAAAGCCAAGGATTCCTTTTCTAGAGTGAATGGATTATGTAAATAATAGTCTGTAGAGAGTTAAGTCTCTTGATCACATTAAAAAATTTCATATTAATTTTCCTTTTGTAGAGGCCCTTGCGAACATGCCGACATATGGAAAATTCATGAAAGAAATGGTAACAAATAAGAAGAAGCTAGAGGATATTGGAAATATTCCAATCACTTGAGATTGTTCAGTAGTGGAATCAAATGACCCACCTAAGAAGTAAATATATCCACATAGCTTTTCAATTCCCATATTTATTTGAGCTAACAAATTTGTGAAATATTTACGTGACTTAAGTGAGAGTGTCAATATCAGGTCGTACCTGACTTTCAAGAGTTTGGGACTCGAAGGTCTAAAATCTACAAGAGTACTTCTTCAATTAGATTATTTAACATTAAAAACTCTAAGAGGAATCGTTGAGTATATCATGATTAGAGTTGGAAAATTATACATACATGTAGACTTCCTTGTGCAGTATATAGAAGAAGATAGGGTTCCACTATTTTTTGGAAGGCTGTTTTTGGCCATAGGGTGCACGTTGATTGATGTTAAAAATGTAGAAATATGTCTGAGAGTTGGAGGTGATCAATTTTGTTTTAAAATCCATCAATCAATGAAGAAATATGATCTGAATTAATAAAATTAGTTTGGATTAGAAAATTTAACAGATGTAGAGGATGTAGCTAAAAATGAAGATGTATATGAGTTAGATGTTGTTAGGGAAGAGGATAATCAAGTGATGAAGAAAGAGAACATGAATAAAAAGGATGATGAAACAAAAGGATTGAGTGAACCCACTATATTTGTGAAAGTACAATAGGTACGGATGATACATGAACATCTATTTAGTTCATCATAATTTTTAATTAAATGGTGGGTCTGTCTAACAGAGGTAAATCAAGTACTACTGTCTAGGAGAATTAATCTATTCGTGGAATAAGTATAGGTGGAATCCTATGTGGATATGAGATAACTGAGACCATTCAAGGACCCTAAATAATTAAAAAAATTCAATCTTCCATCACGCGAGCTAAAGTTGAAATAATTAAGTTCAATTCAAAAATTTTAAACAAAAGGACTTCTATGAGGTGACCCATGCTTTTTTCATTATTTTATATTTTTGAGGACCACATTATCTTGTTCCAAATATTTCCAAATTCATTAAAAATGGACTATTATTTAACATTATTTTTTTAATTTGTAGGACCTTTAAGACCAAAGGAGGTGGAATCTTTCAAGAACATATACAACCCAACATTGGAAAAACACTTGTAATGGGAGAAGGAGTTTCGATTCATTATTTTCTATGATATCACACACATTGAAATGTTTTATTGCATTAACAGCTAAATGAAAGCTAGTACATGATTCATTCTTTAACCAACTAATTTGGGATACCTAAAACGCCCAAGAATATTATCATTTCCTATATTTATAATTCTTTTCAAATAAATTTGAATGGGAAAATGGATGAAAGAATTAGTATAGATAAGTAGGTGGATTAGGAATTGAAAAATAATGATTTAAGAGAGCATGTTGATCGCTGTAGATGAAATTCTTCGATGATTTTTCCTTCCTTTGAATTTTTGAAATTTTCGTTAATTTAATTAATTATTAGGGTTCATTTCCATGAGTAGTTTTCCCTACATTTCATCTCGTTCCTGAGATATCCTCTAAGCCTAATATTTCTTTTTCTATCTATAGTATTTTTTTAGAAACTCGGGCTTTATTCTTATAGAACATGAATATAATCTTATAAAATCTATGATTGAATGAAATCACTTTTAAAAGGATTGAGTCATTCTTTTTGATGAGCTATTATCCGAAGAACCACCTTATATTAATCATTTTTAAGCCTGTAGAAGCTATGAATTTTCTTGTTAGGAAATAATCTATGTTAAAAACATATCTTATCAATTAATAACATCTTCTATATATTTTTAATTATTATAAAAAAAGTTTGGGGGAATTTTCATGATATATGTGGAAGTTACATTCATTTTATTTATTACCCACCCAATTAAAAAACTGGGTTGTGTCTATTAAAATTTAAAAAGTTCCATTTTCTTGATCAGTGATCATGTCATAAATATTAAAAATAGTACCGTGAGGATATTAATAGGGGTTAGGTGGTGGATGTGATACTTTTCCCTGGCACAAATTTTAAAAAATTAAAGAGAAATAATTAAAGAGGTTGTTTTATGTACAACATTTCATCTCTTCATGAACTATCTAGGAGATACTGGAGGGAACATGAGACTTTCATTAAGCTATTTTTGATTATCGTGCAAAGTAATTTAGGGTTAAAATTATGCCTTGATTTTTACATCAGTTACCTACCTTCCTTAATACTCAGATTCATTTGATCCAAAATAGTGTATTTATCATGATTAATTATTATTGTTTCTTTATGTGGTGGAGATGTCCTATTATTTGCAAGCCAATGGAAAGATACATTTTTTTGAGGTATGTGTTGAATTTAATTTACATTAGTACTTTTATGATGAGTGAAAAACTTCATGTGAGATAAATTGGAAGTGTCATTCCTATTGATAATGAATTGAAAAATAAAAATGGATGAATGAGGAAACATGGTTATTACAAAAGAAGAAATGTAATATAATTGGTCGACTTGTATTCTTTCAAAATTGATATGTTAATGAATTATCTTATGTGATTATTGAACATTTAATTTTCTATTTTATCAATTGTTTTCATTGAAATTTAATTTGAATCTTGGTATGGTGAATTTCATTTATAGTATGTTGAGAATCCATCCTTGAAATCGTTAATGAATTCAAGTGTTGGGGTATTTGATAACCATATTTCATCCATAAATTTTGTAATGTTTTATTTAAAATATTTTTTACATAAATGAATAATCTTTAAAATTTTGGAGATAATTGAATTGTTTTATTTTTTTATGGTAGGAAATAATGATCTTACGAAAATGGAATAAGAATTGAACGAAATATGATCCCAAAGACACATCATTCCACAATCGAAGTGAAGCTGTATGAAAACGGGTTTTTGAATGAGTTGAAACCAGAAAAATTGTAGTAGAAATATTACTTGTCATGTAATACCATTACACATTGTGAACTTATCAAATAGAAAGGTTTGTTCTAGGAAACGTTGGGTAGTAGATACATGCTATAAAATACTATTACACATCGTGTAACTACATTACATGATGTGATATTTTTCAATATTTGTTTTTTGATGAAGAAATATGCAAAGATTAATAGGATGTGATGATTTAAAGGTTACACGTCATGAGTCCCCTTTACATGTTGTGAATGGATTCAATGGTCAAAATCATTGAACAATATTCATAAGAGATTCGTGAAGATTCAAAAATCATGGAGGCAACATGGGATTAAGATTACCTGATGTGTAACATCATTACACATCATGAATTTGGTAAGCGAATATGAATCTAGAGACAATAAATATAGGATCTAGACTACTACTTTGGGAAATTCAATTTGGATGGAGACTAAAGCTTGGATCAAAGTTGTAGAACCCTGTCCAATTTCATTCTCTCCTTTTATTTATAGTTTTTTTAAATTTTATTTGTATCCTTCCCTCAATTCTTCAAAACCTAGGTTTATTGGGTAAACCTTCCATGTTCTAGGGTGATGTTAAAAAAGAAGGAAGGTTCGTTGGATATCTTAATTTTCATTATTCATGTATTTGGTTTATAAAATTTATTCATCAACATCCAATTAATTTTTTTTATCATATCCATTGATAATTTAATTAAAATGAACATTAAAATTGTGGAACTGATAATCCGAAAGGAGGCATGACAATTGTAAACTTTGGGGGAAATCAGGTTTAAATACCGTATCGAAAAAAACATGACTCAGTGAAATCGTATATTACAAGGGAAAGAAAAATAGTGTATTTTTTTCATTGAGGAGAACATACCATGACCAACGGATCCACATCATTTTGACTCTGACACCAATCATGAATCAATAAACCTATTTTATAAAATCCAATTTCCCTTGAACAATGAAATTACAAAATCATGGAACATATTCCAAATATTTTTACAAAACCAATCAATTAGATTTATTATTTTCATTCTACTTTCATAAAATCAATCAAAACAATATTTTCTCAACACCTTTTTAAATCCAAAAAATAAAATCTTTTGAAATTCAAACTAAACTAATTTCTCCATTCTTGTGCGTTCGACCTTGAAATTGAGCATTGATGGATTTTTAGTTAACGGAGTAGGATAGTTTGAGTTTTAAAAATTTTAATTTTCATAGTACTATAGCGAAATAACAACACCCCAAGGGTCTATCAGATGATCATATGGGTATGATAACAGGATAATAAAATATAAAAACCATACGCTTCATATCACATATACAAAACAATATTCATGGCATAAATCATGGTTGTTTAATTAATATGAATCGTAATCGAATCAAAGAACATGATAAATGAAATCATAACATTGTAATAAGACATATATGATTGGAATATACATAATCATAGAAAATATTATGTCATGTCCACCAACAAAGATATTTATAACATGTTATTCTTGGGATAACCACCCATGTACCTTCTTTGGGCTTAAGATAACCTCCTGTGTACCCTATTTTGGGATTTGGATAAAAATATATGAAATTTATGTTATCCTATAATATCATTAATTACCCAATTCATTAGAGGGAGATATTTTTCCCACCTATCACAATATATGAATATTCATGTGTCATAGGATCGTAAAGAATTTGTCTTGACATAAACCATTGAAAGGAAATGGGTTACATAACCATATCTTCATCATAATCACAATTCATCCAGATAAATAATAAGGATCAAATAATTTTATCATATCCCTAGTAAATCATTAGTAACATCAAAGTATATCAACATAGATTGAAAATTATTTTGAAAGATCACATGGAATGTTAGTTATAGAAAATAAACGTTTCATTTTGAAAATCAATTTTTTCAAAAATGAATGTTCACAAAACATTTCTAAAATAATATTCATTGAAAATTTCCATTGAAACTTATAAGTAAAGATTAAAATTAAATAATGGTCCTTAATTCAAGAAATTTTATTCACGTCATACACATTAAGACAACTATTCGTTTCAATTATTTGGTAAAAGACAGTTGGTCCTCGTTCTGAAAAGGACATGGAGATTCCCTTTAAACCATTTTGTAAATATTAAATTATGGTTAAAAATTTACATAAAAATCATATGAGAATTCTTTTTGAAACATTTTTAGAAAACATGTACATGGAAGAGAAATGGGTTTCAACCAAAGAGAGAGAGAAAAAGTTATAGTTCCTTAAAAAGGATAATCAATAATTATAATTACCAAAGAGAGTAAATATGGTAATATTATGTGAAAATATCATGAAAAACTAGAGGATAATAAAATACATGAGTTTATTGAGATATACATTGATATATTTTTTCATTGGAAATATAATCATAAATAATCATGATAAACGATTACATTGTAACATAAAATCTTTACCACAATGGTATCATTAGTTTTTTAGTCATGTGATAATTTAATTAAAAATAAAACCATAAAATATCATGAAATTATGTATATTCTTGATATAAAGTTTCATAGGGGAAGTATATAGAACTCATAAAAGATTGTAGGCACATAACATAACTAATGTCCTAAATAAGACAAATTAAGGCAAACAACCATTACCATAAGTCTCGACATAGATCATACATGTTTGGAACAACATTATAATCAATTTAGATTTAATATAAATATAATACATAAGCATAATTATATATATCATACCCTGTAAGATCTATTTTGACCTTTTATTACCCATTTATTAACAATTCCATGTTAATGGAACATTTCAGGCAACAGATGCTTTGTTTCGTGTGTATGTTTTGATTTTTTATATTTGGTCCTATTACTTTGATAATAGTTTCATCATATATATATTTTTAACCATGATATAAATATAATGTATATTTAGAAAATATGTATTTAATATAATCCACGAAAGTTAGAAATAGAAAATGAAAGACATCGTTCACGAAGATGGTTGGTTGTATATATCCATAAATGCTATTTCCTTTTTCTCAACGGAAAGAAAGAAGAAAAGATAAATAAAATATTACTATCCCAAAATCATTTTCATTTCATATATATTTAAAACTGTCCTTATTACCATCCATTTAAATCATAAACAGTGAACATTTCTTCGTGAGGGACCAATCCTCCATACACACGAGTGATGTTATCGTATTCTCAAAGAATAGAATGTAAGAAGAATACACTGTTGGAAATCAATGTTATAACAAATGTTCAAAACCATTGGTATGGGATGGAGAATAGTTGTTATAGCCATTACCGATGGTTCTTTAATACATTGGATATAATGTTATTGAGAAAGGCTTATACCAACAATTCAAAATGAACCATTAGTATAGGGTGGTAAAATTTCATATTGCTAGCAGTTTATTGTGAACTATTGGGATAAATATAATCAAATAGTTCAGAACATATTGTAATGAGATTTACCAATTTTTCAAACTGTGGAGATAGATCTATCACAATTGTTTGAAACCATTGGGAATGACTTATATGAATGGTTCATAGTAAACCATAGGCATATGGTTGTCAGAATTTTATTTTACCAATGATTCATTATGAACTATTGGAATAGATCTATTCCAATGGTTATAAAATAATGGTCATTGACCCCCTCCCCACTCTCCAGCCAATATCATCCCCACTTCCCACTGCACCTACAATAAAAACAAAAAAAACAAAAAATTTAATGAAAACAATAGAACAATACACTTGTAATCAAAACTACATCCAATAAAAATAGAACACCGGAAATAATGAAACTAACCTCCCACTGCACCTGCAATAAAAATAGAACACTAGAAATGAAAACAGAATATCCTCAACTTGTAATGAAACTAACCTAACATCCTCAAAAAACAGAAAACAAAAAACTCACATAACCCCACACATACTGTCCACATAGCCTAAATAAAACAACAAATAAGAAAACTGTATACAATGAACACATAACTAATAGAAAAAATCCAAAAACACTACATAGCCTACAAACAAACACAAATCCATACACCTCAAATAGGCATGAGAAGCCACACCATTTCCCCACTTTAGTTAATTACCTAAAAACATACATCACCTTCTAACGTAAAAAAAATAAAACACAATGAAACCAATTAATGCCTTAAACTAGTGAAAAATCAAATATAAAACATGATATATATTTATTCATTAAAAATCATCAATCATCAAAAGTTTTAAATGTTAGTAAACAAATTATAGGATAAATATGTCCCCAATCACCGTCACTATCATCCCCAACATCCTCAGCCCCATCCACATCCTCTTCCTCATCCTCATCCTAGTCATCGTCCTCAGCCTCATTCTCATCCTCAGTCTCTCCCTCTTCATTGACATTATCCCCAACCACTTTCTCATTATCATCCTCACCATCATCATTTCTAGAAATTTCATCATCCTAACCACTACATGGACTACTACCCAATGCACTATATAATTTAAACATCATTTACATATATTAATAACAAGCTGAGGTAGTATCTTGTCAAAGAGATGGACATAAAACATCCATCGGTTTCATAAACTTATTATTTTACCTTTGATTCCATTATACCACCTATATAAAACTTTTTTGTCTATCTCTACCTTTTCCTCATCATGTTCTTCACGTGCATTAGCTTTTTTCATGTTGGTGCTACCAGAAATGGAACATGATGTGAGACAATACATCATTGGGACAATACTCTTCACATATCGACAACGTACTTTTTCATGGTGACCATCTCCCAAAACATGATGTAACTAATCATTTAGCCTAGTTTTTTCAGCATCCTGGGCCTCAAGAGACTCCAAGGAATATAGTTACAAATATAAATTGACTATTAAGTTATAAAATAGATATTGGAATTTGAAATAAAAAATGTAAAACATACAATCTTTGGTTGTGTCAGTTTGTTAACCACATTTCCATATTTTTTATTCTGCTCGCGAAAAATAGTTTTTCTCAAGGAACACACCATTCAATATTCAAAAATATCATCTGAAATAACATTGAATTTAGTAAACCATAATTTGAAAGAGGTTACTAATATTGTATATCATAATTAAAATAAAATTGATATTAATTATAAATAAAGGTGGAAGGAAAACCATATGGTAGAAAAATTATAAATGAGTATCATTGAATCAGTTATCAATAGATATAAAAAACATATAAGTGAATAGGTCACCATAGTAATCAATAATAAGGTGGTTCTGTGATCACAATAATTAATGTTATGAATAATATCTATTACTATATCATAGAGGAATATGCATTAATGAGCTATTAACAATCTAATTATGTCTATAACATAAAAGAATTATGTTTTGGTAAGATTTAATAATAGACATTGGATTAAAAAAACAAAAAAAATTTGATTTAAAATGTATTACTTGAGATTTTTATTTAATGATACGATTGAAATTTTTTTTCGCCATCGCTTGAGGTCCTATTATTCTTTAGAACCCATCATTCTATAACTGAGATCCAAATCATGACTAAAATAATGCCTTTTCGTGATTTGTTTTCTAAAATTTATATAAATATATAGTTTTAATTGATTTAATTTAGTTTATTCTCGTATAGTCCCATTTTAATCATGTTTGGTTAGGACATATTCATTCATATTTACTATTTTTAATTTATCCTAGTTTGATTCATTTCAATTTGATTCTATTCTGTTGTGTTTAAGTTTGTTTTTTGGTGGTTTAGGCAAGTTCAATTCATTATTGATCTATTTAAGGATATTTTTTATTTTAATTAGTTTTTGTTGAGATCTATTCCATTTGTTTTGATTTATTTTATTGTATTTTAGTTTTAGATATATTCTTTTTGGATTGATTTATTTCATTATATATTAGTTGTATTTGGTTTGAATCAATTTATTTTAGTTATATTTAGGTTAATTAATTTTTTTAGTTATATCTAGTTTTATTTCCTTCAAATCAGGATGGCTCAAGCCTATTAGATTCAGGTAAATCAAATTTATTATAGGCCATTTTGGGTCAATTAATATTTGTCCAATCCAGTTTGGTTTTCTTGTGATTTATTTACTTTTTTTATTATTTTAGTTTTGTTTATGATTGTTCAATTTGGTTTAGAACTGGTTGACTCTGTTGAGGATAAGTTTGTTCAATTCAATTGAATTCAATTCATCTTTATTTGGTAAGATTGTAGTTGTTTAAATTATATTCTATTCAATCAAAAATTATTTACTTATTTTTTTATTTTTTGATTCAATTATATATAATTTGGTTTAGTTTGGTTTGTTCTAATAATATGTGGTTCTATTGGGTTTTGGTTGGTTTTATTATTTTTATACAAATATATTCATTCATAGTTAATCTCAATTGGTTTACCTCTAGTTGAAGTAGTGTAGATTGGGTTTTTTTCAATTATGTTTAGGTATTCCTAGGCATATTTATTTTAGTTTGGTTTTATTTTATTCGATTTGATTCAATTCAATATTATTCATCTCTAGTCGATTTGGTTTGATTCTATTTAGGGTCATTTAATTGTATTTATGTCATGTAATGTCAAATAAATTTGGTTCAAATAAATTTGATTTATGTAAGTTTGATACGATTCTTTTTAGTTTATTTTAATTCTGTATGGAGTGGTTTGGGTTGAGTTGGGTCAGTTTAGGTTTGTGCAGTTTTATATATTTAGTGTTTTATATGGAACATTTCTATTTTTTCAAATTGGTTTAATTTAGTTTGATTCGATTAGATTTAGTTTTTCAAAATTCGTTTTTATGTGAGGGATTTAGTTTGATTAAATTCAATAACATTTATTATCCAATTATCTATGTAGATTTTTTTTGTGTTGGTGAATGGTGGAACACTATCTAGATGAAGACCTAGGATAGATATCATCAATAAAAATGAGATCTACTATTGAAGTAGATCTACTAGAGGAGACCTTCTACTAAAGGAGACATTGTGATACAACATGAATACCTTGGTTTGATATCTTTAGTGTAACAATATAACAATTTTTGTACCAATCAATAAAGAATCTAATTTTTTTAGTGAATGGAGGAACACTATCTACATAATGTGGTATGAGGTGTTGATTTGCTTAATAAGGGATACTTTTTCTTTGAAGATGATATGAAGTCGTATAATGGACGTCTTCATTTTTGGGATGAGATTGGAAAATAGAAATATCCAAGAAAATAAAACATCATCAGAATATTTTATTACTCAGGATAGAACACACATGCTGGTGAATATCAATAAATTTTGAAATATGAATGGAAACTAGTAATTATTAAAAAAAATTATTTAATTATTTCGGTTAGTGAATAAGATGAGGACATTTAAAAGTATGAGAAAGTATTCATGCATTATACAAGGGGGTTTAGAGAACCTGATAAACATATATATCCTAGAGAATGAAGGAGATGAATTTTGGCACCATTGAAGAGTATATAAAATTATTACAAATTAGATTATTCATGAATATAAAGAGGATCTAAACTGAATAAAATTGAATTGATAAATCACTAAAATACAAGGTACTTTTTTTCTAGTCCTATCATTAAGGGATAAAAAATAAAATTTATGAGTAAATTATCAATGAAATAAAAAAATATAATTTAAATACTTTTTTGGAAGGGATTTATTATGCTGATTAATCCCATTTTTTCATGAGATATTGAAAATCAATTACATCTACGTAGATAAATGTTGTACCTACTTCCTCTCATGGTCTGACATTGTATTCTTCTCCAATGTGTAGAGGTATGATATAACATCCTTGTTTTTTTAATTTTTTAAGGATTCATAAAACAATTCAATAATATAAAATAATGCATTAATTAAAATCATCTTAATTGTTATTTTAAAACCTCAAATTTCATTAATACCTTAAACTCGGTAATTATCCAATGAGAAATCATTTCCTAATATAATTATACCACACAGTTATCCATGAGAGGTTTGGCCTCTAAATCCATGCCGACTCTAGCACATGAGTCCATATACAATGTATTCTTATAGCCTATCTATAGCTCACCTAATTCGATAAGCTGTGATGGCCTCACAGCCTCACCGTTGGGAATAATAAAAACAAATTTGGGAAAAAAAATTTATTTCATATAAATACTATGATTATATAACATCAGATCCAATGAATTTTTTTACCCATATTATTGACCTAGCGTTATTCTTTATATCATTTGGCCAGTTCCCCCATGAGAGTGGACAAACATGAATGATGTCATAGTATTTATAAATCATCACAAAAAACACATACATTAAAATCAATTTTTTCTAATCAATTTTTTTATCTTCATTGTAATATACCATCAGCTATTTATGGTGGCTCTACACTACATCCATGTGTGTACCCACACACCTCTTATTAGAAAATAAAGCTATTAAGGAAGGAAAAACATATTATATTAATACATATTATAATGAATATAATTTAGGGTAAAACAATTTACTAGGGTTCAATAAATATACATGAGGCAGATTGATCAGTGGGCGTCATTGGATCCCCTTTCATTAAATGAACATCAACTTGTACAGATGGAGTTGGTCCCATTTATGATCCACATGCTATAAAAATGTTGGATCAGTAGTCGAAGAAGGTGGAATTTAATATCCCAGGAAGAAGGAAGTATAAATAAAAGAATATGGAGTAGATGGCTGTGAAAATGCACAATCATGATGAGGAATATGAATCATCATCGACTACTAGAAGGAGAGTTTAGGAGGATCAGATAAAAATGGAGGTGCAATCATGGGAACCTAAATATCTTAGGTGTGCATAACAAAACTATGGGATCAAAAAGTATGGTATATTTTATGTTATTGGGGGAGGGACATGGTGTGATCAGGTACGACAACTGGAGTTCCTATCTAGAGTACCACCCACCTTGAATCTCCATCCTGAGCAGTGGAATAAGTAGGTTTCTATAAGAATAACTAGTTCCTTGGTGGTGTATCCAGACAAAAAGTTAAAAACAAAATTATCTGCGTGACATTTTATGTTTTTATATATATTATTAAAATACAATACTCACAACAAACACTAAAAGGGAGAAACCCATCTCACTCATTCGTCGATTTTTGGCTACCTTCTTTTTCCTTTGTAGCTACTCAGGGTTTTTCAATTCCAACATTTGAAAAAATATATGTAATTAATTAGAAATCCCAAACTAATTTTAAAAAAAATAAGAAAGACGATGTAACATGACTTAATTAAGGAATACAACTTGTCAAACCAAATCCAAGATACAGAGTGATATAAAAACAACATTTTATATCTGGTGTTAATAAAATCAATACATAATACTTGTCATAGAAATTAAAATATGCTCAAATGAGCATGTTTATCATGGGTATGATATAGTTTTATTTTATTTTCAATTGGATCCGAGTAAATTTTGGTTAGGTCATTTGGTTCATTCTGGTCATTTGATTGGGTCGTTTTTTACTTTCCTTAATCTTATGTAATTTGGTTCATTTTTTCAATTTATCAGATCATTTTGCTATTTTTATTAGCCTTTGGTAAGTTGAATCGTATTTTGGGTTAGGTCATTTTTATTTTTTGGGTCTTTTCAATATTTTCTTTGGTTTTTATTTTAATATGAATTGGTTTAATATGCCAAATTCAGTTAATCTTTTTATTTTCAATTTAATTATTTCTTTTTTTGGTTTGGTTTTTTTAAATATAGTTCAATTAAAAATTATAAAATTAATCTCATTGAAAGCTGCAACTAGAAAATATTGAAAATTCACATGAAGGTCTAGCTGGATACAGTATATTTATAATAAATAGTAAATCAATTTTGATAGATCCAATATCAAAAACCCAAGTTGATCAAAACAAAAATAACTAAGAACATAGATGTATGATTCCTTATATTTTCCAACACAACATCTGGTTCATAGTAAATATTATCAATTGATGTATTGGAGTCATCATAATTAGTAAATGGATCAGGTAAAATGGGTCTAGGGATGCTGTCAATTCGGTTATCACCATCAACAAAAATATGTTTTGGGATTACTTTAATAATGAATACAAGTTCATGTCAAGGATAATTTTTGACATAAAACACTTGTTTCTCTGTTGATACAAATACATATAGTTCATCGGTTGCAATAGTTTTATTCATGTCATTAAATCAAAATATAAAATCATTAATAAATTTGTTATAATATATCATTGAATAAAACCAATGGGTTTTTATTTGAGTGACTTGACCATGAGAGTAAGTATAAACTATTAGTAGTTTATTAATGAATCCATAATAAGATGCATTTTCAAATTCAGGGCAAATATTTGATGCATTGGAATAACCGTCCATTGTAATAGTTACGATAAGACCATCGTGTTGTGTTCTCGTATTATTTTCTTTTTCAGTGATAATAAATTATTACCCATTGATCACAATTGATTATATTTCACAAACTATAGAATTTTGACCAAAAGATAATGATCACATTTCCTTAGAGGCAGATCCAAGTGGAAAATTCAATACCTAAAATATATATGAATATTAAACATAATTATATATTGTTTTTTTATTAATTTATTATAATAATATTTCTAACCTAAATTTCAACCACGAAGAAAACTTTTTTCTATGAAAAGTCTCTATAATTATCAATGATAATGAATGATGCTTTCTATTTATCATTTTTTTATGTTCCCTATCAAAAAATAGAAATAGTTTAACATATTTGTAAAATTACATGAGATGAAATAAGATATACATGTTCAATTTACTTACTTTATGTAGTCATTGGAAAAATAACAATTAAGAAAGCTATGTGATATGCCATATCTCACTATACAAGGATTAATGTCATCAATGTATATGATCAGGGAATTCACCCTATTTGGGCAAGTGGTGGAAAACTAGGTTCAATTTTCTCATAATATTATGTTTCATTTCTCATTTTCTTGTTCCATCTTATAGTCATATAAGTCAAATAAATTGACAAAAATACATAGAATCATGAGCATGGTAACCATTGATGATATAACCTTCAAGATGAGTTCTGTACGGGACATAAGACTTCAATGAAATCATTTTTCATTCACATAGATTCATCTAATTAAAAGAAACAAGTCCTCTGATATGTATTTCAGTTGGAAGAAGGATTGTTAGATGCATCATGCATGTGAAAAATGAATGAGGAACTATTTTATGTAACTCACAAAAAATTAATGGTAAATATACCAACATTTATTGTAAAAAAAGCTTCGACTACTTCTTATAAAAACAATATATAAGTAAATGTTAAAACTAAATAATTGACACCCTTAAATTATTTGATATATGATTATATATTGTTATTTGAATCTGCTCTTGTAGAAGGATGTGATAATAATAATTCTCCAAATATTTTAGTTTCAAATATATTTTTATTACCCTTTTTGACATGTTTCTTGAAAATCTTTTAGTAGAATTAATAATCTCTCTTACTTCCAAAAATTGATTTTTAACAGGTTTCAACTCATAATAAGGACACATAACATTCCAATTATTTTCATTGATAACAAGAAAAAGGAATTATAGTGAGATACCCCAATCCACCATGTCACTCTGAGATTGAAAATAATATTTTATATTTCCATTTACATTTAGAATAATTGGAATCAACATGTCAAATATATTATTTTAAATGTGAATTTTGGATAAGAATAGACGTAAGAAATTGGTTTACCAATAAGGAAACTCACATAAGATGCTTATCTTCTTCCAATTGTAATAGGTTTATTGAAAAATTGTTCTTCTTTATATATTTCATCCAACCCTTCGTGAATGAAAAAATAAATACTTGTAATTCATTAAGAACATCAGTTCCACACATACACTGAGGTGTATTGTCGGTATCCATGGTATTTTCAAATCTTTGATGATTATTCCTATATTGATGGTCAATTGGAAAAAATAGTCGATGTCCCATAAAACTGAACCTACAAAGATATTTCATTTTTATGGATCGTGGATTCTTCAAATAAATAGTACATGGTATTTTTACCTTCACTCTTCTTCTAGAAAACATTACATAAGCATGAAAATCATTGATAATCGACATAAGGACAATATGAATCGGAAATATGTATTTCGAACATGGATCACATTTTCACAAAAACACATTACAAATATGTTTGAACTAATTAGTTAAATGTTGAATGTATACATATATGTCCTTTTCAAGATCAGAAGGTCCATATATGAGTACACTCCTAGTAGTGAATGGGTTTTTTCATACACATACATGGAGGAAGTTTATTAATGTGTGTGAAAACAGTCCATGTGCTTTTCCAAGTAAGCCTATGCCAAATAGATTAATTCCTTCATACAAAAGACTCATCCTCAGATTACGCACATCGGTTGCAAAATTATGATATCAACCATCAAATATCTACAATGAAAATCCATATGTAGGGTGAACCAACTCCTTATTATTATTATTTCTCCTAATATAATACCATCACATTTTTTTGATATTTCATCAGACATGAAAATATTCTATCTTATGGGGATCAATGGAAAGTTATACATTACATTGTATGGAACACGAGATTGTGTTCCATCAAATCTTGGCTTTCATCAAGATTTACAACATTTTATAAAATCATTTGGCTCAACAGTTTCTTCCTAGAATAAGGTATAATCTTTTGGGAAAGCATGAATTTTGTTTTTTTAAAATCCAGTTCCTTAGATAACTTCCATTCTATATTGTGGTTTGAGGGAATATATGAATCATCAAGAACAAGTCCTTCAAAAATGTAAGAATGTAATTTATGATAGTATTAGAAATATGTTACATTATTTTCTCATGACACAATCAGATTAAAAATTACATCTTATTCATTTTACCACCTAGCTGATATACTTGAGTCATGGAATCATGATTAATTTTTTTCATCTGATCAATATAATCATTTTAATTAGACTCATAATTTGTTCTCTTATGGACGAATTATTTAGTAGCAATCCGTTCCTTCTCATGATAAAGAATAAACAGAAAGTGGCCATATAACAAATTATCCAATCCAGCCATTTTATATTTATCCTGAACATTATGAAATTTAATTTTCTCCAAATTTTAATACCACTCATTGTAGTTTGATTGAGAACCATATACGGTTATATGGTATCTAACTTCTTAATGGCTCATCCAAAGTACTCCAACACAATTATAACATGGGAAATTTATGTTACCACAATCTGAAGCATTGTCAAATGAAAAATTTAAAAAGTTATTCAGTTTCTTTTGAAATTTTTTGAGAACCAATTAGTTTCAAACATCAAAATTCTATCCATTCTTTAAGAAAATTGTAATATGTATTTTTATAAAAGAAATTAAATAATGTTGATGGTTAATAAAAAATATAATTAATGAAATGAGAATTTTTTAATTTATATGAATCCATAACTAACACACTAGTATATATGAGAATAATCATATAATATAATGAAAATACTATAAGTTGACCCATAGGAGACGGTTGGTTACCCTCTCTCGTATTAACGGATTTAATAATCTCAAATCAAGTCAACTCTTATTAATCATTAAGAATCATTTCAATCATGTTTGATTAATTTTCCATAAGTATAATAATGATTATCTATCATCACATATACGTTTAACACATTCTATTAATATTTATGTTGTAAGCATGTCTAAATAGAAATATTTTTTATGCATGATTGACTGACACTAAAAAAATAGATGAGATACCAACAGTTCAATTGAGTCATTGATAGTGAAATCGACACACAAACAAACCAACTGTCTCACTGATAGAGGACCTACCGATGAAAAGGACCTTCCAATGAAAAGGACCTACCAATGCAAAGAATCTACCAATGAAAGGACACATAATCAGTTCAAATAAGCCATATATGAATGGATATACCTATGCAAGAACTCACCGTCAATGCAATTGAGTCAACAATGCATTCAGTCACTGATGCATTGAGTCACCGATGAAATGAGTCACTCATATATGGAAAGACGAATAGAATGACACACCGATGGAATGAGTCACTGATAGAAGGATATACCGACAGAGGACTCACAGATAGACTATATAATATATATTTTATTAAAAAGTTCTTCTAAAGGTCATATTTTGATTGTTTTAATGTGAATGATTAATTTAATATTTTTTTGCAGACATCTTAAATGAGGGTTCCATATGTATGAGTTATAAAATCTACCTTAAAACATTCAAATTGAATGAAAAAGGAATATTTATAAAAATAAGAGCACATGAAATATATACATACACAAAAGAAGATACGAGTAAACACGGTACAAAATAAACCACACAAGAAACATATAGAAAGGAAGAACACACAAGGAATTATTCATTCTTTCTTGGTGTGAACCACAAGACTATTGTTCATAAAATATACATCATCTCTATGTATTCAACTAAACCTATGTAGAAGAACATTTTTTACCCTCTTGGAAGATAGAACATAGTACTATATGACAATCTATTTAGTGTCAATTTCCAGAAGAGGACTCGAGCATCATATCAGTTACATCCAAAGAGTCCAGAGCTGAACTACATGACAAACATGTAACACCCGAGACTTTTATGTTATATAAATCATCAAAGGAATATTTTTCTACAAAACACTTTCTTGGCTTTCTTTAGACGAAATCACGACCTTCCTCGATAACTTGCATCGTACGCAATACCGAGTTTCACTAAACAACGATATGCTATTAAAATATTATTAAAACTTGCCATTATGAATAGTAATAACCAATTTTTGAAATTTTATAAATTTTATTTTTCAAAATGGACTTCATTTTTGGATTCAGAATATCGAAATTAGCCTAGGGTGAAATTTTGGTATTTTTCTGAAAACTATAAATTTTTGATGAATAGTGAAACCACTAAGTGGTAGTTAAAAAAACTGAATTTTTCATAAAACATAATTTTACCGCTTCTGTGAGTGGAATTTCGAAAATCCGAGACACACGGTTAATATCAAGGACTAAAATGTGGTTCAATGAGATGAAAATAATTTTTGGTGAATAGTATCTTTTTACTTTTTTTTACCACGGTTAAAAGTAAATAGGGTAATTAAGGGTAAAGATGATATTATTATTACCCTAACACATGTCCTAATTCTTTTGGATAAGTGTAATTCGACCAAAAACAAACTTAGGAATAAAATATGACCATTTAGGCCCACTTGGATTAGATTAGGACATTTATTATTATTTTAGTTAAAGAAGGGTTAAAATAGTTAAAATCAAAGTTTAATAAGTAAATAATTTTTAATATGGGGTTATACATAAGATAAATTCAACTATAAATATTAATTAGAAAGATAAAAATATTTCCTACATAATTGTAGTTTAATTGTAATTTTTAGACATTAAATAATTTAATTTATTTATGACACAAAGATGATGCAATAATTATCTTATTAATGAAATATTGACATAATTGATGTTATAAATACCCAAATAAATATAATTTGATACTTTTTATGAATTCCACTAATTTTATAGGTTTATATGACATGTTTTTATTGATTTAATTAACTTTTTTCGAACTAATAATTCTGTTATGATTTTCACAAAAATCAATTACTAAATAGTGTCAAAATTGACATAAAATAGTTTTTAGAACAAATTTTATATTATTAATTGTTATTTTATTCCTAAAAATATATGGTTCGGCCAAATGACGTAGATAAGGTTATATGTAATAATAATAAACAACTTTGGGTTCTTTTGGCTGCTTATAGTAAGTTTATTAACCTTATAGTATAAGAACACAAGAAGACATGATAAAAGTAAAATTATTTAACTTAATGTTAAATCTAAATGATAAGGTTAAAATAGGAACCTAAACGTGTCTAGATTCTATTGGATAAGAGTATTTCGACCCATACCAACCCTATACTATAAATAAATCAATTTGGAGCTATTTAAAACCGAACTTGACTTTATAATAAAATAATATTTTTAGTTATTCCAAAGGTGCCCCTCTCCTCCCTTATAAAAGGGCACCTCCTCCCCCTCTTCCTCACACCACTTTGAGCCTTCAAGCTCGGGCAACCCCTACCAATTCCTCCTCTCCACTTCCCTAGAGTCATCCTAGAGGTCCTGGTCTTCTTTAAAGACCAATTTTAGTGCCCTAAAAGAAGGTCTCAAAGAAGCACTTCAAAGAAGAGGTAATGCCCGTTACCGATTATTTCATATTTATTTCTTCTTCCACTTCTTCTTATTTAGTTGTGTCATTATGAAGTAATAACATCAGTATCACTCATATACTGATATGTTATTATAAGTATGAAAAAACCCTATTTCACCTTCTATCCATCCTACGGAAAAAGAAATCACCGCGCGTGCGTACGTACGGAATACCGTCTCCACGCCGTGGTGCAATCTATTTTCCACCACCACCTTACTTGGATGGGTATAATGGTGTAAATAATGACTATATATGACTATTATAAAGTGATACTGATTCTGAAATATTATACATACACTCCAATACAATTCCACGATCATAGGAACGATATCATCACTCGTGTGTACGTACGGAATACCGTCTCCACGATGTGATGCGACTCGTTCTACATGATCTTCATTTCATAATGATTATATAAATTAATTTAATGAATGAATATGATATATATTACACTAATACCATTCTGTAAATGAGGTATCTATAACCTAAAGAGAAGAATAAGAATTTATTCGACAAAACACGCATAAGAACAAAAAGTTATAAACACCCGAATAACAAGTAGCAATGAAATATTACTACTAAGAAGCTAAGAATATGACCATATATGATATCATAAAAATAATTATGATTCTGGAATAAGTCAATAAAATTATTTAAATCATTATACAGGAGGTTTGGACACTTACAAAGCAAGTCGGACATAAGGTAAGGTAAATGTCACAATCTCATTTTTATCTGAGATTTTTTATACTTTGGTATTTACTAGGGTGTATTTTATCATCCACATCCATGTTTCTTCAATATGTAATTTTATTTCCATCCACCTAAAATTTTTTAAATCCAATTTTACCCTTTGGTGAGTTTTTAGTAAAGTATATGAAAAGAATATTTTGTCGTTTTTTCGTACGAGGTACTTTTTGACTTTTCCGACAAAAGTATGAGAAGAATGTTTTTTTAACTTATACGACATGAATGGATTTTTAAAAGATTATTTCCAAGAAGCTTCCTTTACAAGTTTTCAAGTTTATTTTTAATCAACTTATTTTAGTTTAAAATTGTAAGACATGTTAAGAAAGGAAAATGTTTTTGAAGTAGAAAGGATATTTTCCTCAAGAATGGAGTTCAAGTGTTTTATCAAAATTATTTTCCATCTAAGATAATAAAGGGTTCTGTTTCTATCCCTATTATTACATGGATTTGATTATGTTGTGATGGAAATATTTTTATGAATTCCTTTATTGTATATGAATTGTTTTATGATGTCACGATGTTTAAGATTCCCATTTTTATTACATGGTTTATGCTATGATGTATGGTTTATGATTTTGTGGCACACATAAGAATGGTATCATTATGAGATGGGTGGGACCTATATCTCCCTCCAATTAATTGGGTAAAGATATTATATCTCATGAGATAGACATGGCTAGAACGGTAGGTTATACCCATTCAGTGAAACAGGACTGAAACGAGGGTGACTCGGTTCAGAAAGTTACTTTGTCCACTAAGATAGTCTTGGCAATGAGTCTTGACTAACAAGAAATGATTCTCTATGATTATGTGTGTATGCCACAAATTTCATGTTTTTATTTATGATTATTTTGATTACATTTCACTTCCATGATTTATCCCATGTTATGAAATTATGATCTCTTTTGAAGGATAAGATTTCCAAAATTTATGTACTTATGTATATGATGTGATTGATATTTCTTTTTTTTACCCTTACTGAGCATTTGAGCTCACCCTTTTGTATGTTTTCTTTCCCCAGGTCAGGAAGAAGGTTATTAAGTAAGATATTCCAAAAGGGACTATAGATATGATGAAATAAATTGGAGATAGTGTAGATTCTTTATGAACCAGTTGTTTATGTTTCCCAGTTTCTAAAGACACTATACCTATAAGGTCCTTTCGTGGTTTTGTTATATGTTGTTATAAGTATGCTTCAATTTTGAAGTATTAACAATGTATGTAAAGTATGGGTCATTATAGTTGGTATCAGAGGAAAGGTATAGTCAACCTTTGGAAACTAGGATGTGAAAGCTTTAGTAAGAACCCTAAGGATAATTCTAAGCGTAGAACACAATATTAGTGTTTTAGAAATGGACATGAATAACCTAGGATAAGACCTTATGTGTGAAATTTTATTCTTTATTATGTGGATTTTCTATTATAATTAGTGTTGCTCACACTATTCTTCTTGGTTTTAGTCAATGGCTGGAACCCGAAGGAACCGTGTTAATGTAGAATGCAACGGGAAATGCAATGATTGTCCCCCTGAGCAACCAAACGTTATGGGAGCTGGAATGATAAATCTTGTAGCCATGCTCACACAACTTTCTCAAGCTATGAATCATGCAGGACTTCCAAACGAGCAAATGAAGGAGCAACATTCTGTTGAATCCTTCACGAGGCAGCGTCCACCTTCTTTCAGCGGGTCTACTGATCCATTAGTTGCTGAACAATGGATTAGTACTACTGAAAAGATATTTTTAGTTCTTCAATGTTATGAACATGATAAATTCATCCTAGCAGTGTATCGTTTGTAGGGTGATGCTTATCAATGGTGTAATCTTATTAAGAATACAAGGCAAAGGGATGAAATTGAGTCCATGGAATGGGACGAGTTCAAGAACTTATTTTTCAATAAGTACTTCCCTCATATTCTCCGAAAAAAGAAGAAGAAAGAGTTTCTTGAACTGAAGCAAAAGGATGATGAATCTGTTGGTACCTATGAAGCAAATTTTACAAGACTTGCAAGGTATGCTTCCGGTATTATTATCCAACCTGAGAGTAAGATCGATCGATTTTTTAGTGGCTTAAAACCAAGTCTTCGAAGGGACTTATCCATAAGGGACTTCAATAGCTATGAGGAAATCGTTCGATGTGCTCTCAAAGTTGATTTGGAGATTGGAGTAACCCATCAGTCATGTGGGTTTGATAAGAAGAGGAAAATGGAATTCAAAGGAAAATCTAAAGAGCACACTGAAAAGAAGATGAGATTTCCCTTATGCTCAAAGTGTGGAAAGAAACATGGAGGGAGTTGTCTTGAAGGGACAAGTAAATGTTTCAAATGTGGAAAGGAAGGTCATCGACAATTTGAATGCCACGATGATGGGAAGAATATGTCTAATGATGCAAACAAAGGAAGGGATACACAAAATGAACCTACTACACTTCAATGTTTCAAGTGCAAGGAGATATGGAATTATGCCAATAAATTCCCTAATCCAAGGGTTGATGATGATGGTCGATGTCAACAAACTCTTAAGTCTAAAGATAAAGGAAAGTCACATGAAATTTCTATCAGCGATGTGGAGTACGATAATGATGTGGTGAAAGGTACACTTACCAGCCACTCTAAAGTAGAAAATGTTTTATTTGATTCTAGATCCACCCACTCTTTTATTTATGAAAAATTTTCTAAGGGTATCACCATATTACCTCAACAGTTAGATGTTGATTTAGCTATGAAAACACCTAATGGCACAACAGTCGCTTCAAAAGTTTATAATTCTTCCCCGATTGAAGTTTGTGGGAAAGTGCTTCCTGAAAATCTTGTGGTCCTTCCTATAGTGGAATTTGATGTGATTCTTGGCATGGATTGACTTTCTTTATATGGAGCTCATATCAATTTCCAAAGAAGGGAAGTCACATTTCATATTCCAGATCAATCTATGATCGTCTATCAATGCAAGGATGAACATAACCTTCTAGTAGAAATTTATTCCATTTTATGGGTATTGATTCCACTAAATGAAGGTTATTTATCTCAAATGGTTGGTGAGAAACTCATGATTAAGAATATTCCCATTGTATGGGAGTTTGATGACATCTTTCCGGATGAATTACCGGGACTTCCACCAAATCGTGAAGTTGAGTTCTCAATAGAACTCGTACCGGGTGCTTTGCCTATTTCAAAGACACCTTATAGAATGGCCCCAATTGAGTTGTAGGAATTGAAGAAGCAACTCCAAGAGAATCATGATAAGGGATTCATATGCCTTAGTGCGTCTCCTTGGGGAGCACCTGTTCTATTTGTTGAGAAGAAAGAGGGATCAATGAGACTCTACATTGATTATCGAGAACTTAACAAGATCACTATCAAGAACAAATATCCCCTCCCATGCATTGATGACTTATTTGACCAACTACGAGGAGCTCAATACTTTTCCAAGATTGAACTTCATTCAGGGTATCATCAATTAAGGGTCAAAAGGGAGGATATACCAAATATGGCTTTCTGTACATGGTATGGACACTATGAATTTATAGTTATGCCATTTGGTCTTACTAATGCCCCTGCTATCTTCATGGATCTGATGAATAGAGTCTTTAGAGACTATCTTGATCAATTTTTGGTAGTCTTTATAGACGATATTCTTGTATATTCAAAGAGCAAGGAAGAACATGAAGATCACTTGAGAATTATATTGAAGACCCTGAGAAAGGAGAAGCTTTATGCCAAATTTACCAAGTGTGAATTTTGGCTTAAAAAAGTTTCATTTTTGGGTCACATAATCTCAAAAGAGGGGATATATGTGGATCCGGAAAAAACAGAGGTTATCGAAAGATGGTCGAGACCAACAACAGTAACTGAGATTCGATGTTTTCTTGGTTTGGCTAGATATTATCGACGTTTTGTGAAAGATTTTTCATGATTATCTAATCCACTCACCAAGTTGACTCGGAAAGGAGTTAAGTTTGTCTGGACTGAAGAATGTGAAGAAAATTTCAAGGAGTTGAAAAGAAGGTTATCCAGTGCACCTGTGCTCACACTGCCTTGTAGTGGAGAAAGGTTTGTGATCTATAGTGATGCATCCAAGAAGGGATTGGGGTGTGTTCTTATGCAAAATGATATGGTGATAGCTTATTCCTCACGACAGTTGAAAATCAATGAGCAAAATTACCCAACACATGATTTGGAGTTAGCTGCGGTAATCTTTGCATTAAAGATTTGGAGGCATTACCTTTATGGTGAAAGGTGTAATATTTATACTGATCATAAAAGTTTAAAGTATATTTTCACACAAAAGGAGCTGAATATGCGTCAAAGAATATGGTTGGAGCTGATTAAGGATTACGACTGCTCAATCCATTACCACCCTGGGAAAGCAAACAAGGTGGAAGATGCATTAAGTCGACAAGACCATGCTAGTCTATCCATGATGAGGATCACAAAAGATCCAATATTTATGGATTTACAAAGGATGGATCTTGTAATTATAATGGAAGTGGAAAAATCTTATCTTTCTCAAATGAATGTTCAACCATCTATACATGTGAAGATTAAATAGGCACAAAAAGAAGATGTCGAGTTACAAAAGAAGGTGAGAAATGTTCCGGAATTCAACCTTGATTGTGATGGGATAATAAAGTTCAGGAATCAGATTTGTGTTCCTCCCATCCCCGAATTAAAGAAGGAGCTGCTAGATGAGGCTCATAGTTCTTCATTCTCTATTCATCCTAGAAGCACGAAGATTTATAGGGACCTGAAAGAGTACTTCTGGTGGGATGGCATGAAAAGAGATGTTGCTGAATTTGTCTCTCGATGCATGGTTTGTCAACAAGTTAAAGCTGAGAGACAAAAGTCTAAGGGGATGTTACAACCATTACCCATACCCGAATGGAAATGGGAGAACATAACTATGGACTTTGTCACAGGACTTCTTAAAATATCCAAAGGCAATAATGCTATCTGGGTCATAGTTGATCGTCTTACCAAGTCTGCACACTTCATCGCTATTAGAGAGGATTTCAATCTGGATCATCTTTTCAGGATATATTTAAAGGAAGTGGTAAGATTGCATGGAGTACCACTTTCTATTATATCTGATCGGGATCCGAGATTTACCTCGAAGTTCTGGCGAATTCTTTAGCATACTCTGGATACAGAGTTGAGTTTCAGCACTGCTTATCATCCTCAGACAGACGGTCAATCTGAGAGAACAATTCAAACTCTAGAAGATATGTTGAGAGCTTGCTCTATGGATTTCGAAGGTGGTTGGGATCAACACCTACCTTTGGTGGAAATTTCTTATAATAATAGCTTTCACTCCAGTATTCAGATGTCTCCTTATGAAGCTCTCTATGGAAAGAAATGTAGGACTCCAACATGCTGGGATGAAGTTGGGGAAAGAAAGCTATTAGGACCTGATCTCGTTGATGAAATGGCAGAAAAGGTCAGATCTATTCAACAACACATAAGAGCATATCAGAGTCGACATAAAAGTTATGCCGACAACCAAAGAGAAGACCTAGAGTTTGAAGTGGGTAATAAAGTGTTATTACAAATATCTCCCTGGAAGAGAGTCATGAGATTTGGAAAGAAGGGGAAGTTGAGCCCTAGATATATCGGTCCTTTCAAAATACTGGATCGTGTTGGGAAGGTAGCTTACCGATTGGCGCTTCCACCGAATCTCTCTCAAGTTCACGATGTGTTCCATGTATCTCTCCTGAGAAAGTACATACCTGATCCTTCACATGTACTCAGCTCAGAAGTTGTACCATTGGAGCAAGATCTTTCATATGAAGAACAACCGATAGTGATTCTAGATCGTAGCGAAAAAGTCCTACGAAAGAAGACCACTCGATTGGTGAATGTTTTATGGAGGAACCACAAATTTGAAGAAGCTACATGGGAGCTTGAGGATATGATGAGGGAGAGGTATCCTCATATGTTTGTTACAAAGTGACGAATTTCGAGGGCGAAATTCATTTTATGGGGGGTAGAATGTAACACACGAGACTTTTATGTTATATAAATCATCAAAGGAATCTTCTTCTACACAACACTTTCTTGTCTTGCTTTACACGAAATCATGACCTTCCTCGATAGCTTGCGTCGTACGCAATACCGAGTTTCACTAAACAACGATATGCTATTAAAATATTATTAAAACTAGCTGTTATGAATAGTCATAACCACTTTTTGAAATTTTATAAATTTTATTTTTCAAAATGGACTTCATTTTTTGATTCAGAATATCTAAATTAGCCTAGGGTGAAATTTTGGTATTTTTTCTGAAAACTTTCAATTTTTGATGAATAGTGAAACCACTAAGTGGTAGTTAAAAAAACTGAATTTTTCATAAAACTTAATTTTACCGCTTCTGTGAGTGGAATTTCGAAAATCCGAGAGGCACGGTTAATATCAAGGACTAAAATGTGGTTCAATGAGATGAAAGTAATTTTTGATGAATTGTAACTTTTTACTTTTTTTTACCACGGTTAAATGTAAATAGGGTAATTAAGGGTAAAGATGATATTATTATTACCCTAACACATGTCCTAATTCTATTTTATAAGTGTAATTCGACCAAAAACAAACTTAGGAATAATATATGACCTTTTAGGCCCACATGGATTAGATTAGGACGTTTATTATTAATTTATTTAAAGAATGGTTAAAATAGTTAAAATCAATGTTTAATAAGTAAATAATTTTTAATATGGGGTTATACATAAGATAAATTCGACTATAAATATTCATTAGAAAGCTAAAAATATTTCCTACATAATTGTAGTTTATTTGTAATTTTTATACATTAAATAATTTAATTTATTTATGACACAAAGATGATGCAGTAATTATCTTATTAATGAAATATTGACATAATTGATGTTATAAATACCCAAATAAATATAATTTGATACTTTTTATGAATTCCACTAATTTTATAGGTCAATATGACATGTTATTATTGATTTAATTAACTTGGTTCGAACTAATAATTCTGTTATGATTTTCACAAAAATGAATTACTAAATAGTGTCAAAATTGACATAAAATAGTTTTTAAAACAAATATTATATTATTAATTGTTATTTTATTCCTAAAAATCTAAGGTTCGTCCAAATGAATTATATAAGGTTATATATAATAATAATAAACAACTTGGGGTTTGTTTGGCTGCTTATAGTAAGTTTATAAACCTTATAGTTTAAGAACACAAGAAGACATGGTAAAAGTAATATTATTTAACTTAATGTTAAATCTAAATGATAAGGTTAAAATAGGAACCTAAACTTGTCTAAATTCTATTGGATGAGATGATTTCGACCCATCCCCACCTTATCCTCTAAATAAATCAATTTTGAGCTATTTAAAACCTAACTTGACTTTATAATAAAATAATATTTTTTGTTATTCCAAAGGTGCCCCTCTCCTCCCTTATAAAAGGGCACCTCCTCCCACTCTTCCTCACACCACGATGAGCCTTCAAGCTCAGAAAACCCCTGAAACTTCCTCCTCTAAACTTCCCTAGAGACATCCTAGAAGTCCTGGTATTCTTTAAACACCAATTTTAGTGCCCTAAAAGATGGTCTCAAAGAAGCACTTCAAAGAAGAGGTAATGTCCGTTACTGATTATTTCATCTTTATTTCTTCTTCCACTTCTTATTATTTAGTTGTTTCATAATGAAGTAATAAAATCAGTATCACTCATATAACGATATGTTATTATAAGTATGAAACAACCTTATTTCACCATCTATCCATCCTACGGAAAAATAAATCACCGCGCGTGCGTACGTACGGAATACCGTCTCCACGCCGTGGTGTAATCTATTTTCCACCACCACCTTACTTGGATGGGTATAATGGTGTAAATAATAACTATATATGACTATTATAAAGTTATAATGATTCTAAAATAGTATACATACACTCCAATACAATTCCACGATCATAGGAACGATATCATCACACGTACGTACGTACGGAATACCGTCTCCACGATGTGATGCGACTCGTTCTACATGATCTTAATTTCACAATGATTATATAAATGAATTGAATGAATGAATATGATATATATTACACTAATACCATTATTTAAATGAGGTATCTATAACCTAAAGAGATGAATAAGATTTTATTCGACAAAACACGCATAAGAACAAAAAGTTATAAACACCCGAATAACAAGTAGCAATGAAATATTACTACTAAGAAGCTACGAATATGACCATATATGATATCATAAAAATATGCATGATTCTGGAATAAGTCAATAACATTATTTAAATCATTATACAGGAGGTTCGGACACTTATAAATCAAGTCGGACCTAAGGTAAGGGAAATATCACAATCTCATTTTTATCCGAGATTGTTTATACTTTGGTATTTACAGGGGTGTATTTTATCTTCCACATCCATGTTTCTCAAATATGTAATTTTATTTCCATCCACCTACAATTGTTTAAATCCAATTTTACCCTTTTATGAGCTTTTAGTAAAGGATATGAAAGGAAACTTTTGTCGTTTTTTCGTATGAGGTATTTTTGACTTTTGCGACAAAAGTATGAGAAGAATGTTTTTTTAAACTTATACGACATGAATGGATTTTTAAAACATTATTTCCAAGAAGCTTCCTTTAAAAGTTTTCAAGTTTATTTTTAATCAACTTCTTTTAGTTTAAAATTGTAAGACATGTTAAGAAAGTAAAATGTTTTTGAAGTAGAAAGGATATTTTCCTCAAGAATGGAGTTCAAGTGTTTTATCAAAATTATTTTCCATCTAAGATAATAAAGGGTTCTGTTTCTATCCCTATTATTACATGGATTTGATTATGTTGTGATGGAAATATTTTTATAAATTCCTTTATCGTATATGAATTGTTTTATGATGTCACGATGTTTAAGATTCCCATTTTTATTACATGGGTTATGCTATGATGTATGGTTTATGATTTTGTGGCACATATAAGAATGGTATCATTATGAGATTGGTGGGACCTATATCTCCCTCCAATGCATTGGGTAAAGATTTTATATCTCATGATATAGACATGGCTGGAACGGTAGGTTATACCGGTTCAGTGAAACAGGATTGAAACGAGGGTGACTCAGTTCAGAAAGGGACTTTGTCCACTAAGATAGTCTTGGCAATGAGTCTTGACTAACAAGAAATGATTCTCTATGATTATGTGTGTATGACACAAAGTTTCATGTTTTATGTTATGATTATTGTGATTACATTTCACTTCCATGATTTATCCCATGTTATGAAATTATGATCTCTTTTGCAGGTTAAGATTTCCAAAAGTTATGTGCTCATGTATATGATGTGATTGATATTTCTTTTGATTACCCTTACTGAGAATTTGAGCTCACCCTTTTGTATGTTTTCATTCCCCAGGTCGGGAAGAAGGTTATTAAGTAAGATATGCCAAAAAGGACTATAGATATGATGAAATAAATGGGAGACAGTGTAGACTTTTTATGAACCAGTTGTTTTTGTCTCCCAGTTTCTAAAGACATTATACCTATACGGTACTTTCGTGGTTTTGTTATATGTTTTAATAAGTATGAATCAATTTTGAAGTATTAACAATGTATGTAAAGTATGGGTGGTTATAAAACAGATCCTTCTAAACTTAATCTAATCATTATCTCTCTCTTGTGTACCTTTTTATGACATTTTCAAGAAGTGTGTGCATATTTCTGAAAAAAACACACTCTCGTATACACTGAACTAGAGGATAATAGATATTCCCACTCAACTATCCTTTTACAATTATTTACCCCATGAAGAAATGTGTAAGTGGTATTGTGTGACCTGGTTGTCTCTTTTCCCATATAGAACTCTGGTAGAGGTCTGGTGACTAGGAAAGTCTGGTGTACTGATGTTAAACCTGATCCAGGGTGTGGATCAATGATATATATATATATATATATATATATTTCTTGGTGGCAGTTTATCACCAAGTGGAGTGGTTTAGATCCCTACATGAGACTGAACCACTTGTTCTATCCTATTTTTTTCAAATTATGTTTTTTCTATTGATATTCATATTTCAGAAAACTAAATATTAAATTTATAGTTAGTCTTGGATAGTAGTTTTAACTATTTTTCCTTATTAGAGTAATTTCAAAAGTTGTATCAATATCTCATATTTTTATAACTGAGAATTAATCATTCTTTTGAGAAACATTTTTTATATTCAGGCTATTATAATCTCACTACCTTGATTAAAAAGCTACTTTTATTATAAATTGGTATAATATTTTACATAAAAATTTTAATATTTTTTTAGGAACTCAATTCAACTCCCTCTTAAGTGTCATACTCTGACAAATATTTGGTATCAAAGGATGTTTTTCAAGTTTTGTTTTTCAAAATTTTAAATCTGTTTTATGATCTTATTCGACTATGATTTAGATGTGGTTTAAAGATATTTAAATATATTTTTATTCTAAATTTATATTTATTTAAAATCCTATATATTTATCATCGATAATATATTCTAAGGTGATACTACCAACATGCATTCATTCCTTAATGGAACAAATTATGCGCAATGGAGAATTAAAATGAAAATACACCTCAAATATTGGATTTTGATATTTGGTCTTCAATTATAAATGAATATATTATTATTGATACTTATAGGAATACTTGGAAAGACCCAAATAAGGTTGTTTATTATAATTATTTAAAATCCCTTAATGTCCTATAATGTTCTTTAATAAATGAAGAGTTTAAGTGGATTTATGCTTGTAAAACAACCCATGAAATTTTTGACACTTTATCTATTTCACATGAATGAACATCTAGTGTTAATGAAATGATACTTAACACATATACTATTAAATAAAATAACATTAAAATATATCCTGATGAGCCTATTTCTAACATGTATCATAGTTTTAATGAAATTTTGAAAACTATGATTTCTCTTAGATGGGATGATACAGCCAAGGAGAAAATAATGAGAATACTCAGATGGTTACCAGAAAGTTGGAGAGGTACTTCTGTATCAATTAGAGAGTAATGTGACATCAACACATTTCTAGTAAAGGAGATAATAGGAATATTGATGATATATGAGTAAGAACTAAAATTCAACAAAGAATAGGGTGGTTAACCCAATATAAAATATGTTTGTTTCAAATCTAATAATTCCAAGAAGAATGAAAAGGATCAAGGTGAAATTTAAATTTCTAGTGATGAACAATCATCAACATACAGTGATGATGAGATGGCTCAAATAGTTATAAGGTTTATGAAATTTTATTTAAACAATAAATTATTTAGAAATCCTAACTACAAAGGTAATTATGATCAAAAAGGCCATTGGAAAAAGGATTCGATGAAAGGTGATACTTCCAGTGAAAGAATCTGAAATAAATGTAAGATAAAAGGACATTTAAAGGTTGACTATCCAAATTTAAGTACAATAAGAAGTATGATTACAAGGATAGGAAGTATAAAAATTCCATGAAAGATACTTTTAGTTATTCCTAGGATATCTCAAGTTACTCATAATCATCTAACAATGAAATAGATAATAGATAAAATATATCTTTTAGGACAAACACATCTAAGGTAACACTAAACTATCCTGAACATAAAGCTTATTATTCTGGAGATTAAAGTGATTCTGAAACCAAGACCCATAAAGAAATGTTTTAATACTAAATAATGATAGAATATAAATGTAATTAACTAAATGATAACTACAAATATTTAATGAAACATCATGTTCTAACTACCACTATTAAATCAGAACTTACTATAGAAACAGAGAAAAAATATCAATTGCTCAAGGAAAAAATGAGCTTCAATGGTCAAATGAGAAATTAAAAAAGGATTTAGAATTATTTACCAATGAAAAATAAATGTTATTCCAAATTCTGGGTAAACAGGTAGGTCCTAAGTATACTAATGGAATAAGATACCAACCATTAAAGAGGAATACGACAAAAACACATTTGGTATCAAAATTTAGAAAATATAGTTTTAAAACTAGTTCTGGAAAAAAAATTACATGTTCCAGATATGAAACATCTTTTATTGTTTCATGTTTTTATGGACCATAAAATGATTATTTTTTTAATAAACTACATAATTTTGGTAGGAAACCAGGATGAAAATGTGGGTTCCCAAAGCTCTTATTTATAATATTACTAGACCCAAAAAAATATAGGCACCAAAATATTTTCTTATCTAATCTATTTTGTAGGAGAACTATTTGAAGAGCTCCTATAAAATCTTATGGTACATGGACAGTGAATGGTCATGAAACATGACATGAGATTACTCATACTTCAAGAACATGATAATGATTGATAGTGGGCATGCCATCTTTTGTGACAATGCTTTAGGAAAAATCATTGTCCATGGCCAGATTGGTAACTCTATCTCAGTTCTAATATCTAGATTACTTTTTGTAGATGGATTAATATGCAATATACATAGTTTCTATAAGTTATGTGAGGATGTTTTTTTGTTAAATTTCAATATGATGCATGAAATATTTTTAATTGTAAAAATAATTTAGTATTTTAAGATTTTTGAAATGAAAATGTTTATTCTGTTGATTTAGATTCTTCAATTTCTGAAAATGATTCTGGATTCGGTGCTTTGCATAAATAGTATTGTCTTTGGCATAGGATATTAGGGAACTACAATATACACTCACTTAGAAAATTTACTATAAAATTATTATTCAAGAATCTACCAAAACATGAGTTTCCAAATAACAAAGTATGTAGTTATTGTCAAAATTTTAAACATAAAAAAATATCTTTCAAAACCAACAATGAAACATTAATTTCCCAACCTATTGTGTCGGTTCACATGGAATAATCTGGACCTTCTAGAGTTCTATGTCTATGTTGGTAGCATTATGTCTATGTTTTGATATATGAATACCCTAAATATACTTAGACCGTCTTCTTGGCTCAAAAAAGTGAAACTTGCACACGTTTCACCAAGTATTCTAGGACTGTAGAAAATATAATTGGTCATAAAACTAAAACCCTTTGATTTGACCATGGTCATGAGTATGAGAACCAAGAGTTTGAATCTGTTTCCTCACAAAATGGAAATAGTCATAAATTATCTTCTCCTATGACACCCTAGCAAAATGGAGTTGTTGAAAGAAGAAATAAAACCCCAGAATAAATTTCTAGAATCGTGCTTAGTGAGTATGAACTATCCTTCAAATAACTCCTTATTAGTTGTGTAACAATAGAAACCACATATTTATTCATTGTATTTTTTTTGTAATGTATATATTATTAATAACATGGATAATCTAGACAAATTACCATATAAGTGTGATGAAGGAACTTTTTCTTGGTTATTCAATTTATAGTAAAGACTATTGAAACTTCATTAAGAGAACCAAATTTTTGGAAGAATCTGTACATGCCAAGATTGATGAGACAGATCTAAATGATCCAAAGACCTACCTATAAAATCATTAAGATATATGTCAAATGAGGACATTTATATTAAATCTTCTGACCATCCTATGATGAAATATATTAAAACCTCCAGTTATGGAAATTCTCTAAATTATAGCCATAATGAACCAAAATATGTAGAAGTACATGAAGTGACCAATCCTTCTTTTTCTTGATATGTTAGAACTCTCAAAACCATCTTTTATATGCTATTGTTGATGATTTAAACAAAGGAACTCATACTAGATCTTCTCTCTGAAATCAGGTTGAACTTCAAAATTTTCTCTCCCAACATGAACCTAAGAACATCAATGATGCCATCAATGATGAATTTTGGGTGATGTCTATGTAACAAGAGTTAAATCAGTTTGAAAGAAACAAATTCTAAAAACTTGTAGAGAGACACAAAGACACATTAAATTTTGGAACTAAATGGGTGTTTGGGATTAAAGTAGATGAATCTAGAAAAAATGTTAGAAAAAAATCCAGATTGGTTGCACACGATTATTGTCAAGAAGATGGTATTGAATACGGGGAATCCATTGCAGTGGTAGCTAGACTTTATACCCTTATAATCCTTCTTTCCTAAGTATAAAATCTATATATCAAACATTATCAAATGGATATAAATATATATTTCATAAATGTTTATATAATTAAGGATGTTTTTGTTGAAAACCACATAGTTTTACAAATCCCCACCTGCCAAATCATGTTTTTAAATTAACTAAATCTTTGTGTGGTTTAAAAAAATCTCTAATATCTTGGTATGATAGGCTCATCACTTATCCTATTTCAAAATGTTTTTCAAAACTATTGCTGATCCTACCGTTTTTATAACACGAAATCACAAAGATGTTTTAATAGTAAAAATTTATGTAGATGATATTTTTTTGGATATTCTAAAAAAATTAGGTGTTTATTTTTCAAATATGATGCAATGTGAATTTGAAATGTGTTTATTAGGTGATCTCAAATTCTTTCATAAATTTAAAATATTTTAAAATAAAGACATTATTGTTTTGAATAAATATAAATAAACTAAGGATATTTAAAAAATATTTGGCTTTGAATGTACTAAGAGAAGTGACACTCCAATGTGTACCACCAGTAATTTTGATCTTGATGGAGATGGTAAATTTGTTGATAAAATATCTTTCAGGGGAATAGATAGAATTTAACACTACTTTCCTGCTATTTGGCTAGATATTAGGTTTAGTGTGTGCATGTGCTCATATTTTCGAGCAAACACTAAATAATATCATCATCATACTATTAATAATAAATTCAAATACCTCAAACGCACTATCTACTAATGACTGTTCTATCCAAGAGGACAAACTTTTGATTTGATGAGTTATTTTGATACTGAATTTGGTGGCTGTAAGTTAGATAGAAAGAGAACCTCTTGCATATGTAAATTTTTGGGAGACTCTATAATTTCATGGAATTGTTGGGGAAAATAATATATTAGAATTATATACTATCGAATCTGAATGTATAGCTATTAGTAGTTGTTAAGAAATATTTTTTGTATGAAATAGACATTACTAGTGTATGGATATCAATTCAGAAGTGTTCCTATAAATTCTGATAACACAAGTGCTATCAATATTTTTAATAGTCCTATTTCACATTCTAGGACATAACACATTGATGTAAGACAACACTTTTTGAGTGACCATTATCAAAAATGTGATATAAATTTAGAATTCATTGGTATTGAACATCAACTTGCTGCCATTTTCAATAATCCATTGAACTCTGAAAGAATGAAGTACACCAGACCTGAGTTATGAATGATCAATGTATACAAACTTATGTTTCTATTCCTTTGATAATTTTTTGGTGATGTTTTCATACAGACACTGGCAAAGTCAAATAGATAGTATCATGATGACACTAATTGTATGAATCCAGCAAAGTCATGCCAAAACCGTTAACTTTTTCATACTGCCACAATTTCCATGTTGATGGCGACGCTTTTTCATGAGGATAACCTATCATGCCGACACCAATACCTTGTCAAGCTGACATTGATATTGTTATGAAAATTTTTTCATGCCAACACCGTTGACTCAATTTTTTTTATCTATTTTACCATTTTACCAAAATGAAACCGTTTCATTAGTTTTGTTAAACCCAGTTCATGATTTGAAGATTTTTTATTTCTAAATTCCTAAGTGATATAAATTCAATTCGGTCCACTCTACTCCTTTACCCTTACAATCATTCAGTCATTTCTCTCTCTACCACTTACCTTTCAGCTTCTAACCTTCTAACCAGTCTGTTTGAATAACGCATGTGAAGTGAGCTCTGGAAGGTGGTGAATCTGGTTCATCTAAGAAATAGAGAGGGTAATCGATCAAATCTTCTAGACCCATGAATCATGCTATTGATAACCATATAGTAAGCCTAGAAAAAGATGTTATTGAGGAATGAAAATTGGAAATAAAGACTTAGCTGCTTAGGGTTCTACATGATCAGGAATATCATGAGTGGATCTCAGACAATGAAAGACACTTCGACCAAAATTTAGTTCATGAGTTTATATGCTTGTGGAGTTCTTATTGGAAGGAATTGATATTTCTTGGATTATGACCATATTTAGAAATAGGGGAATTTATTTTTCCTCAAAGAAAAGGGCTGAATGTATTAAGGTACCCCATCAGGGTGTGTTTGACGATTACCAGGGTAGTTCTCCACCTAAGAGTGATATTTTATGCTTTTAGATAGCTCTGAAGTCTCTTTCTAATAATTATCAGAATAGGAGACCCATTTCTATTGAGTTAAGTTGAGATTGTATAATACTATTCAATTTTATTCAACATTAGGTATTTCCAAGGAAATGGTAACTTTCATCTCTAAATTATCATGATTTATACTTGGGTTTTCTTCTAAAAAAGGATTAATTTAAATTTCTGTATATACCTTGTTGTGGAATTGAATTAAATGATCAATACTTATTGAAAAACCAATTCCCTATTTTATCTACGGTTAATATCAGTTATGTTAAAAGAGAAAGGTTGTGTTAATGAGGGAGAAGAAGTGGTCTCTGAGTGTAGTGGGATCTGACTCTGTAAAGAGATCTGTAAAAGGATTAAGATCAAAAGGAACCCATGGGAGAAAGAATGGGTCAGAGACGAAGATAAGTTTTATGATAAATTCAATCTAGTATACCATCCAGCAAGTCTTAAGAATATGTATGATCCTTGTATGGGGATAGATAGGGAAGGTGTTTACTCATCAGAATAAGAAGAAGAGCTTTCCACACCAGTTGAAGATCAAGGGTCACATATCAACTATATGAGAGATCCTGACACCACTGAATATTAGAAAGGATTTCCTTTTAGAACTCATATTCCTCCACTTCCCTTACCCTATAATGAACCCACACATGAAGACACTAGAGATGAGGAGACATAAGCCTCAGGCAGTGTGGAATATCTATGTAGATCTGGTGGCTCTAAAGAAGAAGAAGACGATGAAAGTGAAGAACATGAAAGTGGTCATTGTAATGAAGAAGAAGAAGTTATAGAAAATGCTGACTGAAATGGGAATGATGAGCACGACATTAGACATGATGAAAAAATCAATGAAATTTATGTTGACCATCATATGGATGTTCAAGTTGGAGATGTTGAAATGGTTGAAGATGTAGATTAGGCATGGTAGGAAGAACCTCCTGAAGTTGTTGTTGAAGTGATAGAAAGTGTTGAAGTTCATGATGAAGTGTAAACTTAGGAAATTTATGTACCTCAGTTTGTATATGAATGAAAGAGAACTCATGATGAAGCTGAGAAACCTGTGGGGAGAGCATAGATTGAGGGGGAGACTCAAGTAAGGGGAGATCAAGTTAATGAATAGAATCAACTTGGATGAATAATACTTGACACTCTATCCCCTATGGATGATTATGTAATGTTTGAATGGGAAAGGAATCCTAGGTATGTAGCACTATTTTTGGATTATAAAGATTTAGATGATGATGTCTATATACCTGTCTTCAAAGAATCAGTGGTTGAGACCCTTCCTAGTGACTCTGTCACTAAAGAAGTCATTAAAATATTTAAGGAAGGAGTTTGTTCAGCTATAAGAATATTAGTTCAATCTCAGATGGTTAATGAGATTCAAAAATACATAAGGGTAAACACTGAGCTAAGTGATGGATTACATTATCTCAGATCTTAAATAGGTGAATTAAATCTGTTTGGCCAAGCAGTTTATGTTCCAGGTCAGACAGTGGGTATGAGTGAGGCTAATGCAGATAATGTTTCAAAGAAAGTGTTAGAAGAAATTCAACCCAACATAATCACTACTTCTAAGTCAATTGTTTAAAATACTACCAAGTTGAGCAACGAGATTACTTGGCTTTTTTCTGCAATAAAACTTTTGACATCAGAGTATAAATTTTATTTTGAGACTCTTTTTATGGCCTTGAAGACACATACCGCGATTCATACTGATATTCCTTCTACCTCTAGATAGTCTTCTTAGGCCCTGGACATTGAGGTAGTCAGAAATGTTGTTAAATAATAACATCAAGATTCAAATGATACTTTTGGTTTTGGAAACCATGAAATGATTGAGAAAAATAGTGACCATGTTCACGATATAGTCAGACTCCACTCCAAGAGTGATAAGACTACAAATGCTCAAATCACAGAACAGGTGGATTACTTTTTAAATAATATCATTACCAAACATCTGTTGACCAGTATTTTTATGTATTTGATAGAGGACCAATCTTTCACTCCAGTAACCAGAACGTTCAAAGATAAATTACTAATGTTGAAGGACTTCATACCACTTTTATAAAATTTCAAGAAGAATAAAGATGACTTTGAGAAATCAATGATGTGTGGTGGTAAAATCACTAAGGAATTCATCAAGTTGTTAACCCCATACATTCATGTATAAAGTAAAGCGATTGTTATAACGACCCATACTTTACATACATTGTTAATAATTCAAAATTGAAGCACACTTATTACAACATATGACAAAACCACAAAGGACCGTATAGGTATAGTGTCTTTAGAAACTGGGAAACATAAACAACTGGTTCATAAATCTTCTACAGTGTCTCCCATTTATTTCATCATATCTAGGGTCCCTTTTAGCATATTCTACTTAATATCCATCTTCCTGACCTGGGGAAAAGAAAACATAAAAGGGTGAGCTCAAATGCTCAGCAAGGGCAAATAAAGGAAATAAAAATCATATTATATCTTTTTGAAAATCATATCCAGCAAAAGTGATCATAATATCTTAACATGGAATAAATCATAGAAGTGAAAATGAGATCCCCATAGTCATAACATGAAACTTGAAACTTTGTGGCATGCACACATAATCATGGAAAATCATTTCTTGTTAGTCATGACTCATTTCCAAGACTATCTTAGTGGACAAAGTCCCTTTCTGAACCGAGTCACCCTCGTTCTGGTCCTGTTTCACTGAACCGGTATAACCTACCGTTCTAGCCATGTCTATCTCATGAGATATAAAATCTTTACCCAATGCATTGGAGGTAGATATAGGTCCCACCCATCTTATAATGAATCATTTCTTATGTGTGCCACGTAATCATAAACCATACATCATAGCGTAACCCACGTAATAAAAATGGGATTCTTAAACAACATGACATCATAAAACAATTCATATAAGATAAAGGAATTCATAAAAATATTTCCATCACAACAAAATCAAATCCATGTAATAATAGGGATAAAAACATAAACCTTTTATTATCTTAGATGGAAAATAATTTTGATAAAATACCTGAACTCTATTCTTGAGGAAAATATCCTTTCTACTTCAAAAACACTTTTCCTTTCTTAGAATGTCATACAATTTTAAACAAAAAGATGTTGATTAAAAATAAACTTGAATACTTGTAAAGGAAGCTTCTTGGAAATAATGTTTTAGAAATCCATTCATGCCGTATAAGTTAAAAAAAACATTCTTTGTACTTTTGTCGGAAAAGTCAAAAAGTACCTCGTACGAAAAGTGACAAAAGATTCCTTTCATTTCTTTTACTAAAAACTCACCGAAGGGTAAAAATAGATTTAAAAAATTGTAGGTGGATGGAAATAATATTACATGTTGATTAAACATTGATGTGGATGATAAAATACACCCCAGTAAATGCCAAAGTATAAACAATCTCGGATAAAAATGAGATTGTGATATTTCCCTTACCTTAGGTCCGACTTGCTTTGTAAATGTCAGAACCTCCTGTATAATGATTTAAATAATGTTATTGACTTATTCCAGAATCATACTTATTTTTATGATATCATATATGGTCATATTCTTAACTTCTTAGTAGTAATATTTCATTGCTACTTGTTATTCGGGTGTTTATAACTTTTTGTTCTTATGCGTGTTTTGTAGAATAAATTCTTATTCTTATCATTAGGTTATAGATACTTCGTTTCCAGAATTTTATTACTGTAGTATATACCATATTCATTCATTAAATTCATTTATATAATCATTATGAAATGAAGATCATGTAGAACGAGTCGCATCACATCATGGAGACGGTATTCCGTACGTACGCATGAGTGATGATATCGTTCCTTTGATCGTGGAATTGTATTGGAGTATATATATATTATTTCAGTATCAATATTAATTTATAATAATCATAAATAGTTACTCATTACACCATTATACCCATCCTTGTAAGGTGATGGTGGAAAATAGATTACACCACGGCGTGGAGACGATATTCTGTACGTACACACGCGCGGTGATTTCATTTTTCCGTAGGATGGATAGAAGGTGAATTAGGGTTGTTTCATATTTATAATAACATATCAGTATGTAAGTAATACTGATGTTATTACTTTATCATGAAACAACTAAAGAAGAAGAAGTTGAAGAAGAAATAAATTGAAAAGATCGGTAATGGATATTACCTCTTCTTTGGAACGCTTCTTTGAATCCTCCACTTAGGGAACTAAGATTGGTCTTTGAAGAAGACCAGGACCTCTAGGATTATTCTAGGGAAGTGGAGAAGGAATTTTGGCAGGGGTTGGACGAGATTGAGTGCTCAAATTGGTGTGAGGAGGAGGGGGAGGAGGTGCCCTTTTATAAGGGAGGAGAGGGGCACCTTAGGAATATCTCAAAATATTATTTTATATTAAAGTCAAAATAGGTTTATAATGGTTCCAAAGGGTCTTATTTTGAAGCTAAAGTGGGGATGGGTCGAAATCCTATCAACTAATAGGATTTAGACATGTTTAGGGTTTTATTTTAACCTTATCAATTAGATTTAACTCTAAGTTAAATAATTTAACTTTTAACGTGTCTTTTTGTTTTCTTTCAGTATATGGTTAATACACTTACTATAATATGCTAAACGAACCCCAAATTATTTATTAATAATATATATATCCTTATCTAAGTCATTTGGCCGAACCTTAGATTTTTAGGAATAAAATAACAATTAATAATATAATATTTGATTTAAAAACTATTTTGTGTCAATTTTGACACTATTTGATATATGATTTTTGTGAAAGTCATAACATAATTATATGTTCGAACCAAGTTGATTAAATCAACAATAATATATAATAGTAACCTAGAAAATTAGTGTAATTCATAAAAAGTCTCAAATTACATTTATTTTGGTGTTTATAACATCAATTATGTCAATATTTCATTAATAAGATAATTACTGCATCATCATTGTGTCATAAAGAAATTAAATTATTTAATGTCTAAAAATTATAAATAAAATACCATTATGTGAGAAATCGTTTTAGATTTCTGATTAATATTTATAGTCGAATTTATCTTATGTATAACCTAATATTAAAAATGATTTACTTATTAAACATTGATTTTAACTATTTTAACCCTTCTTTAAATAAATTAATAATAAATGTCCTAATCTAATCCAAGTGGGCCTAAATGGTCATATTTTATTCCTAAGTTTGTTTTTGGTCGAATTAAACTTTTCCAATAGAATTAGGACATGTGTTAGGGTAATAGTAATATCATATTTATCCTTATTTACCCTATTTACTATTAACCGCGGTAAAAAAGTAAAAAGTTACTATTCCCCAAAAATTATTTTTATCTCAATGAACCACATTTTACTTACTGATATCAACCGTGTCTGTAAGATTTTCGAAATTCCATTCACAGAAGCGGTAAAATTAAGTTTTATGCAAAATTCAGTTTTTAACCTACCACTTAGTGGTTTCACTATTCATCAAAAATTGAAAGTTTTCAGAAAAATACCAAAATTTCACCCTAGGCTAATTTCGGTATTCCGAATCCAAAAATGACGTGCATTTTGAAAAATAAAATTTATAAAATTTCAAAAAGTGGTTATTACTATTCATAACGGCTAGTTTTAATAATATTTTAATAGTATATTGTTGTTTAGTGAAATTCAGTATTGCGTACGACACAAGCTATCGAGGAAGGTCGCGATTGCGTGTAAAGTAAGCCAAGCTAGTATGTAGTGAAAGATTCCTTTGATGATATATAAAAACAAAATATTACTCATAAAAATCTCGGGTGTTACATTCTACCCCCTTTAAAAAGAATTTCGCCCTCGAAATTCGTCACTTTGAAACAAACAGATGAGGATACTTCTCCCTCATCATATCCTCAAGCTCCCATGTAGCTTCTTTAAGTTGGTGGTTCCTCCATAAAACTTTCACCAATCGAGTGGTCTTGTTTCGTAGGACTTTTTCACTACGATCCAGAATCTATATCGGTTGTTCTTCATAAGAAAGATCTTGCTCCAGTGGTACAACTTCTGAGCTGAGTACATGTGAAGGATCAGGTATATACTTTCTCAGGAGAGATACATGGAACACATCGTGAAATTGAGAGAGATTCGGTGGAAGCGCCAATCGGTAAGCCACCTTTCCAACACGATCCAGAATTTTGAAAGGACCGATATATCTAGGGCTCAACTTCCCCTTCTTTCCAAATCTCATAACCCTCTTCCAGGGAGATATTCGTAAGAACACTTTATCACCTACTTCAAACTCTAGGTCTTTTCTTCGGTTGTCGGCATAACTTTTCTGTCGACTCTGAGATGCTCTTATGTGTTGTTGAATAGATCTGACATTTTCTGCCATTTCATCAACGAGATTAGGTCCTAATAGCTTTCTTTCCCCAACTTCATCCCAGCAAGTTTGAGTCCTGCATTTCTTTCCATAGAGAGCTTCATAAGGAGCCATCTGAATACTGGAGTGAAAGCTATTATTATAATAAAATTCCACCAAAGGTAGGTGTTGATCCCAACCTCCTTTGGAATCCATAGAGCAAGCTCTCAACATATCTTCTATGGTTTGAATTGTTCTCTCAGACTGACCGTCTGTCTGGGGATGATAAGCAGTGCTGAAACTCAACTCTGTATCCAGAGTATGCTGAAGACTTCGCCAGAACTTCGAGGTAAATCTCGGATCCCGATCAGATATAATAGAAATTGGTACTCCATGCAATATTACCACTTCCTTTACATATATCATGGAAAGATGATCAAGAGAGAAATCCTCTCTAATAGCAATGGAGTGTGCAGACTTTGTAAGACGATCAACTATGACCCAGATAGCATTATTGCCTTTGGATGTTTTAGGAAGTCCTGTGACAAAGTCCATAGTGATGTTTTCCCATTTTCATTCGGGTATGGGTAATGGTTGTAACATCCCCTTAGACTTCTGTCTCTCAGCTTTAACTTGTTGAAAAACCAAGCATCGAGAGACATATTCAGCAACATCTCTTTTCATTTCATCCCACCAGAAGTACTCTTTCAGGTCCTTATACATCTTCGTGCTTCCAGGATGAATAGAGAATGAAGAACTATGAGCCTCATCCAGCAGCTCCTTCTTTAATTTGGGGATGGGAGGAACACAAACCCGATTCCTGAACTTTATTATCCCATCCCAATCAAGGTTGAATTCAGGAACATTTCTCACCTTCTTTTGTAACTCTACATCTTCTTTCTGTGCCTCTTTAATCTTCACATGTATAGATGGTTGAACATTCATTTGAGAAAGATAAGATTTTTCCCCTTCCATTATAATTCCAAGATCCATCCTTTGTAAATCCTTAATTATTGGATCTTTTGTGATCCTCATCATGGATAAACTAGCATGTTCTTGTCGACTTAATGCATCTGCCACCTTTTTTGCTTTCCCAGGGTGGTAATGGATTGAGCAGTCATAATCTTTAATCAGCTCCAACCATCTTCTTTGACGCATATTCAGCTCCTTTTGTGTGAAAATATACTTTGAACTTTTATGATTAGTATAAATATCACACCTTTCACCATAAAGGTAATGCCTCCAAATATTTAATGCAAAGATTACCGCAGCCAACTCCAAATCATGTGTTGGGTAATTTTGTTCATGGATTTTCAACTGTCGTGAGGCATAAGCTATCACCATATCATTTTTCATAAGAACACACCCCAATCCCTTCTTGGATGCATCACTGTAGATCACAAACCTTTCTCCACTACAAGGCAGGGTGAGCACAGGTGCACTAGATAACCTTCTTTTCAACTCCTTGAAATTCTCTTCACATTCCTCTGTCCAAACAAACTTAACTCCTTTCCGAGTCAACTTGGTGAGTGAATTAGATAATCATGAAAAATCTTTTACAAAACGTCGATAATATCCAGCCAAACCAAGAAAATGTCGGATCTCAGTTACTGTTGTTGGTCTTGACCATCTTTCTATAACCTTTTTTTTTGCTGGATCCGCAGATATCCCCTCTTTTGAGATTATGTGACCCAAAAATGAAACTTTTTGAAGCAAAAATTCACACTTGGTAAATTTTGCATAAAGCTTCTCCTTTCTTAGGGTCTTCAATATAATTCTCAAGTGATCTTCATGCTCTTACTTGCTCTTTGAATAGACAAGAATATCGTCTATAAAGACTACCACAAATTGATCAAGATAGTCTCTAAATACTCTATTCATGAGATCCATGAAGATAGCAGGGGCATTAGTAAGACCAAATGGCATCACTATAAATTCATAGTGTCCGTACCTTGTACGGAAAGCCGTCTTTGGTATATCCTCCCTTTTGACCCTTAATTGATGATACCCTGAACGAAGATCAATCTTGGAAAAGTATTGAGCTCCGTGTAGTTGGTCAAATAAGTCATCAATGCGTGGGAGAGGATATTTGTTCTTGATAGTGATCTTGTTAAGTTCTCGATAATCAATGCAGAGTCTCATTGATCCATCTTTCTTCTTAACAAATAGAACATGTGCTCCCCAAGGTGATGCACTAGGGCGTATGAATCCCTTATCAAGATTCTCTTGGAGTTTCTTTCTTCAATTCCTGAAACTCAATTAGGGACATTCTATAAGGTGTCTTTGAAATAGGCAAAGCACCCGGTACGAGTTCTATTGAAAACTCAACTTCACAATTTGGTGGAAGACCCGGTAATTCTTCCAGAAAGACATCATCAAACTCCCGTACGATGGGCATATTCCTAATCGTAAGTTTCTCACCAACCATTTGAGATAAATAACCTTCATTTAGTGGAATCAAGACCCATAAGATGGAATGAATTTCCACTGGAAGGTTATATTCATCCTTGCATCGATAGACGATCGTAGATTGATCTGGAATATGAAATGTGAATTCCCTTATTTGGCAATTGATATGATCTCCATGTAGAGAAAGCCAATCCATGTCAAGAATCACATCAAGTTCCACTAAAGGAAGGATCACAAGATTTGCAGGAAGCACTTTCCCACAAACTTCGATCGGAGAAGAATTATAAACTTTTGATGCGACTGTTGTGCCATTAGGTGTTGTCACAGCTAACTCAACATCTAATTTTTGAGGTAATACGGTGATAACCTTAGAAAAATCTTTAGAAATAAAAGAGTGGGTGGATCCAGAATCAAATAAAACATTTGCTACTTTAGAGTGGATGGTAAGTGTACCTTTCACCACTTCGTTATCGTACTCCACATCGCTGATAGAAATTGCATGTGACTTTCCTTTGTCTTTAGCCTTAAGATTTTGTTGACGTCGGCCATCATCATCAACCCTTGGATTTGGGAATTGATTGGCATAATACCCCATCTCCTTGCACTTGAACCATTGAAGTGTAGTAGGTTCATTCTGTGTATCCCTTCCTTTTTTTTGAATCCTTAGACATCTTCTTCCCATTATCGCGGCATTCAAATGCCCGATGACCTTCCTTTCCACATTTGAAACATTTACTTGTCCCTTTAATAAAACTCCCTCCATGTTTCTTTCCACACTTTGAGCATAAGGGAAAGCTCATATTCTTTTCAGTGTGCTCTTTAGATTTTCCTTTGAATTCCATCTTCCTCTTCTTATCAAACCCATGTGACTGATGGGTTACTCCAATCTCCATCTCGACTTTGAGAGAATAGCGAACGATTTCCTCGTAGCTATTGAAGTCCCTTATGGCTAACGCCCTTCGAAGACTTGGTTTTAAGCCACTAAAGAATCGATCGATCTTACTCTCGGGTTGGATGATAATGCCAGATGCATACCTTGCAAGTCTTGTAAAATTTGCTTCGTATAAACCAACAGATTCATCATCCCTTTGCTTCAGTTCAAGAAACTCTTTCTCTATATTTGTTCGGAGAATACGAGGGAAGTACTTATTGAAAAATAAGTTCTTGAAATCGTCCCATTCCATAGACTCAATTTCATCCCTTTGCCTCGTATTCTTAATAAGATTCCACAATTGATCAGCATCTCCTTCCAAACGATACACTGCTGGGATGACTTTATCATGTTCAGAACATTGAAGAACTGAAAATATATTTTCAGTAGTACTAATCCATTGTTCAGCAACTAATGGATCAGTAGACCCGCTGAAAGAAGGAGGACGCTGCCTCATGAAGGATTCAAAAGAATGTTGCTCCTTACTTTGCTCGTTTGGAAGTCCTGCATGATTCATAGCTTTAGAAAGTTGTTTGACCATGGCTACAAGATTTTTCATTCCAGCTCCCATATCATTTGGTTGCTCAGGGGGAAAATCATTGCATTGCCCATCGCATTCCGCATTAACACGATTCCTTCGGGTTCCAGCCATTGACTAAAACCATGAATAATAGTGTGAGCAACACTAATTATAATAGGAAAACCACATAATCAAGGATAAAATTTAATACTTAAGGTCTTATCCTGGGGTATTCATGGCCATTTCTAAAACACTAAGATTGTGTTCTATGCTTAGACTAATCCTTAGGGTTCTTACTAAGGCTTTCACATCCTAGTTTCCAAAGGTTGACTATACCTTTCCTCTGATACCAACTATAACGACCCGTACTTTACATACATTGTTAATACTTCAAAATTGAAGCACACTTATTACAACATATGACAAAACCAAAAAGGACCGTATAGGTATAGTGTCTTTAGAAACTGGGAAACATAAACAACTGGTTCATAAATCTTCTACAATGTCTCCCATTTATTTCATCATATCTAGGGTCCCTTTTAGCATATTCTACTTAATATCTATCTTCCTGACCTGGGGAAAAGAAAACATAAAAGGGTGAGCTCAAATGCTCAGCAAGGGAAAATAAAGGAAATAAAAATCATATCATATCTTTTTTAAAATCATATCTTGCAAAAGAGATCATAATATCTTAACATGGAATAAATCATAGAAGTGAAAATGAGATCCCCATAATCATAAAATGAAACTTGAAACTTTGTGGAATGCACACATAATCATGGAAAATCATTTCTTGTTAGTCATGACTCATTTCCAAGACTATCTTAGTGGACAAAGTCCCTTTCTGAACCGAGTCACCCTCGTTCTAGTCCTGTTTCACTGAACCGGTATAACCTACCGTTCTAGCCATGTCTATCTCATGAGATATAAAATCTTTACCCAATGTATTGGAGGGAGATATAGGTCCCACCCATCTTATAATGAATCCTTTCTTATGTGTGCCACATAATCATAAACCATACATCATAGCGTAACCCACGCAATAAAAATGGGATTCTTAAACAACATGACATCATAAAACAATTCATATAAGATAAAGGAATTCATAAAAATATTTCCATCACAACAAAATAAAATCCATGTAATAATAGGGATAAAAACCTAACCCTTTTATTATCTTAGATGTAAAATAATTTTGATAAAATACTTGAACTCTATTTTTGAGGAAAATATCCTTTCTACTTCAAAAACACATTTCCTTTCTTAGCATGTCATACAATTTTAAACTAAAAGAAGTTGATTAAAAATAAACATGAATACTTGTAAAGGAAGATTCTTGGAAATAATGTTTTAGAAATCCATTCATGCCTTATAAGTTTAAAAAAACATTCTTTGTACTTTTGTCGGAAAAGTCAAAAAGTACCTCGTACGAAAAGCGACAAAATATTCCTTTCATTTCTTTTACTAAAAACTCACCAAAGGGTAAAAATGGATTTAAACAGTTGTAGGTGGATGGAAATAATATTACATATTGATGAAACATGGATGTGGATGATAAAGTGCACCCCAGTAAATGCCAAAGTATAAACAATCTCAGATAAAAATGAGACTGTGATATTTCCCTTACCTTAGGTACGACTTGCTTTGTAAATGTCTGAACCTCCTTTATAATGATTTAAATAATGTTATTGACTTATTCCATAATCATACTTATTTTTATGATATCATATATGGTCATATTCTTAACTTCTTAGTAGTAATATTTCATTGCTACTTGTTATTCGGGTGTTTATAACTTTTTGTTCTTATGCGTGTTTTGTCGAATAAATTCTTATTCTTATCTTTAGGTTATAGATACTTCGTTTCCAGAATGGTATTAGTGTATTATATAACATATAAATTCATTCAATTCATTTATATAATCATTATGAAATGAAGATCATGTAGAACGAGTCGCATCACATCGTGGAGACGGTATTCCGTACGTACGCACGAGTGATGATATCGTTCCTATAATCGTTGAATTGTATTTGAGTATATATATATTATTTCAGTGTCAATATTAATTCATAAAAATCATAAATAGATACTCATTACACCATTATACCCATCCTTTTAAGGTGATGGTGGAAAATAGATTACACCACGGCGTGGAGACGGTATTCCGTACGTACGCACGCACGGTGATTTCATTTTTCCGTAGGATGGATAGAAGGTGAATTAGGGTTGTTTCATATTTATAATAAAATTTCAGTATGTAAGTAATACTGATGTTATTACTTTATCATGAAACAACTAAATAAGAATAAGTTGAAAAAGAAATAAATTGAAAAGATCAGTAATTGATATTACCTCTTCTTTGGAACGCTTCTTTGAATCCTCCACTTAGGGAACTAAGATTGGTCTTTGAAGAAGACCAGGACCTCTAGGATTATTCTATGGAAGTGGAGAAGGGATTTTGGCAGGGGTTGGCCGAGTTTGAGTGCTCAAATTTGTGTGAGGAGGAGGGGGAGGAGGTTCCCTTTTATAAGGGAGGAGAGGGGCACCTTAGGAATATCTCAAAATATTATTTTATATTAAAGTCAAAATCAGTTTATAATGGTTCCAAAGGGTCTTATTTCGAAGCTAAAGTGGGTATGGGTCGAAATCCTATCAATCAATAGGATTTAGACAAGTTTAGGGTATTATTTTAACCTTATAAATTAGATTTAACTCTAAGTTAGATAATTTAACTTTTACCGTGTCTTTTTGTTTTCTTTCACTATATGGTTAATACACTTACTATAATATGCCAAAAGAAACCCCAAATTATTTATTATTAATATATATATCTTTATTTAAGTCATTTGCCTGAACCTTATATTTTTAGGAATAAAATAACAATTAAAAATATAATATTTGATTTAAAAACTATTTTGTGTCAATTTTGACACTATTTGATATATGATTTTTGTGAAAGTCATAACAGAATTATATGTTCGAACCAAGTTGATTAAATCAACAATAATATATCATAGTAACCTATAAAATTAGTTTAATTCATAAAAAGTCTCAAATTACATTTATTTTGGTGTTTATAACATCAATTATGTCAATATTTCATTAATAAGATAATTACTGCATCATCATTGTGTCATAAATAAAATAAATTATTTAATGTCTAAAAATTATAAATAAAATACCATTATGTAGGAAATAGTTTTATATTTCTGATGAATATTTATAGTCGAATTTATCTTATGTATAACCCCATATTAAAAATGATTTACTTATTAAACATTGATTTTAACTATTTTAACCCTTCTTTAAATAAATTAATAATAAATGTCCTAATCTAATCCAAGTGGGCCTAAATGGTCATATTTTATTCCTAATTTTGCTTTTGGTCGAATTAAACTTATCCAATAGAATTAGTACATGTGTTAGGGTAATAGTAATATCATATTTATCCTTAGTTACCCTATTTACTATTAACCGCGGTAAAAAAGTAAAAAGTTACTCTTCACCAAAAAATTATTTTTATCTCAATGAACCACATTTTACTTACTGATATCAACCGTGTCTGTCGGATTTTTGAAATTCCATTCACAGAAGCGGTAAAATTAAGTTTTATGCAAAATTCAGTTTTTAACCTACCACTTAGTGGTTTCACTATTCATCAAAAATTGAAAGTTTTCAGAAAAATACCAAAATTTTACCCTAGGCTAATTTCGGTATTCCAAATACAAAAATGAAGTCCATTTTGAATAATAAAATTTATAAAATTTCAAAAAGTGGTAATTACTATTCATAATGGCTAGTTTTAATAATATTTTAATAGTATATTGTTGTTTAGTGAAACTCAGTATTGCGTACGACGCAAGCTATCGATGAAGGTCGCGATTGCGTGTAAAGTAAGAAAAGCTAGTATGTAGTGAAAGATTCCTTTGATGATATATAAAAACAAAATATTACTCATAAAAATATAGGGTGTTACAATTGTAGTGCCTACTACTGCACCAATTCGACCTAATGGGTCAGTGCCTCCACCACATATGTTAGTTGCTCTGGCCTTGACTCAAATTCTACCTATGATTCAAGAAAAGATTCAACCTCTTGTTTTATCCCAACACAAACCCAGCCTTGTCCCCAATGTTTAAGAAGAAGTGATCATACCTCCTCAGAAAATTTCATTAGACCATTCATCTTCTTAGCCACCACCTTCTAGTCCCTCTATGTATCCCTCTGATAAAGGGAAATAACCTTATAATCCATATCTACAGTGTGGATCATTCTATGATATGGTTTTTTTTTATTTTGTTGTCATTTCCTGAATATTTTTAACTCATTTTACTTAATTGTTTAATGCAATTTTTTTCTATTGTATTTCACCTATTTGGCTTCTATTTATTACTCTATGCTATATCTAATTCATTTGTCTCCCATTCAATGATGTATTTTGTTGGGAAACAATTGTTCAAGGTATCATTGAATCTTTTTTGAGGTGATTGAGTTTGTTGACAAAGTTGGCCTCCGTGTTGTGTTTGTTAACAAAGAAAACCATGTCATACTAATTTGTTGATAAAGGGTATTTCATAGTGGCATGTTGAGTTCAAGGGTTGTGGTTAGTGATCCATATTTGATTCATGAACGCTGATAAAGGAATGGTCAATATGGAGGCGGTTCAAAAAGGCCAGATACTAGGTGGCAGCATTTTCTAGTGTTTGCCAAATTTTTGGACCTCAAAATCGACAAAGGAAGAAAAGTGTTTTTGGAAAAGGGACTTGTGCTCCGGTGTCTTGGAGGCTTGGAAACTTGCACGCCATATTTTTTTTAGATTAGAACATCAAAATATGGAAAAGGAAAAAGGGGCGCTTAACTATTGGGTTTGGTTGCGCAAGTGACTTGCGCGGTAGAGACTAGGGCGGTAAGAGATGCGCGCCGAGAAGAGACTTGTGCGCCCGACGTTCAGGGTGTCAAAATTCCTATAAATAGAGGTTCACACCTCTTCATTCATAGTGAGTTCAATAGTTATAGAATTTCAGAGCTCCCTTTGCGCATGTGTAGTGGTCACGTAAGTGGTGTTGTGGTCGAGCATGTATAAATATTTTTCAGAAGTTGCGCGCCAGTTGATAGTTGTGTACCCTATGTGGTTTGGGTGAGAAAGGGTGTTAGTATCACAAGTTTAGAGTTGAGGATGGGGGTTTCATGCAAGTGGTTTGGTGACACTTGCGACCAGGTTTTTAAGAAGCGCGTAAATTGATGGTTGCACGGAAAAATTGGTTTGGGCGTAAAAGGGTGTGAGTCGCGCAAGTTCTGGAAATGACGAAGGGAGTGTCGAACAAGTGGTTGAAGTGAACTTGCGCGCCGGTTTGAACTTGAACACCATGACTTGCGAACTGACTTGGAGAAGGGGCCAGGTATGGTTGAAGCAAGGCAGTCATTTTAGGGTTGTGTGAAAGCTGGAAGATTGTCTGATACCTTTGGTGCAAAGTGAGATTCATCTACAGGTGAAAGTTGGACTTCAATAGAGCATCTAAATAAATCAAATGAGGCATTAATTAGTGATAATGAAGAGACCTAAATGTTTATAAACTGTGAGTGGATCGTTTCCAGAGGAGTGAGCAAAGGAAGAGGAAGAAGGTGATCCTCTCAACTGGCAGTGATCTAGAGAGAGAGAAACAGGGAATGACCCTAGGGAAAGCAGCGAGATGACCCTAAACATTGTAAAGGCAGTGAGCATGGAAATAGAAGTGATTTATACTGAACTTTGTAAATAGAAGTGTGCTTTTTAGTGGATTTGGTATAGCGGCACATCACCGTTGTATACTCCTTGGACGTAGCCCAGTGAGGGTGAACCAAGAAAAAATCTCTATGTCTTCCTGCTTTCTTCCCTGCATTTCATTCTATGCATTATCATCAGATAAAGAAGAAAACAATATCCATACCCTGATTCACCCCCCTCTCAGGGTATATATGCCCCTATTGGTCCTAACATTTTTTTTTGTTTCTTACCCATTTCCCTTTTTCATATTCTCAATTGCGGAAGAACAGTTTGGAATTATCCCTATTTACTTTACATTTGATATCACTATTGTTTTTTTCTTTTCCTTTTATACCATTACTATTTTTATACCTCTGAACCTTATCTATAAATTAAAAATAGTCATCAATAATAGGATATGATAATTAGAATGATTATATTCAACATTAAATGATTGTAAAAAATAGTTCCATGATTTGTGATCATCAAAAAGGTACAGATTGTTCTCTCATAGAAGATTGTTGGCTACCCTCCCTAGAATTAATGGTTTTAAGAATAAAAAATCATTTCAACTCTTATTAACCATGTAAAATAATTTCAATATTGTTAGTTTAAGTTTCCACATGTATAATTTTGATTATTTGTGATCACAAATAATTTTAACACATTCTCTTAATATTTTTGTTGTATGATATTACAAATGTAAATATTTTCTATGTATGACAGAATGGCACTGAATGAAGAGATGAGAGACCAAATGTTTAACTGAGTCACTAACAATGCAATAAAAAAAAAAACATACCAATTGTATCACCGATAGTGGTCCTACGGATTCAAAGGAACAACCGACACAGTGGATCTACTAATGCAAAAAACCTATAGATGCAAGGACTCACTGTCAGTTCAAATAAGTCACCGATGCATAGTGATACCGATGAGAGGACTCGCAATCAATGCAATTGAGTCACTAATGCATTGAGTCACTAACGCATTGAGTCACTGATGCAATGAGTCATCGATTCATCAAATGACTGATAGAATGAAACACTGATGGAATGAGTCACTGATAGAAGGAGATATTGACAGAGGACTCACGGATAGACTGTTTAAAATTTCATTTATTTTAATTTATTTCTTACGTTCATATTTCTAGTGTTTTAATGAAATTAATTAATTTAATAATTTTTTCAAAAATCATAAATGAGGATTTCTGAAGCACGAGGAATAAAATCTACCTCAAAACAAGCACATTATCTGTCTAAGAGAATATATATACAAAAATGACTACACGAAAGACATACACACACACAAGAAGTTATGAGCAGAAATGAAAAAAAATAAACCATATAAGAAACATACACAATGGAAGAACAAATAATGAATTCTTCGTTCCTGCTTTGTGAGAACCATAATACTTCTATTCATATAAGCTCCATCATCTTTGCAACATTCAACTAAACCTAAGGATACGATTATTTTTTACCCTCCTGGAAGACAGAACACAGTTCTCCACAACACTCTGTTTTAGTATCTTCTCCTAGAAAGGGACTCAATATTCACATAATCTACATTTAAAGAGTTCAAGAATGATCTACATAACACACATAGCCTTATAAAATTCATCTAATCATTATTTCTCTCTTCTTTACCTCTTTATTACATTTTGAAGCAATTTGAGCATGTGTCTTTAAAACACACACTATCTCCTGCACTGAACTGAAGGATAATAGATATCCTTGACCAGCTATCTTTTTTACACTTATTTACTCCACAAAGAACAATGGAAGAGGTCTTGTGTGACTTTATTGTTTATGTTCTCACATAGAACTATAGTAGAGGTCTTGTGACCTGGAAAACCTGGTGTACTGTTGTTAACCCGAATCCATGGTGTGGATCATATATATATCATGTTGGTAGGTGATAACCAAGTGGAGTGGATTAGGTCTCACCTTGAGACAGAACCACTTGTTTTATTTACTTTATTTTCCAATTTTGTTTTCTCTATTATTATTCATATTTCAGAGAATAATATTTTACATTGATAGTTAGTTTGGGATTTTAGTTATAACTGTATTCCATATTTGAGTATTTTCAAAATATATATCAATATCTCATATTTTTATAATTGAAAATTATTAAATCTTATTAGAAACCATTCAAATGGAAAAGCTATTATAATTTCACTACCTTGATTGACTAGCCAATTTAATTTTAAATTGGGTGATTATTTTAAATAAAATTTTTAACAATTTTTTTATAAGAACACAATTCACCCCCCTCTTTAGTGTTATACTCCAACAAACACCATATATATTATAGAATACTCTAAATATAACATCATGATGTTGAATTATATTCTATAAATCAGTAATAATGTGTCAAATCCATCAAGGGACAAGTATTTAATTATAAAATTTTTTCTTATGGAATATAAATACCTAGGTGCGACATTTAAATGAGATGTAATTGAGTGAATAAATTGATGAGGCATAAAGGACCTTCCGACCATGCAATCCCCGCTCGTAACCCGTCACCACTCCTCAGACCCCTTGTAACCCAATACACCCCCTCGTGCCCCTATTTTTTTTCTCTAACCTCTCAAATCCTCACATGTTCTATTTTTTGTATTTTTTTAGGTTTCCCTTTTTTATTTTTTCACCTATATTAATTATTTATTTTTTATGATTATATTTTATTTAATTTTTTTCACCGTATGTATTTTTTTTTAAAAATGAATCACTTTAGTCTCTTTTTATCTGATGTGTATTTATTTATTTATTTCTATTCGAATACTAAAGTTAAATATTTTTAATTTAATTAAAAATATTTAATTACATAATAATATCAGTATCTTTGGTTGGAGATGTGTTTTATTTATTATGGATGGTTTTAATTATGAATTTGAATGTGTTTAATTTTTCATTTTCTGTTATTAAATTTTTTTTCAAAATATATACATACACACATATATATAATTACATAATTGATATTAAATTAATTGATATGAAATTGGATTAAAAAGTGGTTGTGACATGATATGTGTCACTTTTATGAATCCAAAAGACCACTACACATTGCATCACAATCTGAGATTGAGTATTATGTCCATGGATTCTTAATTATATCATCTCATACATTGAATGATTTCAGGGTTATATTGTATGTATATATTGATACTGTTCCAAAGGAATATAGTTTTTTCAAAAATAACACTTTGCATAAATGGATATTTCATGATTTCTTTATTCCTTACTTTTAATCTGTTTTATTAAGAAATATAAGTGTGTATAGAAATTCCTAAGAGTATCTTCAACGAAATTTCAAAATCAAAGGGTTGGAACTAATTCGAAACATATTTGAAAGTATTAAAAAATATTTTTATTGAATGATTTGAAAACTATGGGTGATTTTAGATTTTCCAAAACATTGTAGGGAAAATTATTGCACTAGTTATGATGCCACTATGGATAGTTTTACTATGTGAGGATAATAGTATACATTGTGGATTTCACACATTGTTCATGAATGGTAGGCCAAACTAGACTGTCTGGGATGTTGAATTGCATAAGATTCTGAATATATGGATATCATATTTATGATTTACTAGATTGCCTCTTTGAATCCTAGGTGTTCACATGATGATTGTGGTGGATTATCATGGATGTATTCCATGATGGTTGTGATTATATTGTATTTATAAAAATTTATTTTTTGTTGCTTCATATTTATCTCATCTATTTACAGTTCTACCAATATCATAATAGTAAGAATCAAAGGAAATTTCATTCAAAACGTACATATTTATCCTTTTTGTATTCTCTATTAACTTACAAGTACTTTTATTTTCTCTATTAAACTACTTCTACTTCCATTAATAACTGATAGGTATATGTTTCATTATTTACAATATTTTTTTAGTCACATCAGTTCAATTACATTCATGTATATGGTGGAACGTTAGTAAATAACATTATTGAAGATGATATCATTATTATAACTCCCAAAAATATAAAAACAAGGTAAAATAGTCAAATATTATCTTCGATTTTAAATTTATATTATTCATTCCATTGTGAGTATAAAATGTTAATGATTCTACTTTAATATATTATATGATCATATCAATGATTTTACTATATTATTATACAGCATCCCGACATATTACTAAATACACAATGACATATAATTCTCATCAATATTAAACTACAATATGCAGACACTTCTATATACACTATATAATATTTATATTGTGAAAAAATCACTTAGAACATGCATATAATTGGAATATGAAACATTGACAGAAAAAAAATCATATAATACATAATGTGTGAGAAATTCAATTATGGTGGTAATAAAAAACATAATATAATTATATGATTTTCATTATTCACTTAAATATGATAAAGAAAATTTAGATAAATTTCCACCTATAACATCAACTACTAAAGATCATTCCAACATTATGAAATTTTTAGAAAATATAAACATAACATAAATGACAGTTTTTATATAAAGGAAGATTAAAAAAAAGAAAAAACTGATTATGAAATATAAATGAAATGTAAATATTGTACTAAACAAACTAGAACCAAAACGATGTAGAAAATACAATAACAAACCAATCCAACATGTAACAGAATCATCCCAATCTGAATCAAACTAGTTTGAACTAACCCAATCACACATGAAATAGATATAAGAAACCCTACATCAAACCATCGTATAGAAATTAATTAAATTCCAAAAAAAATATAATACTTTGGTAGTTTTAGAATAAAAAAATATTTCCTACTATTCATATAATACCTCTATGATTTTGAAAGCAATTATACAATATTAAAGAAGATTTAAACGAAACAAAGAAATGCATCGCTTGGACAGTTGGGATTTTTGTCAAACATAGATGGTTTAGGGGATAGGGATTAGATCTATATGGGAGGAGGGTATGGGTGCAATCCACTATGGGCTTTGGATTATATTTCAAGGGGATCATTACTATGAGTTCTTGGTAAAGTAGGAGGGTGCGACACTGCTACGGCTTAGGATGGGAGGAGGTGAGTGTCGTTGCTGGGATGAGAGAAGGGGAGCGCGAGGGTGAGTGGCCTTTTTAGGATATTTATATAGGTGTCATGCTAACCATTTTAAAAAAAAATCTATATTATTTTATATTCCAATGGTTTTATACAATAATTAGGATAGCCTTCAGTATATTTCTTTATACAAATTATTTGGGAAAATGATGGTATAAGGTCGTGAGGATAGACCCAATTTCCAGTACTAAATATGTGACATAATGATTCAAATAGCATAATAATATCATAAACATCATATATAAACATGAAATAATAATTATATCCATTTTTGATAGGTTTTAATAGAAAATTAATTACATCAATTCACAAGGAGGAAGTTTGTTGTTAACACAAATGATTATTTCATATCCCATTTGATATAAGTGGAAATGTTTTTTGGTCATCCAATTAATATAATAACATATAATTATATAAAATATAATGAGGTTATTATAAGATAATTGTTTATTAATAATTGAAGGTGGTGGTGGAATAAAAAAAATAAAATGCCCAGTTAGTGACATTACATCTTCCCTATAAAAATCCATTTTAGTTTACACCAAAATATTTCCTATGATAGATTTTATAATAAAATAAAGAATTTATTATGAGAGAATAGAAGTAAGAAAGTGACTAGTATAGTTATTATCTAATCCAATGAGTCATGGAAGTGTGATTAGGATAAACGAGTGGCTGGCCTTTTATAAGTGAGATGAGAGGAAGAGTGATAAAAAGGTGAAAAAAGATTTTTCACAAGACACAATGGGAAAATTTTGTAATTATAAAATATTTTAAGTTATAAATTTCAAATCTATCTAGAAATTGGGGTTTGGAAAAGTTTTAATACTATTTTACCCCATACCATTTTAGATTAAACCACAGTTAACCTTTTTTAACCTTGACCATAGTAATTAATTTGCAATGTTGTTTACTATTCATTATGGAAAAATGATGTTGAAAATTTTATATCATATAAATAATTCATATTCCAAATATAGAATCCATTTTTAAAATTCCACTCAAATTATTTAAAAAATTAAATGTATAATTAATCTCATAGACGTGATGCAAAAACAGTATTACAAATATAAATGTTTAAAATTTTTAAAACGTTTTTATATCAATATTCAATATGAAATTTATTTTTAGGACCTAAATTTGATTAATAGTTAAATAATTGAGGTAATTTATATTTTAAAACAATTTTAATAAAAATGTAACCATATAAATTCTTTAAATGAAAAGGTATTTTTCAATAAAAAACATGTATTTTACATTATACATCATGAAATTAATATTTTCAAAAAAATATGAAAATGTTCACCCTAAGATAATTTTGATGTGATGATATAGAAAATGAATTTTATATATCAAATTAATTTTTTTAAATAATCAAAATTTAATTTTATTATTTGTTTCACAAAAAAGAAATAAAAGACATTTTTCTAGAGAAAATGTATTTTCAAATAATATAAGAACTTTTACAAAATATAAGTTCTTATCTATAATCATATATTTATTATCTGAAAAATATATAGTGTATTTTAAATATGTGTTTTTTAATATACATAACTCCAATTTTATTAACTAATTTATAATGGTATTAGTTTAATTATAATGTTAATAGTATATCACAATTCATTAAAACATGTTGTTTCATTTAATATGAGCTATTAAAGAAATTAAATTTATTAGAAAAATATATTCCATAAATTCTAAGAGAGTTACATTGACCTTATTTTTGGGACAGGTTGGACATAGGATTAATTTCTTTTGGGGAAGCGTTGGTGGGATTTCATTATGTTATCAGGGGGAATATGATCACACTTTAGGGTCATCACCTTCCGGATGAAGTCAAATGGATTTGAGGTGGCCTTGTGAGAGTGTTCCCCCATGGGGTGAAAAAAGATCACACCTCAAGGTTTCTTCCATAGAGGGGGAAACAAGAATTTTTAATGTTGTTGTTAGGATTGAACCACATGGAGGTATCCCAGGTGTTTTGATATTTTCACTCAGGGAGGAATCCTACTTACCTTGTTTGAATATTGGTATGAAACCACACATAGTTAGTTTGTAATGTTTTAGGACATGTGACGGGGTTGGTCTATACAATTCAACATCATATGGTAAGTTTTCTCACATTACAGGAGGAGTGAAAAAAATGGATAGTTTGGGGATTATACATAGAGGCCACATATGGAAGTTCACTCATCCCATGGGGTGTATGAGGAATATCCCGATGATGATCAGAATTGGGGAACCATTAGTTCATCGTACAGGGTAAGTCTACTATTTAACATCATGTACATAGGATGTTGTCAATTTGTTTAACATTGTTGGAAATGAGCGTTCATTCCTTAAAGATCATACATGAGAGGTTCCTGCACCAAAATATATTATTTCCATGTAGGGGAAGAGGATACAATGATTTCTATTTTAAAAGAGAAAGGTGGAAAGTTTCCCCCAAAGATTGAACCATCATAGATCATGTGTCCACCTCATAGGCTCCTCTGATTAGAGAATTGTGTAAATAATTCCATAATGAAGTTGAAAATGGGGATCTAGATATTAGGGTTCCTATGATTAGGTGAAATAGGTGATAAAAATATCATGTTCATCCTCAAAGAAAAGTGGATGTGCATTAGGGATTACGATACCGATCATGCAGTTGATTGGGGAGTGAGTGAATCTGGTAGGAGTAGGTGTTAGGCAACTGAGTACTCAACATGGGTTTAAGAATGTTTGATGGAAGGAGGAGACATATCATGGAATCAGATGTTTTTGTGCCCTACTCTAAATGTTTTTCCAAAATTTAGTTGTACGAGTCATTGTCTTGAGTACAAGGATAAACCATTCATATTGGGGGAAAAAGTGAGCACATATTCTTGGGTCACATGAATCATATAGTTTCATGGAGAAAAACATCTTGTATAGAACTTCCAAGTTTTTTATAGAATAATATGAGTAGGAATTCCTCAAACATGATCCAAGATAATTTGGGAGTCATGTTAGGTCAGTTTGAAAAGTTGTTACCTTTTAGAAACTATGATCTTCTTCGAGTTGCGAGGTGTTGTGAACGAATGGGTTGCACGAACAAGAGATGAATCTTCAACTTCCAAAGGTACTTCTCCCAAATGGGGTGGGGGAGGTGATTTTTTATTTATATCCTAAATCTATACATTTTTATATGAATTTATTTCAATGTCATGCAATATGGTCTCATTCTTCACATTCTTTTTTCACAACTTGAATATTGTATAAGGCATTGGTTCACCAACCCCTTTTTTCATAAGAGGATTGCCCAACAATGTCATGGTTCTTTACACAAGGAAAACATTGAATTCTACCATATTATTTGATACTTGTGAGATTCATATAGGGCCTATGAAACCTGGTATTTTTATGTATCTTTTCATGTTCATGTCAATTTTACTCCAGATTAGAGAGTTGTTCACAATTCCCTATAATTTCACACTCTAACTATCTCAAATACATAATAGTCCATTGGATATGGTGGTGTGTTTTTTATGATAAACCCTCATTCTCATATTTTTTAAAAGTTTTCAGTTATACAAATTTTCCCCATAGGATTAGAGCTAATGGGGGAAGGAAGGATGGAGTTTTGGGGAAAGCACTGATGTTTAGGGATAATTTATTCACTATCTCCCATTATTAATCATTGGTCATGAAAACCTGTTGTATGAACATGTAACCTAGAAATGTCCCATTCCTATAAATATGGATATGGGGAGCTTATAATATCATTGGAATTTCACATGTGATAATCCATATGTCATCTACATAGCTCTTCCTTTAGTGGGAGCTCCCAACCTAAAGCTGCGATGTTCTTGAAACCATTATTTCAGGATAATATTTATGCACATAAGTCATACAATTGTGTGAACTGGACAGAAGTTGTATATAAATGAGTAATTTGTATTACTAGGGATGTGTTTTCATGATACTTCTTTTAATAACCTTTAAGTAAAATTTTAAATGAAAAAAAAGTGGATGATGTTGTGGGTGTTGCTTCTTGGAGGGAAGAAATGTTCTGGAATCATGAAATTAATAAGCCTAGGAAGGTTGTTTTGGATAATAAAGTGTTTTTTGGTCTTTTGATCAAATTTGAATGGGGTTATCTACTATGAAATTGAATTCAATATAACATATTAGTTTGTTTAATTATGTGGGGATCCTGACCATGTAGGGGAACATATTGAGATTTTGGTTTTCTTATCAGGATGAGGTCAACTGGTGAAATGTTACTACTAATGGACACCTATTTAGGTAATGTAAATTTTATCATGTGTACACCTTCAATAGAATAACCAATAAATTGATAGTAGAATAACCAATAAATGAGTAATTTCCTACCCACTATACATGAATCATTCATACCAACATTAAAAAAACACACATTTTGGTATGATGATTGAGATACATAAGACATGGGATCATTAATGAAGAGTGGGCTTGCTCAAACTAGATACGATTAACCTAAAAGATGTGTGGGGAATATCGGGGTCATATTGGGCTGTATGAAGAAGTGTGGATGTCCTTATTCAATGTTTATTGTCATATAAAGCTATTTTTAGAGCTTCCCAGCAGGATGTCACCATAAACGAACACCTTAAACATCCATCATGGTGAGATGAGAAATATATTATGGGATATTTACTATATTTTTTCGATTATGTTAAAGGGATATTAGTATGTTGAATTTATTCTAAAACATAATGCTTTGGGAAACATGGATCAGACACCAATTATCACAAAGATCATTCTAGACAATTTGAGCATGGTATTAGACTATCAATTCCATTTCAACAATGATATCACATTTGAGACATGGTTGGGCTTGTTATTTATTGTTCATACTGAGATGATTCCTTGGAGATTAAATAAGTATCTGTTGGTGAGACATAGTATTATTCCACCATCCTACCAGATTAGATTGGTGGAAGGTCAATATAATGAATGAGTCTATATAATAAAGAATTGGAATCCATGGGTTTAGTATATTTTCTTCCTAGGAAATTTCTTCAGTGGATGGTTGCTGACAGTTAGGGATTATCACATGGGTCTACGTTCTATGAAACTAGTGATGGTAGAAATCATGACATAAATAAACCAAGTGAATTTGGGAATTCATGTGTTTTCTAGTCTCTACAGCTGGCTAGTGCATGTTTTGAGGGGGAGCATTCCCAAGTATATATGGTCTATTACTATTTCGGCAAGGAGGGATCAAAATATACATCTGGGATATTAATTTCAAAACACCATTACCCACCTCATTTATGGGTCATTCCCTTCTATCCTAAACATCATTTCAGTTCAAACGATGATGCTAAATAGAGCCAAATTTATGGCGAGAATTAGTAACACTAGGAACATCAACATTATGATTTTTTCAACCCCAACTGGTGAGATGATAAAAACATAGAGGGGATACTAGAGTAGAGAGAATATCTATAGGATTCATATTGTTGGGTAGTGGTTTCAAGTATTTATTTCAATACATAAGATAAACTCTATACCCCAACTTAGTTTTACTATTAGTTCGGATGCATCCAATAGTCCATGAATCATGTGTACATGGGGATATAGGAAGAGATTCACCCTTATATCCTTTACCAACTATGATCAATGATTGTGGATAAAATAATTGGTGATACAATTATTCTTTCATCTACCAACATTGACACTACCCTTTCTCTAGAATCATACTAGTTACTGTAATGCCACATAACTGAGAATTTTTTTAACGGGTGAGGAAGGTTACATAGTTAAATGAGCCATAGGAGCTTCATGGTAGTAGATGGGATTATCTTCCTAGTAAATATTGTTTATAGAGGTCTTGAACTAGTGCATGTGTGGTGGTAACTCAAGGGTTTTATGTGCCTCCATCCTTTTTCAGTGAGGGGATCCCACAAAGGATATCATAGGAGTAGGCAGAGGGCGCCCGTGCTAGGATGACCTAGTCCGTGGAGGCCTTAGGAAACAAGTTTTGATACAAGATATAGTTGTGCAGTGAATATTCCTTCCTTATTATCTTGGAGGATTGGGTAATTTTGCAACTTTATCAGATAGTGGAGTAATAATGTAGCTGGCTTACATGGGATCTGATCAAGTTGGTAGAGTTTGGGTAGCTAGGATCATGGATATAGTGAGTTTCTAGGATATTTTTTCCTACCTAGAAGACATGGATCCATTTCTACAATGATTCATAGAGGGTAATCCTACATATTCTTGGGTATGGGTGATGTTTGGTGTGTGGGCCGAGGAAACAACTTCCTCTACGATGCCATCCAATGATGCATCAGATCATGATGCTGATAACCATGGCTCCAAGGATGAAGAGTCATGGGGCTCCGATGATGGTCCAGAATGATATCAGGATAGTTGGGAGGTCACTTCTTGGGATTATGAATTTACTGATATCTTTTTCAATGTAGTAGTTTTTTTATTTATTTAATCTAAAAGATATTTTAGATTAACTTTCCATTATCATCACTATAACACCTATATTTTTTTATGAAATATTTTCTTTAAATAATTTTTATTCTTCAGTAGCTTTCATTACAAGAAATTGTCAGTATAAAAAACCGTGAGATTCCCTTAATATAAAATTACCATTATAGCCTAGACATCAGGTTATCGGTAATAATTATAAATAACTTATGAAACTTCATTATTAATTCATTGGCTATTAATTATTTTTGAAAAATATAAATCAATTAGTTGTTTTATTAGTTATTTACATTTTTTAATGAAATTAATTAGATTTATGTGTTATATACTTAATAAAATATTTTTGATTTTCACCTAGTGGATATTTTAGTCATAGGGTATGAATAAAACCCTATTTTATGTATAAAAGAATATTTTATTGATGGTTAATTTTACAACTTTGAATGGAAAACCCATTTTAAATTAATAAATTGGATCATTAGGAAATTCTATAAGACAACATAAAAATGTTATTTTTACGTGGGATATAAAAAGTTACTTTGAAAAAATTTCTGATAATGTTCTGATAACTTTTATGTTTTGAAGAATAGTACAAATAAATAAATTTTAATTAAAAATAACTTTTTTATTGAGATAATTTATATGGTTAAATTATAATATTAAATATTTTGAAATTATAAATATAATTTATTTTTACCATTTAATATAATGTATGTCAGTATCATTAATTTTACATGAAATTCATTGGTAAAAGCATTTCAATCTTTTACAATGTTTTAACTTTTAAAACCTGTTTTTTCATTTCATCAATTGGAATAATATTAAATTAATTACTCCAACTTCTATGTTTTGAATTTTAAAAAATGGACATAATATTTGGAATCATAAGGACCAAATTGTGGGAATAGGTACCTTTTATTTTTGAACATTATGAATATTACCTTCCGTAATTATTTTATATACCATGGTTGAAAGGTAAATCTTATAAATAAAGGTAACAAAATAATAATTTAATAATATAAAACTACTCTAAAACATGTCATAATCTTATTGGTTGAGACAAATCCATCCATGGGAATCCATGGATCGATGTTTTGACCACATGGATTTACCTGGATGTGAAAATGACATTTTATAAGAATTAATTTAAAATAAAGATAATTATAAACTAAACATATATCTTTTACTAAATCCATTTTAATATACTGTTATATAAATGGTACATATGCTTATAAATAGTTATTATAAATCAAAATAATATTTACAACATCATGGTAGTTTATTTGTAATTTTTATAGATTATATAAATAGTTTTAGTTATGAAACAATATGATGTAGTGATTACCTCATTAATGAATGATTAAAATAAATGAATTTATATATTTTAAAAAATAATTTGGTTATTTTTATTTCATCCATGAATTTTCTTGATGACATTGATATATTTTATTTGATTTAATTCCTCTTTTTCTAAGGAATAATGATCTTATTAATTTTCAAAAAGACAAGTATGAATAGTGTCCAAAAATTTACACAATTCATAACTTAAAACATAATATATTTCATTAAATGATATTAAATTCCAAATATTTTAAGATTCTTAAAATTGTAAAAATAAGTCCAAATATGTCATAAATAACTTTTTTTGGGTCGTTTTACCTGATATAGTCACTACACTTACCCACAAGGTTCAAATAACATGATATCACAGTAATATTAAAAAGGCTAAAAAAAGGGTTAAACCAAAAAGATAAGGATAAAAAAATACAAAACTTGTCTAAAATTTATTGTATAATGGCTATTATAATCCAAGTTATATTATATTCTAATTAAATAAGTGTTTGAAATTTTTTATTCTAAATTAAATTTATAATAAATTAATATTCTGAAAAGTTTTCTAAAGTGCCCATCTCCTCTCTTATAAAAGGGAACCTCCTCTCTCTCTCCTATTCACACCATTTTGAGCCTTTATTCTTAGACAACCCCTGCCCATTTCACTTATAAAATTTCCTAGTAACATTATGGAGGTTCTGGTATTCTTAAAATACTAACTATAGTTCCCTAAGATGAGATTTAAAAGAGGCATGTCTAGGAAGAGGTAATCCCTTCTACCGATTATTACAAACTAATTTTTTCTTCTGCTTCCTCATCTCTAGTTGTTTAATTATAAAGTAATTACATAAATATCACTAATATACTGATATGTTATTATAAATATTAAACAACCCTATTTCACTTTATATCCATCCTATGAAAATTGAAATTAGCGCGGGTACGTACGTACATCTTACCATCTCCATGTCGTGGTGTAATCTTTTTTTTCACCATGACCTTACAAGGATGAGTATAATGATGGAAATAATTACTATATATGATTAATATAATATGTTACTAATTATAGTATACTATAAACCATCCAATTCAATACCACTCAACAATTAAGGGAACAATATCGTCCCTCGTGCGTACGTATGGGTTACTGTGTCCACAATGCGATGTGATTCATTCTACATAATATTTATTAAATCAAGATTATATAAATTAATTTAATGAATAAATATGATATATATTATCCTAATAACATTCTATAATTGAAAGAACTATATCCTAAAAATAGGAATAAGAATTTATCCGGAAAAACATACATAAGAACTTATAGCTATTAATACCCGTGTAACGAGTAACAATAAAATGATACTAATAAATGGATGAAAATATGATCATAAATGTTATAATAAAAATTATTATTATTATGTAATAAATAATTATCTTTATTTAAATACATATACCTGAGTTTTGTAAACATACGAAGAATATCAGACTTAAGGTAAGGGATAACTTTAATAATCACAATTTTATCTGAGATTGTTTATACGTAAGTATTTGTTTGAGTTATATTTATCATCCATGTCGATGATTTAAAAAAAAGTATTTATAAAATGTTTAATATTATTACATGTGTGTTTAAAGTCATGTTTACCCCTTTAGACTTTTAAAATGTGGTATGTAAGGAATCCTTCCTATTTTTTAACATACGAGGTACTTTTTCACTTTTTCGGAAAAAGTATGAGAAGAATGTTTTTTATATTATATGGAATGAAATTTTTTTTATGCTTTCATAAATAATTATTTCCATGAATATTCCTTTACAATTTTTCATTTTTTTTCAATTGACTTATTTTCTTTTAAAATTGTGCGACATATTGACAAAATAAAATGTTTTTGAAGAAGAAAGGATATTTTACTCAAGAACTATGTTCAACTATTTTATCAAAATTATTTTCCATTTATTATTATATAGGGTTATTTTTATAACCCTATTATTACTTTTATTTGATTAAATTATAATGGAATTATTTTTGTGAGGTCATTTTATCTTACATGGATTATGTTATGATGGAATGATGTTTAAGAATCTCATTTTCTTGCATGGGTTATGCTATGATGTATGATTTATGTTTTTGTGGAACACATAAGAATGATTTCATTATGAGATGGGTGGGACCTATATCTCCCTCCAATTTATTTGGTAATGATTTATATCTCATGTGATAGACAAGGATGGAACTTCAAGTTAATTCGGATTAGTGATACAGGACTGGAACGAGTAGGGAACTTTGTTCACTAATGGAGGTTGTCCGCTACGATGGTCTTGGCAGTGATCCTTAACTAATATGAAAACATTTTCTGTGATTATGTGTGTATTCCACAATGTTTTATGTCTTATGTTATGATTATTGGCCTTACATTCAAATTTTATGATTTATCCCATGACATGATACTATGATCTCTTATGTTGGATAAGATTTTCAAATGTTATGTTCTTATGAATAAGATAAGATTGATATTTCCTTTGTTTACCCTTACTGCGAATTTGAGCTCACCCTTTTGTTTGTTTATTTTCCCCAGGTCAAGAAGAAGGGTACTAAATATGATATTCCAAAATGGAGTCTAGTTATGATTAAATAAACATGATACAATGTAGATGTTTTACAATCCATTTATTTATGTTTCTCAATTTCTAAAGACACTATACCTATACAGTCCTGTCATGGTTTTGTTATTTGTTTTAATTATTACGCTTCAATCCTCATTTAATAAAAATGTATTTAAAGTACGGTTCTTATTTTTGGTATCAATGGAAAGGTATAGTTAACATTTCGAAACTAGGATGAGAAATCCTTAGTAAGAATTGTAAGGATATTTCTCTGTATAGGATTCAATCCTAGTGGTTTTGAAATGGACATGAATAATCTATGATAAAATATAGAGTTTTCTAAATTGAAATTGTATTCTTGATTATGTGGTTTTCGTTTTATGATTAGTGTTTCTCACACTATACTTCTTGGTTTTATTCAATGGATAGAACCAAAGGAATTGCATTAATGTTGAATGTGATGCGCAATGTAATAATTGCTGCCTAAGTAACCAAATGTTATGGTAGAAGCAATGAAAAATATTGTATCCATGTTCAGACAACTATCTCAATCTATGATTCATAGATGACATCCAAACAAGAAACAGATGAATAATTATTCTCTTGAATCCTTCCTGAGGCAGTGTCCACCTCCATTCAGTAGGTCTTCTGATCCATTAGTGGCTAAAAAATGGATCAATACCACTGAAAAGATATTTTCAATCCTACAAAGTTCTGAACATAATAAAGTCCTCTTAGTAATATATTTATTGGAAGGTAAAGCAGATCATTGGTGGAAATATTTTCTAGAATACAATGCAAATTTAATTTATAGAATAGGTCAAGTTCAAGAACTTAACTTTCATTAAGTACTTCCCTTGTATTCTTCAAAAAAAGATGTAGAAGGAGTTTCTTGAACTGAATAAAAAGGATGATGAATCTAGTGGAATATATGAAGAAAATTTTACAAGACTTGCAAGAAATGCTTCTGAAAATATTATCCAACATGAGAGTAAGATCGATTGATTCTTCAGTGGCATAAAACCAAGTCACTGAAGGGAATTATCTATAAGGGATACCAATATCTATGAGGGAATTTTTTGATGTGCTCTCAATGTTGAGATGGATATTGGAGTAACCCATCGGTCATATGGGTTTGATAAGAAGAGGAAAAATGGATTCAAATGAAAATCTAAAGACCACACTAAAAAGAAGATGAGTTTCCCTTTATGCTCAATATGTGGAAAGATACATGGAGGGAATTTTCTTTAAAAGAACTAGTAAATGTTTTAAGTGTTTAAAAGAAGGTCATCAGGAAATTTAATGCTGAAGTGATAGGAAAAATATGTCTAATTATATGATCAAAAAAGGCCACATAGAATGCACCTCTGACACTTTAAAGATACAAGTATAAAGAAAATGGGGCATTATGAGAATCAATTCCCTAATCCAAGGGTTAATAATGATGATTGACGTCAACATACTCTTAAGTCCAAATGAAAAAAGAATGTCACATTTAATTACTATCGGCGATGTGGAGTACGACAATGATGTGGTGAAAGGTACACTTATCATCCACTCTAAAGTATAAAATGTTTTATTCCATTCTATATCCACCCACTCATTTATTTCTGAAGAATTTTCAAAGGCAATCATCATATTACCTCAACAATTAGACATTATTATAGATGTGACAAATCCTAATGACACAACAGTTACGCCAAAAGTTTAAAATTATTCTTTAATTTAAGTTTGAGGGAATGCACTTCTTATAAATCTTGTGATCCGTACTTTGGTGGAATTTGATGTGATTGATGACATGGATTGGCTTTCTTTATATGGAGCTCAAAACTATTTTCAATGAAGAGAAGTCTCATTTGATATTCCAGATCAATATATGATCATCTATTAGTGCAAGGATGAATATAACCTTCCCGTATATATTTCTTCCACATTATTGGTATCCATTCCAATAAAAGAAGGTTATTTATCTCAAATGGCTGGGGAGAATCTCGCAATTATGAATACCCCCATTGTGTGGTAGTTTTATGAAGTATTTCTGAAGGAATTTCCAAGTTTCCCACCAAATCATGATGTTGATTTTTTAATAGAACTCATACCGGGTTATTTTCCTATTTCAAATACACCTTATAGAATGGCCCCAATTGAGTTGCATGAATTGAAGAAGCAACTCCAAGAGAATCTTGATAAGGTATTAAAACACCCTATTTTATTACTATGGGATGCACATGTTCTATTTGTTAAGAAGAAATATGGATCTATGAGACTCTGCATTGATTATTGAGAACTTTACAAGATCTCTGTCAAGAACAAATATTCTCTCCCATGCATCGATGAATTATTTTAACTACTACACAGAGCTCAATACTATTCCAAGATTTATCTTCATTTTGGGTATCATCAATTAAGGTTCAAAAAGGAGGATATACCAAAGAAACTATTTTGTACACGGTATGAACAAAAATAATTTATTGTAATGCCTTTTGGTTTTACTAATGACCCTATTATCTTCATGGATCTAATGAATATAGTCTTTAGAGACTATCTAGATTAGTTTTTTGTAGTATTTATAGATTTTATTCTTATTTATTTAGAGATCAAGGAAGAACATAAATATTACATGATAATTGTATTGAAGACTCTGAGAAATTAAAAGAATTGTGCCAAATTATCCAAGTGTAAATTTTGGCTTCAAAAAATTTCATTTTTCAATCACATAATCTCAAGATAGTGGATATCTGTTAATCTAGAAAAAACAATGGTTATTGATTGATGGTCAAGACCAAAAACAATAACTGAGATCCAATGTTTGATGGGGTTGGTTAGATGTTATCATCATTTTGTTAACGAATTTTCAGGATTATCTAATCCACTCTCCACGTTGACTCAGAAAGGAGTTAAGTTATTTTGGATGAATGAATTTGAAGATAATTTTAAGGAGATAAAAAAAGTGTAAGCTAGTGCACCTATTCTCACACTGCCTTTTACTGGAGAATTATTTTGGATCTATAGTGATGCATCCAAGAAGTGTTTGGGGTGTGTTCTCAGGAAAAATGATATGGTGATAGCTTATGTCTCACGATAGTTGAAAAACTGTTATCAAAATTATCCAACTGATGATTTAGGGTTGGATATGGTAATGTTTTTATTAATGATATGAAGACATTATCTTTATAGTGAATGGTGTGATATTTATACTGATCATAAAATTTTAAAGTATATTTTACCAAAAAAGGAGAGGAATATGAATCAAAAAGATGGTTGGAGTTGATTAGAGATTACATCATCTCAATAAATTATCACCCTAGGAATGCAAACAAGGTAGAAGATTCATTATGTCGACAAAACCAGGCCATCTTATTTATGATGAGGATCACGAAATATCCAATATTTACGGATTTGAAAAGGTCAGTTCTTGAAATTTTAATGGATGGGGATACATCTTATCTTTCTCAAATGAATGTTCAAACTTCTATACAAGTGAAGATTAAAGAGGCACAAAAGGAAGATGTAGAGTTGCAAAAAAATATGAGAAATGTTCTTGAATTCAACCATGATTTTGATGAAATAATAAGGTTCAAGAATTGTGATTGTATTCTTGCCATATGTGAATTAAAGAAGGATCTATTGGATGGGGTTCATAGTTCTTCATTATATATTCACCATGGAAGCACAAATATATATAGGGACATAATGGAGTATATTTATTGGGATTTAATGAAAAGATATGTTGCCGAATATGTCTCTTGATGCTTGGTTTGTTAGAAGTTAGGGTTGGGAGAAAGAATTCTAAGGAGATTTTACAACGATTACCCATACCAGAATGGAAATGGGAAAACTTCACTATATACTTTTTCATCAAACAACCCAAAACACCCTGAGGCAAAAATTTTATCTGGGTTATAGTTGATCTCACTATGAAGTCGGCACACTTCATTTCTATTAGAGTGGATTTCTCTCTTGATCACCTTTTCCAGATATATGTAAAGGAATTGGTAAGATTTCATGGAGTACCACATTCCATTATATTTGATCGGGATCCAAGGATTACCTCAATGTTTTTGCGAAGTCTTCAGCATGCTCTAGATACAGAGTTATTTTTCAGCACTACTTATCATCCTCAGACAAATGGTCAGTTTGAGCGGACAATTCAAACTCTAGAAGACATGTTGAGATCTTGCTCTATGGATTTCAAAGATTGTTGGGATCAACACCTACCATTGGTGGAATTTCATATTATAATAATATCTTTCACTCCAGTATTCAAATTTTTAATTAGGAAGCCCCTATATGGAATGAAGTTCAGAACTCCAACTTTTTGTGATTAAGTTTGGGAAAGGAACCTATTAGGACCTGATCTTGTTGATAAAATGACATAAAAGATCAGATCTATTTGATAACACATAAGAGTATCTCATTGTCGAAAAAAAGTTAAGTTGACAACCGAATAAAAGTCATAGAGTTTGAAGTGGGTGATAAGGTGTTCTTACGAATATCTCTTTATAAGGGAGTAATGAGATTTGAAAGAAGGGAAAATTGAGCCCTAGGTATATCAATTCTTTTGAAATACTGGATCGTGTTTGGAAGGAAGCTTACCAATTGATGCTTCCACCAAATATATCTCAAGTTCTTGGTGTGTTCCATGTATCTCTACTGAGAAAGTACATATCTGATCCTTCACATGTACTAAGCTCGTAATTCATACCGCATGAGCAATATGTTTCTTATGAAAAACAATTGATAGAGATTCTGGATCATAGCGAAAAGGTTCTACGAAACAAGACCACTCACTTGGTAAATGTTTTATGTTGTAACCACCAATTAGAATAGGATACATGGGAACTTGAGGATATGAAGAGGGAGAGGTATCCTCATCTGTTTATTTCCAAGTGATGAATTGTGAGAGTGAAATTCAATTTAATGGCGTAGAATGTAACACTTAGATGTTTTTATGAAATACTTTCTTGAAATAATTATTATCTTTCAGTAGCTTACTTTGCACAAAATCGTGACTTTAAACGAACCATGAGATTCAATTAGTATAAAAGCATCATTATATCCTAGCCATTAGGTTAGCAGAAATAATTATTACTAACTTATAAAAATGCATCATGAATTAATTTTCAATTAATTATTTATGAAAAATATAAATCGATTAGATATTTGTTTTATTAGTGAATTATATTTGTTAAAGAAATTAATGAGATATAAGTGTTATATAATTATTAAAATATTTATTATATTCATTCAGTGGATATTTTAGTCATAAAATATGAATAAAACCCTATTTCATTTAAAATAACCTATTTTTTAAGGTTAATTTACACCATTGAATGACGAAACCATTTTAAATTAAGACTTGGGAACATTAATAATTTTTATAAGACTAAATAAACATTTTATTTTGAATTGGGATATAAAAATTTACTTTTAAAAAATTTCTGATATTTTTTTGATAACTTTCATGTTTTGATGAATTGTGAAAATATGAAAAATATTATTTAAAAACATTTTTTTCATTGAGATAATTTATATGGATAAATTATAATATTGAATGGTTTGAAAGTGTAAATAGAATATATTTTTTCTATTTAATATAATTTATTTCGTTATCATTATTTTTACATGGAATTCATAGATTAAAACATTTCAATATTTTGCAATGTTTTAACTTTTAAAACATGTTTTCTCATTTCATAAATGGGAATAATTTTAAATTAATTTCTGCAACTTCTATGTTTTTAATTTGAAAAAACGGACTTCATATTCGTAATCATAATGTCCAAATTTTGTGAATAGGATTCTTTTATTTTTTGACATTATGAATAGGAACATCATTAATTATTTTATTTATCATGGTTAAAGGGTAAATCTGGTAAATATTAGTAAAAAATAATAATTTAATAATATAAAACTACCCTAAAATGTGTCTTAATCTAATTAGATGAGATATTTCTGACCAATTGAATCCTTGGGTTGATTTTTTGACCCCATGGATGTGAAAATGACATTTTATAAGAATTATTTTAACGTAAAGATAATCATAACCTTAACATATATCTTTAACTGTAATGATTTTAATATAAGGTTATGTAACTGATATCTGTACTCTTAAATAATCATTAGAAATTTAAAAACATTTTATATGTCATGGTATTTTATTTATAATTTTTTGAGATTATAAAAAAAGTTTTATTTATGATATAATATGTTGTAGTGATTACCTCATTAATGAAAGAGTCAAATAAATGAATTTATAAATTTTAATTTTTTTTTTTAATTTTTATGTCATCCACAAATTATAAGGATTACATTGAAATATTTTCTTTGAACTAATTCCTTATTTTAGAATGAATTATTTTAATTAATTTTAATAAAGTCATGTATGAATAGTGTCCAAAAATGACACAATTCATAACTTAAAACATAATATATTTTATTAAATGATAATAAATTCCTAAAAATATAATATTCTTTAAAAAAATTTCAAATAAGTCCCAATATTTCATAAATTAATTTTTTTAGGTCGTTTTACCTGATATTGTAATTACACAATCCTTCAAGGTGTAAATAACATGATATGACGGTAAGATTAAAAAGGGTAAAATAAGGGTTAAACAAAAAAGATAAGGAGAAATAAATATTCAAAACATATCTAGAAATTATGGAATGATAGGTATTTGAACCAGAATCATCTTATCTAAAAATTAAATGAGTTTTTTGCATTTTTTAGTTGAAATTGAATTTATAATATATATATATTTTGAAGAGTTTCCTAAAGTTCCCCTCTCCTCTCATATAAAAGGGAACCTCCTCCCTCTCCTCTTCAATCAATTTTGAGCCTTCATGCTCAATAAAACCCATAAAATTTCAATTATAAACTCCCATAGTAACATTTTTGAGGTTATGGTATTCTAAAAAGGCCAACTCTAGTTCTCTAAGAGGATATTTAATAGAGGCACGCCCAGGAAGAGGTAATCTCTTCTACCCATTCATTAAAATTTATTTCTTCATAAACATCTGATTCTATTGGTGTTTCACTATATAGTAATAACAAAAATATCACTAAAATACTTATATGTTATTATAAATATTAAACAACCCTATTTTACTTTCTACCCATCCTATGAAAAATGAAATCACCGCGCTTGCATACGTAAGGATTACAGTCTCCACGCCATTGCATAATATTTTTTTCACCATCACCTTACCTGGATTTGTATAATGATGGAAATTATAACTATATATGATTAATATAACATGATACTAATTCTGAGATACTATAAACCATCCAATTCAATACCATTCAACAATTATGGGAACGATATTGTCACTCGTGCGTACGTATTGCTTAACATCTCCACAGTGTGATGTGATTCATTCAACATAATCTTCATTAAATAATGATTATATAAATGAATTGAATGACTAAATATGATATATATTATAATAATACCATTATGTAAATTATATAACTATAATCTAAAAATAGAAATAAGAACTTATCCGACAAAACATACATAAGAACATAAATCTGTAAACACCCGAGTAATGAGTAACAATGAAATGTTACTAACAAACAGATGAAATTATGATCATAAATATTATTATAAAAATTATTATGACTATGTAATTAATTAGTAACGTGATTTAAATAATTATATAGGTGTTTTAGACACATTCTAAGCATATCAGACTTAAGGTAAGAGATTACTTTACTAATCTCATTTTATACAAGAGTTTTTATAAGTATGTATTTACTAGGTTTATATTTATCATCCATGTCCATGTTTTTTTAAATGATTTCATAAAATGTTTAATATTATTCCATTTATGTTTAATGTCATGTATACCCCTTTCTGATTGTTACTATGTGGTATGGTAGGAATCGTTCTTATTTCTTACCATAAAAGTACATTTTGACTTTTCCGAAAAAAGTACGAGGAGAATGTTTTTCAACTTATATAGCAAGAACATATTTTTAGGCTTTCATAAAGAATTATTTCCACAAAGCTTAGTTTACATGTTTTCAATTTTATTTTCAATTATCTTGTTTTATATTAAAATTTCATGATATTTTGAGAAAAGATATTGTTTTTCAGGATTAAAAGATAACTTTTTCAAGAACTAAGTTCACGTGTTTTGAAAAAAATCTATGATCAGATTGGGTTACTTTTCATTCCCTGTTATTACTTTTATTTGATTACATTATGATGGAATTATTTTTATGAAGTCCTTTTATCTTACATTTATTATCTTATAATGGCGTGATGTTTAAGAATCCCATTTTATTACATGGGATATGCTATAGTGTATGATATATGTTTCTGTGGAACACATAAGAATGGTTTCACTATGAAATGGGTGGGACCTATATCACCCTCCAATTAATTGGGTAAAGATTTATTTCTCAAGAGTTAGACACGGATAGAACATAAAGTTAATCCGGTTCAGTGGTACAGGACTGGAATGAGAAGTGAAATAAATTTGGTAATGGACTTTGTCCACTATGATGGTCTTATTAGTGAGCATAGATGAATGTGAAATGATTTTATTTTCTTATGTGTGTATTCCACAAGGTTTCATGTCTTATGTTATGATAATTGGGATTACATTTCACTTCATTGATTTATACCATGACATGATATAATGATCTCATATGCAAGATAATATTTTCAAGTGTTATGTTATTATGAATAAGATATGATTGATATTTCCTTGTGTTTACCTTTACTGTGAATTTGAGCTCACCCTTTTTTATGTTTCATTTCCCCAGATCAAGAAGAAGGGTACAAAATATGATGTTCCAAAAAGGATTCTAGTTATGATGAAATAAACAGGAGACAATGTAGATGTTTTATGAACCAGTTGTTCATGTTTCCCAGTTTCTAAAGACACTATACCTATATTGTCCTATCATGGATTTGGTATATATTGTAATAAATAATAATTATTTTTGATGTAATGACAAAGTATGTAATGTATGGGTTGTAATAGTCTCGAACCCACAATTTTGATTCAAATAGGAATTAGTCAAGGAAATACAAGGGGCCACTATATAGGATGATAAGAGTGCCTCGACAGGTACAAGTGTTCCCACATAGATGCCTATTCTTATGGCCCTAATGGGAGAGGCATCTACAGAGGAAACTAAAGGGGATGTTTTAGACCCTCTATTCCTCCTGGTTAACTATGGTGGGGTCTCTTCCGGACATTTTAGGGGAGGATCTTTCTTATTGTAGGGATTCTATCCTATGGAAGCTTATTATTATGACCCCCATACTTCCTCAGGGTATGAATAAAAATATTATTTATAATACTTATCTCATGGAAGATTATATCTGCCATATTATAGCATAATGACATGTTTCTTTATCCCATGCAGCTTTTGGCCATGCAGTGCCAAGGGGCTAGATGGTGTATGACGAGGATACTATTAGCATAGAAGGGTATCTAGTAGTGGACTTGCTATTCGATGGACCAGATGTGGATATTTTCCATGCCTTCGCCAAATTTGACTCTATTTTTTGGACAAGTTATATATTTAATGTTTTCTTTTAGAGGTTAAACTAAATGTCTTTCCTTTTTCTGATTGGTGTTCAAGATAGTGTGTCCAAATAAATTTGGTTTGGATGAGTGAGTTCGTATGTTTGTTCTAAAAGTCTAGAAATCCCTCAGTGAGCCAAACACATAGGGTGAGTCGACCTGGATCATAAATGAATTACCTTTTTTTCAGATTTGTTGGTGGCTTGGGGGGAGGTGGAGCTCAAGGTTAGTAGAGACAATACTGTTGGTGATATATCAGATGAAAATGACCCTCCTCTTGATATAGAGTATATTATTTCTAAAATGATCCTTGAGGAGGACCCAATTGTTTTAGTTCTCATAGTATTTAATGAATATTATCTTATTCCATATGAGGACCTAAAATATGGTGGGTTTTAAATCACTGAAGATAATCACATTTTTCATTATATGGTGTGGTTATGTGTGTAGAGTTTCATCATCCACACATCAAATGTAGAAATACTATGATGAATAGTGTTACATTTTCATTGGCTGCATAAATCAGGAAAATATGAACCTCCTCTATATATTTAGATTATCCCATCTAAGAGAATCCCGAAGGTGGAACATTTTTTCCAGTTCTCACAATGTTACCTGAGTGTGAGCCTATGATATACTAAGATCTAGAAGAATTTGGGTACAATATCTTTGAAGAGAATGAAATTGACCAGAACAAGGCATGAAAAATTGTGTATAATTTCATCTCTCACAAATCATATGTAGATCTAGTATGATGATTGGGGTCCCATCACAACTGGCTACTGAACCTGGGGACCCAAGGTGTGGACACTTATTCCCTCCAGGCATTTTCCTAGGATATGTTCCATGTGGTTATGAATAGAACATTGGGGTTTGAATACTTATTAGTATAAGATAATCCTAAAGATACCAAAGTTATCTAGGTATATTAACTTGAACATTATAATTTTTAGGATTATACACAAAATAATAAATCAACCACCAATTCCAATGTTGGGATCATCAGCAAAATAAAGGAGAAATTGATGGTGGATGAGGATGGGGAAGCATGTATATATTCTCTAGCTTCTAAGTGATTTGTTAAGGATGGTTGGTTGTGGATTTGGGCCAATGATTTATACCCTATAGATGAGGAGGAATAATAATAGAATTTTTGGTGTAAAAAATAACTATATTCTAGTTTGCAGAGTTCATAAATTCTAAATCACCTGTTTATTGAAGCTTCTCATTAGGGAGATCATCCCTTATGTTTTAATAAAATTTATTATCTAATATTTGGATAACCCTTATTTATATAACCTATTTTTATGTAATAATTGTTTCATTTCTAGCGATATTTCTATGTATTTGAATCACATTAACATGACATGTGACTATAAGTACCTATGTGTAACACCTGGTCTCATCTAAATTTACCCATGTTTTTAGGGTTAAGAAGTCAAATGTAGAGTTTCTTGGGTTGTCGATTCCTTAGAGACCTATGAAGAAACCTATAGGCACGCATATATAATGGACTGATTTTCGCTATAAAATGGCCAACCTTGGGTTGATTTTTGATAGGTTTATTAAAAAATAATGTGACCTACATGAATTCAAATTATGTAAAGGGTAGATCCAAGGTAATTATAAGGGGTGTATTGGATTGAATTATTCTTTAGCGATTTCAATTTCTTATATTTCAGATGAGTTCAATCAATGAGAGCAAAAAAATCCTCAATTACTAGTTCATACCAAAAAAATATAATAATAATCACCTACACACATGGATGATCATGTTTATGATCACTCCATGTTAAAGTTTCATATTAGCACTTGAAGTGTGTGGCCTTAAAATTCTATAAGAATGAAGAAGTTTTAAAATCATGAAATAAAAATATCATTTAAAAGAATTTATTATAGATTAATGGAGTGATAAATATAACACAATGCAGCCCCTTTCGACTCCCTTGGATCACCCCATAAGTGGGTTATACCTCCATTGATCTAATGATCATAGTGGATGCAGGAAGTAGACTCAAGAGGGTGGAATTGAAGGAAAAAAACAAAAACAATGTAATAAACACTCCACCATTGTGTGAAAAATCCCACTAGGATAGGTATGAATAATTCCACACCATGAATAAATGGTATCAATGAGTTAATAATAAAAATGTTAAATGAGATGAAGAGGATGTTTTATAAGAAAACTATGGTGATTGAATAACTTACATTTGAGGAATAACATTACATAGGAAAAGTGGAAGCATAACATTACAATTAATCCAATCACCAAAGATGCTCAACTCCTTCACAAAGACTTCCATAAATAGGAATTTTTGAAGCCGTGAGTTGATCCTGCAATATTTAAAGTTTCCCCACATGAGTATGGTAGGATTTGGGTGGTGGAAATCTTATAGAACTTAGACATTTCAACTCTTCACCCAAAGTGGAATCCAACTTTAATCCACCGAACAGAGGTGTCAAAATGACCATCAAGATGGCCGAATTAGAGTAGGCTATAGAATAAGACAAAGGATTCCTGAATTTCTCCGAACCTCCAGTACACTTTCAGTAGAAATTGTATTTTGGATTGCAAGATATGATTAAATTGGGGGGCTTTTTTTCTGGGCCATAGAATTCGGACCAGAATTTTATCCCCAACATGGGCCACATGGAACTCCCTTTAACACGCATAATTAGCTCTTTTATCTATAATAATGAATATTCCCCATTATTTTCTCTATCTTATGTTAAATTTTAATAATTATTGGGCTTGTATCTTGGCCTCTACAATAATTTCATTGGGATTGAATCCAATCCAATTCATCCGAAATGGTGTTTGTTCAGGGGAAACTTTGGTGGTCTTCCAATATGAATCTTCAAGTACTAAAAAAGTATGATTTTTTTCTAATGTAATGATATACCTAAAATTTAAATATAGAAATAAAATAAAGACCATATTTTATTTTAGGAGGTGTTCAAAAATTTACCATGTAATAGTGCATTATAAGAGGGAATTTTTAAAAATAATGTGAATCAATGTTCAAAGTCTAAAATTCACTTAAATGGATTTTATGAATAATAAATCACATGAATAAAAAATATATTAACAATTAATATTAGCCTCATTCTGTGGCTAATCACACCACCAACATGATTTTTTCTAGTCCCGAACAAAACGTATCTCAAAAACATGAAATTCGAATTCCCTTTTCTAAAAACATTTTAATACACAATGATCAAATAAAAAACTTTATACAAAAAAAATCATGAAACTCATCAAAATATTTTAATACAAGATATTTTCATATGGATATCCCAATCCCAAGCCTATTCATTTGTACAAATTCCACTCCATATTACATCCAATATCAATTAAGCGTGATGATGTGTTGTGCCTCACAATAGACATGGGGGTTCATCTTTATTCAAGTGGAAATGATGTAACTGATAGGTGGAATCACATTTCAATATTAAGATGTGTATTAAAAAATTGTATTATTTGTATTTTTTTTCAATTTTTCCATAGTATTTGAAATTGCACTTTATAGAGTCATCCCATGTAGTGAGACTTTATCGATGAATCCCAAGCTCAATGAGCTTAGGGAACCTAGTGAATCCCACATAATCGGGCATCAATTTCAAGTATACTCAGTCAAAAACATAGTTAAATTTCCACAAATAGAGATAAAATTACTAGCTCCAGGCTAGACAACATTAGAGTCACGATCTCCGAGTGTTGAAAGCCACACATTAGGTCATTTAATTGCTCAACACACAAATTTTATTTATTTATTTTATTGAATACTCATATTAAAACTATAATTACCACCAAACCTAAGATATTTATTTATGAGACCCCATAAACCCAAAATTATACCCCACTATCCAAAGGACGTGTGTTGTGAATTTTTATTATTTGGATGAAAATATAAATGATTAATGATCACATTAGACATCCACACTTTCCAAAATATATGAACATGAAATTATAAGTGGATTAAATTAATAATTAGGGAATGGTAAATTAATTATATTCAATTTTAAAGAGTGAAATGTGTATTATCATGTTCAAGGTTAAAGGAACTTTTCCTTCCATTAAGGTACACTTTTTTTCAAGACATTTTTTTTTCACACAAAAGCATAAAAAATTATATGAAAGATATTTTTTTTATTTCATCCTCCCAACTTAAACTAACACTATCCCCAGTGTTTGATGAAATTAAAACTTATAAGGGGGTAGTGGTAGAGAAGGGTAGTTCAGAAATGAAATTGAAAATGAGGATAATGTGACGAAGTCACGTAGTGGTTGAAGATGAAGTTCTTGCTACTCCAATTTTGTCCTTTGATATCCATGTCATCGGTAGAGTTACCTAGTAGAAAAAAAGAAAAACAAACAGAAAAAAACAATTTATATATATAATAAAAAATGTATAAAATAAGTATATATACAAAAATTATAGAATAAGGAGGCACTATAAGTCGTAGGTCAGTGGTAAGCACGTGCCCCTGTCTCCCTATGGTCCCGGGTTCGATTCCCCTGGCTTCACTAGTGGTCATGAGGTTTTCCCCATGACCGATGATGTGTCCTTTTAATGTTTTGAAATTATTGTTTTTTGTATTTTTTAACCTACAAGCACATAAAAATAAAATAAGCTAATGATACCTTATCTTCTTTTTAAATTTCTCAGTAATGTATTACTCACGGATCACACCACATGACGCTAATGAATATGATGCTTCACTTTCATACCCATACATATTCATAATAGAAGAATAGGTCAATTGTCTATGGTACTATCATAATCAGACTTAAGTATTTTTTTAGAAAAATATAAAACTGATTTATTAATCCTATTTGGAAAAAAATGATGATTCAAAATGATTGCAACCATGAAAACCACGGCTTTCCTCCCATGCATCGCTTTTTTTTTACATCGTTATCCCGACCTAAACCCCTAGTTGTTTAAGTATTTTCCCTATCTATGGTTGGTTCACACAATTCATCATCAAATTTATGTTTTTTTAATGGTTCAATGAATGGTTTGACTCTATGAACATTAACTTTAATGGTTTGACCATTGGTGGGATCATGAATTTCTACATCCCCATGGGGGTACACCTTATGCACTATGTATGGGCCTGACCATCTGAACCTCAAATTTCCCAGGTGTAAATGAAGTTTAGAGCTATATAAAAGAATAGGTTTACCAGGTACAATGTTTTTGGTTTTAAGATTTCGAGATTGGTAGGCTTGAACTCTAGATTTATTTATCCTAGAATTTTCATAAGCTTTCAACCTACGTTCCTCAAGTTCATTGAGATCTAATTTCCTTTTTTTTCTGGCCAGTGAGATTTCATAATTTACATTATTAATTTCCCAAAATGCCTTATGTTAAATTTCACTTATTAATTTCATGCTTTCCATAAACCAATCAATATGGGGACATTCCTAAAATGGTTTTAAATGTGGTTCGATAGGCTTAAAGAGCATCTATGAGTTTTCTCAACCAATCTTTCCTAGATGGATTTATAGATTTCTCAATAATTTTTTGGATTTCTCGATTGGCTAAATCAATTTGACCATAGTTATTTGGATCCTAATTAGTGGAAACTTAGTGAGAAATTCCATAGTTGTCCATGAGTGCTGAGAATGGAAGCTTGAAAAAATGAGTTCTATGATCACTAATGATAGCCCTAGGAATTACAAATCTAGAAAGGATGTTTTCATTGATAAATATAACCATAGTTTTATGATCATTGGATTTTGTAGGAAGGGACTAAACCCATTTAGAGACATAATCAATAGCTAAATGAAGGTACAGATATCCCCCAAAGCTAGGGAAGGGACCCATGAAATCTACTCCTTGGAATTCAAAGATTTCATTAACAGAGATTGGACTGAGTGGAATTTGATTCCTTTTTGTGATGGATCCTACTTGTTGAAACCAAGGAAAAATTTGACAAAATTTGTAGGAGTCCCTTAAGAGGGTGGACCAAAAGAGACCACCTTGAAGAACCTTGTAAGAAGATTTCCTAGAAGAAAAGTGACCTCCACATGCCTCACTGTGACAGAATTTAAGGATGGTCTCTTGTTCAGATTCTGGGACAAACCTCCTAATGACTTGGATAGGGAAGAACATAGGTAAGGATCATAAAACACATAGTTCCTAATATCACAAATGAATTTACTTCAAGACTGATTCCCTATGAATTTTGGAATGAAACATGTAACAATGAAGTTGGCTATGTCAGCATACCAAGGGCAGCCACTCACAGAGTATAGTTGTTCATCAAGGAATTAAATAGACACATAAAGGTGATAGAATTTTTCATTAAATTCTATCCTAGATAGATGATCAACTACAAAATTTTCAACACCATTTTTGTTCTTGATTGTGACGTCACATTCTTGTAAAAGAATGACCCACCTAATTAGTCTAGCTTTAGCATCTTATTTTTGGAAGATGTATTTTAGTGTATAATGGTCAGTGTAAATAGTGATTAGGATCCTAAGAGGTAGGACCTAAACTTTTCTAAGGATAAAACAAAACAAATTAAATCTTTCCCAGTGGTGGTGTAGTTGATTTGGGAATCATTTAATGATATTCTTGTATAAGCAAGGGCATATAGAGTTTTCTCACACAATTTTCCTAAGACTTCTCCTACAGAAATGTCCCTAGAATCACACATGAGCTGAAAAGGAAGTTTCGAATTTGGAGATTTCATAATAGGTTGAGATATAGGAGCTAACATGAGTGTAGATACTGATTCCTCACAACTTTCTATCCATAAAGATCGAGCATCTTTCACTAATAGATCATAAAGTGGTCGAGAAATAGCGCTAAAATTACTAATGAACCTTGTATAGAAACTAGTAGGTCCTATGAAGGACGACACTTCCTAAAAATTATTAGGAGAGGGAAGGTGAAGAATGATGTCTTCATTAGCTTTATCAACTACAATCCCTCTACCAGAGACTAGATGGGCAAGGACAAGTCCCTCTTTTTCCATGAAATGGCATTTTTTCTAGTCTAGGACCCGATTCATTTCTTCACATCATGACACTAATCTCTCCAAATTCCTCAGACATCCCTCAAATTTATCCCCAAACATTGAGAATTCATCCATGAAGTTTCTAAAAATCCCCTACCATGTACGAGAATAATCCCATCATATAATGCTGGAAGGTTCTAGGAGCATTACATAACCTGTAGGGAATGCGTTTAAAGAAAAAAGGGCCGAACAGATAGGTAAATGTAGTCTTCCCTTGATCCTTTAGAGAGACATCTATCTTATTGTACCTCGAGTACCCGTCTATGAAACACAATAAGTCATAACCTACCTCTCTCTCAAGGACTTGGTCAACGAATGGTAAGGGTAAATGGTCTTTCTTGGTAAATGTGTTTACCTTCTTATAGTCGATACAGACTCTCCAGCCACTACTCACCCAGGTTAGAAGAATCTATCCATCCTTATTGGTTATCACTTTTATTCTAGCCTTCTTTGGAACCACTTGTATTGGTCTGACCCACTCACTCTCATCTATGGGATAGATGATACTAGCATTTAACAATTTTCGAATTTCTTTTCTCACTACATCCTTGAGATTAAGATTGATTCACTGCTGAGGTTGATGAATTGGTTTTGAATCAGATTCTAGAACAATCTTATGCCTCCCAATATGTGGGATAATCCGAATAATATCATATAAGGTCCATCCAATGTATTTCTCGTGTCTCTTAAAGACATCTATAAGCATCCTTTCATGATAGGCTTGAAGAGAAGAAGAAATGAAAATAGTATGAGTTCCATTTTTTCCTAGGAAGTAATACATAAGTGTAGTAGTAAGATCATTTAATTCAAGATCTGGTTGGTTCAAAATTTTAGTAGAATATTGGGATATTGGCTCAAGATCAATTTATTTTTTATGAGTTTCAGATAGGATTGATTCCCCACGTGTAAAAGTTTCAGCAACTAGATTGGGTTGATCATTGTTATGGAATGGAGTTGGATTAGTCTCCATGAATGTTGTTGATTGGAAGATTTAACTGATTGTTTCTCTTAAGATTTCATTATAGGAGCAATCTGATAGTGATTCTAGCCAAGGAGATAAACGTCTTTCATTTGCAAAAAAGAAATTAATATCATCCTGACATAATCATTCCTCAAATATTCCTTGATGATCTATGGATTCATTATCAATTATTCCTATCATGTTTAATTCTTGAATATCCTCATTACCCCCTATTTGTTATCTTTCATTATAGATGTTCAAGTCTATACTCATGTTTTCAAAGGTGATGGTCATGTTCCCATTTCAGACTCGGATAACCGAGTTGTTTTTTTAAGGAAGGGATAGCCAAGGATGATTGGGGTTTTTTCCTTGTTGCCTATGTTTGGATTTTTGTCAAGGACATTGAAGTAAGAATGGTAGATTAATTTTTATACATCTACTAGAATATAATTTAAAATCCCCTTTGGAACCCTAATTCTATGATCTGCAAGTTGAAGTGTGATAGATGTGCGTTGGAGCTGTTCTAGGCATAACTGGCAGTATACAACAAAGGGAATGATATTAAAACTAGAACCTAGGTCACACAAGGCTTTGAAAATATTGTTCTATCCTAGTTCATCATTGATGTAAGGGAATCATGGGTCTTTCAACTTTGGTGGAAGCGTTCCTTGGATTGTGTTGAGAACACTTTTTCCCAGAAGGACTCAGTTCTTATGTTAGAATTTCCAATAAATATGCATAGGTCCATTAGGTATTTTGAGTATTCATGAATGGTTTAGATATAATCGAGGAGTTGAATATTCATCTTGACTTGTGAGAATATTAACATTAATGTTTTATTCAATTAAGGCTTATTTTTCCCCCTCATGCATTGAGGAACTGGTTCAAGTTATGGGATTGTTTGTTAAAGTGTTGTTTCTTTCACATTGCTATCAGTTTTTTTTAGTTTGATCGTGTGTTTAATTTAAATTTTCAATAGTGTTTGAATCTTAATATGGTTTTGAATTATTTTTTGATATTTATTAATTAATTTTCTACTTCATAAAATTTTCATATCCTTTAGTTGTTCATGATTTTTTTTGAAAGAAACATGGATCTCCTCTTAATGTTGAGGATGGTTCTACCTGTGTAGGCATGGGTACCTACCTAGTTTTTATGGTTTGTAGTTCATGTTTAAGGGGTGAGACTTATGAGTTCATTTTATCCATTTTTTACAGAACTGTTCAAGGATTGGTTGAGGGACAGATTGGGTAGGGTCCAAAGATGGTTTGTTTATCCCAAGAGGATACATTGGTTGTTGGATTGGATGTTGTGTGGGTTGTTTGTATTATATAGGAGGGTGTTGGTATTGGACTGGTTGTGGTTGGAACTGTTTATGGTTTTGAAATTTTTGTGGAGGGTAGGGGTTTTGGTCCTTGTGGTTGGCTAGGTTTCTAGTTATCTACCTCGCAGAAGCCAAGGTGGTCATTATACCTTGGGTTGAATGTGTTTTAGTAATAAGGATTTTGGAAATTTAGGGAACTAACTTCAGCAGGTGGTCCTCCTAGAATGAAATCCTTGATGAGTGGAATGGTTGGTAAGTTGTCCATTTTTTGGTCATGTTTGTCTCAAAATGTGCAAACATGGTCTCTATTTTGGATTTCATGGATTTCCCTAAGGTCTATCGCTTCATCATTCTTAGTTAGAGATGCAAGTTTAGTCCTAAGGTTGTCCTGTTCTCTATGTGTATGCATTCCAGTATTTATTTTTATCTTTTTAGAATAAGGTGATGTTCCCCATGTTTGGTTTTGTTCATCATAGCTTTTAGGACACTCAAAAGCATCATTTGGGGAATTGTTTTTAAAGGTCCCATTACACATCATGTCAAAGAATTGTTTGTTCCCTAGTCCCAACCCTTCGTAGAAAATCATCACTTGTTCAGGAATAGAAAAACCATGGTTTGGAATCATGTTTAGGGTGTCTTTGAACCTCTCCCACGTCTCATTGAATCACTCACCCTCTATATCAAAAAAGTTTTAGATTCTCTTTTTAAGTGAATTTGTTTTATGGTGGGGAAAGTATTTTTTATAGAATTCTCTTTACAATTGGTCCCAAGAGTTGATGGATGATGGTCTCAAATTTTTTATCCAATTTTAAGCTCAATCCTTTAAATAAAAATGAAAAAGCCTCATCGTAGATAATTCTAGTTTATATGGAGGACACATGGCTTCTACAGTGTCATTGAACTACTTAACGTGAAGGTAGGGAATCTCTGACTCCATTCCATGGAATGTTGGAAGGTGGTTTAAGACACTGGGTTTAAAAATGTAGTTGGAATATCTAAGGTAATTGTGTCTAATACATTAGGAATTGGACCTGGAAAGTCTGAGGTAGTGATTCATGGTTTGATTAACCACATTCCCCAAATTTTGGGCTTCTCATTGGGATTTCCAATTTGGTTCCCACATGGGATTATGAGTTGGTTTTATTTAAGGCCTTTCATTGAAATGTGTTAAATTATTGACTCTATATTATTAGGAAGATTTGGATCTAATGGAAATAGTTCCCTTGGTGTACTTGACTCTCCAACCCCAGGACAATCCACCCAAACATGGAGGATTGAATGGACATGAGTATAGGCAGGCATGCGCCAAAAGAAAAAAATGATAAAGTGAAGAGATAATAGAATTTGGCTGAGAATAAATGTAATGGAGGTTTGGTCTCACCCAAATTTACCCATGTTTTTAGGGTTAAATGGTCAAATTTAGAGTAGCTTGGGTGGTCGATTCCTCAGAGACCTAAGAAGAAACCTATAGACATGCACATTCTATGGACTAATTTTGGTTATTAAGTGGACAACCTTGTGTTGATCTTTTATAGGTTTAATGAAATACTATGTGAATTAAGTGAATTAAAATTATGAAAAGGTTTGATCATATGTTATTATAATGGGTGTATTGGATGAAATTTCTCTTTGGAGATTTCAATTTCTTATATTAATGATGTGTTCATTCAAGGAGATCAAATAAATTCATCACTTGCTGGTTCATACAAACACACTCTAATTCTAAAAATATATACACTTAGAGGAGCCTGTTTATGAGCACTCTAATGTAATGTTTTTTATTATCACTTGAAGTGTGTGGCTTCAAAATACAATAAGGATGAAGAATTTTTAAAATCATAAAATAAAAATCTCATTTAATTGAAGTGATTAGAGATTAATGGAGTGATAAATAGAATCCAATATAGCCTATTTCGACTCCCTGCATAAAACCATAAGTGGGTTATCCCTCCACTGATTTCATGATCATAATGGAAGCGGTAAGTAGACTCATAAGGGTGGTATTGAAGGAAAAAAAATTAACAAATACTCCAGAGTTGTGTGATAAATCTCACTAGGTTTGGTGTGAATAAATTCAAACCATGAAAAATATGTATCAACATGTTTATAAAAATAATAGAAAATGAGAAGAATAACATTTTTTATAAGAAAACTAAGGTGATCTAAATAACATACAATTGAGGAGGAACATTACTAAGGAAAAGTGATAGCATAACATTATAATGAAACCAAGAACCCTAGATGATCAAATCCTTCACCACCACTACCTCTACTTGGAATTTTGGAAGCCTTGGGTCGAGACTCCAATATTTAAAGTCTTCCCACTTGAGTATTGAAGGTTTATGGTGGTGGAAAGCTTGTGGAACTTACACCTTTCCACTCTTGACCCGAAGTGGAATCCAGGTTTCATTTAACGAACAGAAGCATCACAATGACCTTATAGATGGAAAAATTAGAGTGGTCCATAGAAGAATAAAATGGTTCCCTAAATTTCTAATAATATAATATAAAATTTCATCCCAAATTGAATTTGTGTTCGGGGAATATGATTTAATCGGTGGGATTTTTTTTTGAAAGGGGAACCTGGCCTAGAATTTTATCTCCAAATGGGGCCGCATGGGAATCCCTTTAACACTTAGTATGATCTCTTGTCACTGTTGGAAGAAATTTTCCCCATGATAATCTCAATATTCAGTTAAAATTTTAGATTTATTGGTCTTGGATCTTGGATGATACAGTAGTTTTATTACGTTGTTTTCCAGTTCACTTCACTGAGAATGTTGTTTGTTCAAAGCCATCTTTCGTGGTCTTCCAATATGAATCTTAAAGTACTCCAAAATTATGAACTATTTTTGATGTAATGAGAAAACAAAAAATTAAAAATAAAAATAAAATCAACACAATTTTTTATTTTAAGAAGTGTCAAAAATATACTTCATTTTAAGAAGGAATTCCAAACATAATGTGAATCAATGTTCCAAGTATAAAATGCACTAAATTGGTGTTTATTAATAATAAATCACATGAATAATATATATATTAATAATTAATATTGGCCTCATTCTGTGTCTAATAAACTCCCCAATAATTTACAATTTATTTAATATAGAATGGATGAAACACTAAGTCTCCACAAAACACCACTTTGTTATAACCTAAAATTAACTTTTCCTCACGTTTACATCAAACCCCTACATGATACTATTTTTTTGGAGCTTGTAACAATGGAGCCCCTATTGAATCCTTATGTCTCTTTGCTCATTCTTCATTGAAAAATGTTAACATCTATATCTGTTCAAGTCAACCCATTACTTGTGACTACATTTTTGAGAACATTAAAATTTTCCCTACTTTTGTTTATGCCTATAATAGGTATTAAGATAGGTTTCATCTTTGGAATGATCTCTCCCATATCAATGCTTCTATTTTCTATCCTTGGTTTATTATTGGATACTTAAATGTTATTCTATCTTTGGGTGATAAAAATGGTCCCCCTCCTCCTACTTCCACTAGGGAATTTAACGCCTGTAATGAAATGAACAATCTCACAGAGGTTAACCTATTGAGTGCGAAATTCACTTGGAATAGGAAGCACTATAATAAACATGTAGCCAGTAAATTAGATAGGGTTTTTCTAACTCTCATGACCTTGATAATTGGGACAATATCTCTAGCATTACCCTTGCGAGGATTTCCTCTGATCATCATCTCATCCTTCTACCCTTTTTCTACGAAAAGAGTAAATTAAGGGCTCCTTTTAGATATAACACTGCTTGGTCCTCTGACCCTAATTGTATAAGAATCATCAAGAACACTTGGAATAAAATTCATCGTCTGTAACACCCCAAGCTTCCATGGTATTCTTCTCTTTGAATAATACAGTAGTGTGTGTTGTACGCATCTTCGAGTTCTAACACACACCACACCAATCAAACTAGCTGTTATGAATAGTAATACCCACTTTTTAAAATTTTATAAATTTTATCATTCAGAATGGACTTCATTTTTGGATTCGGAATATCAAAATTAGTTTAGGGTGAATGTTTGGTACTTTTCGAATAACTTTCATATCTTGATGAATAGTGAAAATTACTATATTTTAATTAAAAACAACATTTTTAATCGAAATAATTAATAGTGATAAATTATGAATTTGAGTGATTTTAAAGTATAATTAGTTTATATTTTTACTATTTAATACAATGTTGGTCATTGGACATAATTTCAAATTTAAACTGGACATAAGCAAGTATCAATATTTTGATAGTTATTATCTCTTAAAAACACGCTTTTTGTTTTAACAATGGGAATTAATTTTAAATTAATTTCTACCACTTCTCTGTTTTGAATATAGAAAAAATGATTCCATATTTAGAATATGGAGGTCCAAATTTTTTAAATAGATTAATTTTATTTTTATATTTTTTAATAATTACTTTGGTAAATATTTTATTTACCATGTTTAAGGGGTAAATCTGGTAAATAAGGGTAACAAAATAATATTATAATAATAATAAATAACACTAAAACATGTCCTAAACCTATTGTTTGATACATTTCAAACAATGGTAATCTTTGGGTCGACTTGGAGGCCCCATGGATCCACTTTTAAGTGATAATGACAATTTATATTAATTAAGTAAAAGTAAATACAAAAATGACATAAGCATATATCTTTTAGAAAAACAATTTTTATATAGGGTTATATATGTTATATTTTTTACTATAAAAATTCATTATAAATAAAAAAATATTTCCTACATAATGGTATCTTATTTATAATTTTTATACATTGAATAATTAAATTTATTTATGACACAATAATGATGCAGTATTTTAATTATTAATGAATGAATCAAATAATTGGTATTATAAATATTAAAATATATAAAATTTGAATGTTTTGATGACATAAACCAATTTTATTGGGTAATATGACATGTTAGGATTTATTAAATGATTTTTTTTGAATTAATAATATTTTTAATACTTTAACAAAAATCAATTTTTAAATAGTTTCAAAATTGACATTAAAGAGTTTTTTAAAACAAATTTATATTTTTAATTGATATTATATTCCTAAAAATATAATTTTTAGCCAAAGGACTTATATAATGATAGGTGTATTATTATTGGACAAATTGGTGGTGTCTTGGAAGTTTATAGTATGTTTATTAACTGTACAATTAAAAAATACAAAGAGACATGCTAAATGTCAAACAATTTAACTAAGAGTTAAATAAAAAAGATAAAGTTAATATAGTGACCCAAACCTATCTAAAACCTATTGGATGAGTGGTTTTCGACCTATAACTACCTTAACCATTAAATAATTCACTTTGGAGCCATTAGAAATCAAATATTAATTTATTATAAAATAATATTTCAAGATATCCCTAAGGGTCCTATCACCCCTCTTATAAATGGAAACTTACCCTTCCCTCTAATTCACACATTCAAAGCCTTTTGGATCGGGAAAACTCTTCCCAAATACCCTCTTAAAAATCCTCCCTTAATCCAGGAGGACTTACTTTAGTCATAAAGACAACCTAAGGAGCCCATTTTATCAAATCAAAAGGAAGAACCGGAAGAAGAGGTAATGTTTTTACCACCATCTTTCGTGTTCCTTTCTTCTTCAACTTCTTATTTATTTGTTACTTACATTCTAAAATAAAAACTCTAGTATCTTCTATATAAAATTATGTTATTATAAATATGGTACAACCATATTCATTATTCTATCCATCCTTTTAATGATATGTCACCATACATGCGTACGTACGGCTTACCATCTCCACGTCGTGGGGTAATTGATATTCCAAAAATTATTATTTGGATGGGTATGATAATGATGTGTAATTGATGTAAATAATAAATATAACATGATAATGATTCTTTATATATGATATACCATCCAATTATATATTATTTTAATATCAAAATAATGATATTGTTGCTCGTGTGTACGTACGGACTACCGTCTCCACGAACATGATGAGATTCATTCCCCATCGTATCCACTCAAGAATAATTTTCATTTGATGGTTAAAAATAATGTTTAAGGACTTTATATCATTATGTATACGAATAATATACAACCTATCCATAACAAAAATGACTTATGTAACAAAACATATAAAAGAAAACGTGTATGTTAACACCCAGAATGACAATAATAATAAGATATTATTAACAATGAAAAGATAAAAGATAAAATATGATATCATATTAATGTATATGATTATTCTATAATTTAATAACAACTATTTCACCATTATACAGGAGCTTAAACTACCCTCAACAAAGGAAAAGTACAAGCTAAGAGTATATTTCACAATCTCTTCATTATCTGAGGTTGTTTATACGAAATTATCTAATAAGACCTCTTTATCATCCACATCCATGTTTCGTAAAAATGTATTTAAAATAATTCTTACTATTTTATAGAATATGGGTTAATTTCATTTATACCATTGTTTTACTTTTTAAAAAGTAATATTTTCGTCATTTTCCAAACAAGGCACTTTTTAAGCTTTTCGACAGAATTAAGGTAAGAATGTATTTTTTTGACTTAGACGGCGGGTGAGGCTATTTTCCTCCCTTACAAAATCGTCAAAGATTACCTTACAAGATTATAAGAATATTTTCAAAGTAAATGTTTTCTTTTATAATTATGTGACATTTAAATGATATTAAAAAAGATATATTTCCCTCAAATAGTGTTGATTTCATCTATGTCAACATCCTTTGATGGAATTTAAGTTTATTTGAAGTTGATATATTATTATACAAAACTTCCATATTGTAATTAAAGTTTTGTGATATGTTTTAATATGGATGTGTTATTTTTATACCATTCATGGTTTATGGAGAAAGTATTGACATTTTGTATGATAGTTTTAATGCGAATGTTTATGTTATGTTTAAACATGTTCATATAAGGAATGCATTGGACTTAATAAGTGATGGGAAGGAGCACACTATAGCTCCTAGATGCATCGGTAGGTCTCATGAGATAAACTAGTGTCTTGGCACAAGGCCTTGACAAAATCGTATTTGTAGTCTTGGCACAAGACCTTGAATATGTGGTTATGATAGTCTGGCATTATGTATTCCATCATTATGAAAGTGGTTATTGATTTTACATGTGATTATTCGACTAGTAGAATATCCATGTGAATTAGTAAATGGAATTATTTCATTTTATTTCTTCCATATTATGTTGTTATTCAAGTTTAAAAGGATTTTGTTTTAGTTATACAGTTCCTTAAATGTTTATGCTTATTTATGAATGTTTCTGTTATATTGTTATCCTTACTGGGAATTTGAGATCACCCCTTTCTCTATTTTATTTTTCCCAGGATGTGAAGAAGTATTTTATGAATGACCTGCAGGAATAGTATAAGGGGATATGAGTGGGGAGACAAGATGTTGTTGTAGTTTTCACATTATGATGTAATGTAAACTCTATGAATATATCTAGTGATTCCAAGGCTACTAAAGTAATCTGTCTTTTAAGACATGATCTTTTGTGATCATACCAATGTTATGTAGTAACACACCGACTCTAGGTAACTGGAGTTGGGGCATTACAGTTGGTATCAGAGGAAGTTCAGTACAAACCATGTAAACTAGATATAGATAAACTCTGATTAGAGAACATATCCATAAGAGAGATTTGAGGATTAGTATAGAAGAACTTTCTAAAATTTTGTTATTATAGAGATTTTTTGAGTTTTCTGAGCAATACATCCATGTCTGGATACGAGAAGGTAGAGGCAGCTCTGGCACAGATGTACCTTGGGGTAAAACCTGAAAACACCAATATGATATAGACTTGAATGAGAACTGGTGCCCGATAACGGGCCTTTGCTGCACTCTTGGTTATGACACTCCCAGGGGATATGCTTAAGATAATTCACATTTTCTTTAGAAAAAATTATGAAGGGTTTTTGAGTATATACTTCCTCAAAGAAAACATTTCTATGATTATGGATTATATCCACAACCTTTTCAATTTATGTTAAGTGTTTTACAAGTTTGGATTTATGTATTGCGATTCATAAACTAATCTAGTGTATGCCATTGTTTAGAAATGGTTCCTAGTGGAAGAAATGGAAACCGTATCTATGAACACACTCCTTGTAGGGATTTCCCTCCTGATCAAGATAATTATAGTGGAGCTAGTGATGCAACTGGTGCTGATCATCTAATCACCATACTGGGACAACTCACTCAGGTTATGAATAATAACCTTACCCGTATAGAGCACCCAGATCCACAATGTGGAGGATCAATGTTATATCGCTTTGTGATGCAAAAACCACCGACATTAAATGGGAGTAAAAATCCACTAGTATCTGAGAAATGGATAAATTTATTAGAGAAAATATTCCATGCCTTAGGGAGTATTGAAAGGGAAAAGGTTATCATGGTAGTTTACCGCCTCCCTCGAGATGCTGATCAATGGTGGACATTGATTCAAAACACGAAGTGAGATGATAAAGTATCAAATATGGAATGGAAGGAGTTAAAAGAGCTGTTCTTAGAAAAATACTTTCCTCGTGACCATCGAGTAGATATAGAAAGACAATTTTTGAGTATGAGGATAAAGGAGGATAAGAATGTCGAGATGTATGAGGATAACTTTACAAGGTTAGCGAGGTATGCTGCAGATTATATACGTCACCCAAGAAGTATGATTTATCATTTATTTGATGGGTTAAAACCATTTCTCTGTCAAGCATTAGTCTCACAAACCTTCTCATTTTACGAAGATATAGTCTCATGCGCTATCAAGACAGAAAAAGAATTCCCTAAGTCTTATGACTTTAAAGCAAAGCAAGAGAAGAAGAGATCTGATGATCACTCTAGAAATGGAAATTAGGGGAAGAAGGGAAAAGTTGATTATCTATCCTGCAGTAAATGTGGGAAGAAACACCCCGGTACTTTCTTGAAAGGAATGGGAGTCTGTTAGAAGTGTGGTGAAAAATGCCACCAAGCTCGTGATTGTAGGGGGAAGAAAGAAGCTACTGATGTTCAATGCTACAACTACAGGGAGATGGGACATTATGCAAATAAATTTCCTAAGCTTCAGGGGAAGTTAACTCAGATAATACCAAGGGATCAAGGAAAAGCTTATGCTATCACTAATGCTGAGGTATAAGCTCTGAAAGACGTGGTGGCAGGTAATTTAATGGTTTCCTCAAGTTTAGCAAATGCATTATTTGATTTTGGATCATCACATTGTTTCATATCTTCCTAGTTTTCTAAGAAAATTAGAAATTCCCAATTTGATCTAACAAGGGAGTTGTTAGTTAAAACTCATAAGGGAAGTATCATTGCAAAAAAAATTGAATCAGTCCCCATTAGAGCACATAAATATTCTTTATCTGCTGATCTCATTGTCATAACTATGATTGAATTTGATACAATCCTTGGTATGGATTGGATTTTTGACAATGATGCGAAGATTTATTGTAAGAAGAAGGAGGTTATGATTTTTGATTATGATGATAAAGAACACCTTATCTTTATAGAAGAATCATCCCCACCTGATTCTTATCTTGATCCACCCCCAGTAGCTCAACTAAATCCAATTATCGGGGAGGAAGAGGATGAAATTACTGTGGGTGAGGAAAGGGATGTTCAAATAGGGGATGTACCTATTGTGAATGAATATTTAGATGTGTTTCCAAAATATTTTCCTGGATATCCTCCCAAACGATAAAATGAGTTTTCCATTGATTTAATTCCTGGTTCAAGGCCAATATCGAATACCCCTTATAGAATGGCCACTATGGAATTAGGTGAACGAAAGAAACAAATAGAGGAATTGAGTAATAAGGGATTTATTTTCCCTAGTTTTTCTTCATGGGGAGCCCTTGTCCATTTTATTAAAAAGAAAGTTGGATCTATGAGGTTATGTATCAACTACAGGGAAATTAATGCTATAACAATAAAGAACAAGTATCCCCTACCTCGAATTGATGATTTATTTGACCAACTACATGGAGCTCAATAATATTCAAAGATTGAACTTCGATATGGATACCATCAGTTGTGTGTGAAGAAGGAATACATTCCTAAGACAACATTTCAAACCAGGTACGGGCATTACGAGTTTATAGTAATGCATTTTGGATTGACTAATTCACCCTCTTTATTCAAGGATCTAATGAATAGAGTTTTCAAGGAATATCTTGATGATTTTTTGGTGGTATTTATTGATGACATCTCGGTATATTCCAAAAGCTACGAACATCATGAAAATCACTTGTGCATTATCCTGAAGACTTTGAGAAGACATGAATTATATGGGAAGTTTAGAAAGTGTGAATTCTATCGTCAAGAGATTTCTTTTCTTCTCCATATTATCTCCAAAGATGGAATCTTTGTTTATCCTTCTAAGACAAGAGTAATCCAGGAATGGCCATCACCAATGATTATAACTACGGTATGCAGTTTTATTGGTTTAACAGGTTATTATTGACGTTTCGTCCAGAATTTTTCCCGATTGGCTAACCCATTAACGAAGCTCACACGTAAAGGGGTTAAATTTGTTTGGACAAAATATTGTGAAGAATGCTTCAAATAAATTTTGAGAAAATTATTCAATGATATTATTTTGACTCTACCATCGGGAAATGATGGGTTTGTTATTTATAGTGATGCATCGAAGAAAGGAATTTGTTGTGTCCTTATGCAGAATGATAGAGTTATTTCCTATGCATCACGACAGTTGTCAATTCATGAGAAAAACTATCCTACTCCTGATCTTGAGTTAGCAGATGTGATCTCTACTTTGAAGATATGGAGACATTATCTCTATGGTGAAAAATTTGAGACATATACTGATCACAAGAGTTTGAGGTATATTTTCTCACAGAAAGAACTCAACATAAGGAAAAGGTGATGGCCTGAACTACTCAAGGATTGTGATTTTACGATACACTACCATCCTAGGATGACAAATAAGGTAGCAGATTCTTTGAGTAGAAAATATCATGGAGTTTTGAACAATATGAGAGTAGAAATGGATCATATTTTCATGGATTTAGTAAAGATGGATATGGGAATCACCATGGAAGGTGAAACATCAATAATTTTTCAAATGGTTTCCAAACCATATTTACTAGATAGGATAAAGAGTTTTTAGGCCATTGATGAAGAGTTTAAAAATAATATTAATGCTGTGAATGATGGGAGATCAAGTGAATTTGTTTATGGAGACAGAATTTTGAAATTTTAGAGGAGACGTTGAGTTCCCGATATACCTAATCTAAAAAATTTAATTGTTGGACGATGCTCATAGTTCTAATTTCTCTATAAACCCTGGGAGAACCAAAATGTATAGAGATTTGAAGGAACATTTTTGGTGGGACAACATGTTTTGGGAGATTTCTGATTTTGTGTCAAGATATATGGGTTGTCAACAGGTGAAAGCTGGAAGGAAACATCCTGGAGAAGTCATGCAACATCTTCCCATACCTAAGGGGAAATGGGATAATATCACGATGGAATTTGTCATTGGACTACCAAAGACTCTTAGAAGGAACGATGCAATTTGGGTCATTGTTGATAGTTTTACCAAATCAGCACATTTTCTTTTTATAAGGGAAGATTTACCACTTGAACATCTAGAAAGACTATATATTAATGATGTTTTGAGGCTTCATGGAGTACCCCTATCAATTGTTTTGGATCATGATCCCCGTTTTACATCAAGATTCTGGAAAAGTTTTGAGAAAACCCTGGATAATGAACTTCGTTTGAACACTTCTTACCACCCACAAACTGATGGAAAATAAAAACGGACTATTCAAACCTTGGAATACATGTTGAGATCATGCTCACGTGACATTCAGGGTATGTGGGATCAATATTTACCTCTAGTAGAAATTTTCTATAATAATAACTTCCATTCAGGTATTCAGATGGCACCATATGAAGAATTATACAGAAAGAGATGTCACACACCAACCTGTTGGGATGATATTGGTGAAAGAAAACTCATAGGCCTAGAACTGGTGGAGGAAACGATGAAAAAGGTGAAGGTAATCCAAAACCCCATCAAAGAAACTCAGAGTAGGCAGAAGAGCTATGCTGATAACCGAAGGAAGGATTTGGAATTTCAAGTCAGTGATCATGTTTTCTTGAAGGTATTTCCATGGAAGGGAGTTATACATTTCGTTAAGAAGGAAAAATTGAGTCCCAGGTATATCGGACCATTCGAAATTCTAGAACGAATTGGGGTTGTAGCTTACCATTTGTCAATGTTTCCATGTCTCTCCAAAGTTCATGATGTGTTCCACATATCACTGTTGAGAAAATACAAGCCTGACCCAACGCATGTACTCAACTATGAGGAATTAGAACTATAACCTGATTTGTCTTATTGGGTATAGCCTTTCAAGATTATTGATATGAGAGAAAAAGTGATGAGAGACCGGATGACTTTTCTGGTAAAAGTTCTATGGAGAAACCATATGATGGAAGAGGCAACGTGGGAACCCAAGGATCTTATGATAAAGAACCACCCGAGTCTTTTCATGCAGTATTATTCTTGAAATTTAGATGAAGAATTTATTTGAATTAGGGGATAATGTAACACCCCAATCTTCAACGATATGCTTCTCTTTGAAAAATACAGTAGTGTGCGTTGTACGCAACTTCGAGTTCTAACACACCCCACAACCAAATAAACTAGCTGTTATGAATAGTAATAACCACTTTTTTAAATTTTATAAATTTAATATTTCAAAATGGGCTTCATTTTTGGATTCGGAATATCTAAATTATCTTAGGGTGAATTTTTGGTTCTTTTCAGATAACTTTCATATTTTGATCAATAATGAAAATTACTAAATTTTAATTTAATACAAGTTTTTTAATAGAAATAATTAATAGTGGTAAATTATGAATTTGAGTGATATTAAAGAATAATTAGATTATATTTTTAGCATTTAATCCAATTTTGGTCATTGGACATAATTTCACATTTAAAATGGACAAAAGAAAGTATCAATCTTCTGATATTTATTATCTCTTAAAAACACATTTTTTGTTTTAACAACGGGAATTAATTTTAAATTAATTTCTGCCACTTCTGTGTTTTGAATTTATAAAAATGCATTCCATATTTAGAATCATGTGGTCCAAATTGTGTAAATAGGTAACTTTTATTTTTAGACATTTTAAATAATTACTTCGGTAAATATTTTATTTACCATGGCTAAAATGTAAATCCGGAAAATAATGGAATAATAATAAAATTATATTAATAATAAATTATCCTAAAACTTGTCCTAACCCAATTGGTTGACACATTTCCGACCATGGTCATATTTGGGTATATTTTGGGACCCCATGTATCTACTTGTATGTGATAATGACACTTTATATTAATAAAGTTAAAGTAAATACAAAAATGACATAAGCATATATCTTTTAGAAAAACAATTTTTACATAGGGTTATGTATGTTATATTTTCAACTATAAATATTCTCTAGAAATCTAAAAATATTTCCTACATAATGGAATTTTATTTATAATTTTTAGATATTTAATAATTAAATTTATTTATGACACAATAATGATGCAGTATTTTCCTTATTAATGAAAGAATCAAATAATTTGTATCATAAATGTTAAAATAAATAAAATTTGAAAGTTTTTATGACATACACGATTTTATTGGTTAATAAGAAATGTTCTTATTTCTAAAATTAATTTGGTTCGAATAAATAAATTTTTTAAGACTTTAACAAAAATTAATTATTAAATAGTGTCAAAATTGGCATAAAGGAGTTTTTCTAAATAATATTATATTATTAATTGATATTATATTCCTAAAAATATATGTTTCAGACAAAAAACTAATATAATGATAGCTTTATTATTAATGGAACACTTGAGGGTCTTTTGTAAGTTTATTGTATGTTTATTAACTATATAATATAAAAATACAAAGAGACATGGTAAAGGTCAAACTATTTAACTAAGAGTTAAATAAAAAATATAAAGCTAATATAGTGACCCAATCCTGTCTAAAACCTATTGGATGAGTGTTTTTAGACCTATCCCTACCTATAATTTTAAATAATACACCTTGGAGCCATTATAAATTGAATATAAATTTATTATAAAATAATATTTCTGTCTTTTCCTAAGGTGCCCCTCACCCCTCTTATAAAAGGGCACTTCCCCTTCCCTCTAATTCACACCATCAAAGCCTTTTGGCTCAACCAAAATCAGCCCAAATACCCTATCAACTATCCTCATTCATCCTAGAGGCATTCATTTTGTCAGAAAGCCAATCTAATGAGCCCTTTTGATCAAATAAAAAGGAGGAACCCAAAGAAGAGGCAATGTTTTCACCACCCTCTTTCAAGTTCCTTTCTTCTTCAACTTCTTCTTTACTTGTTATTAAAATTATAAAATAATAACTACAATATGTTCTATATACTGTGATGTTTTTATAAATATGTTACAACGATATTCCATATTCTATCCATCCTTTTAATGACATGTCGTCATAGGTGCGTACGTACGACATACCGTCTCCACGTCATGGTGTAATTGTTATTCAAAACATTATTATTTGAATGACAATATTATTTAAATGATGTGTAATTGATGTAAATAATAAATATAAAATGATAATTATTCTTTATACATGATATATCATCCAATTATATATTATTTTAATATCAAATGAATGATATTGTCCCTCGTGTGTACGTACGGACTACCGTCTCCACGAACACGATGAGATTCATTCCCCATCGTATCCATTCAAGAATAATTTCCATTTGATGGTTAAAAATAATGTTTTAAGATGTTATATCATTCTGTATATGAATAATATACAACCTATCCATAACAAACACGACTTATGTAACAAAACATATAAATGAAAACGAGTAAGTTAACACCCAAAACGACGATAATAATAAGATATTTTTAACAAATCAATGTTAAAAGATCATATATGATATCATATTAATGTATATAATTATTGTATAATTTAATAACAAATATTTCACCATTATACAGGAGGTTAAAATACCCTCAACCAAGGGAAAGTACAAGGTAAGGGTTAATTTCACAGTCTCTTCATTATCTGAGTTTGTTTATACGTAATTATCTAATAGGACCTCTTTATCATCAACATACATGTTTCGTAAAAATGTATTTTAAATCATTCTTATTATATTATAGAATATGTATTAATGTAATTTTTACCCTTTTTTTACTTTTTATAAAGGAATCTTTCCATCGTTTTCCAAACAAGGTCCTTTTTAACCTTTTCGACAGAATTAAGGTAAGAATGTCTTTTTTTAACTTATATAGCGGGTGCGGCTATTTTCTGCCATTATAAAATCGTCGAAGCTTCCCTTAAAAGATTATAATAATATTTTCACTGTAAATTCTTTCTTTTATAATTATGTGCCTTTAAAATTATATAAGAAAATAGATATTTCTCTCAAATAGTTTTGATTTCATCTATGTCAACATCTTTTGATGGATTTTAAGTTTATTTGAAGTTGATATATTATGATACAAAACTACCATATTGTATTGAAGGTTTTGTGATATGTTTGACTGTGGATATGTTATATTTATAGAATTCATGGTTTTTGGAGAAAGTATTGATATTTCGTATGCTAGTTTTAATACGAATGTTTATGTTACGTTTAAACCTTTTCATATGAGGAATGGATTGGACATAAAAAGTGACGGGTGGAGCTCGATATAGTTACTTGATGCATCGGTAAATCTCATGAGACAAACTAGTGTCTTGAAACAAGGCCTTGAAAAAAACTTATTTGTAGTCCTGGCACAAGGCCTTGACTATGTGGTTTTGATAGTTTAGAATTTTGCATTCCATCATTTTGAAAGTGGTTATTTGTATTTCATGTGATTATTCGACTAGTAGAATATCCATGTGAATAAGTAAATGGAATTGTTTCATTTTATTTTTTTCCATATTATGCTTAAGTTCATGTTTAAAAGTCTTTTGTTTTAGTTATACATTGCCTTGAATGATTATTCTTATTTATGAAAGTTTCTTCTATATTATTATCCTTACTGAGCATTTGAGCTCACAGCTTTCTATGTTTTGTTTTTCCCAGTATGTGAAGAAGTATTTTGTGAATGACCTGCAGAAATAGTATAAGGGGATATGAGTGTGGAGACAAGATGTTGTTGTTGTTTTCACTTTATTATGTATTGTAAAATTTATGAATGTATCTAGAGATTTTAAGGCTACTAAACTAATTGGTCTTTCGAGACTTGATCTTTTGTGATCATGCCAATGTTATGTAATAATGCACCGACTCTAGGTAACTGGGGTTGGGGTGTTAAATTGTTAGTATGAACCATTTTCTTGTCTGATTAGTTAAAAATGTTAAAGAAAATTCTTTAAAGATGGTGCGAAGACAAGGTTTGTGAAATGGACAATAATACCAACCTTCTTGAAACAGAGCTAAACCAACTCCAAAATTTCTACTCTTCTTCAAACATTTCTTAGGACTATCAACACGAAATCAACATTTCCTTTAAACTAATCTCCATACTCAACCTCAAGGATAATCTTAAAAAAAAATCTTCAAAGACAACTGGATTAATGATTGGGATAGAAATACTAAATTCTATAATTCTCTCCATAGGGTTAGAAAAGCATATAAAACCCTGGCCTTTCTTAGAAATGGGGACCAAATTATTGACACTGATGAAGGAATTTCCAATCACTTAGTCTCTTATTTCGAAAATATTATCAATGGTGATAATATTGATAAGGACCTTAAACCTAACATCATTCTCGCTCTTGTTTCTGGGGAAGAAAACCCTCTTCTGAATAGCATCCCTTTAGATCCTAAAGTTAGAGATGTTGTCTTCAATCTTAATCCTAATAGTGCCCCTGGACCAGATGGTTTTAATAATGGATTATATAAAAAAACATTGGGATATTCTTTAGGAAGACATTTGTCGTCTTGTTAAAGCTTTATTCTACAAAGGTATTCTTCTGCATGGTCTTAACTCCCATTTCCTTGTTCTCATCCTCAAAATGGAGAATGCTGATGTGATTCAAAACTTCATCCTCATTTCCCTTATCAATTCTTTATTCAAAATCATAATGAAATTAATTTCCCATATAATGACTCCCATATGTAGAAAAATAGTTTCTTGGAACAAATTTGGTTTCATAAAAGGTAGATATATCCAAGACTACATATGTCTGGCCTCTGAATCCACTAATATTTTAAACAAAATGAGTAGAGGTGGGTGTGTTTCCATCAAACTTGATATTTTGAAGGCCTTTGACACCATTGATTGGATCTTTATGTATAAATTTCTTTCTCAATTCGGCTTCAATGAAATTTTCATAAATAGAATCAAATCATTATTCAGCTCAACTTACATATCCATCCTCATTAATGGCTCTCCTAGGGGATATTTCAACTAAACTAAAGGTGTGAGACAGGTTGAACCTCTCCCTGCAGTACTCTTCTCTGTTGCGGAAGAATACCTGAGTAGGCTGATATCCCAAGAGATTGCTAAAGGGACCATAAAACCTATCTCTACCACCAGAAATTTACAAGTCCCTTCACATATTCATTATGCGGATTACATTATTCTCTTTACCTAGGGAGGCAAAAGGAACATTCTTAAGCTTAAAGATATCCTTCTCCACTATCAGGAAGTCTCTTGTCAACACATCAACTGAAATAAATCTTCTATCAATTCTAGTAAATACTTTCCTACTGGTAGAAAACTTACCTTCTCTAATATAATAGGTGTCAAAGAAGGCTCTTTCCCCTTTACATACCTTGGTGTGCCTATATTTTGGGGTAAACCGAGAGTAGATTATTTCTCGGACATTTCTGACCATACGGTTCGACATCATCCCTCCTGGAAGGGTAAGACCCTTTCGATGGCTGGGAGAATTTGTTTAGTGAAATCCACGATTGTTTCTAAACTTTTTTATTACATAATGATATATAAATTTCCAAAAAGTCATTTAAAACGCATTAATGTTGCTGTTACATACTTTGTTTGGACTGGTAGCACTTTAGAGAAAAATCTGGTGACTATCCCCTGGACCTCTTGCTGCAAACTTATTGATAAAGTGGGGATTGCCATAAAAACTATCTCCATGTTCAATGAGTCACTTCATTCTAGAATTATGTGGAACATTTTTCACAATGCTTCCTCCTCCATGAATTTTCTCAGGGCTCATTTCCTTGAAAAACTTAGAAATATTTGTTCTTACTCCCTTAATTCCCCTATTTGTTCCTCCATAAAAAGTAATTTCATTTCTATCATGTGTAAAAATATATGGATGGCCACTAAGGAATCCAACATAAAATTTTGGTTTGATAACTGGACTGGTGTTCCCCTGATCTTCTTGATAGATAACAACCAATCCCCTCCCTACCTTCAAGATTCTATTGACTCGATCATCCCTATGCATAACCTCTATCTCCTTGAGAATATTACTCAAATTGTCGAAAATTATCATTTTTCTATTTCTAATGATTTACTTATTTGGGAGCCTGCGCACAATGGGATTCTTAACTCCGAAGGTTTTTATAATAACTTTTTGAACAATATTGACAATAATCACCCTGGGCTAGATAAATTCAACAAAGCCTGGATAAAACCCTCAAGATTTACTTTAGTCTGGCAGATTTCCCATCAATGAATCACCACATATTCTTGCTAAAAAACTTTGGAATTACTCTTTGTTCTAAATGTCGTATGTGAAACCTACAGAGAGAGGATATTAATCATCTTTTTCTCTCCTATGACATAGTAACGGCTCTTTTCCATTATATTCTTAATATTTTTGAGTGCAGATGGCTGCTTTTTGATACCATCAACATGCAGATTCAGAGTTTCTTCGAGTTTTATACCTCACAGCAAATTAAGAACCTTTTGTTTGTAAATATCATGGAACTTCTTCATATTATCTTGTATGGTATAAATGAACTAATTTTCCATAATAACTCTTTTATCATTAATGCAGGAAAAATGGGAATCCATATGGCCATTTGAGAAGCGGCTTCTATCCAAAAATCTCACTGCAACAACTAGGTCCGTGACTTTGGGGTCTTCAGATGTGTTGGGGTGGAGGGGATCTACCCTCTTACTCACTCTACTTTTGAAGTGTTTTGGCTCCCTCCCCCTCCGGGGTGGATTTAAATCTATGTGGATGGAGCCTCCAAAGGCAACCTGGGACCAGCGGGTTGTGGTGCCATCTTCAGAAATCACCTGGACCAGATTCTTGGATTCTTTTATAGCTCTTGCAGTTCGTCTTTCACTTTGGATGCTAAGATGATGGGCGTCATCCTTGAAATCACCTTTTTCAGATTACATAGCTGGAATAATAATTTGATAGAGAGAGACTCCACTACAATCATTCAGGCCATTTGGAATGGTACCATCTCCCTTTATTGGCCTCTCACTACCCGCTGGACAGATTGTTTGAATTCTCTAGCTGGGCTTAACATCATAACCACTCACACCTTTTGCGAAGCCAACAGGATCGCTGATGGGATTTCCAATCTTGGATTCATTAATGACTTACATTGAATGGATCATCTTCCTACTGAATTAATCCCTTTTTATGCTCGATATGTTAGCAAAAGACCTTACTGTAGACTTGTGCAATCTATTTTTTTATCAATAAAAATTTTCTATGATTTTTTTAAAAAATATTGGTAGTCTTGAAAGTGATAATAAAATAATGAATATGATATTCACAAATGACCCCTCTCCTCCACTATAAAAGCTACCCTCACTCACTCTTATCTTCACTCCTCTCAACCATTGTGCATTTCTAAATTCAGGTAAAATACCCTCCCAATGTCCTCCCCCTCGTCTAGTTTCCCTTGGTATCATAAGAAGACCAAAACCTCTCCCCTAAAGAGGCTCTCGAAGAAGATTACTTGAAGAGGTAAATTCCTCTCTTCATTTATTTTATTTCAAGTCCCTTTCTTTTCATTTTCATACCACACCTCACTTCATCAAAATATTGTGTTGAATCTAGTACCATACATGTACTGGAATTTTGTTATAATAAATTAATAATTCTTTATCATCTCTCTTTCCCCTTTTTTTATACTAGAAATGAAATCACCATTCGAGGCATGCTAATTTATCACATTCAAGGACGGTGGGTTTTCAATTTCTATTACTGTATTCAATTCAAGTCATCTGACCATGTTTGTGGTTGAAATAGACTATAATATATGTATTATAAAATATTTAATGTTTTTAAATATTTTTTTATATGTGATATTAATTTCTGAATCAAAATGAGTTAGTTGTGATAAAAAACCACTAGTTAGCCCAAACAATTATCATTAATGTTTTATATAGTGATTCATCATCACTCTCAGTAACAAAATGAATTTTAAAACCATGTAACCTTATGGATTTTAACTAATAACATATAACCTCAATTCTGTATAACCATCCTCATTTTACAAGATTCTCCATTCATGTACATAATTATACCGATCATGAATCAAAAGGAGAGGAACAAGGAAATTGAAATTCTTAACCAATCAAAAAGGACCTGAATGCTCATAATAAGGTTATTATAAATAAATTATATGAATAAGAAGTTAATTAATTATTAATTAATGAACATAAATATGATTAATCAGGTCATTAAGATCAAGTAGATAACACCTTCAGACTTAAGGTAAGGGTTTCTTTATCTCACTTCCAATGTTGTGAGATATTTCGTATTCACTACTCTTACTTCTGTGTGGTGTATGTATACTGAACATTCATGTATCATATCCTAAAAAACATTATTATCAAGATATTATGTGTATCATTTAATAATTATTAATTTTTTGATATATGATTCAATTGATAACAAAGTTGTTTGTATTTTCTACTCGAACCTCCATTTTCATTCAGGTTTCTCTTATTCTATACTCATCTCAATTATATTGATATTTATTCTTATAGACTCATCATAAATTCCTTGTGAACGGTCTATAAATGTGTTCCAACAATAATAATACTTTTATTTATTAGGATTTATTTTTTTGGAATGATCTTTCAAAAATTCATCCCCAAAAACAAGATCAATTCTAGGAACTTCTCCAATTCATTCCTATTTTAACGTTCACACTATAATTTTTTTTGAGAAATATTATTCATTCTAAAAAAAATTAAAATTAAAAACCTTTTTTGGTTAATTACTAGTTTTACAAATGAAAACATGCCTTTTCCCTTTAAAACCTCTTTAATAAATTCCTTAAACCGCACTAAATTGTTTTAATTCTAACGGTTCTTTAAAAGAACCATTCCATGATTTTACATCATTGGGACATCATTTAAGAATCAAATGTCATATGAATGTCCTTACATTTTAGTTTCTGAGATATACATGTTTAAAAATATATTTATGAAAAATACCAATGATTTTCCAGAATAACTCTTCTTTCCAAACTAAAAGAGAATTTCCCCACCTCACATTATCTTTTATTAGATATATGTCTTGTTCACCACTTATTACATGAATGTAGTATATGTAATAACCATTTGTATATCATATCAAGAGTATTCTCATTATAATGATATTTTAAGGGATTATGATTTCAATATTTCAAGGTGGTATGAGAGAATTTGTATTGATTAAGGATTATTTCCTCAAGAATTTCTCAATGGTATCATTTAAAAGTATCGTTATTTATGAAATCCTCCTTTGACGAATCATTCGTTTAATAGATTTTTATATCTTATGATATCATCTACAATATGTTGTTGATGGGTGTTTTATTAATTTGACTATGGATTTTATATATTGATACCATTCCCCACCTTACTCAAAATGGATAGTGTACATGTTTAATGATTGGGGAAAGTATTTACATTTCATATGTTATTTTCAATATGAATGTATATGTTGATTATGTTCACCCCAATCATATATGGAATGGATCCCACTTAGTGTGTGACGAGTGGGGCCAGGATATCCCCTCGATGCATCGTTAGGTCTCATGAGACAAACTTCGGTCATGGCATGAGGCCTTGACAAAATGGTTATTTATGGTCTTGGCTTGAGGCCATGAAGATATGGTTATGATGTCTCAATTATGTATTCCCTCTTTATGAAACATGTAATTGAAAGTACATGAGGTTATCCAACTCATAAAATACACATGATTATGCTTTATTATATCATTATTTCTTCTGCTCTTATTCCCATCATAATGTGTTCAAGTTTAATTTTAAAGGGATTTGTTTTTAGTTATTCACCATGCATAATTTTTATGGTTCTAGTATCTCCAGTTATATTGCTTACCCTTACTGGTCATTTGAGGTCACCCCATTCTGGTAGTACTTTCCATAGGTTAGGAAGAAGTAAATTTTGAATAATAATTCAAGGATGAATTTTATCTAATTTTATATTTTATCATCTTATATTTTTCTTTTAACAATGTATTGTGGTTATCTGGAATGTAATCAGGTCTTCCATGACTGCTAAACTGGTCGGTCCTTCAGTATGTGATTCTTTGTAATCATGCCAATGTAATAGAATAATGCCCCAGCACTTGGATTCTTGGGTCGAGGTGTTACAGTTGGTATCAAAGGATGTTTACCAGAATCCGTGGAAACCAGATTTAGAAAATGTAGATTTGTGAAAAATACCCTATGATAGACTTGGCAACAAACATAAAGAAACATCCTAGTATTTTGGTAAGGATTAGATTATTTGGATCTTTCTTGAAAATAAATCCATGTCTATATATTACAAATTTAAGGGGTTTTGGAATATATGTACCTTGGAGTAACAACTCTGACAACATGTTTCGAGTTTGACATAGGGTAACCTAGTACATAACAATGTTCCTTACAACGCACCAATCTTGACACTCCATGGAGATATTCTTAGGATAATTAAAATTTTATTTACCCACCATTACGAAGGATTTATGTCCCCAAAGTAACCAAAGTATATGGTTATAGGATTTACATAGAATAAATGTGATATACCTTATTTAGAGTCATAGAGAGTTCATAATTTTATGAGTTAATATATAATACGGAAATTATTAGAAATGGAACCTAGTAGAAGGAATGATAACATACCCAATGCTCATGATCTGGAGTGTCAAAAGGATCATATATGTCGTGGTCTTAAGACATCATTTCAAAAGAATATAGTCTCCCATGTGTCTTCATCATATTGGGAAATAGTATAATGTGTTAAAAAGCTATGTAATGAATTTTCTAAGTCCTATGAAATTAAAGGGATGTAAGAGAAGAATGAAAAAATAGAGAAAAATGTGGATAAAGGAATGAAGGGAAACAAGGGTTTTCTCACATGTCATAACAGTGGAAAGAATCAACCTAGTAAATTCTTGAAGGTAAAGAGTGTTTTTTATAAGTTTGGATAAAATGAACACAAATTTCATTATTGAAAGGATAAGAAAAAGGTTTCCAATGTATAATTCTTCAAATATAAGGATATGGGAAACTATGTAAATCAATGTCCCAAGTTTCAAAGGATTATACCCCAAATGATGATACTGGATAATGATCATGTTATGATTATGTCACATAAGAAGTAGAATGATTAATATGTGTAGTCAAGAATCAGGTCATTTGAATATTTTTCTGCAATGTACTGGTTATAATAATTATGGAATATATATGAGGATTGTACGGAGATACTTTTAATTAAGGATTTGAAACCATAAGTTGAATGGTACCAAGAAATGATATTCAGTGGAAAGATATTTTTTTGATAATGAGTTATTGGGGAAAGAGAATACTTAATGTATTACTAATGATGAAGATAATGATGAAGAAATTATTCATTTGGATAAGTATTTTCTACCACAAAACTGATTTTTGACTTGTCAACAAGTGGCATATTCTATCATTTATGGATTTTAAAAACTTTTTAGATATAAGGAATATACCAAATATAATGTGTAAGGATGAATACATGTTTCCAATATGGTTTTATGGTAATTTGAGTTATTACAATATTTCAAGAGGACGCATTATGAAGATATTCCCATATTTTGAATTATAATATTTAGGGCTACTTCATGTTGATTAAAGGAAAATAAGGTAGAAGAGTCATTGAGTAGGATAGATTATGGAGTTATAAATAAAATGAGTATTTTCAAGGAACCAATATAGATGGATTTAGTAAGGATAGATATAGGAATGAAATGAAATTATTGGATTGTGATATTTTTTTAATGTTAAACCATTTGTGAAAAGGTTTAAGTTGATCATTGTATGTTTTTTTAGAGTTTAACGTCAATACATGATGAAATCTACTCTAAGATATGAAGTATAGATAGTTCAAGAAAAAAATGAAGGATAATATTGTTTTTAATAAATAGAAACACACACATATATATATACTCTTATAGAGTGGAATAATTCATCAACTCTTAGAAAATATTATTAAATAAAAATATTCTCATATTATCATATTTTATACATGATATCAATAAACATGTTCATAACTGTAGTTTATGGTTTACTGGTAATGGTCATTCATATGAGAATTTTCAATATCAGTTTCATTGAGAACATAATGGTTAAAATATTCTTCCATGAACATATTTTCAAATTTGAATGCATAGTTATATATAAATAATTCATTTCCCATTCACTCTTATTAAGAGTATATTTTTACTGTATTTCTGATGTGGGTTTCCCTGAAAGGAATTTTCATGTTTCAACCATTAATATTAGAAATTCAATTTCAAATTTTGAGGATGAAATTTTTGTAAGGAGTGGAGAATTAAGACCCAAATAATTTAAAAATAGATTTAATAAAGAATGAATGAAACAATAAGTCTCTACAAAATACCACTGTGTTATAACCTAGCCAGTAAACATAAATTTTCCACCTCTTTGATTTTACTTTACAAAAACATACATACATGGTTGTATTCAGTAAAATATTTAGAGTTTGATAAGACAAACCTAATTTTCGGTGAATAGTAACATAAACTTTTGAATAGTAATATGAATATTAATATTAAAATTATTAATAGTAAATCATATTATTATTATATAGTCTTAATGTTTTAAGATAATGAGATTTTGATTAAATTTTTGATGTGTTATAAACGAATAATAGTATTAAAATTGTTATTTTTTGAATAATTTATTATTTTCTTTAAAAGCTAAATTAATCATATTTATAAAATTATTTTAAAAAATGGAGTACATTTTGGAATTTTACATGTAAAAAAATGGTTAGGGTGAATGTTTTTCGGATTTTTCTGAGATACTCTAATTTGTGAAGAATAGTAAAATACGGTAATTTACTATATATATATATATAGTTAAATTACCTATTCATAGAATTATGGATTATGTAAGAACACTTGGTTTGAAATAAAATTCACTTATTACTATTATGAGTCCCATTAATCAAAATTATTTTTTGTATTGAGGGAAATAATAAAATAATGAATATGATATTCAAAAAACACCCCTCTCCTCTACTATAAAAACCACCTAACACCCTCTACTCTTTACTCCTCCCAAGCCTTGTGAGAAATATATATTCTGATAAAATATCCTCCCAAGATACTCCCACATATATATTATCCCTTGTTCTCAAAAAAAGACCAAAACCTCTCCCCTAAAGTGGCACTCAACGAAGATTACTTCAAGAGGAAAATTCCTCTTTTCATTTCTTATATTTCAAGTTCTTTTCATTAATTTTTCTTTCCTCACCTACTTTCGTCCAAATATTGTGATGACTCTATTAAATTAAATGTACTAGAATGTTGTTATTTTAATATAATAATTTTCCATCAACTCTCCTGTCTCCATATTTTATAATTCAAATAAAAACACCATCTGAGATGTGTTAATTTATCACATCCAAGGATGATGGGTTTTCAATTTCTATTACCATATTCAATTCTGGTCATGAAACCATTATGATGGTTAAAACGAACTATAATATATATATTTTAACTTATTTATATTTCTGTAATCTTTTTTTATACATGATCTTAATTTTTAATTCAAAATGAGTTCATGGTGATCAAAAAATGCCAATTTACCCAAACAATTATCAATAATGTTTTATATAATGATTCATCTTCACTCAAAGTAACCAAATGAAATTTTCAACCGTGTAACCACCATTATCTTCACTGAAAAAATATAACATCAATTATAGACAACCATCCTCATTTTACAGGATTCTCTATTCATGTATATACGTATACCGATAATGAAACAAACGGACCTGAATAAAGAAATTGAGCCTCTTAACCCATCAGAAAGGCCATGAATGAAAAAAATAAGGTTATAATAAATAAATTTAATGAATAAAAGGTTTTGGAATTATTAATTAATGAACCTAAATTTTATTATTCATGTCATTAAGTTGATGTGGAGATCACCTTTAGACTGAAGGTAAGAGTTTCTTCATCTCACTTCCATTTTTGTGAGATATTCTGTATTCACTATTGATACTTGTGTATGGTGTATGTATACTACCCATTCATGTTTCATATCATGAATGTCGTTATTTTAATGATATTAGATGTATCATTTAATGATGATTAATTTTGGGAAATATAATGCAATTGATTACAATGTTATAAGTATTTTCTACCCTAACCTCCACTCTCATTCGGGTTGCTCTTATTCTCTACTCACCTTAATGATATTTTTATTTATTCTTTTGTAATCATCATAAATTATATTTTATTTCTCTATATATGTGTACCAAACATAATCCTACTTTAACTTATGTGGAGTTATATTTTTTTTAAATGATCATTAAAAAAATCTTCTCCAAATAAAAGCTCGATTCAAGGAACTTCTCGTATTATTTCCTATTTTGAAGTTCCCTGTGTAATTTTTTTAAATCATATTTTTCTTTATAATATAATAAATTTTAAAATGAAATATATGTTTTGGTTCATTTATAGTTTTATGAAAGAAAAAAATCCTTCGGTATTTAAAATCTATTTAATGAATTCCATAAACCCCACTAAAATGTTCTCATTCTAAAACTTATTGAAAAACACTTTTTATATGATTTCACTTCAATGGGACATCATTTATGACTCAAAATTTATGATTTAAAGGTTAAGAAAAATATTTCCATTGTACAATGCTTCAAATTAAAGTACATGTGACACTATACGAATCAATGTCCCAAGCATCAAAGGAATATTCCCCAAATGATCATATTAGATAATTATTAAGTTATAATGCAGCCACGATTGAAGTAGAATGATTAATATTCCTATTCATGAGTCATGTCATTTTAATATATTTTCAGAAATTTAATGGTTAAAGGAATTATTGAATATATGAGGATTTTACTACAATACTTTTCATTATGGATTTGAAACCATAAGTTTAATGGTACCACGAAAAGATATTCATTGGAAAGTTAATTTTTTTGGAAAATGCATGATTGATGGATGGAAAACCCTTAATATATTTCTAATGAAAAATATATTGATGAGTAAAGGATTCATTTGGATAATTAATAAATACCTCAAAACTAATTTTTCTCTTTTCAACATGTCATTTATGAAATCATTGATGTAGTTTACAAATTTTTTTGATATTAGTTGTGTATCCTATAGCATTTTTAAGGATGAATACATGTTTCTAATATGGTTTTATGGTAATATGAGTAATTAACCTATTTAAATAGGACACATGATGAAGATAATAACATTCTTGGAATTTAAAAAATTATTTCTTCTTCATATTGATTAAATATAAATAAGGTAGAATATGTATTGAGCAAGGTTGATCATGGATTTCTAAACAAAACAAGGATTTCCAAGGACCCTGTATACATATATTGTAACACCCCGACCCCTCTAGGCTGGAGCCGGTGCATTACTTTTGATATTTTCATGGTTATAAGGTATGAAAATCCTGAAGGAACGATCAATTTAGTAGTCTTTAAGAAACTAGATACATAGATGTAACTAAAATTACATTTGAAAAGGTTACAAAATATAATACATAACAAAAAACTCAAAACTGCATCCATAGGAACTCAAAAGAAGACCTTTACTTCATCACCTGTCGAAGGTAGAAAATGAACGGGGTGAGCTCAAATGCTCAGTAAGGGTAACAAATAGCGGAAGCATTAGTACAATAATAATTGAATCACAATCGATCTGACATAATCTATATGGCATAGTGAATAAATGAATAACAAATGCCAATAATAAACTGAGAATGAAACTCCATCCATAGATTTTTTCATAGTGAAAACCTCATGGATAATAAAAATAACTGATAATGAATAATGAGAAATATCATTAATTGGACATCATGTATCTAGCACCTAAAACCATAATACCATAAAAACGGTTTACTGATGTGGGTAGAAACCCGTCTGATTTTTTTTGGAAACAAACTCGAAGGGTCTGTCGCTAAACTATTTTGTCTCATGAGACATACCGATGCATCGAGGGGCTGTAGTGGGCCCCACCCACCTATACATTCAAATAATTCTTTATACAATGATTCAATATAAGATCAATATTCCTTTTCAATATCTGTATAGAGTATAGAATATGGATTCATCAACAACATCCCAAATATACACCGTATGTGAAATGATATATGTTTTAAACAATAAACATATCCATGACATGAGATTATGGATATTTAATAGAAATATAATTTCAAATGGAAAGTGATCTCAAATGGTAAGTCGGTATATGACATAAGTATTATTAGGTGCACAATACAAAGTTAGTCATAACAAAGGGGATATTATTGAACAAAAGTGAGAGAGAGTATCCCTTAACTTATGCTTGATGTGGTTCTTGTCCTGTTTTTAAAGACCTGAATAAAAAAATTAGTATTATTAATTCATAATTACAGAACCTATTTTATATTTAATAAATATGGTATAACCTTATTTAGTTCATTAATGGACTTTTTGATGGATTTAAGAGATTCAATTTTATTGTTTTGGAAGCATTTTCTTACTTGGTTTCATGATTTGTTTACTTGTATTGATGACTGGAAGTTGGTTTAAAATATGGTTAATTATCCAGAATTGTTAAAATATATTATTAGTGAAATTAAAGAGACATAAATTATCTTATAATGATTCTGGTTATATACCATGATGATGACTCATTCGATGAGTTAATGATAAATGCTTGAACTTGGCTTGGTAGTTTTGTGCTATATAAACTTGTTTTTTATTTTTATTCCATATTATGAATGTTTAAAGATTCCAGAACAATTAATAAAGATAGAATACATATATTATGACCTTTTTCAACCATATATTTGTTATAATGACCATACATGAAAAAATTAATGGAAATTTAAATTACATAGTCCACGATGTCGGTAATTTGACACATCACGGACAATGTTTTTATTCCTTAAATAAGTGGGAGAGGAGAAGAATAATGATGAATAATTTTCCATAAACATTAGAACATCTAGAAAATAAAATATTTTTGAGCTTACGTGCCTCTTGGTTAAGATGATGTGAGGAAAGAATAATAAAAGAAAGGAATCTTAAAATGAATGAAGAGTTGATAAATTTTTCACGAAAATTCGGTAGCCTAACAGCGTCCCATAAAATTTCATAAATATAGTTTGATGAAAAGAATGGAATATCTCATCATTCATAAATAATGTGGAAATTAAGGGGGGATATTTAATGAAATATCCCAACACAAGACAAAGGGAAAGGAAGAGAATAACATAAAATAAAAGAAAAGAATGAAAATAAAAGAGGTTGTTTACCTCTCGATCTCTTCTCCTTGAGATCCTTCTTAAGGGATTTGGTTTTAATTATCTCCTAAATAACCTACTGTTGTTTCAAAGGAACATAGTGATGAATAATATGTAACTCAATGATGAATAGAGAAACATAACATAAAATTTTTGGGGTACTACATTTTTCCCACCTTTGGAAAATTTCATCCTCGAAATTTACAAAATATTACCTAAAAAGATTCGGGTATGTCTTTAACATAAGCTCCTCAGGATACCATGTTGCTTTCTCCATATTACAGTTCCTCCATATAACCTTTACCAGATGAGTCATATAATTTCTCAATACTTGTTCTCTAGTATCAAGAATCTTGATAGGCTCTTCACAATAAGATAGATGTGGCTCAAGTTTTCCTTCTTCATAAGTGAGTACATGTGTTGGGTCTGACATGTAATTTTTTAAATTGACACATGGAACACATTGTGATCCTTGGAAAGACTTGGCGGCATTGGAAAACAGTAAGCTATGGCTTTAATTCAGTCCAGAATTTCAAAAGGTCCGATGTACCTAGGACATAACATTCCCTTCATACTGAAACGTTTAATACCCTTCAATGGATATACCTTTAAGAAAACATGATCACCTTATTGAAACTCCAAATCCTTTCTTCGGTTATCTGCATATCTCTTTTTCCGACTTTGAGCTATTTTGATATGGTTCTGGTTATTATTCTCCTTCTCTGTTGTTTCTTCAACAAGTTCTGGGCCCACGAGCTTTCTTTCACCAACATCATCCCATCAAGTTTGCATACGGCATATCCTCCCGGACAATGCTTCATAGGGTGCCATATGAATACATGAATGGAATATATTATTGTAGGAAAATTTTATGAGAGGTAAATACCGATCCCACAGGCCTTGGAAATAAAGTGAATAAGACCTCAACATGTCTTCCAATGTTTGAATAGTTCGTTCTGATTGTCAATCAGTTTGTGGGCGGTAGGTAGTGCTCAAATGAAGATCAGTATCTTGGGCCTTCTGAAGACATTTCCAGAATCTTGATGTTAAATGTGGATCATGATCAGAAAAAATCGATAGGGGTACTCCATGAAGTCTCACAACTTTATTAATATATAGTCTTTCTAGACATTCAAGTAGTAGATCTTCTCTTTTAGCAAGAAAATGTGATGACATGGTTAGATGATCAAAAACGACCCATATTGCATCATTCTTTCTAGGAGTCTTTGGTAGTCCCATGAAAATTTCCATCGTAATATTATACCATTTCCACTCAGGTATGGGAAGAGGTTGCAATACACTTCCAGGATGTTTCCTTCCAGCTTTCACTTGTTTTCAAACTATACATCTTGACACAAAATCAGCAATATCTCTCTTCATGTTGTCCCACCAAAAATGTTCCTTCAAATCAACATAAATTTTACTTCTACTAGGGTGTATAGAGAAATTGGAACTATGAGCCTCATCCAACAATTACCTTTTTAGATCAGGTATATTGGGAACACAAAGTATCTTCCTAAATCAAAAAATTCCATCTTCATATATGAAGTCACACAATCTCACATCATTCACAGATTTAATCATTTTTTGAAACTCTTCATCACCAGTTTGAGAAATTTTTAACCTTTCTAGTAAAGATGGTTTGGAAACCATTTGAAAAGGCATTGATGTTTCACATTCCATGGTTATTCACATATCCATATTTATTAGATCCATGAAAATAGGATCCCTTTCAACTCTCATGTTATTCAAAACACCATGATCATTTCTTCTCAAAGCATCTTCCACCTTATTTTACTTCCTCGTGTGGTAGTGTATCATGCAATCATAATCCTTGAGTAGTTCAAGCCATCTCCTTTGCCTCATGTTGAGTTCTTTCTGTGAGAAAATTTACTTCAAACTCTTGTGATCAGTATAAATCTCACATTTTTCACCATAGAGATAATGTCTCCATATCTTCAAAGAAAATATTACTAAAGTGAACTCAAGATCATGAGTAGGATAGTTTTTCTCATGAAATTTAGTTGTCGTGATTCATAAGCAATAAACCTTTCATTTTTCATAAGGACACAACCAAGTCCTTTCTTTGAAGTAACACAATAAATAACAACCTCGTCATTCCCCGATGGTAGATTCAATATAGGAGAATTGACTAATCTTCTCTTAAGTTTGTCAAAACATTCTTCCCAATATTTTTTCCAAAAAAATTTAACCCATTTTCGTCTGAGCTTCGTTAGTGGGTTAGCCAGTTGTAAAAAATTCTACATGAAACGCCAATAATAACCTGCTAAGCCAATAAAACTGCATACCTCAGTTATGTTTGTTGGCATGGGAAAATCGTGGATTGCCTTTGTCTTTGCAGAATAAACTAGGATTCTATAATTTGAGACAATATGTCCATGAAAAGAAACAGACTGAATCCAGAATTCTCACTTGCTAAACTTCCCATATAATTGATTTCTTCTAAGAGTTCCCGGAATAACTCGCAAGTGACTCTCATGGTCTTCATAGATTTTTGAGTATATGAGGATATCATCGATGAATATCACAAAAAAGTTATGAAGATATTCCTTGAAAACTCTATTCAATAAATCCATGAAAACAGATGATGGATTCATCAGTCCAAAAGGCATCACTGTAAAAACATAATTCCCATACCTGGAACTAAATGTTGTCTTCAGAATATCTTCCTTTCTCACACTCAGTTGATGATATCCAGATCTAAGTTCAATCGTTGAAAAGTATTGTGATCCATGAATTTTGTCAAATAAATAATCAATCTGTGGTAGAGGATACTTATTCTTTATTGTAATAGCATTGATTTCACTTTAATCAATGCATATCCTCATGGTTCCATCTTTCTTCTTTACAAACAAGACCGGGGTTCCCCATGGAGAAACACTAGGTCGAATAAATCCTTTTTCACTCAACTCCTCTAGTTGTTTCTTCAGCTCCACTAGCTCCACACTGGAAATTCTATATGAGGTCTTTGATATAGGTCATGCACCAGGAATTAAGTCAATTGAAAACTGAATTTCCCGCTCTGGAGGATGTCCAAGTAAATATTCTAGAAATACATCGATGTACTCATTCACTATGTGCACATCATCAATTTGAAGATTTCATTCCTCTCCCATAGATATTGGTTTATCTTAATCTCCAATCATTACATTCAATAGAGCTACTAGGGGTGGTTGTAGATAAGAATCAGGTGGTGAAGTTTCTTCTGTAAATATATAATATTCTACACCATTTTCCAAAATTGTAACTTCCTTTTTCTTACAATAAATCCTCGCATAATAATTTGATAGCCAATCCATTTCGATAATTATATCAAATTCAGTCTTGTGTATGATGATAAGGCTAGACACTAATGCACGTTTTGGTGTTTGGAGGGAGACTGGTCGACATGACTTTTTGCAATAATACATCCCATGGGATTTTTGACAGAAAACACCTTTCTTAAATAAAATTGTACAAATATAATATTCTTGGATAACTGAGAGGATATAAATGAATGTGATGATCTAGAATCAAATAATGTGTTGGATAAGTTTGAGGAAACAATTAATGTAACTGCCACCACATCACTAGGGACATCAACCTCCGCTATTGTAATCGCATAGGATCTCCCTTGTTCTCTTGGATTTTTCTGAGGAATATTTCCTTGGTTCTTAGGAAACTCATTTTCATAGTGTCCCATCTCTCTGAAATTGTAGCATTTTCCATTATTGAATTGTTTCTTCCCCTTGAATTCATCAGATCGATGACCCTTTACTCCGTAGTTATAGCAGACTCTCATGCCTTTCAAGCATATCCCGAGATGATTCTTTCCACAGTTCTTGCATAATGGGAAACTATTCGTTCCCTTGCTCTTCTTTGGTGCCTCTCATTTTCCTTTGTTATCAGAATACCACTTCTTATCATGTCTTCCTTTGAAAAAAATTTGATATAGAAAATTCCTTCTCTGTTTTGATGGAACTTGGTACAGTTTCATCATAGGATGAAAATTATTGAGAAGACAGTGCCATTCGAATACATGGATTATGACCTTCAAAGAAATGATCAATCTTGTCTGCCGAGTCATGTACGTAATCCATAGCATTCCTGGCTATCCTTTTGAAGGTAGCCTCAAACTCCGCAACACTTTCCTCTTCCCTTTGTTTCAAGCCATGTAATCTCCTCTTCATTTCAGTTCATTGCTCACGAGGTAAATATTTTTTGAAGAATATTTCCTTAACAGTCCCCCATTCCATATCCTATATCTCTTCTTCCTCTGTGGTATTTTGAATCAGAGACCACCATTGATCAACTTCACCCTTGAGACAATATACTGCCAGTTCTACCTTTTCATTTTCATTGCATCTTAACACCATGAATATCTTTTCAAGGGACTTGATCCATTTCTTAGAAACCACTGGATTAGTAGTCCCGTAGAAATATGGGGGCTTCTTCTGCATGAAATGATACAACATATGTGTTGAATGGTTATTGGTTAAATCTTGAGTAAGTTGTCCTAATATGGTCATGATCTGATCTGCTCCAACGTTGACTGTGTTGACTTGGTCAATATGGAGATCCCTACATTTCCCACGAGTATTGATTCCCCTTATTCCATTAGATTCCATTTCTAAATAATGGGATAAACTAGATTATTTTTTGAATCCTAAATAGAATAGAACTCAACATAGATTTAAATTCTATTCAAAGATAATCTTATAAACATGGTTCCTCTAATGAAATTTTTTCATTAACTCCGTCATAATGGATTTTAAAAAAAACATGAATTATCCTAAGAATATCCCCTGAGAGTGTCCTAACCAATAGTGCCACAAGGCCTGTTGTCGTGCACCAGTTCCCGTTTGAGTCAATCTTAAAGCAGTGTTTTCAGGTTTTACTCCTAGATACATCTGTGCTAGAGCCGCCTCTTCCTGCTTGTATCCAGACTGGGATGTATTGCTTGAAAAATCCACACAATCTATTCCTTACCAAAATACTAGGATGTTCTTGTATGTTTATCCTCAAATACTACCTTAGTTCTTTATTCCCTACTATAAATTTCATAGTCTAGTTTCCAAGTGTTCTACTAAACTTTCTCTGATACCAACTGTAACACCCCGACCCCTCTAGGCTGGAGCATGTGCATTACTTGTGATATTGGCTTGGTTAGAAGGAATGAAAATACCAAATGAACGATCAGTTTAGTAGTATTGAAAAACTATATACATAGATGTAACTGAAATTACATTGGAAAAGGTTACAAAATACAATACATAACAAAAAACTCAAAACTGCATCCACAGGAACTCAAAAGAAGACCTTCTCTTCATCACCTGTCGAAGGTAGACAATGAAAGGGGTCACCACAAACGCTCAGTAAGGGTTAAAAATAGCAGAAGCATGAGTACAATAATATGTGAATCACAATCCATCTAACATAATCAATATGACATAGTGAATAAATGAATAACTAATGCCAATAATAATCTGAGAATGAAACTACATCCATAGATTTTGCCATAGTGAAAACCTCATGGATAATAATAATAAATTATAATGAATAAAGATAATGCTCATTAATTGGCTTTCATGTATCTGGCACATGAAACCATAATACAGTAAAAACGGTTTACTGCTGTGGGTACAAACCCGTCTGATTTTTTGGAAACAAACTCGAAGGGTCTATCACAAAACTGGTTTGACTCATGAGACCTACCGATGCATCGAGGGGCTATAGTGGGCCACACCCACCTCTATATCCAAATAATTATTTATACAATGATTCAATACAAGATCAATATGCCTTTTAAATATCCGTATAGAGTATAGAATTTTAATTCATCAATACAATCCCAAATATACACCGTATGTGAAATGGTATACGGTTTAGACAATAAAAATATCGATGACATGTGATTATGGGTATTTAATTGAAATATAATTTCAAATGGAAATTGATCTCAAATGGGTAGTAGGTACACGACATAAGAATTATTAGGTGCACAATACAATTTTAGTCACAACAAAGGGGATATTCTTGAACAAAAGTGAGAGAGAGGATCCCTTAACTTATGCTTGAAGGTGTTCTTGTATTGTTTTTATAGACTTGAATAAACAAATTAGGATTATTAATTCATAAGTCCAGAACCTATTTTATATTTAATTCATATTTTATAACCTTATTTAGTTCATTAATGGTCTTTTTTATGGATTTAAGAGATTCAATTTTATTGTTTTGGAAGCATCTTCTTACTTGGTTTCATGCTTCCTTTACTTGTATTCATGAATGTAAGTTGGTTTGAAATATGGTTAAACATCTAGAATTGATAATATAAATTATTAGTGAAATTTAATAGATATAAATTATCTTATAATTATTCTGGTTATATTCCATGACGATGATTCATTTGATGAGTTAAAGATAGACGCTTGAACTTGGCTTGGCAGTTTTGTGCTAAATAAACTTGTTTTGTATTTTTATTCCATATTATGAACTTTTAAAGAATCCATAACAATAATAAAGATAAAATACATATATTATGAATTGTTTCAACCATATATTTGGTTTCATGACCATACTTTAAAGAATTAATGGAAATTGAAATTACATCGTCCACGATGTCGGTAATTCGACACATCACGGATAATGTTTTTATACCTTAAATAAGTGGGAGAGGAGAATAATAATGATTAAGAATTTTCCATAAACATTAGAACATCAATAAAATACAATATTTTGGAGCATACATGCCTCTTGTTTATGATTTGGTGAGGAAATAAGAAGAATAGAAAGGAATCTTAAAATGAATGAAAACAGGAAAAATTTCTCATGAAATTTCGGCAGCCTAACAACATCCCTTAAAATCTCATAAAAGTATTTTGATGAGAACAATGGAATACCTCATCATTCATACATAATATGGACAGTAAGGGGGAATATTTAATGAAATATCCCAACACAAGACAAAGGGAAAGCAATAGAATAACATAAAATGAAAGAAAAGAATGAAAATAAAATAGGTTGTTTGCCTCTTGATCTCTTCTCCTTGAGATCCTTATCAAGGGATTTGGTTTTAACTATCTTCTAAATAACCTAGTGTTGTTTAAAAGGAACACAGTGATGAGTAAAATTTAACTCAGTGATGAATAGAAAAACATAACATAAAATGTTTGGGGTACTACATGGATCTAGCAATGAAGGATATGGGAATGATTCTAAATTATTATATTGTGATCTTTGGGAAAGTTAAAGCAGGTTTGAATAGGTTTATAATGATCATTATATGAGGTTATAGAGTTTAATTTCACAACATCAGGAAACATGTTCTAAGAGATGACGTATAGATTGTTCAACACACCAAAAAGGGTAAGATTGTGTTTATGAAATAGAAATGTAAATTTATACTCTTATAGAGTGGAATAATTCATCAAATCTTGCAAAAGTTTCTTAAATAAAAATTTTGTCCTGTTATCATATATTTTCAGGATATTAATAACATTTTCATAACAATAGTTTATATTTTAGTGGTAATGATCTTTCATCTAAGCATGTTCTCTATCAGTTTTTATCAGAACATAATGATTTGATTATTTTTCCATGACCATTTTTCCAATTATAATGCAAAGTTTTGTAGAAATTGACACATTTACATTTCCCTCATATTAATAGGATATTTTAACTATATTCCTGATGTATGTTTCCCATAATGGAATTTTCATGTATCAACTACTCACTTTTGAAATTCAATTTAATATTTAGTTGAAGAAATGTTTGTAAGGAGGGGTGAATGTAACACCCCGTGAAATTACTAATTGATTTAATATAGAATGAATGAAACATTGAGTCTCCAAAAAACACCACTTTGTTATAAACTATCTAGTAAACATAATTTTTCCACATATATGATTTGAATTTGAAATACTAACATACATGGTTGCGTTCAGTAATATATTTAGAGTATAAAAAGACAAATATGATTTTTTTGGTAAATAGTAACATACCCATATGAAAGTTAATATGAATAGTAATATGACCCTTATGAATAGAAAATAATATTTTTATTTTATTTTCTTAAGGATATAAGATAATGAGATGTTGATTAATATTTCAAAGTGATATAAATGAATTATAGTTTTAAAATTGTTATTTTTTTTAAATATTATGATTTTAGTTTAATATTAAATTAATCATATTTAGAAAATTATTTTCAAAAAATTTAAGTTCATTTTTTAATTGTACACATCGAAAAGTGGTTTGGGTGAATTTTTTAGATTTTTATGAGATACTCGAATTTTTTTTGAGGCGTAAAATATTGTAATTTACTGTATATATACATTAGCAGTTAATTCACTATTCCAAGAATCAGGGATGTTTTAAGAATAGTGTTTTAAAACTAACATGCACTTATTACTATTATGGTTCATATGAATCAACAGTATTAGTTTTCTTGAAATGAAAACTACATCCAAGATGTGTTAATTTATCTCATTCATGGACGATGGGTTTTCAATTTCTATTACCATCTTGAACTTAGATAATGAATCCTTTATGATGGTCAAAAAAGACTATAATATATGAATTATAACTTATTTATGGTTATTTAATCTTTTTGTACACATGATATTAATTTCTAAATCAAAATGTTTTCATTGTGATCAAAACCCGCCAATTAACCCCAACAATTATCATTAATGTTTTATATAATGATTCATATTCAATCCATGTATCCAAATGAAGTTTAAAACCTTTTAATCATAAATATTATCACTAATAACATAGAAATTCAATTCTGGACAACCATACTCATTTTACACAATTCTCCATTCATGTATATAAGTAAACCGATCATGGGGAAAACAGACCCAAACAATGAAATCGAACCACTTAACCAATCAATGTCCATGAATGAACTTAATAATGCTGTAATAAATAAATTAAATTAAGAGGAGGTTATATGATTATTAATTAATGATCCTAAATTTTATTATTCGGGTTATTAAGATCATGTGCAGAACACCTTTAGACTTAAGGTAAGGGTTCTTTCATCTCACTTCCAATTTTGTGAGATATTATGTGTTCACTACAATTACATGTGTATGGTGTATGTATACGGTCCATTAATTTTTAATATCCTAAATATATTTATTTTAATTAAATTATACGTACCATTTAATGATTATTAATTTTGGGGAATAAGATTCAATTGATTACAAAGTTGGAATTATTTTTTACCCGAACCTCCATTTTCATTCGGGTTTCTCTTATTCCCAAATCACTTTAATGATATTATTATTTATTCTTATGTGATCCTCATAAAATTTAATTTAATGTTCTATATATTTTTACCAACAATAATTTTACTTTTATTAATGAGGATTAATATGTTATAAAAGGATCTTTCAAAAATTCTTCACAAAATTCAAGCTCAATCAAGAAACTTCTAGAATTCATTTCGATTTTTATGTTCACTATATAATTTTATTTTGGACATATATTTATTTCTATAATCACAAATTTTAAAATGAAAAATCTATTTTGGTTCTATTTTGGTTTTATTAAGGCAAACATGACATTGCGCTTTAAAACCACTTTAATGAATTCCTTAAACCGTGCTAAAATCATTTATTTCTAAAGATGCTTTAAAAACACTTTTTACATTATTTCAATTCATTGGGATATAATTTATACCTAAAATGTAATATAAATTTCATTCCAATTTATTTTATGTTATATACTTGTTTAAAACCGTATTTATTATGAATACAAATGATTTTATAAAAGAACTCTTCATTCTAAAGTAAAAAAGGATTTTTCTCACCTCACTTTAACTTTTTGGAGACATATTCCTTGTTCACCACATATTCCTTCCATGTAGTGTATGTACATACCCTGGGTATATCATATCAAGAGTCTAATTATTCTAATGATATTTTAAGGGATTTTTATTTTAAATTTTCAAGGTGGTATGGGACACTTTGGAATGTATAAAATTATTTCCTTAAGAATTTCTCAATGGTATCATTTAAAAGTACATTTATTTATGTAATAATCATTTGATGAACTTTTATTTAATAGAAGTTTATATCTTATTATATCATCTAAAATATATTTTTGAATGGTTTCTGATTAGTTTTACTATGAATGTGTGATCTTGAAACCATTCACCACCTTACCCTAAATGGTTTGTGTTAATTTTTAATAACTGGGAAAAGTATTTACATTTCATATGATAGTTTCAGTATGAATGTATATGTTGATTATGTTCACCCCATTCATATGAGAAGTTCATTGGACTTAGTATGTGATGGTTGGGGCCCACAATAACCCATTGATGCGTCGGTAGGTCTCATGAGAAAAACTACAGTCTTAGCACGAGTCCTTGACAAAATTGTTATGTATGGTCTTGGAACGAGGACTTGATGGTACTGTTATGATGTCTTGTATTATTCATTTCCTCACTATGAAACTATAAATTGAAATTTCATGTAGTTATTCGACTAGTATAATACCCATGATTATGGTTTATTGTGGAATTATTTATTCAGCTCATACTCTTACCATAATGTGTTCATGTTTAATTTTATAGGAATTCATTTTTAGTTAATCACCATGCGTAAGGTTTATTTTTATGAAATCTTCCATTTTATTTCTTACCCTTACTGAGCATTTTAACTCACCCATTTATTGTTATTCTTTCTCCAAGTTATGAATAATTAAATTTTTAATAATCATTTAAGATGATGTTTATTTCATTTTATATTGTATGTTCTTTTATTTTTCTTTTACCAATGTATTATGGGTATATTTATTGAAATATGGACTTCCAAGACTACTAAAATAATTAGTCCTTCAGGATTTTATTCCTCATTATCATACCAATGTAATAGAATAATGCACCGGCTCCGGGATTATGAGTCGGAGTGTTACACTAAACCCATGCGATCCATGCTCGGAGTGAGCAACAAGATTCAAACAAAAGACAAATTATTTATACGGGAGTTCTAGATGGAATAAAATTCAGTGGTAAGAATTCTCTATTAGTCTTTAGGACATTCTTGATGGGGAAATCCATTTTTCGATTGTGGAACTCAACACAACTGAATTTATTTCCTAACAATAAGAGGTGCTTGAGAAGGGTAACATCAGAAGTGTTGGATTATGCCCAAACTATGGGGAGAATGGATAATTTAAAATAAGATGTCCACGATTTAGAATTTTGGGTGGATCGATAGGATAATTGTGGAAGAATACTAATCATGATAAAAAATAAGAATCATTTGTCGTATATCAATTATTAGGGACATAAAAATTAAGGTCGAACATTGACCATGTTTGAAATACATGACCCATCAAATTGTTATTAAAATTCCATTAAGGCACATGCCTATGATGGTAGTTGAGATAGTGTGTCCATAAACCATTATTGTTATGGGGCCTTTTAGACATGGAAAATGGTGGGGATCAATTAAATGAATATGATAATAATGGTTGAGAACTACTGGAATGTTTTGATAGAGTTCAACACTATTGGGATTATGCCCCCTTGGTCTTGGACACATCAAGGTAGGAATATCAGTTTCGAAAAGAATCTGAATTACCTTCTATGTGGATAACTTTATTGGGATCTATGTGATAGTCAGGGGAATCAAGTTGTGTGTTAGGTGACCAGAACAAAAGTGGTAAGATGCCATCTTAGGAATGGGCCTAAAATATATCATTGTCTTAGACCATGAAATGTGGATGGAATGCATACACCTAATGTCATGTGGAAAGGATTTTTAACAAGAAATTTTGAATCATCTGATGAGGACATGATCATCGTAGATTAAGGTCATATATATATGACCATGGGTATATATAGTTTTGTTTCATATGTATAGGGTTTTTCTTACATAGTATAGAGCCATGTGACTGGGACACGTGAACTAACGTCAATGAAGGGTGGAGTTATGTTTTTTCCTAAAATATTCCATAACTAATTGGTATAGTGATTGAATCTAGGATAATTATAGGGTCAATTGATGAGTGTCACTGGATGTTTAACTCTTCCATTCACACCCACACTTTTTCCTAATTCGCAAGAGCATCTTAATGGGTGATGGTCTGGATTTTTCTCAGATTTCCCGTATTGTTTTTGAACTTGATAAACATATGTACCTATTTAAATTCCGGTTTACGGTCATTCCAATCATACTGTAATGATACATATTTTGATTAATATGTACATATGTATTTAGATAGTTTGTAGTCCTCATTATTGGACTAAATACACTAGTTTAAGTTCATAATTTTTTTGACCATTCAGAGAAGCCTGTGTGGTGGGGGAAGTATTAGAAATATGAAAAGAATAAACATCCAAGGATACCAGATACCATAAGATCATTAACATAGTTTATGTTCATAATTCATGGAATGTGTCTTCATGATTATAAAAAAAGCCTCAGTATATATAAATTTTTGGGTGGAGAAATGATTTTCCATTGGAATAGAGATACAGGAAAGGGATCACTGCATATCCCACTGAATGGGGAATCAAGACCCTCCTAGTTATAGAACATGGTATGGTGGGAGGAAAACCCCAAATGGGGGTTTATCATATCATTAGAGGGTGGAAAGTAGACTATGTAAGTTTCAAGTGTCGTCTAGAAATACACTAGCTAGGTTGTTTAAGGTCATGCAGTGTAGACCAAATGGTGGCTAGTGTCGGTTTAGAGCAATGGAACTTAGATTGTGTATTTTTAAATAGTTTAATCTCATGAGGCCTGGAAAAAATGGTTTGTGTCCTAGGGTTATTTTAATAATATATAAGATCAGAAAAAAAGCATGAAAAGAGAGACATGGTGTCCTAGTGCCACATGAAACAATCTTGAGGCAAGTTACATGATGTTTAAGGGTTTGATACTTGGACCTAATGGTTTGAAAATAGTTTTAGGCCATGATACTTATACCAGAGATGTTGGTTTCTCAAAGATGTTTGTGTTCAATTATGGAGATATAACCTTACATGAATAGATAAAGGATGATTCTTGGATCCATATGAATCACCAAGACATTTCGCACAAAGTTTAAGGTCATGATTCTTGGACCAAAGGGAATTTGTGTATCAAGGAGATTTTATTGTAATAATGTGTAGCAAAATGATGTGAAAAAGAGAAAAAAAAGGATTTATTCCTCATAAAACACTCTTATGGTATGTTTCACAAATTTTTAATGTTTTGATGCTTGGACATGAGGCTATAGTTTTAAAGGAATAGTGTTTCGACCATAGTGTGTATGGTGGTACTCCATTTTGGGAATTCCTATGCATCCTGACTATTTATAGGGGAAAATACACCATGACTTCTAATACCATGTGATCCATTCTTAGTGTGAGAAACCAAGAGTAGTTAGGAGTTCCTCTTGTCAAAAGGGACTACATGAAAAGAGGGAAAATAATCCGACATGTAAGTGTCCAATGAAAATAAAATTATTGGTAATTATCAATGAATGCATGGGGTAATAACATTAATAGTTTTAGAGCTCTATTAGATCAAAGGGATGTGGAAAGGGATTAAAACTATGACTTGTGAAATTTCTATCTTGAAAACATGTGATCGATGGGAAGGTAGTTACTCTTGACTAAGTTTGGAAACACATGTCCAACAACTGGACTCATTATAGATGGGGAAAATAAAAATGGGATCAACCATTTAACATGTTAGAAAAATAGGAATAACCATCTATTTTTAGTGATCTTTCAAGGTGTTTCACAAGGATTATAGGTGAGTCATTGTGCCTTGACACCATTAATATAGTGGACCTATTCAAATCGAAAGTTTGATGAGGATCGAAACCTGGTAAGGCATGAAATATGGTAGTGGAACTGTTGGGACACTCATTGTGGAATTAAACACTTTCGAAAATATTCCTCTATATATTAAAATGATATAGATGATCATTTATATGGGTGAGTACTAATTATATTCCAAAATGGGACGATCCTTTAATAGGTTGGTAATCAGTATGGGTCAAGGATATGAGATCTGAGTACTACAACATACCACATGGAACTAGGAATCATGCTGCACATAGTTCTATAACATGGTGTGGTAAATGACTGGAATCATAAAATAGGGTTCCCTCTCTAGCAAGGGATCAAGTTATTGCATATATTAAAATCATGGGATAGGTATATAGACCATTTAGTTGAACATCATGTGGAAAACTATTTGATCGGGCAGTTTAATTTCATATAGTGAAGATTTGTGGTTGATGTAGTTTAAGGTCATATAATATTGACTAAAGTGGGATTGTGCTTGGAAATTCCTATTATGGTTGAGGAGAAAATATTTTTTGGTTGAGGTATTATAAAAATATTTATTCATGGTTAGTGTGAATAATCTCATTCTTATTTCTTGAGGCAATTTGTCACATTAGAATAGGAATCATGTTCTTATCATACACGAAATCCCACAATCATTTTATTGGGTAAGGTCATAGTTTAACATCATAGAAATGGAAAAGGTGTTCAATGAATAAGAATTGATTTGACCATTCATTTCTCATCATTTTAGGATATTTGGGAGTCTTAGTTTGTTGATAGGCTAGGAGAATATGATTGGAATTTACACTTCAGGAGGAGGCCCATGGGAACCACTTGTGATTGGTATGGATATATATATATATATATATGGGAGATTATTGACCTGTTAATTGGTTAAATAATATTATTGGGCCTTATACATAATTATGAGGCCAATATGGACCATTTTCAGGACATCTAATGAGAATTACATGAGGAATCTTACACATGGCACATAAGGCATCTCAATCGTGACATAAGAGGCACCATATGATTATCATCTTTGGTAAAATATAGTTTAACATCATCAATCATGAATTATGTTTCACAATATTATATTTAGTGTCTATAACAATGAACTATAATGTGTGTGGAGTGGTTTTCTAGAAAACAATAATGTACCCCGTGTGAACAGAGGCTATGGGGGCCTAATGTTAAGGAAGATAATATCAACCTAGTGGATGAATTTGCAGCTGTGGTCAAAGACTACTGGTCTTGGAATCAATATGTATCCCATGGAACTAGGAATAAATATACATGTTTTTCTAGATAATAGTGTGGTAAGAGACCAATTCTGAGAGGATGGAATCCTTTCTAACTAGGACCCAAATTATTTCACGATTTAATGTCATGAAATGTCAACTTTCAATCACCTTGAATTTATCATATGAGGCATCACATGATTACCACACATGTTAAGAATTTTTTTTTAACATCATGTGATAATAAATTTGGATTTGGATCATCGCATATTCATTATATGATGCATCCCATGTTTATCACACATGATTAGGGTATTGTGTAATGTTGTGTGTGGAGGATGTTGGCTTTATAGTCTCATGTAGTGAATATCAGACTGAGGGGTTCATGAGAAGTACAACTTAAGGAACTAGGCATTAAGGAGAGTAGTGATTTTCTCCCTATCCCTAGTTATTAGTTATTATGCACTATTGGTGTTTAATTTATGAATCATTTGTTATACTTTCCATTTGGGTTCTGGTTTGACGGGTTTATCTCAATGTATCATGGGTGTCCTGAGATCCCACAACATATCACCTTAAAGGAAAAAAGTGAAGGAATTTTTTTTATGTAATTCTCATGATATTATTTTTTATGTATTTATATTTTATTAAATTCTAAAATAATGTTTCCTTCCAGAGATTTCAACATAGAAAACCAGACTTCAACCCTCTTTTTCAATGTCTTCTCTTCATAAACAACCATTCAAATTGACGATAACTAAACTTCTATATTTTGAAATACTTTATTCCCATATACTAGTTACTATGGTGTCCCTTGGGTGTAGTTTCATGTTTTTTAATATTTCCAAATTGTATTAAGGAGATTATCAAGACAAATCTTCAAATTTTGAACTAGAATCTTTAATAAGATGTTAGAGATGGTCTAGTTGAATGCCTCAATATTCCCATTCACCTATGAGTGGTAGCATGCGGTGTGGTTAGAAAACATGCTACAATTGGAATATAACATATTTATCTCCATAAATAAAAATTTTATGTCATTTTTAGTGAGAATAGTGTGAGGAATTTGAAATTTTTTATTGATAAGGGACTTCACAAACTCGATCACCGACTGGGTTTTGACCTCTTTAATGGGGATGGATTCTACCAATTTCAAAAATAAGTATGTGGTGGCCAGAATTATTTTTCACTATAGATATCTCATTTGATGATTGAGACCCATTTCATCAAGTCCCCGTACAAAAAAATGTCTAGATTACTTTGTCGTATAGAGAAGCTCATGGGGTTGATGAATGATGTTGTAATGGATCTAGCATGCATAATACCTCATGTGGAATTACATTTAGTCACAGAACATGGTGGCAGAAAAGTTAACCCAACCTCTTGATAAAGTGAGCAAGCTTCAATACCACCTGATGGGCATTTCATGACCCAATATGGAATGATTAAACGATTTGAAGGATCTCCTTCTAATGGATGCAATAGTGGATGATCTCATAAAATATGAACCTATAAAGGGTTTTTTCAAGGATGGGGCTATTATAATGGATAAATTTATCAGAAAAAGGATTGATATATTTATATTCATCTTATTGTGGTTGGATAAGTCCATACTAAAGGTACACAACCAATGGAGTCATCTAATTGATTGTATCCTTGATCACTGGTGTGTTTTAGGAACCTGTTATTGAAGTACCCCAGACCTACTACATAAATAGTTTTTTGTAATCACCAGAAGTGGTGTGGGAGATGAACCTATGATCTGCCACATGAATGAACAAGTTATCATGATCGGGCTCAAAAAGAGATAGATCCAATCCCACCAAATAATTAACTTGACCAATGTGATCATGGAGTATTAGTTACCATTAGCTAGGTGGGGAAATTTTCCATTTTCTCCTGATTCCACTCCAATAGGGGAACATGTTCTTGATTTATAAGGACATAGTCACCATTGAGCTTCTTAATTACTAGCTCAGAGTCTCCCTTCACTTGAAAATGTGGTCCTCGGTCTCGAGGGTTAGCTAAATACCTGTAATGAGAGAAAGATACTCAAATTCATTTTTGGTGAAGACATACAATAATTGGATTGAGTATAGAAAGACAGATTGTGTCGGAGTGATAAAGAAAAAATATAGGATTAACCTATTAATTTTGGGGTCATTGGGCCTTATCTCAATCAGTATATAAGAAGCACCATCAAAATGAATTTTCTAGTATGTCTCCATATAATCCCTCGAGAAGATGGCCTTGTATAGGAAATCAACATATAGGGATAATTCTTTAAGGTTTATATGATTGAAGAGAAAATATGTCAATTCATGGAACTTTATATATTTCTATGAGACAAATATGATATCAAACTACTACAAAATAACTTATAAACATTCATTAAAACCTATTAACATGGGTAAATAGAGAATTTAGATCCTCAGATCGAATTTGGACACCAAATACATCTCATGGTTCAATAGTATGTTCCATAACTTTTAAAATACAAAGGCTAATGTGAGGAAAAGTTTTTCAATAGGATAATATTTGGTCTCCATGTCGATGGTAATTTGAATAAGATATTATAGGATGTTCACAATGAACTATTCTTTATTCTGATCTAGTAGGGAAAACATGGATCTTTTTTGGTGTTTAGATAAATGACTAGAATATTTTCTAGGATAAGATACATCAAGAATGTGGAATGTAACAGATTAAGCATGATTTTCTAAAATGCGGCTTGAAAATATTTGTCCCACTAGTATACAGTTCCATTTTTCATGAGTCTCTAAATGGTATTTCACTTTTTGTATATATTCATAGTGAATCATCAAATATAATTCAGTATCCTTGAAGGTCTCATAATTCCTAGTGGTCACATGGAGGCAACACATTTTTTAGGACTTCAATCTCCGCTAGATCAATCTCAATTACATTTTTTATGATAATAAATCCAATGAATTTTCTAGAGGCAACCTTGAATGAACACTTTAGGGGTTTTATTTTTTAGGTTGTAGGAGTGGAATAAGTAGAACGCTTTCTAAAGATACTTTAGATGGTGATGACTTACGTGGTATTTAACCACCAAATCATCCATGTAGAACTCAAACAATGTCCCGAGGAGTGGATTGAAAACGTGGTGAATTATATTCTAGTTGGTATGTTTGGATGTATTTAAACTAAATAGAATAACTAGGTAGAATAAGGTTCTCTATGGTTCTTTGAAATTGATGAATTATTCACATTCACGGGATATCATGATCTGATTCTACCTGGAATATCCACACATGAATGAGAGGTATAGAAAACCATCTATCACCTCACTTAATAGCTCTATCACTAGATAGGGAATTACATCCTTCATTTAGTGGATGTTATAGTCATAGAAGTAAATTAAAAATCTAATCTTCACATTCTTCCTCATAATTGGGACAACATGGGAAATTCACATGGGGAACTGAACCTATCCAATAAAAAGTTGTATTTGATTAGATTATCAATTTCAGCCTCTAAAATAGAACCATGAGAATGGTAGATTTTACATTGAGGTAATTTGAAGCCACAATTGTTGTTGGTAGGAGAAATTGATAGACATCAACTGAAAGATCTATCCTTGGAATTTCAATGTATCTTTAGGTGATCAAGTCGCATTGTTATATCAATAAAGCCACTTAATATCTACAAATACATTGGATATAGGACTAAGCTAATCAGTGTTAGCCCTAGATTTTTCTACGTATGATATTCACTTTTGTTATATATTAAAAAATGATAGATACAACATCATTAAATTCAAGAGAGGTTTCATCTAGATCCTCTTCATCATCTAAATCATAAGGATTATTCGGAGAAAAAGGATCTATAAGAGTTATAGACATAGGAGTGACGTGTACATCTAATATGATAGAAGTTGAATCCTTGCGAGGGGTTCCTATTATCGGAACAATGCGATGATGAAATATGATGAGTCGATTCCATACAATTTTTTACCACAAGTACCATTATTGACATAGAAAAACTATATTCGAGTCAACTGCGATCAAGTCCATCCTATCTTTCATAACATACATATATTCTATAGATCATTATCCAATGGGTGAACCTCTCTGTATTATATTTGAGTAGGTATTTCCAGTAATGGTTGTGCCTATCCCATGTAAAATTATTATTTAATACATAGGCACTCCATATACGTTTATATGAATATGAAGTTTCAAAGATCCAGGGTTGTTGCCTCTAATTGATGGATTGGTAGAGTGTAGTTTTCTTCAAACTATATACACGGATCCTATAAATTGGATATCATATCATTGGTAGAATTGATACACTTAACCACCAATGTTTTGGAACTACTTTCCCTCCCTTTAGTAAAATCCAGTATCCAGGTAGAGGCTTTTACAAGAGTTAAAGGGATAATCATTTCATTTGAGAAACCCTAATCGAATGTAGAGGGAGTATTTGAGGAACTAATGGTTATAATAGGGGACCAATGCATGTTGATGGAGCATGATCCTTCCTAATAGGGAATTTCATTTAATATCATACGAGGCTACCATAATATTGATGCTTTTTTACCAGGCACCAACATTTGGTCCTCGTCCTAATTTTTCTATGTTGATTATTTTCATTATTGTGACACCATTAAATTTCAAGGTTGGAGGGATATATATCATCTTAAATGATCCCCAACATTATAAGAATCTTGATTGGTATAAAATTTATCATAGAGACAGTATCCACCATGTTTTAGTATATTTCAATGTCATTTAACTAGTATGGGTTATAAAATGGGCGAGTGTGCCCCTAGACAGTTGAACTCTCATCCTCTTTGGGGAATGAAATTATGTCCTACCATTCCTCCCACTCAGTTTCCTTATCATGGTAGGCTTCAATGATAGAAACATCAAATCCTTGATGAGATCCTCTCATATCTCCCTTGATAGTCAGAGTACATATAGGATAGAGATTCTTTCTCTAATTATGATGAGGTTATTTATTGAATAACACTTCTAAGAATGATTAGTATTTATACCTAAAATGGGTCTCTCTTCTATAGGAAACATAGTGTGTACGGTTGAATGAGACATTAGGACCATGTCAGCATTGTCCACATTATGTTGCTGGCTGAGTGGCATAAATTGATCACTAAATAGCTGAGATAAAGACCCTAAGGATCGTGGCTGAGCGTGATGCTGTCAAGGATGTACCTCATGATTGAAAAATAGGGTTTACTATAATGATATTATTCATGGAGAAACCTTAGAGTATTGTTCCATATACTCCACTAATGAGGCTCACTATATTGCATCAGTGGAATGACTAGTCTCCTTGGTTTTCTTGTCTCAGAAATCATACTTGTTATCATTGTATCTACCTCTCCATAAATAGAATTTTATATTAATTACTGAGTGGTATTCATGGTATTAAATATAAATATGTATGTTGTAGTGATCAATGAGCTTGATCATATTCATAAATGAATAATTTTTTTCTTTATCGGTAGAATATTCATCGACTTGAAAAAATTTTGGTTGTCTCTCCCAATTCAAGAGGCATGAATTTACCAAGTGTTTGGAATGGATTATATACAAAAGGGGTTCTATAATAATTTGGTTCCATCTAAATCTATTCATTCAATTCGTGGAGGGATATGATATCAATGATGTGGTTAGAGTGAGTATTGTGATCGAAAGGGGTGCCAATTTTCTCAAACATGAATGATTAATTCCATGGGCATGAGTGTCTATATTATGGGAATGATGATGCCAAAATATTTTTGTAGGAAATATAATAAAAAGTTTCTATGTTTTCAAAAGAATCTATTTCATGAAGCTCCTTAGTGAATCCCATCAGCACTGCTGTTGGGACAAAGAAAAGACCTTCTCTGCACCTGATGCAGAGGATACTGACGGTCAAATCTATGGTTACGAAAAACTGGATGGAAGTATTTGCATTGTAGTTGGAATATGGTCACCTCTATGATTCCATCGAAATTTATAGAATCCTATGTGACCACTAAGGATGGAATGAAGGAAGAAACAGTGCCATGGAGGGAATGAAGTTCAACTTCACTGTTACGATAAACATGATGCATTTTGCCTCTGATGGCGAAGCACAAGTTACTTCACATAATTCCATCAGAGCATCGCACCCCCAAGAACCTTTAAATTCATGGGTCCTCTATCTCCAACGATATCAACACCATGTACATTTTCCTTCCAAACTCCCATATCTCAAAGAAACCTTTGCTCTGTGAACCATCAAAAAAACGAATCATCTGGGGTACTTGAGCATTATGAGGTCTCGTTCCCCTTAGACAGTTTTTACCCCTCTCTATGGAGATATGCCCTTAATAGAGCCCATGGGGAATCTCAAATATAGGATTCCCCTTTGGATACTTAGAAATTATCAAGGTTCCAATGCTTCACGATGTACCCTCAAAAAACATGTGTACACCATGATGATTCCGAGATGTTTTTCTTTTCAATGTCCTCCTCTGTTCAAAGTCATATCCTCTGTGAGACTTTATACTATCTGAATTCAATGAGATCTATGAAGCCCCTGGATCTAAAAATATGTGTTCTTTGCAACCCCTTGATCATTGCGAATCCACTCTCTGTGATGCCTCTTGATTCATAAACCCTTTTATTTTGTAGCCCTCGAGGCTTGTACGAAGTGATTTCATGGTCCCGTGGGATGTGCTTCATGTATCGCTTCTTTTACTCATGTATATTTTTATAGGCATGATAATGGGTATTTATTATTCCTATAGAAATTATTACGTTATCACTTAAATGGATCACTTTAGAACCCCACCTCACCATAGCATGCAGGCGCCTTCCCTTCACCAAGGTTTATAGCACACCAGTTATGTAAAACTTAGAGTTGGGGAAGTTAATCTTCACCGTCTAAGCTATAGGACGTTAAAATTACAAGCACCTGAATCCATGGCACATAACGTTAAACTGTGATCATCACATATGTGACAAGTCTATAGGGGGCCGGGAAGGGGATGGGAACCAGCCCCTTATCTGTCCCCTCTCACTTAGAGCTTTGTCACCACATGAACCTTGGACAATCTTCACATAAGCCCTAACACCCTCTGAAATGATTATACAAGTATGATTTCCATATCCTCCTCGCATATCTGGTCCCCTACTCAGGCTTCCCTCTTAGTTTAAGACCCAATATCTATCCTTTTGGGCCGCTAACCTTGTGTAATCCCCGTTCCATTCCTCATGGATGCACCTTTCACGATGGGATTGTCATGTCTTTTTTGCCTCTTATTTCTCATACTAAGAATAAATCACATGGTTATAGAGTAATCATGAACCACAAAACCCTTTTTGGGCAACTTTAGTGTGCAATCCAAATCCCACTTCCAACCGAACTGTGCTGACTTGGATCCTTTCCCTCTCCAATCAAGGTACGTCGGAAGCCTCTCTAAGGTCCAAACCCATCACCCATCAGTCCCGACCACTTCACATCGGCTCACCCTCATCCTTCATGATGTTAAACTATATGCCCATTTAATCCTGCTTGACCATAAACTGTATTCTCCTGAACTATGTGGGTTTTAAAACATATCTTCTATAAATGGTATTTAAAAATCCTCCCCAAGGTTCAACCCCAAATACTGGTAAACTTTGGTGTCCCATTTTTTGGGACCCACATCCTTGGTATGTCCCTTAGGGGAAGTAGACTAGCTTTTGAGAAGCTAACCATGCATAATCCCCCCACTCAATTCACACTCCTCCAACCAAGAGTGTACCTCTAGCGATGGGCTGCCAAAAATGCATAATCCCCATCATGTCATTGGGTATCTATCTTATGTGTACACCCAAATCCCATGTCCCCATCCTGAACTATGTGGAATCTGATTTCCTACCACTAGGATACATAGGAAGCCTCCCTGAGGTTCAATCCTTCCACTCAAGTCGCATCCTGGTATCTCCCTTGAGCCTCTATGTTTCGGGGAGGTCATGCCTTAACCCGGAGGTTCCACTTCCTTTAGGTCCCAACCATGTGTCCATTATCATGGATTTCCTCCTCAAGTGTCGCATCACCCCACCGAACTACATTTACATTGATTCCCTGGCATAGGGATATGTACGAAGCCTCTTTGAGGTTCAATCCCAAAATCACTATCATCTTCACATTGGTTCTATCATACTCATCACATACATGGAATCAAAACATCCATCATCCATCCTGGTATTACCTTGACTGCCACATTCCATTGAGATCATTCCATCCACCTCCTCACTGCCCATAACAGTACCCCAACCCCTATCCACATGTAATCCCCATCATTTCTTTGGGTTGTTGTCCATTGTGTACAGATCGATCCCCTAATTCACACACTATAACTACATGGATTTTGATCCCTATATTCTATACAAGGTACGTAGGATCCCTCCATGAGGTTCCATCCCAGCAAATGGTAAATCATGGTGTTTGGTTTCATAGGGACCCAAGAAACCCATTTGATAGGACCCCATCATCCTTGGATCTTCCCTCATTGAGCAACTTGATCCACCCATCTAGTAAGCCTCCCAGGTGCTCCCTCCTAGGGATGTACCTATCTGATCTACTTCCATCAGGGTACCGATCAATACGATCTATCTCTTCTAGACGTTAAAATTTTGGCATACCCCATGTTAAACATTGAAGCCTAGTAAAACCATAGAGACATGCCTATAAAATACAATCCCCCCTACTCAACATGGGATGCCTCCGGCTTCCATGCCCTCAAGAAGCCGAATCATAAGGGGAAGAAAATCCAGGTGTACCTGTGATTCTGCACCCAGACATGTCTGTGATTCCCAACATTACTACTCCCCCGACATGACCCCATATAATTCCTCACATATTAAGTGTAATCAACAGGAATACATGAAGATATGGAACCAATAATATTTCATAAAAAAAATTCTTAAATTTATGAGGGAGACCCAGACTAGGTTATGAATTCCGAGGAGGAATCCATGGAAGGAAATACTGAAATACCATCATGCTCTTTCGATCAAGGAGAAAACAACCCTGAATTAGCAATGGATGTTGCCGGCCTTTGGATAGTGGGATTACAGTGAAACAGCCAGAATTTCTTCATGAGAAGATGTGAGCACACTGATGAAAGTTTCAGAAACAGAAATGTTGAACCAGACATGAAGCTTCTCCTCAATATGGAGATTAGTATCATTCAACGAAACAACACATAAGAGTTTCACCAGATCCAGCTATACAACACCAGCTCCCACCTGGAAAATAGTGGGCCTGACATGAAACTCACCAGTGTTTGGGCAGTTAATCATAGGAATTCTAGTCTTCGACGTTGTTATTATGGATCTTTCTATCTATCCATGGAAGACTAAATGATGTTGCGGGATTTTTCATCAGTTTCCTTTTGTTTGTAATAATGATTAAATTTTCCTACTTTACAAGATCCAAGATCAAGAAATATAAAACTGATCATCTCCCTACGATGGATGTAGGGGGACAGGATGATATGAATGCTGCAATTCCTCATGGCTTCATCTTCTTTGTGATGGCTCCAAATCCTACCACTACTGGTCACCCACACCCCATCTCACCCCCTAAATTTTTTCATAGGAGGGTGAGTAATAGTCTTTTATGAGGATATGAATGGGAAGGGTCCATCCCGATGAGGGACATGGACCACCAAGACATGGAGGAATATGTGCCCCGTCACACCCAAGGGCCACATAGGGAGCCGTTTCTCCCCACTATGACCTTCAACAGCTTTGGGATCCTATACCATGAGAACTCCTATGACTGGATCGCTTATTCTAATAAATTAAGGTATGTCTGAGTCCACCCAAAAAGGATTTCATCTATGGGCCATTGAGGAGTGCTCCTAGTATGCCACGTCAACATCTCTATCTGGTCCTCTACACTAATGAGTGTGTGGTCCACCCCCCTGTATAGGCAGCTCTAGTTCGGTTGACCCGGTGTCAATGTTGGGTGCATGGTCAGGAGTATGCCCGCAAGGGGGCATCATCATCGACAACTTTGGTGACCGGAGCCTCCATCGACACGAGCTATCAACCCACTATCATCATTGGGTAAGGGAACCTCCCGAATACTGAGTAGGGGGACTTCCATGCCCAACCAATATTGAAAGATCAGTTACCCTATGAGCATGTTGAACTGGCTCTCCCGGTTCCCGGGGAAAGTAGAAACCTTCACTGGATGACCAACGATGATGAAATCATGTACGGAGGTCCTCCTCATACAAGTATTAGACAGATTGGAGGTCCACCTCACTTTCATCATTCATTATGGAAGTCCTACCCAAGCCACCATCATCAAATCTAGTTTAGGCCAACCCTCTTCATCAAAATTCAACACAAAGGTCCTCCCCATGCTCCTATCCTTAGGCATGAGAATTTATCTCACATACCAGGTTCTCCATATGAGGTTCTTCCTTGCCCAGTCACCGAACAACATGGAGGCCCTCCTAATGTGCTCATAGATTCTAGAAGAGGTCCACTCCATGATAGCTACCACCAAACAGGAGTTCCTCCCCACTTTATCAACAACGAACATGGTGTTACTTCTCATGTTTAGTTTAAATAGTAAAATGGCCCTCTTTGTACCACTACTAATAGGGCCGACCGATGTGGAGGTCCTCTGCGCACTATGGATGGACACCATGGGTGTCCTCCCCATGTGTTCACTAGCACCATAGGAGGTCCTCCCTAGTACAACACTATCAAAAATGGAGTTCCTCACCATTTTCCATTCTAAATTTGTCTAGGTGCCCCTCCCACCCCAGATCATTAGAGAGGAGGTCATCCCCACATCAGCAAAAGATGATAGGAAGTCCCTCCTCATATAACATATTGTTTTGGTAGAGGTCCTTCCCACTCATGAACCAATTTGCATGAAGTACCTCCTCCTGTAAAAAACATACCCTTTCTAGAAGAACCATCCCGAGGAAGGAGGGTGGGACATCGTTTTAAATGGAAAAAATCTGAGATGTTTTAAAGCACAATCAAACTCATATGCTTTTCAGATTCTGAGGCGGAGTGTGATTTAGTGACGGAACCCTCACCCCAATCTTCTATGTGGGGGTATGGGGAAGGAACAAGGCATATAAGCCTCATCATTTTGAAAAAAAAGTATTTAGTAGATCCCTTTATCCATATGAAGATACATACTAGAGGAGGAAGATTTGGGATCTTTCTAGATCCTGGCCATGCAATCCACCTTATTGTGAACATGATCATTCTCCACATCAACAAGAGATCACATAGACTTATTCTAGGGACTAATATGAGGAGATAAATAGTGTGACCCGCCACCAAAAACCATTTCCTTTCTGTGGGATGTAGTGGTCATTAGTCCATCTTAAAGGGATGTGGTGGTCCAAATAGAACTTTCCTAGGAAGACAGCTCGAGATATGGCGACTTTTCTGCCTGTACTCTCCACCGAAAATTCTATGGTCACAAAGGTCCACTTCAGTGTGGTTACAGGTCCCTAAACCTCCCACAATTAATGAATGGGGAAACTGAGGGACATATCTTGAGTTTGAATGGAGATTTTTGTGGAACCTTCTAACCACAGATCATATTCCTGAGATGTTCTGGCACATTGTAACAACATGTTTCAGCATTCTAAAATCTCTCACCAAGGAGGAGGTTATGTGCTTTGGCCAAACCCTCTGGGCTGAAAAATTATATCTCCTTAATTGATAGGTATCTTACCCAAAGAACCATAAATTATTCAACGACATCAGCCAGTAATGCCACATGGTTGACTTGGCTGCTCTCCCCATAGATCATCAACATGAGTCGCTTGGTAATCAAAAGACCTTCTAGCAATGATTAGTCCATAGCTTTATAGTGATCTATAGAATCATTAAGTAGGATTTCCCCTATGTCTAGATCAATGGTTGGGGGTAGTATATTTCCCAACATTTTTGTCATATACGGATCTAACCCAATGATCATGTTGTTGAGTGTATCAAATTTGTTGTTTAATTTTTACTAGAATTTCACCAGTATAGCAGCAACCCTAGGTCGTCTCTTGAAGGAGACTTAGGTCGTAAATTTAAAAATATATGGGTTTCGAGATGAATATATAAGAGGAATAATATATTGTAAAACATGGGGTTTGTTTATTAAATATGACAATATAAAACAAAAGCAATAAAACAAAGTATAAAAGAACAAGATTAAATAAACATGACCAACCCAGGGAAGTCTCGTGATGCTCATCCTTCATCGCTTCAAGAGAAAGGTTATATATATTTTAATACCTGGTTTTTAACAACTAGTACCATATTTTTACTGAGTTTAACCTAGGATATCACCTAGATATTATTCGAAAACACCAAATTATTCACCAGACACCGCCGATGATTGTGTGATTTCTGTTCGACTTCATAACCGAAACTCACCAAGGAAACACACGAAGAACTCGATGTACTATCCGTGTTTTTATGTTATTTCTTTGTTATTACATGAAATAAATTTACATTTCCTTTACAGTGCATATTTATGTTAAATTGACCAATATGAACTACACAAACACCACAATTGAATGAGGGATGAACTGTGTGTGAAACATCACACGAAAGGGTACCCCAAACATTATCATTTGAGTTTGAGTATAATAGAACAGTATATAACTCAATTAAATTAAAAGATATTATGATGGAAAACATCATAAAACCAGGAATTAAAAATATTATGCAAAATAATACAAACAAGAATCTCGGGATTACTCCACGTTCCTCCCCGGGTGATCACAGGGGGTTTAGAAATCCATGGGAGGAGAGGAAGAAAAATATGTTAAAGTTGGACTTCCCAAAGCCTCCATAACTACTAGGGATTATTAGAAGACTATTTGAGGACTCAAAAATGGTAGAACCTTTCCTCCTAGTCGAACTCCAAAATAGGGTGCCCAAGGTGCCAATTTATTGGAAAGTGGGAATTGGGTTTGGGAAACAAGTTTTCTAGAATCTGGTTGGTCCATGGGTTTTTCAGGTAATAAAGTCTTAAATAATATTGGAAAAATATATAGAGTTTTTTACCAAATCCTTTTCTACCTCTATGTTGAATTTTGCGGCCATATGTTGTATGTAATTAGTGATATTTCCACAATACAGAGGAAATTTTTTGACACTGTGCAGATTCATTTTATTGGACATATCAGTCGGTATGGTCATCTTAATTGATGAATTGGGCTTTGGTTCCTTCAGATGAAATGTATATCATTAAATTATATATCCTCCCACAAAGTTTCAACCCATTTGGAGTTACAGTTTAGTAAAATTATGCGTTTTATACCACCTATTTTCTTGTATCCTATGCTGAATGGCCCATTTTTCTAGGAATCCATCATTGGTTCTCCAAATAACCCCACCTAAAATGTAATTATCAAAAAATGTAACATTTTTATTTTTAACAGTGTTAAACAAAAAATAATTCAATCAGTCATGGAGTTAAATTTGTTATTATAATTTTAATTTTCAATACAAAACTAGTTTAATAAATTGGTATAAGGGTGACATAAAACAGTGAATTGTGGTACTATCACACCACCACATCTAAAAATATGCACTTATGGGAAAAGTATAATATCCTAATCATGTATCATTACTAAATAAATGGTGTTAAAACATACAAGATTCTTTCAAAAGGAAATTCATCGTGTCCTGTTTATGGAATAAAATTTTCGAACATTTTTCTTTTAAAAAATTCAAATTTGTTCAACATCATTTATTCACCCATGAAACATGTATCAACCTACCTCACCTAAAAATTATCGCTCTTCAATGAATTAAATTATTAAAGGGGATTTATGCTATTTTTATAGAGTTGGTATGATCTTACCATATTATTGCCAAGATTCGCATTTCATTACCGACACAAACTAGTCTACTACTCAAGAGGACATCCAATTGGTTGTTCTGATGTTCAAGGGTTGTTAGGATTTAATGTTTAAAAATATGAGGTAGAAGTGTAGTGTTTAATATATTGTGAACAAAACATGTCAAAATTCAGCAAGTGTTGACAATGAATGTGCACAATCAACCCCTCACAAAGTGTATCACCTCCAACCCACTATCCTTATTGTCCATCTATGTGGGTCACAACCAAGAAGTGAATAATATTGAGTAAACATCCTCTTTTATAATATTTTTTTCTTTTGTTCTATTTTTTAATTGTATAGAACTGTTTTATTTTTTTGTATAGATTTATATTTGAGATAAAGAGGGAAAATGTGTATATAAATGATGTAATATGGCTTTTGATCCCATTGCTAAGGAAAATGTAGGCACCCTTTATACCATCCTATTAAAAAGATTCTCCCCCCTAGAATTCCCATGGAAACACCCTCTCACCCACACTTTCTGAAAATAAACATGAATATACACAATATATGGGTAGGTAGGGATAAAATACCTTGTAATGTGGCTCACTAACAATAATTTCATTGTGTCTTAGGCTTATGAAAGTCAAAATGTAAAAGTCGTCGAAAATAGAGGATAATTGTACAAAGGGCTTTTCAATAAACGATTGCCTCTATCATGAAGGTAGCATACTTGAATCTTATGGATTCAAATAGAAACAAGGCACGTTCTAGTTTCTCTACATGAACCGAGACACTTAAGAAAGTGATTAAAATGAATAATATAAAATAAAGGGATTAGAATATCTCTCAGGTAAGGGATTACAATATTGGTCAGTGCTAATGAGTCACGATATTTAAAAATCCACGAAACACATAAGAATGATTTGAAAATAAAATTTTTTGAGAAATATTCCATATCAACATTCATTGGGAATTTTTTTTCCAAAAACAATGTAATTTTATAAACAATCAAATCAGGTTGAAAAATAATATTTTATATTCTTTTTAAGATCAATTTTTATTTAAAAACACAAAATAATCAAAATGAAATAAAAAATTAAAACATTTTTTTCATAATTTTTTTTGTTTTTGTTTTTTGTTTTTTTCCTTGTTATTTTGTTTTTTTAATCCTAAATCAGACATGTCTCCCTCCCCCACACCTAAAATTTACTTTGTCCTAAATGAATGTATTTTAATAAAATAGACATGTAAATAATGGTAGGGAGAAGGTACAACCTGCTATGTAGTGTCAAATGTGGAATCTATCAGTTGGATTTCATCTACAAGATGCTTCGAAAAATCCTCATAGACATGATTGAGCCTATGTTCATTGAAAATAATCCTTTATCCACTTTTCTTATGAAAAACTAGTATAACACCAAAAGAGTAAACATCAGTAATGATATAAATACCAATCCATCGGGAACGGAGCTTATTTGGGTAGAGCATTAGCCTGGAATTGTACATGAGGACCTTATCACCATTATCAAACTTATACTGATGAATCATTCTATTGTGGATAGAAGTTGTATTCCCATTATATATACGGGACTTCTCATATGCATTATGTTGCCAACCCTTGAATCTGTAGCTTCTTATGCTCACATGCATCTGAAACATTCATATTACATTGTTTAAAAGTCCAATATGTATAGTGTTCTACATCTATCGGGATGTGAAAATACTTTCCGAAAACAATCCTATATGGTGAAATTCCTCTTTGAGTTTTAAAGGATGTACGGTACACCCAAAGTGCATCATCCAAGCAAAAACATCAATGTTTCTTATTGGGTTATACCATTTTTTCTAGGATTATCTTAACTTCTCGATGTGATAATTCTTCTTTTCTGTTAGTTTGGGGTGATATGTAGTGGATACATTATGATCAACCCCATATGTATGATTTTTTTTCATGTTGTGATTGATAAAATGTGAACCCTGATCACTAATGATGAATATCAGGAAACCAAACCTTCTGAAATTCTGGGGACTCACAAAATCAACAACCACTTGGGAGTCATCAGTCTTGGTGGACTTTTCTTCCACCCTTTTAGATACATATCCATCAACCAATAAGATGCTCAAAAATCCAAATACATTTGGAAAAGGTCGTATGAATTCAATGAACCATGCACCAAAAATTTCACAGAATAACATGGGTTGTTGGGGCATTTCATTCCTCTTAGAGATACTCCCAGTGCATTGACAATGACTACATGACATTAAAAATATATTGGAATAAATATAAAATTTTGGCCAATATTTCATGAGTCATGGTCCTTTTGATCTGTACATTGAGATCCAATGTGGCCCCCATATGAAAAAGTGTGGCAGAAGGTCAAAATAATGGAGAACTCTAGGGCATAGACACACCGAAAAACTACATGCTCACCTAAAATTCTCCATTTATATGTTTCATCCCAAATTTACCACCAAGAATCATGCTTATGTATCTAGGATTGTGAAGTAATGACATATGTGGGGAGCCTAGATGATGATAGAAACTTCACAATGTTTGCATATCAGGGGGTATGGTCCACAACATCACAAAGGTTCTCATAAGGGAAGAATTATCCAAAGGGGAGGGCTGAGTCAACATGATGGTCCAATGGTGGGGATATCATTCTAATATGGTCAGCTACCACATTTTACACTACTCTCTTATCTCTAATCTCATGGTCAAACTCTTTTTGTAGGATCATCCATCGAATGAGGAAGTTCTTAGATAGATGTTTCGTTTGGAGAAAACGAGGGGCATCATGATTAGAAAAGAAATTTTTTTTTTACTTGAAAAGATATGAAAAAAATTCTTCTATGTAAAAAAATAAATAAATATGTTCTTTTTTAGTGGTTGTGTAGTTTTTCTGGGCTGGTTCAAGGGTATGTGAGGCACACACAATTACCTGGGAATCTTTCTCAACCCTTTATGATAAAATCGAACCAACTACGATGTTATTGGAATCACACATAAGTTCAAAGGGGAGATCCCAACTTAGTGGTTGGATTATGGGAGGTGATGTAAGAATCCTTTTTAGTGAATTGAAAGCATCCTCACAATTTTTATCAATCACAAACTTATAATATTTTTGTAATAACCGGGATAAAGGAAGTGTGATCTTACAGATTCCTTTAATGAATCGATAGTAAAACCAGCATGACCCAAGAAAGAGCGCACCTCATGAACACATTTTGGATATGGACATGTTTAAATTAATTCAATTTTTGATTTATCCACTTGAATTACATATTTGGTATAACATTCCAAAGAACTATCCCCCATTCAACCATGAAATGAAATTTCTCATAATTTAATACACGATATTTTTCTATGAAACGATGGAGGATAGAACCTAGGTGGGACAAATAGTCATCAAAAGAAGATCGATAAACAGTGAAATCATCCATTACAACATCCATGCAATTATCAAGGTACTCAGAAAATATAATGAACATAATATTATGAAATGTACCAGAAGCATTACAAAGACCAAAATGGATTCTTCTGTATGAAATTATGCCAAATGGAGAGGTAAATGTAGTCTTTCCCTAATCATTAGGGGCTACATGGATTTGAAAATAACCCAAATAGCCATCAATGAAAAAATAATGGTATTTATGAGCCAATAATTCTAACATTAGGTCAATGAAAGGTAGAGTAAAGTGGTCCTTCTATGTGTCTTGATTCAGTCGAAGGAAGTTTATACAGACTCGCCAACTATTTTGCACACGTGTTGCAACCAATTAATTACTTTCATTTAACAGAACTTTTATTCTTATTTTTAGGCACAATATGAACTAGGATAAACTACTTACTATCATATATAAAATAAATGATCACCGAATAAAGTAATCTATTGACTTCCAATTTTACCACTTCAAGGAGAGTGGGATTCAACCAACGTTGAGATTGTCTTATAGGCTTATCCTCCTCATACAAAACTACATGGTGTATACAAATTGATGGGATAATCTCTAGAAAATCAGCCAATTTCCATCCTATCACCATTTTACACCCTCTAAAATGTTTGAGCAGTAATGATTCCTCTAGTGGAGAGTGGTTATTGTAAATAATTAGGGGAAATTTATCAATACCCTCAAGATACACATATTAAAAATTAGAAGGATGTGGTTTAAGTTCCAGCACCAGTGGTTTTTGGATTGAGTGAGGGTGTTTTTGGGGAATTATGTCCATGAAAAAATCTATCTTTTCATGTTTATTCTCTAAGGATAGAGAATCTATTGAAATGATATTTTCTGAATCATCGATAGTCATGGGTACCTCAGTATGAACACATTCATCATTTAAAGCATAAAATTACCACTTTTCATAACCCACACAACACTCAAAACATGAATCAATACTCAAATCATCCAAGGGTGAATAAGAGGAAAATCAATTAAAGCATGGGTTGAGAAGATAATTGTGTGTGTGTGCATTTTTTGAGAGCACTTCCATTGAATAGATATGTAGTGTGTAATGATCTTAAATGAGGTGTTTCATAGCCTCAATGATGTCAAAACTTACCCTTTCTTAACAAAACTCCATGTACAACATACCATTATGAAAGTTGATGATCGTATTTGCTGTTTTGAGGAATGGCCTCCCAATTATGATAGGGGTATGTATTTGAGTTTGGGAATCCTCCATCTCAAGAATGTATAAGTAGTTGGGGAATATGAGATTATTCACTTTTACAAGGACGTCCTCAACCACTCCTGATGGGTGTGTTGTGCTCTAGTTGGAACGTTTCACTGTGATTCCTATCGGTTGAAATTCTCCAACCTATAGTTATGTATACACAGCGTAAGGCATTACATTAATTGAACAAACTAAATATAATACAAAATCTAAAAATAATATCTCCCCTATGGTGCAAGGTATCGTGAAAGTTATTGTATCCTTGCCCTTGGTTGAAATAATAGTTGAATCAAGGCTAATACATTTCTTCCAAGGTTGGATCTCTCATTCCCCTTAGATATCATTCTATGGGTACAAATATCCTTAATAAATTTTGAATATGAAGGTATTTTTTTAAATGCATCCAAAAAAGGAATGTTATCTTTCACCTTTTTAAATGTATCCATTATTTCTTTATCAGTGTAATTATCAAAATTATTCAATGATTTAGAGAGTCTTTGGGGGAAAGGAAGTGGAATGGATTTTTCATGGGAATCCTCAATGATAATTGGTTTACCCTTTGTTTTTTTATTAATTAGAATCATTTATTAGTGGAGAAAGAGTGTTTTCAAGAGGGGGCATACCTATTGTGTAGAATTAGTAGAAGGAGAAACTTCTTTTCCACAATGAAGTGTAATTTCACATAAATTACCTTTGTCCTTTGGATTATCAATGGGTTGGGATGTTTGTTGTCCAGAATATTGCATCCTAATCTCACCTATATTGTTTTCCAATTGTCCTACATTAGTTCGTAGGTCTTGAATAGAAGATTGGGTGGTCTGTAGGAATTGGAGGTTCTGGGTTGGCATTTTCTTTACCATGTCCTCGATACTTGGTTCAGATTTGGTAGGAGGAAGATTATTTTGAGATTTTTATGGATAAGAAGGTTGCATACATTGGTCTTATTGTTACCAATTATACTTGGGGTATCTTTAGTTTCCTCCTTGTCGGTACTGGGGTAGTACTTTCCACCCAGGGATTGGATTTTTCCTGAATGGTTCTTGCATGAAGGGAGGTGCTTGTTGGAATGGACGCCCTGGTAACACAACTATAGAAGACTCGAGTGAATCTTGAAGTTGTGGGAAGTGGTCAAAAAAATGAGTATTATCAGAACAAATACCCCAATGTAATGGAATTGATGAAGAGTGTGAGTTACCTTGTCCATGAGCTAATTTCCAAAGAAGGGTATGCATCTCCTCAGGTTTTTTATCTACACTTTGTTCTATGGATGAATGAATTACCTCATGAACTCCTCGGGTTGGTTTAATAGATCATATACCAAATTGTTGTGCATTTTGAGCTATGTTTTCTATTATGTAATGAGTGGTAGAATGAGTTGTATCAACCAAGGAACCAGCAGCTGCAACATCAATCATTCCATGATCCATGGGGATAAGTCCATCATATAAGTATTGGATTAACAATTATCTCTAAATTCATAGTGGGGGAAACTTGAGAAAATTCTATTTAATCCCTCCCAATATTCATGAAGGGTCTCTCCTTGGGATTTCCTAATTCCACAGATTTCATTTCTTATTGATGTAGTATGGATGACAGGTAAAAAAAATCTAGAAATAGTCATTTAAGGTCCTTCCAAGCCCCAATTGTGGTAGGAATATAGTATAGATAGTTTTGTCTACATAATTCAGGTTGAAAAGGAAGGACTTAAACTTAATTATGTCCTCAAACACATTTTGGGGTTTCATGGGGGAGCACAATATGTGAAACTCTTTGAGATGTTTGTGTGGGTCCTCACTAGGATGACCATCAAATTTGAAATGTAGGGGGATGAGACTTGATCTCATATCATAGTTGGCTTCTTCCTCAAGAAATTGATTTAGGAATGATACTTGATTTGAACATTATAATTTTCTTAGAAGTGAAAATGTTTAGGTGTGGGGGTGTGATCTTCCCTTTTGCTAGCGAAGATTCTCATTTCTCTTCTAGTAGATACTAGTATGACACTCAAAAAGGCTTCCCACATGTTTTTATAAGGTTCAAGGGTTGGTATGATAATGTTTATAAATTTGAAGCAGATGAGGAGTGTCTAATCTTTTATGTACAAAACATGTAAAAAAAATACAAGTGTTCACAATAAATGTACACACTCATGCCCTCAAAAAGTATATCACCTCCAACTTACTCTCCCCATTGTCCATCTCTGTGGGTCACAACCGATAAGTGAATAATAATGAGTAAACATCCTCTTTTCTCCATTTTTTCTCTTTTGTTCTGATTATTTTCAATGTACATAACTGTATTATTATTATTTTTGTATATATTTTTTTGATATAGAGAGGGAAACATGTGTAAAACAATTATGTCATATGTCTTGTGAACCCATTTCCCAAGGAAAATGTCGACAAACTTTATATAAACCCATAACAATGATTCTCTCCCCAAAATTACTATAGAAATACCCTCCCACATGACAATAAATTGTTTTTTCCTTGTTGTATGACATTAAAAAGCATGTTCTAGTCCAATCATATGACCCTAAACTATAACATTGTCGTCCTGGCCACATGACAAAAAACAGAACCGTATTGTGGTGTCCTCACATGAGGGACATCATGATTTTTTATTGGTAATCCACTATTCCATTTTCAGGACTGCATATGGCCTGATTTCTATGGAAATTCCCGTATTATCCTTCCTAGTTTTGTGGCTCCAAAAAAACACATCCACCCTAAAGAACAAATAAGATCCATCAAATTCCTTTTCTTTTGGTGAATGGGCCAAACCTGCATGACAATATTACCCATGCAATTAGTACCCTAACATGACATTTTCAAGAACTACATGTGTATTGATTCCTATAATGATGAGATTCATAGGAATTCCCAGACATTTCATCTTCTGGTCTGACACGAGGTACCACAATCCTTTTTTTCTCTTCTTCCCCTTGGACTGAACTACGTCAGAATCATGTTGTGTGATGACGATATCTGGATTCCTCATTCATTTAGGGTTTATAATATCAATTCAATGTACTTACCTTTGAGAAATCATCCTTCCATTCTCCTTGAGTCCTTGACGCACAATGATAAACTACGCAGTATTCTCAAGAACTATGTATGGGTTGATTCCAATCTTCATGGGATACATAGGAATGCCAGGAAATTTCATCTTTGGTCCTACCCTAGGTTCATAAAACCATTTTCCCCTTATTTTATAGAATTTTAAACCTCTATTATGCCTTAACAACATGCTCTGATGCACTATGGTTTAGGAATAAGAGTGTTGGATTTTGCGTGGACATGCTTTCATTCATTTCCAGGTTTCACGCCTCCCTTTATTTGGGTTTCCATCATCTTTCATATCTGAAGGGACACAAAAATAGTATTGATGCTTGACCTTATTTCTTTCCTACCTCTATGGGCCATTTTCCTAGAGTATTTTGAACAATATTATGTGATAGGTTCTACATTTCAAATACGGTCAGTGATCAACCCTCATTTGTTGTTCCTAATTCTGATCTCAGAATGTGGATGTTTTGTTTCAAACAAGGTCATCATCTAACTTTACACCACCCCCCATTAATCCTTGAATATTGGTCACGTGATTCACACCCCTTTTCACTCCATCATTTTCAAGAGGAATTTTGACACCCTTGGTTTTATCCCTATATCGACCTATGCGTGTTAAAGAGGGCGAATCAGTGTCGTGAGGGACATCTTCGACTGCTTTCTGTCTCCCCCAGCTTTTTATTCCATGTATTTCAACAATATTATCTACCATTGTTTCCCACATCGATCCATGTGGTCTTAGGGATATGGGTAAAGTTAGTGCATACATAGAATAACAACACTTGTTTTTGTCGGAACTCTATAACCATAAACTAGGAGCATTTCCCCATAGGTCTAGGCATCCAGACTATAAAATGTGTGTGTTCTTATGGAAATTTGTTGTGCGATGTAGACTATTATGTCTTTATTAATGTCAGGTCACTTTATGGAACCACGTCACATATTTCTGCTTTAGGAATTTTCCAATTTTTGGCCCAAGCACTACGACCATAGACTAAGATCTATTATGTTCTTATCATATGGCGTTAAACTACTTCTTATATTCCTAGGATGTGTAACGATATATTACTTAGCCATTCGATGTATTCACTCATGAAAATTTTTCTCCTTCTATTATTGAACACACATAGTACCAACTTCAATAACTACATTTAGCTTGATTTCCATCATTATGGGTTGTGTAGTGATTCCCAAGAATTTTTCCTCAGGCCCATCCCTATGGTCATTAACCCTTCTGGCCCCTCAGCCCCAATTATGGTTCAAACACTATGACCTTAAACTAGAATCCTACAGTCCATGAAACATGACATTAAACAGTTAGCCTTGGTCCAGGTAGTATGACCTTAAACCATTGTTCAACGTCCTAGTCATATGATGTTCAACTACTTTGTGCATCATCCTCACTGTACGATAATAAACTACATATCTATCATCCCCATTTAGACGACAAAAAACAATAGACCATCCAAGGTCCTCATCATAGAGGTCACTCCCAGATGTATTCCTAATCTAAATTCAAACCAATATTCTCACCCCATGCACTTTTTTCATTGTGGAATAATTTCAAGTGTGTTGGTCTTCATCCAAATAGCATATCCTTCCATTACCATGCATTGCATGTCCTTTATTTCAGATATTCATTCCCTTTCATGTTTGAAAGAAACCACTATTGGTTAGGATGCTTATCCTTATGTATCTCCTATCAACCTAAGCCAACTTTCAGGAATACATCGAACCCCACATCATGTTTGGCCTAATTTTTTGAATACAGTCAGCAGTCGACCATCATTTGTTTGTTCCCATTTTAGGCTAATGCGATACGGGTGTTGTGTTTTGAATTTGGTCAATAACTATCCTCTATAATCATTTCATCCCCACCCCATTCCAAATTTCGTGAATCATAAATCACATTCTTCATTCCCCATGTTGGGATTTATTCCAGCACCCCTGTAATTATCCCACTTGTGTGCTAGAGCATTTTGGGAGAGGGTGGTTTGGCTATTTTGAGAATCCCTTTCTCTGGCCATTACCCCCTTGTTCTTCCTAGAATCTCGAAGTGGTCGTTCAGACACAAAATGTCTGGAGATTGGTTGTAACTCTCATATTGAAATGGAATAACGATGTAGTCATCCCTTATTTCTCACATTGGGAATGACCCAAGGGAGCATAGGGATTGATTGTAGGATATTTCACATGTAATACCGAGATGCAGTAATCAAAGCTGATAACGAGACTCATGCACACAACCAAAGTAAACAAGAAATATTAAATGTACATTTTTAAATTAATAAAAATTACAACACCCCTGGAGTGGCCCATCTAATAGATGGATTGACCTCTTTAATGGAGAATCAAATCTCCACTACTCTCTGGCTCGTAACATCGAGGATCTTATATTTGCTATTATTCACTCACTCCTCCTCGATAACAATGGGGTTCTATTCATTGGCCTCGACTCATGCCTGATCCTCTTCAGCTCAGATAATAGCCATATTTTGATAATCATGCTTCATCAGTTCCTCATCCTCTACCAACTGTGCCTTCAGTCATGATATGATTCCTGATTTTGTGTTGAGGAAAGGATAATTCTCATTTTCCCGTTCCCTCAAGTGTTGGATTTCATGCTCAGTCTCATGATATTTCTTGATGTTGATGGACTTCCACCACTTCCAACCCACACTGATGGAACTTTCATGTTCCTGTAATTTCAGTACCATGTAATCTCAAATGATCATATGAGGAAATTCGGAATCCATTCCACAATCCCATAGTTCATGAAGTTGGGAACAAATAATCTTCATCTGGATTATCGATTCTACTTGAGGGGTTTCCTTGATAAATCTCTTAATTAGATTCCATGACCATTGATAGATTACCCTACTATACTCTTCATCAAATGAAGTCTTGTACTATTCCTCTAGGTCGGTAGGCTTTTATGATAGGAATGCCTCTCTAAATACATCACTTGGATCCTCCTTTGGTGTCTGGTCGGGTAGGCTGGGTCTCATCTCATCTGATTGATATTCTTCACCAAATTCCACATCGATAATCTCAGGACCCATCTTATTGGTAGTCCTTCATTTAATTGTGATTGTTGTGGTTTGGTCAATATGAGCATCCACTTTCACGAATATTTTCATTTCCATAGGAAAAGGAATCGCCAGAAGCCCCAACAATCCTCGCCCATTCGAATCACAACATTTGAAGAACTGTGCATATAGAAATAAATAGATGAAAACTGGCCTGGTTCAATGGAAAATAGTTATGGATTCAACGAAGAATACATACAAAGATCAAATAATTTGTCTCTCCCTTTTTCTGTTGTCACTAGAACCCTATGGTGTGGCCCCCCCATATATGGTTGGGAGATCCGATAATTCTGGGAGAACCACCCACAGTGTCTCAGCCCTAAAAGATTCAATGATCTTTGTTTTCATAGGTGTGGACCCTAAATCTAGATTGGATTTTTTGAAGGAATGGGTTATATGTATTTGGTTCTCCTACATAGGGAAAATTTCAGTTGATAATCCCTAGGTGACATGAATGAGGACCGTAGCGAAATGGTTTAGGGTTTACCTCCTGGGCCTCCACAAAACTCTTCCAGCTCATAGTTCACAACTTCAGTTTACTCTAAGGCGATCCCTCTCCCAACCTCTTCCCCCCCAGGAGGACTCTTCTTATTCTCCAAGTAAAGAGATTCACTCACTCAATTAATCAGCAGAAAACTGTGGTGGGATAGTTTGATTGAGCATCACTTTCACCTAGACCATCATTAGATGTAGAGTACCCTAAGAGTGCATAATGTCCTCTAGCTCAATGATTTATTGCTCCCCTTCCACTTGGGACACCATAAATTTATCCTTGGCATGAAAAATCTCTGATAAGTCCATACCAAGATTTCTGAGATGGTGCCACATCTGGGAAAGACTTAGGGCTTGTCTGTTAACATCCTAGTTGTCTGAATCCTTCTGGAAAACAACGTCCTCACGCATGTTTATGTGGCACCACCACATCCCCGGAGCCTGAGTGGGTATCCTGTGGACCCCCTAGGTGGCCCCCCTTCCTACCGACTTGAAACCTCTGGGACCATCAGGTCCACCACAACCACTTTCCTCTCAATCAGTACATGCCATAGAAATATTCGACTCGTCAAAACTATAGTCCCACCACCACAACATGTTCTTTAGCCTTTCCGACCCCAACCATGTGGTTGAGGAGGAACCTTATCACTAGCATGAATGGTTATCCACTTCATCATTTAACCTGGGTAGGCTACCTCCCAGCTCTTAGCATACTCATTTACTAGCCCATAGAATGTTGTGGGTGGAGGCAGCACATTCCACATCTTCCCATCCTCCCACATTAACATGAGCCACCAATTCCTCGTCACACATGGATGGTCCTCATTGCATACTCCAAAGTAAACTTGCGGGGCCAACCTATACGTGCACTGTAACTACCTCTAAAAGAGTTGTGGGGTGTACATATCACTGATAGGCTCATGATCGATCCATGCTACCAAAAATCTATGCCAAATGGCTGGGAGATAGGACAGATTCTCCTCAGTTCCCTGAACGTTAATGTTATACACACCTGTTGCAAATGGAAATGGATGAAAGTTGAATTCATCTACCCTCCAGACTCTGTTCATCATCACTGAAATATTCATATTGGATGGAAAACTCCCCACCACATTCAAAATAGTTGGTTTGAAGTCTAATTTAAGAGGGTAAATATGGTTTGGATATTCATAAGCACTAATGTGCGCTGCAATCCATATATACGTAAAATTTAGTGGTCCAAACACCATTTGTGGATTATTCCCCTCAGTGATGTGCCAAGAACATTGTACATTTCTACCAACAACAGGATCACAAATTTGACATGATCTCCCATCGCCAACATAGATTCCATAACAAATGTGCTCAATTGCACACCTGTATTTGTGTCCCGGACCAGAAACACCTAACCATAGATCATCGTAGAAATAAATCTAGCCATCCTAACCACCAACATTTTATCGGTTTTGAAATTTTACCCCAACAACTTCCATTGTCTTTCCTTCATGTTTTTTCAATAATAATTATCTTTACTACACAGTGCTCTCTTTAGATAGGTGGGAGGCCTAACTGATAGCTTTCAGGATGCTTCCTCCACTTCAGCGGCTAGCCTTGATGGGATGTTTATGATGTAATTAAACTATAACATGAAGTTGACGACCCTTACCGACTACATTTCCTCACTTGGTATAAGATCCATTATTTTCTTTTTCTAGCCATCGAATTTACTCTGCAACCTCCCATGTATTCACAATAGGGAAGAACTCATCATAAATTTCCCCTATGATTGAAATCCTTGAGATCCTGTGAAGGTCCGAGAGGTTGATATTGACCTCTCCAAGGTAAATATGAAAAGTGTTGGTCCTCGATGTCCACCTACTCAACAACTCTAGAATTAGTTATCTCAGCTAATATATGTGGAATTGGGAGGCCCATGAAGCTTCATACATCCTTACTCACTTCATCTCTCCTCAAAATTCATTTTAGGAAGCATAGACCCAGTAATCCTTGGACCAATCCTCCAAAAATTGTTCCCTAGAGAAAGTCCCAATATTTAGTCCACCCCTTCACCTGGTTTCCTAAAGCCTACTTGAGAATGGTGTGGTACTTTGGGTGAGATACCACTAGCTCTAATGCCTTTCCATCAACATTATTGACATGATTATACAGGAAATCAATGTTGATGGGTGTGTGATCCTCCCATGCATGACTGTCAACATCCCTGAACCATTGGCACTAGCACAACGTACACTTGAAGTAATAGGCTGGTTCGTTCCTACATAAACCAAATATGAGGGCATCATCCATCATACCAAAGTCATATAGAAGAAATATATTTCATAGAGGATAGTTCTTTAGGATTTTTTAAAGGAGCTCCACTAGGGATTCATGGTCTGAATGGATTTGCACACATTCCTAGATGCCCATATTATCCATTATCTCTTCACTCTTGGAAGCATCAACAAGGAACCCCATAGTAGGTTCATGGTTACCTATTCCATTATGGAACTTTATATTCTTTCTGTTTTAGATCATAGAGCTCAATCACAGAACATGATCACAGAGCTTGATCATAGAGATCAGACATAGAATTCTACCATAGAGCTCACAAACACAACTCATTGAGAACACAATCGCAGAGTCTAATAACTCATTGTGTGGTGGAGAGCCAAGATATCTCAGTTCGCATTGAGTAACCATAGAGTGCATGGAGCTTCACAAATAGAGAGACCAAGAACAAAGCTCTGGAGATAGGTGAGGGATAAAGAGGGTTCTTCCTCCTTTATTTATAAGCGATGACCCACGAGATTTGTGTCATGATTGGACACAAAGAGTTTTTTTGGAATTCTCAACCCATGCATCGCTTATCCACATTTTGAACATAATTATGAATCTTTCATCATGACCTAACAAAAATTTGCCAATATATCCTCATAATTTGACCCTCGTTTTCTCATTAGCATAAATTATGATGGGGAAATTGTATTATTCCCAAATATTTGTGTGGGAAAGATAAGAAAATGATAAAATAATTCCAAAAGAGGCTTCTTTGCAATGCACCGTCAGAAATCCCATCAGCACCGCAGCCGGTGCAATGCTAAGACCTTCTCTACGCTCACCGCATGGTAAAGTGATGATGGACTCAATAGTTATGAAAAAATATACGGATGTCTTCACACTATGGAAAGAACATGGTCTCCTCTGTGATTCCTTGGAAATTGACGAAAGCCTATGTGACCACCGCATAGGGAATAAACGAAGCCTCTACATCCTGGAGGGAATGGTGGTCAACTCCATTATTATGACAAAATTGATGCAATTTTCATCCGATGATGAAGCACATGTGTCTTCGTGGAACATCTTCAAAGATTCGCACCCCCTAGAGAGTATAAATACCCAGTTCCCCTCACCTAAATTGGATTGACACCCTGAAGATTCACCATACAGTAAAACAAATAGAAAATCACCCTTTTCTCTGCAAACCCTAAAAAAATGAATCTTCTGAGGCACTTGAGCATTGAGAGATTCCATTCCCTTTACTCATGTTTACCCCTATTCTGGGAGGGATTCCCTTCATAGAGCCTATGGGCCATATCCAAGGATGGATACCTCTTGGGGTACTAGGAACTTCTCATAGAACCAATGATTTGCGAAGAACCCTCCAAAAAGATGTGTATTCCATGCTGAGGCCGAAACATTATTTTTTCAAAGTAATCCTCTTTTTCAAAGTCATATCCTCTGTGAGCCTTAGTGATCTAAAAAACCCATGATCTCTATAATGCCTTGTGATCTGTGAAGCTATGTGCTCTGTGACCCCTTGAGCTTTGTAAAACCCCTCTATTTGAGGCCTTTTTCTTTGCAAACCCTTTTCCCATGCAGCCCTCTAGGCTTGTACAAAGTGACTTCAAGTTACCATGGGCGGTGCTTCATGGTGCATTGATTTTCCTCATGCATATTTACATAGGCATCCTTACAACTATGTATTTTTCACATAGCCATACTAATGTGATCCTTCATTACATCACTCCACAACCCCAGCTCTCCATGACTTTGTTGGTTCCTTCCATTCACAAAGGGTGACAACACGCCAATTATTTTAGTCCTAGAGGTGAGGAAGTGAATCCTCACCGTATGAGCTATAGGATGTTAAACTACCAAGAACCCGCCTCAATGTCATAGGACTTTAAACGGCAATCACTACATAAGTGACATGTATAGAGGTGACCATGAAGGGAATGGGAACTAGCGCCTTCTCACTCCCCTCTCCCTTTAGGATTTGTCAATATGCGCACCTGAGGAAGTCACCATATAATCCCTATAACCCTATGATAGGATGATTCATGTATGATGGTCATATCCTCCTCATACATCTGGACCCCTACATAGTATTCCCTCTTAGAGTAAGACACAATCTATATATTTTTGGGCTGCTAACACTGCATATGACCCAGTCCATTCCTCGATGATGCACCTTTCATGACGTGATTTTTTGGACTTTATTGCCTCTTGTTTCTCACACCGAGCATGAATCATGTTGGATTGGAGTAATCATCAAACATGACACCATTTTTGGGCTGCCTTAGTGTGTAATCCTCATCCCTCATCCAACCGAACTATGCAGACTTTCATCTTCTCCCTCTTAAGGAAAGGTGTGCAAGAAGCCCCTTTGTGGTCCATGCCCATCACCTATCAGTCCTGAACACTTCACGTTGGCTCACCCTCACCCCGCATCACATTAAAATATATGCCCCTTTCACCCCTCATGACATTAAACTATATTCTCTCGAACTACATGGGGTTCAATTAGTGTCTTCTATATAGGGAATGTAAGAAGACTCCCTGAGGTTCAACCCCAAATAATATTAAACTTTATAGTCCCATTTTTTGGGTCCCACATCATTGGTTCTTCCTTTAGGGGTATCAGAATAACTCTAGGGAAGATAACCATGCATAACCCCCTCACTCAATTTTCATTCCTCCAACAAATAGATTCCCTCTTGTGATGGGCTGGTAACCTATTTTAATCCCCAACACCTCATTCGGTCTCTATCCTTTGTGTATACCCCAATCCCATGCCTCTATCTGGAATGATGTGGAATTTGATTCCATACCACGGGGTTATGTAAGAAGCCTCCCTGAGTTTCAAGCCTGCCATTCATGTCCCATCCGAGTCACTCCCTTGATCCTTTGTGTTTCGGGGAGGCAATTCTTTAACCTAGAGGTTCCACTTCTTTTAGGTCCCATATATGCATCCATTATCATGGGTCACCTCCTTAGGTGATCCATTGCCCCACCGAACTACATAGACATTGATTCCCAGCCACGGGGATATGTAGGAAGCATATTTGGGGTTCAAGCCCAACATCACCATCATCTTCTTGTCAGTTCCATCATTCAAATATCATCCGTGGAATCAAATAATCAATCATCCATCTTGGTTTTACTCATGTCACCACATCCCAGTGAGATCATGTGATCCACCTCCCCACTACTCCTATCAGTACTCAGGCTGCTAACTCTACATAAGCCCCAACATATCTTATAGTTTTTGTCCATTGTGTACAACACGATCCTATAATTCACCCTCTAAAAAAATGTGGGTTTGGTCCATATCTTTTATAGAGGGTATATAGGATTCCTCCCTGAGGTTCAATCCCAAGTAATGGTAAACTATGGTGTCCCCTTTCATAGTTACCCAAGATCCTCCATTGTTGGGACCCAATCATCCTCAGATCCATCCTCATTAAGAGTCTTGATCCACCCATCTAGTAAGCTCCCAGGTGCTCCCTAATAGGGATTTACATATCTGATCCACTCGTATTGGTTTCTTAATTAGTCTGAAATACCTCTTCTAGTTGTTAAACTCGCAGCATACCCCATGTTAAACATAGAAAGGTGAGAAAATAATTTGAGACATTCAAATGAAATAAAATTCCCTACAATCGGCGTGGGATGCCTCATGCTTCTTCACCCTTGAGAAACCCTCTCATTTGTTGAAGAAATTCCAGGTCTACCATTGTTTCATCACCCAGACACGCCATCGATGCCCAATGTGAATACTCCTCTGACCAAAGATTGTTTCCCTAAATTAACCACATGAAATGTCCCGATAGAATAAGTTTAATCAATCGGTGTCCACAAAGATGTGGCCCTGATAAGAGTTTCATGATCAATTTCTTAAATCTACGAGGGAGACCCGGTCTAGGTGAAGAAATCTGAGGAGGAATACATGGATGGAGAGACTGACATCCCATTATCTCATTATAACAAAAGAGAAAACATCCCTAAATAAGTGATTGATTTCTCCCACCTTCGAACAATGGGAATGTGGGGAAACCGCTAGCGCTTCCCCACAGAGAGATGCACACACCCTAGTAAAAGCACCATAAATAGTTCTATCTAGTCATCATACCTCAATATTCCCTATCACAATTCCTATTTCCATTCATAAGTTTAATTTTTGGTACTATCATGGATATAAGATACATGTTCTACTTATACAGGGACATTGACCTACATAAACAACCAAAATTCTATATAGGTATTTGACCAATCCATGAATATTAAATTCTCCTTGATGCTATATATTTCTACCTTTTAATATGTGAAAAAATTCATGATCAGTAAATATATCTTCCCCATGCCTTTTTTATTGTTGATGTTTCAGAATGTTATTTTCCATTGAATATTTTAAGTACCCTAGGACCTGCACATCCTTGAAATAGAAGGTCTTCTTATTCCATTTTATAAAAGGATCCAAAGGGTTATAACCCTATCATGGGTCTTGGGAAACATTTTCAAAGTTAGGTTATGCTTGTTGAGGTTTCCATTGGTGATCTGTATCTAATTGATGATGATTTTTTGGTAAGGATAACTAAAGGTAGACCAGCTATGGAGCACCAATATGAACATGGATAGCTATATCTTCTTTCATATAATTTAATGTGGGAGATTTTCTAGGTAATGGGAGAAACTATTTATTGTTCCACTATAAGGGATCATCTAGGTGATGAGATCCTTCAATGAAATATCGTAACACAATTGAATATCCTATTAAATAATAATTGGCACCAATTCATCATTGAAATTTAACAAGAATATTTTAAACAAATATTCCAATGAGAGATTCATATTTATGGAGAATGTGAGTCCCTTCCCCAATGAAATGAATCCAATGACTTGATCATCATGCATCTTCATTCACATAGAGTGGTCAGTGATTTTGGTCTTTTATATGGTGGATATGAACTGATTGAATAATTGTCAAAGATGATCCTCCCAACCGATGATGGATCATAGAGTTAGTTGGCTATGAAAAACATAGGAAGCCCCGGTATGTTTTTAACAAAATAATGAATATTTGAAATGTCATACCACCCTAGGGTCCCAAGCATCAATCCACTTCATGGGGAAAAGACATACATATGTTGTAGTTGAACACTTATACCATTGAATCAGGTAATACTCAAAATACCAAATTCTATAGGTGTAAAAATGTGGTCCACCCATATTGGGTATGACTTTCCTTTAGGTAGAGTTAAAACCTACGTTATTTCCAAATCGTTAAGGCGAGTGGAAAGTGTGGTTAACAGTTTTTCTTTGTGAAGGTTATAATTACTAGAGCTCTAAATGGTTTTATAGATCATGGGCCATAGTGATCGTGGTGTTGAGGAGGGAAGTCACATTATTCTAGTTGTGTATGAGGGTTATATCATGTCCACTTTCTATAACCACCAATATCCATCATAATCAAATTTTATGGATCACCTTACTTAACTATGGGTGCTTGGATAATAAGAACTAGCCTCTCAGATAGTGGAGGTACTGGGTCCCATTTGACATTTCTCACCTGAGTAATTGTTTGGTGATGAACTCCTTAGTGAGCCACTTGTATACATTTATCTCCTTGAAGAAAGTGTAAAATATGGAATTTCAATCAATTTACAGCATAAAGTGTGATATAATGATAATTCTGGAAGCTCCATTTCCTTTATTGAGATGCCTAAGGGATGGAAACAATACCTTACTGGGTAGACTCTCAAGGCCTAGAATATTCTTATACTAACAAGTGAGGTCTCCCATTGAAGGGTCCATCTAATATTGTGTCTCATTCTATGGTGGGTTTTCTTCATTTCATCTCATCTCAATTGCCCATTTTCTATGATCATATATGGGATTGATCCTGATGAATTTCATGGTAGTAGTGGTTGGGGGAAAATATTATCCATCAAAAGACTGACTGGTTTGATGGTCCAATTATTTAAAAGGAATGGTACTAACGTGGAGGGAATCCTACTACCTCTTGCCCCAGTTTTACCTATATTTATTACTTAGGCATGACCCGTTGGGACATAGTGAGATTCCTGATGATGTTCCACTGAAAAGTTCGATAGTATCCATATGAACCACAGATATTAGCCATGTGTAGTGTTGCAAGGTAAAATTTTATGCACTATTGGTGGATGGACTTGAGATATTATGTAATATTAGATATGTTATTTGGTGAGATTTAATGGGTTTGAATGTTTTTGATATTTTTTAATGATATTTGTTCACCTAATTCTAGGTGAGGATATCCAAGATGATGAAGTCCTGGGTCGTGGGTGGACATCACACGATTAAAGTGTGGTTGGTGGCCAAAATATCTGAAAAATATTCCTGTTATTCATTATATAAAGTTTCATTATATTCCAGATCTCACGAAGATCTTATTGGTGTTGGCTGAAAGACCGGGGTGGAACTAAAATAGATATGAGTTGCTGCTTAATTTCTATAAAAGGGGGTGTCACACAGGCCAACCCTCCTAAGAATATTATAGTGTCTCTTAGAGGAGGGGAAGGATTTATAACCATATCAATATAGGATTGAATATTTGGGGCCTATAGATGATTAGAAGAGACAATATCTATCATAGGTTCATCCATGTTCTCACAATCATATGAGGGAATCAATATAGATGTCAACATCTCTCTTACATCAATGGTTGAGGTTGAGCGGAGGGAAGATAATGATGGAATGGATGGTTTCCCAACAAGTCCCTAGAATTATTCCCATACATCATCCACATGAATTTTTATTTGTAGGTATTTGGGGACATGATATTCATTATCTTTCAGGATTGTAAACCTAAGTCGATGAGTTTCTTCCCTCGGTTCTAATATTGGTGGTGGATGTTTTTCCATCGAGCCTTTTATCATCTCATTTTCAAATATGTTAATAGTGGTATGATGTTTCTCTTTATCTTTACTCAATAAGTGATGGATTTACATGAGTGTGTTCCCCTAAGGGTCATGAGGATTACTTCTACATTTTCCATGACTGTCACCACTTGTACTTCTCACAAGGAAATTATTTTCCCTCATACCCAATGACGAATCTCCAAGTAAGGGTAAGATGATAGCATGGGGAGAACATCCTTGATGAATGGTGTTGTTGTATGGAGTATCTATGTGGTGAAAGCATTATCCATGGGGTGGACCATGAATTTTTCTGGTTGGTCCCTTGAAGAGGAGGGTCTACCCCAATTATCTTGTGGGCGGTTGGGGTCTCAAACCCTATCGAGTGAAGATGTGCCCTCATGAGGGTGGTTTTGGGGGTGGGGTGTGGAAATACAGTTGCGGTAGGAGGTATTGGAGATAATTTAGATGCCTCCAATATGTAATGGTTTTTAAGCCTCCATCAACATTAGTGTTAGGTGTTCTTGACTAGGGCTAGTGGAGAAGGAATGTGTTCAGCTTTCACATCAACTAATGGATCCTGTTAGAGCTGTTATAACGGAAAAGAATGGTCCTTTTGTGAATCTCTCGAGTTTCGGTAGTTATGGAATGGACTTCACATCCCACACCTCCTTGTATTAGGGTAGAGATCCATTGGATCACATCTGTGAGAGGATCCTGAAATGATTTTCTATATCAACCAGAAGGTTTTCCCCCTTAATGGTCCTTGGGGGTGGAAATTCTAGTGGGGTGCTGAGTCTAAAAGTAATGATTGTTCATATTCATGGTTGAGATGACCCATTTTTTATCAATATTATGATATATAGTGTTGATGACCCTATTTTTAATGATTTAATTGTGGAGACATAATTAGAGAATTATTTATCAATAGAAGTGGTGGAAAGGACGGTGGGAGTGTAGTTGTGAGAGATTACTGCACCACTTATTCACCTACTCCCATTCCTATAGGTGGCGGGTCCTCAAACAAATTCTGTATCTTGAGTGTTGTATCATTCATGAAGTCAATCATTAGTACAGGTTTGATGAATTTGATGCTCAATATGCCCAAAATTATTCATTCTTTCTAAGATGGTCCTAGGATGGTGGAAGGATACACATCGATTATGTCTCTGACTGTAGAAGCTCAATGTCTACCAATTCCCCCCAATTTTAGAAGAACAAATTCATGTTAGGATGACCAGTTTTTGGGGAGTCCAGTCACCAAATAGATGTATTAGTGAATGACCAAATCTAGTGGTGTGAATAATTAATGATCCACTCATGGTTGGAGGAGAAATTCATCATTATGGGTTCGCTATATTCCATCAAATCATTTCCATCAGGGAAAACATTTGGGAGGTGATGTAATTTTATTCCTTCCCTTTCTCTCTTATTGTGGTTTTCTTACATGGGATGGTCATGACATTTCTAGTGTGACTAGTTGGTTTCCCCACATCCCTTCTTTCTAAAGGTGGGTGACCACGACCCCCATGGTTGGTGACGTTGACTCCTTGATTGAAACAAGATGGGGGGGATCAATTCCACCTTCTATGAATTATTCCATGGATCTCATTTCCATTTACATGTTTACATAATAAATTTGAGTCATTTTCATGATGCTCATTATCAAGGCCATATTGGGGTGAATTTTGGTTAATTACACAACATCATTCATGAAAGGGTAGCTAGACGTTATCAATGACGAGGGTGACATTGGAAATATATATGAATTTTTGAACATTGGCTGTATTGGACCCTATAAAGTCTTCTAATTTTGGATTTGAGGTTAACTCATGTGTGAGACATATTAGGTGTAGGACCTAAGGGATTTTATATCTTCCATATGGTAATTTTTGATAAGGGTTTAGTACTTCCATGGAATTTTATCTCATCCATACCATGTTTATTGCATGAGGTACAGGTTTTAATTCATATTGTAGGGTCATGAGTTTAATGTATTATGGGGACAAGTTGGTAAATGGTTTAGCATCATGTTGGGATAGGTTGGTCACATATATAATTTCTTGTGGGGAAAGATTGTCCATAAGTTTGTCTTATTATGATGATTGGTTGGCCAAATGTTTAAATTATTGTGGGGAAAACTCTGAAACATGTTTAAAGTTTTTTTGGGACAAGTTGTTAGGATTTAAATGTGTTCCCATGGGGAAGATGATCCCACATTAGTGTTTTCACCTTCAATTTGAAGTCATGAGGATTTGAGGTAGAGTGGAGAATGTTTTCCCTAATAGGGAGAAGATGATCACACCATGGAGTTTCTACCTTCTAGGAGGAATATATACAGATTTAATGGAATAATTAGGATTGAACCTGAGGGAGGTATTCAAAGTGTTTTAGGATTGAGCCTCAAGGAGGAATCCAACATACCCTATTTGGTGACAGGGATCAGAACCCATGTTTTCTGAGTGCATGGTTTATGGTCATGTGATACAACCAATATATTTAGCTGAAATTCATGTGGTATTGATTCCCACATAATGGATGGAGAAATAATAAAAGAAAGTGTGGGTATTGGTCATAGATGATTCATATTTTAGGTGACTCATCTAATTATAATCATACATGGGGAATCTAGTATTCCACACATATGGTAAGTCTGTAGTTTTAAATCATATTCTTAGGATGCTGTCATGAAATTTAACATCGCATGACTAGATCACTGGTCTAGATATTTTAATATATTACAAATTGGACATGGGAGGGGCTTACACCAAGAGAGATCATTTCCAGGTAGGAGAGGAGGGTAATTCAATTTCTATCCAAACAAAAACATTTGTGACCTTTCTATTGATCATTCCTCCTTTAGGGCTTACATGTCTACTACACAAGTAACACTTTTTGGATCATGGTACAAACACCACCATGGTGATGTCAAAAATAGGTATACTGAAATTCGTGTGCCTATTCATTGGAAAAATAGGTGACAAATATTTATTGGATGTGATTGAAAATTAGAGAAAGAATATGAGGGTTAATGCCACCAATCATGCGGGTGATCAGGTTTTATGTGAATCCAATAGGAGTAGGTTCCTAGCACACTGAAATTTTACTTGCATTAAACTATATTTGATGGAAGGAGACATTGGATAAGGGACCGAATTTATTTTTATTGAAAATAAATAGTTTCCCATGAATATTGTGTTTAATGAGGCATGAGATCAAGCGCATTGACATTCCATGCATAATAGGGGCATATGATTATCCATATTTTGGGTTTGTGTGAATCTTAGACCCGTGTAGTGGGAAATAATCTAGTGTGAAACAACCTATAAATTTGGGGAAGATGAATAGATATTTCTAAAAAACGATCCATATTAATTTAGGTCTCATATGAGGTCAGTCACAAAAGATATCTACCATTGGGAATCCATGGGGATTTATGGGCTGTGTGATGTCACCAAAGTGTGGGATGCGTGAATGAGAAATGACCCATCAACATGTAGAGGCCCATCCCCCCAGGGTGAGATTCTCTACTTTTAATTGAAATGGGTTTCCTCAAGAATTAAACTATGCTTATGTCATAAAAGGTGTATTCAAACTCCATACTCCTTTTCCACCGATGAATGGTTGGGTAAGGAAACAATTCATTATTTCCTTTTTAACTCACAAATGGATTGCGCGCTAATGTAAATGTCTCATGAACTAGGCCAATTTTGAATGCTGCCACATTCTTTGACCCATGGGGGCTTAATGGATGGGCTAAAAATTGTTTTTTTAATTTCATCTTCCACATTCATGTTAGTTCCATTCCAGATTAGAGAGTCTCATGAAAAGACTTAGAGATATGTGTGCTCATTCCCTCAGCTTCAAAATGGTCCATAGGGAGGTGTGGTGTCTTTATTTCCATGAAACCCACATTTTAGGGATTGAGACACATTTTTAGTGCCTAACAATCTAATTGAAGAGAATAAATGATAATTCATTTTCTAAAACCAAAAATAATAAGATGTTGGAGTAAATAGATGCTCATAATGTGATTATTAAATAGTTATAGCCTATTTAACCATGTTTTATTCATCATATAAAAAGGATTTTGAGTAATTGAATATCCAGGTATGTGAGTTAAATAACATTTGTGACACCATATCTAAGTTTAATGAGTTGAGTGTGTTTGGGTCATCCCAATATAATATGATCAATCACCATCCATTGGTGTAATAAAATAATATTAATAACGTTATTAAGAACACAAAAGGAGTGAGGGATGAATTTGAAGGTGAATTTAAACTATTGAAGGGTATGATGACCAGTCAGTTTGAGTTACTCAAGTTGTTTCCATCTAAATTTCACGTTTCTTGTACCATTATCAATCAAGATCTATGGCCACGGTTTGAAAAATCACATAAGATCTATGTTTTTTAAATAGACAACAAGCATTTATTAATTGGGACATGATCTCTCCAATGTTCCCACTAATGCTCCGAGAAGAGTTTTTCATAAAGATTCAATAAGTGAGGAATGCTATTTAGAAGAGAAACTGTAGCACTGGAAGCTACCTAGGTGGAATTTTTGATCTTTATGAGGAGTTTTGTCCCACTATTACATACAAATTTAACGAATCAAATGATATTTCCAATAGCATCCAAAAACAAACTGGACAATTTTTAGGATCTAAGAGCATGGATTTTCCCATATTTAGTGCCCAATTGAAGGAAATTATAGAGGTTTATCAAAAAGTTTATTCTAATACACTCTATTAAGAAGTTACCAATGCACTAGTATCTGGGAAGGGAAATAAGGTTGAGATCTATAATGATCTTGTTAGGTTACCAATTACTTCAATGATTTTTTTCATATACCTATTTCAATACCCACATTATTTTTTGATCCACAGACTATCTCAAACAATATTGTTCTACATATTTAGCTGTGTATTGAATATATTTCAAATGATAATAAGAAAATAAGATCTTTAATTCCATGTTATAAAATCATTATTCTTTTTTTAAATAAGTACAAAGAAACATTCATGGATACTCTGTTATGACAACATCTAGCTCTAAAAAACCATTTCTATCACTTTTTTTAGGGTTGCATCTACTCTAATTTAATCCATGAATGGTTTTTTGAACTATAATCATACGGTGCTTGATCGCCAGAATTGGAAGGGTTATAAGGCTATTCTAGATTTCTGCAATGAGGATATCAAAATAAGGATTAACATTTTTATAGACTCCATGTTTCATCTCATGTGAAAATGATATATTTTCCCTACACAACCTGATATATATAAGAAGGATCTAGATATAAGTTAGATAATTTTTTTGATCCTTCTATTGCTCATCTTCAGGAGAACCAGTTGTTTATAGAGCCTTCTACAACCAATTATATTTCTTATACTTCTATCCAATGATTTTTGTTAACCATAATAATTATGACATAATTTTAAGGTTATTTCATAGTTATAAAATTTCTGATACCCTTTTGAGGCTCTCTGGACCTCAAAGAACTGATTTTGGAGGAGAATGTGATTCTAATGATAAATATTTTAGAGTTTCCATTCATCCTCTAAAAAACATATATCTACCACTTAATTCTCTCATTCCTTTTTGAATCCTCCACATTAGTGAAAACCAAAAATTGATCCTATCCCAAACTACTAATCCAAATCGATTCATATATATGTATATTGTACACTTGATGATATTTAATTAAGTTTATGTTTCGATATTTTTTTGGATGATTTTGGTTTTATATTATATTTTTTAAATCTATTATTATTTTCTTTGTCAATGTACAATTGATATTCAATTTTTTAACATGTTATTAATGAATGAGACGTTTTCCCCATAGTGGTTATGTTTAATAATTTTCTTATATTCATTTTTAATATAAGAAAATGGGGAGTTTACATGGTAAACATAATTTTTTTTGAAATCTTATGACCTTTAAAATTATTTTATATATCTATTTATCCTAAAAAACCATTAAAAAAATTATTATTTTCTTTATCAGGTTTTTAAAAATAAAAATGGGGATGTTTCTAGACTAAGTATTATTCCCCCACATTTTTCATGTTTAATATGATTTTATGATTATAAAAACCCCTTCACATGTTTCTAATGGATATTTTTAAGAGGTTTGAAAAAAAAATTATATTTACATTTCAAAATTAAATGTGGCTCTTAAATGAAAATTTTCATTGTTAAAAAATCCCATTTTGAGAATATTTTTTAAACATGAGATCACTTACATGAATTATTATTCTATAAAAACAGACTACTTTGTTAGGTGGATAACATGAAATTTTCATACATCGATACTTTGACTACATAGAATCAATTATGTGAAGACTTCGGTTACATGGAAATGGATCAGTGGTATATATAAACTATGTGGTTTATATAGATGTATGAAACATATATATATATATATATGATTTGTTTCTATATAAACTAGTAACATATGTAGTTTTGGATCTATTAATTTTTTATCCTATGTGAAGGACACCTATGTGGTTTAGTTTTCCTACATGGTATCAACTATGTGGATTTTAATATATAGTGTTGGTTTTCCATATATGTTGAGGCTACTCTAGGTATTTACTACTATGGGAGTATTTTAAAGAAGTTTAAGTTCTGTTTTATATGCTTTGGAGTAAGTTTTCTGTAAATAATGCATGGATGTCTTCTTTATTGATGTAATTTTAAAGAATCTTAAAAAACAACTTTATTTATTCTTTCATGATTTTTTGAGGAAATGAAAGAAATATAAATATGAAATGTTCTTAATTTTTGTATTTAAATTATGGTACATTGATTGAATTTTTATGTAAGGATATATATGTTGAAAAACAAGAAAATAAGTGTGCCTAGAAAAGAAAATAAAGATCAGATTCCATAAAATATATCATTTTATTCATTTACACTATAACAAGATATTTTATACTAAAAAATAATTATATTTAAATAATATTTCTATTGTTATTTAATGAAGGATTATTTATTCGTGCATAAGTTTTCTTTAAGCATTTATTTAGAAAATATTTATTCCCCCTTATAATAAATTTTTTAAAATTTAATAATAATAAGGGTTATGTGGGAACCCATACAACTTATTAACCAAATAAAAATCACCAAAATTAAAATTATAAAAATTAAAATTAAAACATAAAAAACTCATAAAATAATTTAATTTTTCCAAATTAAAACCCCCATGTTATGCCTCAGTACCATCAATTATGTTATTCACTAGGACTGCTTCACCAACCATCTGGCACCAATCATGTTGATGTCGCCTAAGTGGCCTCATTGGGAATCACACCATTGAAAAAAATATTGTTCATTAACATTAAAAAATCATCATTACCATAATGATTGAATACTTATCAAAAAAGCATACTAATAACCACTGTCATTGAAAATGAAGATAAAACTATTGAAAAAACCATAAAACACCACCACCGACATCACCAATGTCCTAGGACAAACCAACACAAAACCAAAATACAATTACCAGCACCAAATTTATTGTCTAAACCATGAACCAAACAAAAAAACCTAAAAAATACTACTTAAATAAATTTTGATATTAGGAAATTTAACTATACCTTGGGGACATTTTATGTAACTAGCCAATGGAACATCCACAATGAAATAGGACACAATGTATCACCACCACAAGAGAAACTGAAATATAGAATATCATGTTTATATTTTTGGAGAAGCAACAACAACTATTGAATCTATATTTGATTGTTTATGATTCACACCCTTTATTAGAGAATTAGATCTGCATCCCAGACCCAACAACAATTCCATGGACATAGAAAAAGGCAATGAAACCAAATTAAATAATGACCCAAAAATAGGGAGGAACATTTATCACATGCCTCCCCATCACAATTCCAAGACACCCTAAGACACTATTTCAGTAGACTTGAGATGGGGTATTACCTGATGGGTTAAGAATCATGGGATGATAAAGATGTTGAACGAGTAAAGTAGCTAACAGAACGACCAAAAATACTATCCAATATCTCTCTAATAACTATTAATAGGTAGAATGAAAGGATTATGAGATAATTGAATGGGGTTAATAGCTGAATACTGCACTGAATCTATTCCAAACCATTGAGGGTCCTTTGTGTCTAATTACAGTTGGGTATTGCACAAAATATCGGGTGACATGGCAGTGGTGGAGGCCAGATGAGGACCTCAATCTGAACAACATCCACATATAGAGAATAAAGAACTAAATTGTGAGTAAGATAAGACTTGTAAGTGAAGGAGACGATCCATTGTGAGGAGAGAACAAAAATAAATGAAAAGTAGGTGATGCATGGTAAATGCCTTGAGGAGGATGAAAAAATGTAACCATTACCAAAAGGAACCCAGGGTAGGTAGAGAGTTATCACTAGAGAGAAGGGGTAAATTAAGCATTGTTCCTAGAGGGAATATTTATTCTCTTGGAAGTAATATCATCATCTTAATTTCTACTTACAACTATACCCCTAAACTGAATATTTTTTCTATAACAATTCCCCTCGTTTTTAAGTATATTCTCTGTATACTGATTTATTGTGACGGATATTGTATTCCCTATAATAGGATCCCATTATACTTTCATTATTTGTATTTTTTACTCGGAGACAACTATTTTCTTTCAAGCTGGATAATTCCTCAAAACAACACCAAACATGGTAAAAGTCACCAATCTCACATAGAAGGTGTTCATAGAATGTACATGGGGATATTTTCACCCCGAAAGACTAAAAATACCATATCTTCATTACTCATATTTACTTTTATTCTACAGTATAAAAAAATAATTAATAAATTAATCGATGTTCTCAAAATGTGGGTGTGAAATTTTATTGCTCAATTAACTCACCTCTTGGGCTACTGTAAAAAACCTAGAATAACATGTTCTCCAACTAAATTTATTACCCTGTTTATCATATCTATTAAATGATCCATTATATGTAATTCTACATTACTTACATTATGAAACAAAAAAATAATCCGTGAATATTTTTGTAGGGAATCATCCGAATGATAACATGTATAATTATTATATAATTGAGAAGGTAACTATTTACCCAATACATCATATCAATAAAACCAACACTATTACTCTTATACCCTACATATTTGTATCCTTGAAAATTATCTCATATAATATTCAATGAACATGAAAAAAAATTATAATCAGATGGAACATACCTTTTTCATAAACTACTCATGTACATTTCTATGGAACTTATCAGCTGATCTTCTTATAGAAGACGATCCATGAGAACTGAATTTTGGCATGACCAACTTGGTGGATGATAGAGGTATGGATAAGCTCAATATTAATAGGCAATAAAACATATTATTTTAAGGGGCTTTTATTTTAAAAGTCCAAAAAGGTAATATATATCATATGCATATTGTATTTACTACTATTTAATCTCATGTAATCATTATATTCTCATATTTTAATTCCTTTTTTGTTTTTATTATTCTATAAGTTTTGTTATAGAATACCTATTCCATCCACCAAATTTATGTGTTTCAAAAAAAATTAATGTGTTACACTTTATAAAACCCACAAGTTTGTGTTACTCACTCAAAAATAGAAGCTAATAATATTCATACATATCAGAATTCATATCATGTATATATTACATGTACATTTTATTTAAAGGAGTAGAGTAATATGTGGTTGAAAGACTTCACAAGAGTAATCATGGAGTGAAATGTTTTCATACAGACACCATTCTAGAACAAGGCATATGCCAATAGGTTGGTGGGAAGTCCAACCCTATGATCCTCTCTAGGTGGAGTCTTTATAAAATATGGAATTAAATTAATGATATCATGAATACAAAAAATACATAAACTATATTCTATAACTATTCGAGAAATTATAGCTCTAAACCCAAACTAAGGTCAAGGTGGAAGAAATAACTAAATTATATAGAGTCTTTAATATAATTAAATAAAAGGATATATCCCCCAAGCGAAATTTATCATATAAATTTATTTATATATATAACATCCAAATTTAATAAAAAATTTACAAAACAAGAATATTAAAAGTAATTTGATAGAGAAACAACCATTTTATTTATCTTCCAAAAATATTAGATACAAATATTATCTTTTTATATTTTATTTATACATGTAAACTCCCATTTTATAATTTCCACCACTTATCATTTATAAATAATTGATAAACATTAAGTGAAAATAAAAAAACAAGTTTTTTTTTAAATTTTTTATATCCACCTAAAATTATATTAACCAGTAATGTAATGGCTTATTGAAATCCCATAATACATTATCTCATAATTTTGTGACATAGTTACATGCCATTCTATACAGTACATTTTCTCACAACATAGTGTCAGGAATTTTTCATCAAATAATGTTGACACTCAATGTCATGATGATACCACATATTATGTTGAAATGAAATGAAACAATAAATAGGAAAAAATGAAATTTTCTTACATAGGTAGTATGTAGGATACATTATTCTATAATATATGATACACCCATTATATACATTAAAATTATTATTTTATGTAATCTCATGTTTGTAGTGCAAGTAATTTTAGGTAACGTTAAAGAAGTAATTTCATGTGTTTATCCAAACACGACCCTTATATTACATACTATTTAATTAAAGAAATTTATTTTAATCATTTTCTCAAAGTTTCATGTTGATATAGGTTGATTTTTTGATTTTTTAGTGTTCTTAACTTTATCATGACTTTCTTACATGATTAACAAATGGGTTTTAAAACCATTTAAATGAAATTTATGCGGATTTTTCAATGTGAATAATTTACCTAGTAAAATGAGTATAATTACAATTACATAGGTGGTATTTTTGTTAGTTTTTAATATAAATAGATTTAAATCCTGGGTAGTTCATAGTTTAAAAGAAACTATGAATGTTTTAGTATGGACCATGAATTTGACCTGTACGCATGTAATACCTATCACATGAGTGGAACATGGTGCAAAGAAACCATGAAACAATTTTTGTAAAGTGTGTTGTAGTTTTATAATTGTTGATAACATGGTTCTGTGCATGTTTAAGGTGATCATGTTATAACACCATGTGATGTGTCTAATTGTTTAAAATTTTAAAAATATAAAAACAACTTTCCCTTTTTTTTCTAAAAAATAATGACTCACACCTTCATAAATATTATTCATATGACATGACCCAGATCCCCCTCCTAGGTGTATGCACCTCATCCAGATCATGTCCTTCATGTATAATCAATGTTTGATTGTCTGTTTCATAGGATTGGGTCTCAATGTTTAAGGTTTCTTTTCCCCCTTTCCACATTTATCCCTTGTTATATTCTTCTTCTCTCATTACATCTCAAATTTGGAAGAAATATTGGTAGAAATTTGATCCTAATTAATTTTGGTTCAAGATTTTTGGGTATGTGATGGGTTCTTCAAAACTTGTTAGTTATTTAATCTAGTGTTTAATCATTTCTAGACATGATCATGGTAGGTTTCCCCAAAAAAATTCATAAAATTATGGAACCTATGGTGTATTGGTATTTTAATATTTTTTGAATTGTAATAATGTTATTAATTTTTCTAATGGTATACCTAAGAAAAAAATTATGTTTTTGAAATAGTTTTTAGGGAATGATAATGGTTTTTCTTTTAAAACATATAGTTTTGAATTATTTATCAGCTACCTTTCACACCACATGTTTGTTAAATTGATAAAATAGACCTTATGAATATAGTTTTTGATTTTAAAAGGCCCCATTGATTTATTTTTTTGTTATACACATATACATTGGTATATATAAATTAATATGTGTGTGTGTGCACAAATTTAACTGAGAATTTGTGAAATATATAAAATATATATACATATACATATATATCTATGTGTATGTGTGTTTGTTGAATGCATATGAGAATAATTATAGAGGGAAAATTTAAAATTTAAATTTTCTACACAACCTGGTTTTTCAAACGATTTTTATGTGGATTTATAAAGTAAATTTCAAGGTGTAATAGACAAATTCAATTTTTTTAAAGCCTCGAGTGAAATTCAATGGATAATCTATGGTTTTTTATTGTAACTTCAATCATAATGTGTTAAAATGAGTGTTTTAAATAGTCTATTAGTATTTTATTTCTTTTATTTTTATTTTGTATTCATAGAACGACTTATTTATTTTTAAAATTTGTTGTTGTGTGGTTTCTGATGTGTTCAAACACTATGGGAATGTCTGGTGCATATTTAAGAAATCATATATCTGGATGAGGTTCACCAAATAATAGTAATGTTAGTGAAGTGAAAGTGATTCCACTAATGGTCAGTGACATGATATTAGTTTCATTCCACTAATTAAGAGTCTCCCTAATTATTAATATTTGTTTTATATTTACATAGCCTTGGTGGCCTTAAGGTTATTTTACCATGTTTTTTACAATGTTATTTATATGTTCTATTCAACATTGAATTTATTATGATATTACTGTCATCTGTTAATTATATTTTAGAATAACTTGTTCTATTTATCTTGATTAATATTATACATTAATCTCTTATTTTATTCCTTCTAAGGCTCAAATTATATTTAATAAAAAAAAGTTTTCAAAATTGTATTTGAAACAATACAATAAATGTGGTTTAAAAATTATTTTTCAAATGGGTATTTTGCCATAAAGGAGACTTCAACCTGAAAATTATTTCAATGTATGTTTTTATCTAAGGAAATTAAAAATGGTTTTTTAAATTTATTTTAGAAATTATATCATGTTTTATAGACTAATACATGAAAAAATTATTTTCAATTTTGTAATTAAAACTGTATTTAAAAGGGTTCCTATTTTTATAGACTTTTCAATGGATATATATATCGTGTAATACATAATTGTCCATCAAGATCATTTATATTAATATTTAATATTCCTGTTTAACTAATGATTTCTCTTGAAGAATGTTTCTTTTGATGTTAGATGGCGACTCGTGAAGTGACATGGATGATTTTTGGTTATTTTTTTATTTTCCCTTGTCGTATCAGCCAAATTGTTAATTACTGTGTTCAATTTCATGAATCAGTGGAACATTATATATGTAGAGATTAGATGATGGATCCCATGAGATATTTCTAACGAATTATTAGGAATTCAGATACCGTTTTTATTTATTTATTTTCTTTTATGTCCAGTCAATTTATTTTTCATTGATATTTTTCTTATAGTTAGTTCATTCTTATTTTTCTGATGTTAGATATTTTAATTTATAATAATAATAACCCCCAATGATAGAATTTGATGAAAATAACACTTTTTATCAGCATTAGTGGTTAAGGGATTCCCCATTGTAATGTTGTGAGATGGATTATATTTTTGATAGAGGGATGATATGTCTTGGTGTGTTGAAAAGTTGAATTAAATCCAAGATTATTTAGAGTACTTAGGTTTCATAGGGTGTTTAATTATTTTTTGAATTAATGTTATATTAGAGATAAGATTTTTGGGACTTACGAGGTATATTCCAGAATATTCTAGATAACGATTTTATGTTTGGAGTTTGAGGATTTCATAGTAAGTCCTTCTTCAAATCTGGGCTTTTGTGTTTTTATCATTTACTACTAATATGTGGCTGATTGGGTTGTTATTTATATTCAAATATGATAAGGGTATTGAAATGGTGGTACTTGATGAACTTGTTGGGGGATGAATTTCTTTGTGGATCCAGATTATATGGTTCATTATAACTCCCGATGGTAGATTTTTTGTTAAAACATGGTCCACCAAGACATGCAGCTAAAATTTACACATAAAATAATTCCCCATTGAATTTTTTGTTGGTCCAACATTGATTTGAATTCGTTTTGATCATAATGTGCATTTATGTTTTGTTATATATTTAGTTTCAATTTTTAATATTTTGTTTTTAAATAGTTTGGATTGGTTTTGAAAATAATAAATATGATTTTCTATGTCAATTAAAATATATACAATATATTTTTATTTATGATAAAATGGTTGTTCTAAAATGGATTTATGTGGTATTAATCAATTCGAAATGTTGGTGTTTTCATTTTAAATTCTCTTTTAAATAAATTTTAAGTGGAAAATATGTTCATTGTTTTTTATAGTGGATTTTGTTTTAATTTCTAAATTTCAATAATGGATTATAGGATAGTTTATTCTGTCAAGAAGGTAAAGAGGTGTTTCGTAAAAAAAAATTCTTGGTGATTTATTTTTCATGGTATATGTTTTGGTTTTGTTTAAATTTTTGTGCTTATGTTATAAGGTATGGTTTATTTAGGCTTGTGACATATCTTATTTTGTCTTTCCCTCCCAAGAAAGTTTGGGTGAAAAGGGTGGGTTTCTTTTTTTAGATCGATTCATAGGATGTATTCCTCTATTTTCAAGGTGTAGTTATTTATTTAATTTATGATGATATCAATTTTTGGAGACTAATTCTTACCGAGTCTATAGTAGTTTGAGTTTTAAGGTGGTTCTATATGGGTGTTTCATTCTGGTTTTCCCTTTAATTATTTTTATTAAATGTGAATTTTCATGGAGATTTTCTTCTCTTAGTGACCGTTTTTGTTTCAAGGGTTTTATGGGATGCTACCACTTTCATGTGATCTTACATTTAAGGGTAGGGATCTAGAACCCTGGGGTGTTATCTAGTGCAAAATTATAACCATGATTCTACTAAATGGGTCCTCTAATCATGTTCATTATGAGCCATTAAGCATGCCGCACCATATTCAATAGTCTACTGAATATCAGTGAGTGTATAAAGGTGGTACAATTGGAGACTTTATCGTAACATTATATTAATCACAACAGAAAAACTAGATATCATCCAAGAAGTAATAAAAAGGGTATAAAAGTAGTCAATAAACTATTATAGAATGTTCATAATAAATAAAATAAATTTTTTTAAATTCTCAACAACCATGTCATACATTCAACATTGGTAACCCATAGGACTAACCATACAAGTTGAAGGACATAAAAGAAATGACACTAAAATTACATGGATCTATAACTGATTCTAAGAGAGACCTCACACCTGGCCTCTAGACACTTTTGAATGTCATCAACCTGATCATAATAATCCACATGAGATACTCTGCTCGACCATAGAAATTTTGGCCAATTCCTTATCCACCGTGCATCTGTGCTTAAACAAACAAATCAGACAGAAGGTCTATGCACACATACCGAGGTGCACGTACATGGGTGAAAAATAATCTCCTCAATCCACCCGAATGATGAACCTATAAATCTACATCTCTAAGTATATTCTCATAAAATATGATTATATTAGTCGAAAAAAATTTAATGGATAAAAAAACGAGTAAAAATAACAGAAATAAGACCCCAAGAAATTCTTTTGTCCATGAAACTAATAATATAGATGCAAAACCATAATATATGAGTTCATTAATGAATTGATATATATTTAAATTCACATAAAAAAAATATTCATGTTTTCATATACATTCTTATACAATATATCCAAAAAATTATAAGAAAATAAATACAAAAAATTACTCTAGAACCACGATCCAATCAAATAGAAATTCTATAAAATGGGAATTCAGTTGGATATCGTACAACTTGGGTCATGTATCATTTTATAAATATCAAGGTGTTTAATCCCTATCGACATTTCCTACTTTATCCAACTTGGGAAACATATCAGAACAAGATATGTTCCCCTAAGGGAATATATTTATGAACATTGGGTTCACCCGTACTCGACCACAATAATCGTAAAGTAGGATTCGATTTATTGACATTAACTACTATAAATATAAAAACACGTAAAATATATTCTATGCATTATGTATAGAATTTCAATCCTATATGTGTCAAATACAATGTGTAAAAACGTCCAACTCATCCTCAACAGACTATTCTGAGTAATCAAATATTATACCCTCATGGGTCGGATCTAAGAGTAGAAATGTTCAAGGAATATTCAACATGTCAGTCCTAAATGGGTCATATACAAGGTCTAAATGAAAAATTAATCCCCTCGATCCCTTAGATAATCTCTATAGAAACATAGTAGTGACTAGGGTAGATCCCATGGAGTATGTCCACGGAACATGTCCAAGGTGTCCCTGGAAAGATAGATCCAATGAGTATCAATACACATGGAATTAAAAACATTCCAAAACCATCGAGTAGAAATGTCCAGGTCATTCCATGTCATACCTAGAGATCCATATCCAAAGAGTTGAAAATTACAAGGCATCCAATCAAGTAAGGCTCAAGAGCTGGATCCCATGATGTACATCATGGATCCCAGATAATATAAATACTAAATCTGTAGCCCTAGTTTTCAGATCATAAGAAGTTCATATGGGAATCCCCAATCAGTATGGATCAAAAACTAGATCCCAGAGAACACATCTGCGTATCCCTATGATAAATATAGCATTACTTCAGGCCCATCCTCCACAAACCAAGAATCATATCTGGAAATCATTATTACTTCAATGTCAAATAATTGAAAGCATAAATAAGAAGTGGGGGGGTGGAATAATGCCTAACCCACCAATACATACATATCTCCATGGGATTAGACATTTAGAATGGGTACTAATGTGAAACCCACTACCATCTCTACCCAAATAAAAATAATATCTTAGGGTTGACCAAATATCGTGGCATGCACTAGGTCCCTCTAGTCATAACAAAAGGGAGGCATCCTACTTGAGATCCATAGTAGTAAGGTAAATAGAGGAATCCTACATGGGATCTTCTATAGTATGAAACAACAGAATCATACATAGAATCCAAATAATGTTACACATGAAGAGGCATCCCACAAGGGACACTTAAAATACATGTATGTAATAGGTAATGTAACCCTACAAGGATCCTATAGGTCAAAACATAAATAGTGGCATCCTATAAGGGATAATCATAAAAAACAAACCTCATAGCCTCTTAGGCCAGAAGGGAACATCTTGAAAAGGAAAAATTGTCAAGGGAATAGGAATGAAATCATCCTTTATGAGAGATAATTAATGTCTCATAATAGATCAAGGGTCTCATTATCAGGAGACAAGTAGATTTAATTATTTAAGGTATAAGCTTTCTATTTGAGGAAACAACCAAAAAACCCACCCAGGTGTCCTAAAATCACCCCATTATTTTCACCATCACAATCCATTTGAAAAAATATCCCAAATGGAATCCTATTATTTCAAATTTTGACTCCTTGGTGTAATGAAATGTATTCCCCTAAGAAGGGAATAAAGGGGAAGTACACGACGTGTTTACTCAGTATAAGACATGTACCGACAAATCCCCACCTAAAAATGTACCTTATCCAGATATGGAATATCAAATATAATTACATGGATTGTTCATCAAATAAATGGTGTGTAACCTACATGAGTAACCTTCCCATGTACCTAACAAGGCCTATCCATGTACTTCTCTTGGTCCTGTACCTCTACACGACGTGCAACCCACTTAGGGTCTACCTATGTACTCAACAAGGCCATATATGTAACACCCCGAGATTTTATGCCAAATATATATATTTTTTAATTTCTTTGATGTCTTATATTATACACTACACCAATATTATCTTGTACTATACACAACACTGTATTAGCTTGCAGTATATGCAACACTATTCTTGGCTCGTGTTACACACAATTTTAGGTTCGTTATGTGGAAATTATTTTTTGGAAAATTAAGTATAGATTTTTTTAATGTATAAATGAAATAAGTTTTGAATATGTTATACGCAACACCAAACATGGCTTTCACTACACGCCACCCGGACTTGGCTTGCATTACACACAATCGTGACCTTCCTCGATACTATGTGTTGTACACAATACCGAGTTTCACTAAACGACGATATATTGTTATAATATTATTATGAAATAGCTTTTATGAATACTAGTATCTAAATTTTTAATTTTATAACATTATAATTCATCTTACACATTTTATAGAACATGGTATGATAACAAAATAATTTTTTCGTGTAAAATATGTATTTTTTAAAATGTGCAGTTTTGTCGCCTTTTGATGGCACAACCACATTAAATATTGTTTTTGACATGTTTAGAAGTTCAATTTGACAAAATAAAATTCTTTGTTTGAATCTGGATATAAAAATTTACTTCGGAATAATTTTTCATTTTATTCTGATAACATTCATATTTTAATGCATAGTAAAAACACGCTATATTTTAATGAAAAACAACATTTTTCATCAGAAAACATTATATGGTTAGATTATATTTTTTATTTGTTTTAAAGTGTAATTAAAATATATTTTTACCATATAATCCAATGTTGGTCATTGGAATTAACTTCACTTTGAAATTGGACATAAACAAGTGTCGATATTTTGATAGTTATTGTTTCTTAAAAACACGCTATTTGTTTTGATAACGGAAATTAATTTTAAAATTAATTAATTACACTTCTATGTATTGAATTTGGAAAAATAGAAATCATTTTTTATTTCTAAATATCAAATATATCTTAGGCTGAATTTTTGGTATGTGTCTGAAAAACATCAATTTTTGATGAATAGTGGAGCCACTTAGTGGTAGTTAAAAAACTGACTCTTTCATTTAAATGAAATTTTACCACTTCTGTGAATTGAATTTCAGAAATCTGACATACATTTTTGTTATCAAAATGTAAAATTTGGTTCAATAAGATGAAAATAATTTTTTGGTGAATAGTAACTTTTGACATTTATTAACCACGGTTAAAGGTAAATAGGGTAATTCAAGGTTAAAAAAATATTATAATAATTCAAAATTAACATAACACTTGTCCTAACCTTATTGGATGAGTAGTGACCGACCATGTGAATCCTTGTGTCGATTTTGGGACCCCATTGAGCCACTTGGTAGTGATAATGACAATTTGGATTAATTAAGTTAATGTAAAGACAAAATTGACATTAACAAAAATCTTTTAGTAATTAATTTTTATAAGGGGTTATATAAATTATATTTTTGGATATAAATATTCATTAGAAATCTCAAAATATTTAATAATTTGGGGGGTTTTTTTATAATTTTTATACCTTAAATAAATTAAATTATCTATGACACAATAATGATGCCTTATTTACCTCATTAATAAATGATTTAAATAAATAAGTTTATAATAATTAAAATATTATCCAAAAAATGTCCAATTCTGATTGGATGATTTTATTTCGACCATGAGTCATCTTATCTTCATATTTAATGATTTTTGGACCTTTTTAAACCCAATATAATGTTATAATAAAATAATATTTTCACACTTTCCAAAAGCGCCCCTCCTCCCCCTTATAAAAGGAGACCATTTCTATCCAACTTCTCACACCTCTCATGCCATTTGACTCATCCAAACAATTCCCAATTAATCTCCCTACATCACTCTCCTCTCTCTAGAATCCTTATATTAGTAGTAAGCCACTTCAATAAGACCTTTTGGTTCAAACAAAAGGAAGTTACCCAAATTAAAGGTAACCGTTTCTCTTAAATTGTTTTCTTTTATTATACTTCTACAAACCCTAAACTCTTTTTAATCCTTTATTTTGTGACAAAACCAGTATACTCAATATAATATTATGTTTTTATAAGAATTATTTTAACTAAACTTACACACACCTCCATCTAATGGATAAAGAACATAATGTTTCAGTGGATGGGAAACTAACGCCTCACGAAACGATGATTGTTCGATTTTCTCCTACCGCCTCTCATGGTGGCCATTATGATGGCACTGTATTTATATATGATATATATTATTTTTATGATTACCTTATTCTTCTTTAATTCCCAATTATATCAAGCCTTTATGGTTTCCATAGTGGGTAAATATGATAAACTCATTTGAGGAAGTGCGGACTACCGCCCCCTCAAAGTGATGTGATTCGTTAATGCCTTATGTGGGATGTATAAAGGATTTAGTTAGTGATATTATATATGATATTATACTGGAAGTATAATATACATATGTATAATTATGTTTTAATTCCATTAAAATAATAAATAGGAATTAAATTAGCGTTCATGCGTATGTACGACTTACCATCTCCATGAACGGTGCATTTCATTTCATACCTCCATATGTTATGTACTATTATATATACATGTATATGCTGGATATATATGATATATATGATATATAAATCATGAATATCATTCTGGATATAATGAACCTTTGACCACATGAACAACATTTAACTATAATAAGCCCATTTTTGACTCAAGTACCAAATATTGACAAAACGAATGTTATCAACTTAAATGGTTACATAATGTTTATAACATGGTAATAAGTGATATAAGAGGAATAATAAAATTGAAAAATGTTTTTATGAAATTATAAATTATGTTTGGTTTATTATTCAAGAGATTCAAGAACGATTGAGTCAAGTCGAACACGAGGTAAGGGAACTTCTTAACCCAATTACTGTTCTTTGGGTTGATCTTCTCTTTCTTGTTTATGTCGTTATTTGACTATGTAAAAAATGAATTTTTATATATTATCATGTATTTATAATTTATTTATGTGACCTTATAGTGAATACACATAAGTGATTTATTTTATTTACAAAAATATCTTTGTAAGGGATAACTTTTCTAATCTCATTTTTATCCAAGATTGTTTATTCTTAAGTATTTACTGGGGTTATATTTATCATCCATGTCCCTGTTTTCCAAAAATGGTATCATGTATGTTTAAAGTCCTTTTTACCCATTTTTTAATTTTACTACATGGTTTGTAAAGAATCTTTATTTTGTTTACCATACGAGGTAATTTTTGACTCTTCCGGAAAAAGTACTAGAAGAATGTTTTTTTACTTATACGGCATGAACAGATTTTTTGGGTTTCATAACACCTTATTTTCATGAATATTACTCTTCAAAATTTATTTAATATTTTCAAAAAAATACATTTCTATTAAAATTTCATGGAATTTTCTGAAAAGAAAATGATTTTGAATAAGAAATGATATTTTCCTCAAGAATTCATTTCAAGTGTTTTATAAAAACCATTTTCCATATAAGATGGAATTATTTCATATGGGTTTGTTTCAAGTATAATGTCTCTATGATTTACATGGTTTCACTTCTCTTATGATGAAATGATATCCATTTGTTTTATATGGATTCTGTTATTATGGGATGATGTTTATGAAACCCATTTTATTATTTGGGTTATGATGAATGATTTATGTTTTTGTTGTGGAACACGTAATAATGTATTCATTAGAAGATGGTTGGGACCTATATCTCCCTCCAATGCATTGGGTAATGATTTATATCTCATGAGATAGACATGGCTGGAAAGGTAAGATAATCCAGTTCAGTAATACAGGATTGGAACGAGGAGTGAACTCGATTCAGAAAGGGACTTTGTCCACTAAGATGGTCTTGGCAGCAATGCCTTGGCTACTATGTAAATCATATCATGTGCTTAATGTTTTTCCAAAATGACATGCTTTATTACCATGCTATTATATCAAGATTAATGTTTCTTTATGATCTATTCCTTATATACTACCATGTTTTATGTCATTGCCCAAGATTTTGATGTTTAAACATTATGTTCATGTTTTTAAGTTGAAATGTATATGATTTGTTTTATTTTATCCATGCTTACCCTTACTGAGCATTTGAGCTCACCCTTTATATGTTTTCTTTTCACTATGATTTAAAGAGAGGTTTTAGGTAAAAAAATCAAAAGGGGAAGATCTTTATGGGGGATGTTGAAGATCTTTCACCACGATTTGAAGATTGTCTTCCGAGTTCCCAAAGACACTAAACTATTACGGTCCTTCTGTGTCTGTTTTTGTTATGTATTAAGTATTCTGCAAAAGTAATGTAATTTCATGTACGTCAAGATTCTGGTCTCTATAGTTGGTATCAGAGGAACAGTTTAGTTAACCTTTGGAAACTAGGATGCGAACATTTTAGTGAGATCCCTAGAGATATTATAAGGCATGTCTAGGGATTTATCTAAAGTTAATTATAAGTATTGATTATAGTCCTAGAATTACGGTAATGATATTAGAATTAATACTAAGATGTTAGATATTGAAGGTACTCCCCCTTTATTATGTTGTTTTAACTAGCATGATTTTTGTCTCTCACACTATTCGTTTTGGGTTTTAGACGATGGTCGGAACCCGAAGGAATCGTGTTGATCAATGCAATGATTTTCCTCCTGAACAAAAAAAATGTTATGGGAGATGGAGTGAAAATTTTATTTCTATACTTACACAATCTATGAATCATTCTGGACTTTCGAATGAGCAGATATGGAAACAATATTCTATTGAGTCCTTCATGAGGAAACGTCCACCTTCTTTCAATAGGTCTTCTGATCCACTTGTTGCTGAACAATGGATCAGTACCATGGAAAAGGTATTTTCCATACTTCGTTGTTCGAAACATGATAAATTCATTCTAGCTATTTACCATTTAGAAGGTGAAGCAGACCAGTGGTGGAATCTAATTAAGAATAAAAGTCCCCAAGATGAAATTGAATCCATGTAATGGGACGAGTTCAAGAACATGTTTTTCAGTAAGTACTTCCCTCGTATTTTTCGAACAAATATGGAAAATGAGTTCCTTGAGCTTAAGAAAAAGGATGATTAATCTGTTGGTATATACGAAGCATATTTTACAAGGCTTGCAAGGTATGCATCTGGCTTTATCATCCAACCTGAAAGTAAAGTTGATCGATTCGTCAGTGGCTTAAAACCAAGTCTTCGAAGGGAACTAGCTATAAGAGATTTCAGTAGCTATGAAGAAATTGTGCATTGTGCTATCAAGGTAGAAATGGATGTTGGTGTTACATACACATCTCTTGGTTTGGACATGAAACGAAAGATGGAGTTCAAGGATAAATATCAGAACAATGGTGAAAAGAAGATGAATGTTTATTTATGCTCAATGTGTGGAAAGAAGCATGGTGGAGATTGTCTTAAAGAGACTAGAAAATGTTTTATGTGTGGAAAATTAGGTCATCAAGCAGCTGAGTGTCTAAGTAATGGAAAAAGGGTTGCTAATGATGTGAATAAAGAAAAGACTACATAGAACGCACCACCAACACTTCAAGGCTTTAAATGAAATGAAATGGGGCATTATGATAATCAATGCCCTAATCCAAGGGTTAATGATGATCAACATGAGCATCCACTTAAGGTAAAGGACAAAGGAAAGTCACATGCGATCACTATTGGCGATGTTGAATATGATGACGATGTGGTGGAATGATTAAGTGTTTATGTAATGGGATTCCAAAATAATTTCGTATATAGTATCGTGGAATATTGGAATATTTATGTTTTGGTCTACTGTGGTTTTCAATAATTTTATGGTACTAGTAACCAAGGAAAGTGATTGAGATATTTTTGGAAATAAGATGATATGTGCATAATGACGGGATAAAGAGAAAATGAAATGTTAGACAGTATTCATGAGCTCATGACTGATATAAAGACAATGTTATATCATGCTTTGAGTATATAGAATTTTTAGATTTTGGTATGTGGAAAGAGTTAACTTTTGACAGCATTCATGTTTTCACTAATGTTTAATAAGTATTCATTTTTCAAGAGAATACATGATTAGGGTATTCACATGATTGGAATATGACCAACAATAAATATTAGGGATAAATGATGGTATTCACATGCTTGTTTTATGACCTTTTTAGTAATCATTCTCTTTATACTATGAGTTTGGAAAGAAATTTTTTTGGATAATCCTAAAGATTCGAATGGATTATGTTGAACATAAGTTAGTATTGTTTAAGGCTAGAATTTTATTTTCTCGATATTATTGATAGAATGTTATAATAGTAAAGTTTTAAAAAAAGGACAACCCGTTGGACGGGCGACAACCCGTCGCGTCGGACAAGGATGTGGGAATCGAACCCACAACCAAAGTGCGACAGGCCTTTATCGCATACCACATGCCTACAAGAAGTCCCTGGTTAGTAGAAACTAGTTTTATTTTATTAAGCGCTATGATAGCTGAAGTATAAGTCCATTTTAGCAACCATATACAATTAATCTCATCATAGATGGAATTTTGTATATTTAATAAATTGTGCTAAACTTTTTGCGATAGAAATAGATGGAATGGCCTATCATTCTATCACATAATCTGCTAACACTTCACAAAAGACAAATTTAATTTTTTTCAGAGATGAAGTGGAAATTGTTCGAGGCATGAGAAACAGTGAGATGATACCGAAATAAAGTAAGTATGTCTTCTAATTCAAATTCTTCAGCTTTAGGGAAATGATCTTGAAAACAAAAAATGTTGTCCTAGTGCTCTCATATCTGATTAATCATATGGTACCTTAGATCATCACAAATTTATGACCTTGTGATTTTTTTCTTTTTCATAGCCATGTTCTCTACCACACACCATCAGAACATGATGGTTAGATTTCTCTTCCATATCCATATTTTCACCTATATACTCTTATGTGGGAACACAAGTGATGAGTTACTTTGGGTATCCGTTTTGTTTCTAACTTTCCTTTTTAAAATGATGATTCAGTATTCCTTTTTACGATGTGGGTTTCTATGAATGAAACTTTCAAGTAGTAAACGATTTATAACCCCGATGAATTTCGTGGGAGAAATTCATTATCAGGGGGTAGAATGAAACACCCTAAGATTTTATGAGATATATATATTTTTTTATTTCTTTGATGTATTCTATTATACACTACACCAAGATTAGCTTGTACTATACGCAACACCGTATTATCTTGCAGTATTTGCAATAATATTCTTGGATCGTGTTACACACAATTTCAAGTTCATTTTGTGGAAATTATTTTACGCAACATTAAGTTTAGATTTTCTTAATGTATAAATGAAATAAGTTTTGATTATGTTATACGCAACACCAAACAGAGCTTCCACAACACGCCACCCTGACTTGGCTTGCATTACACGCAATCGCGACCTTCCTCGATAGCGTGTGTTGTTCGCAGTACCGAGTTTCACTAAACGACGATATATTGTTATAATATTATTATGAACTAGCCGTTATGAATAGTAGTATCTACATTTTATATTTTATAACATTATAATTCATCTTACACATTTTATATAACATGGTATGAGAACAAAATTAATTTTTCGTGTAAAATATGTATTTTTTAAAATGTGCAGTTTTGCCGCCTTTTGATGGCACACCCAATTTAAATATAGTTTTGTACATGTTTATAAGTTCAATTTGACAAAATAAAATTCTTCTTTGGAATCAGGATATAAAAATTTACTTTGGATAAAATTTTCATATAATTCTGATAACTTTCATATTTTAATGAATAGTAAAAACACACAATATTTTAATTAAATCAAGTTTTTTTCATCGCAATAATTTATATGGTTAGATTATTTTTTTTAATGTGTAATTAGATTAAATTTTTACCATTTAATCCAATTTTGGTCATTGGAATTAACTTTACTTTGAAATTGGACATAAACAAGTGTCGATCTTTTGATATTTATTGTTTCTTAAAAACACTCTGTTTTTTTGATAACGAGAAATAATTTTAAAATTAATTAATTCCACTTCTATGTTTTGAATTTGGAAAAAATAGACATAATTTTTTAATTTGGAATATAAAATATAGATTAGGCTGAATTTTTGGTATTTTTCTGGAAAACATCAATTTTTGATGAATAGTGAAACCACTTAGTGGTAGTTAAAAAAACTGACTCTTTCATTTAAATGAAATTTTACCACTTCTGTGAATTTAATTTCAAAAATATGACATACATGGTTGTTATCAAGAAGTAAAATGTGGTTCAATAAGATGAAAACAATTTTCGGTGAATAGTAACTTTTGACTTTTATTTACCGCGGTTAAAGGTAAATAGGGAAATTCAAGGTTAAAAGAATGTTGTAATAATTCAAAATTACCTTAACACATGTCCTAACATTATTGTATGAGTATTGACCGACCATGATAATCATGTGGTCGATTATGGGACTCCATTGAGCAACATGGTAGTGAAAATGACAATTTGGATTATTTAATTTAATGTAAAGACAAAATAGACATTAACAAAAATATTTTTATAATTAATTTTTATAAGGGGATATAAAAATTATTTTTTCATCTATAAATATTAATTGTAATGATAAAATGATTTCATACTTGGTGGTATTTTGGTTATAATTTTTAGACCTCAAATAAATTAAATTATTTATGACACAATAATGATGCTGTATTTACCTCATTAATAAATGATTTAAATAAATAAGATTATAATGATTAAAATATTATCCAAAACATGCCCAATTCTGATTGGATGATTTTATTTCGACCATGAGTCATATTATATTAATCTTTATTGATTTTTGGAACTTTTGAAACCGAAGATAAGTTTATAATAAAATAATATTTTCACACATTCCTAAAGAGCCCCTCTGCTCACTTATAAAAGGAGACCATTTCTATCCAATTACTCACAGCTGTCAAGACATTTGGCACGTCCAACCTCTGCCCAATTAATCACCCTACATCCATATTCTCCCCATAGAAGCTTTAACATAGGCATAAGGCACTTCAAGAAGACCTTTTGGTTCAAACCAAAGGAAGGTACCAAAATTAAAGGTAACAGTTTCTCTTAAATTGTTTTCTTTTATTATACTTTTCCAACCCTTAAACACTTTTTAATACTTTCTTTTATAACAAAAACAGTATCCTTAATATACTAGGATGTTTTTATAATAAGTATTTGAACTACACTTACACACACCTCCATCTAATGGATGAATAACATAATGTTTATGTGGATGGAAAACTAAAGTCTAATGAAACGACGATTGTCCAATTTTCTCCTACCGCCTCTCATGGTGGCCATTATGATGGAAATGTATTTATATATGATATATATTATGTTTATTATTTCCTTATGCTTCTGTACTTTAAATTATATCAAGCCTTTATGGTTCCCATAGTGGGTAAATACGATAATCTCATTTGAGGAACTGCGGACTACCGCCCCCTCAAAGTGATGTGATTCGTTAATGCCTTATGTGAGATTTATAAAGGATGTAGTTAATGATGTTATATACGATATTATACTGTAATTATAATATACCTTTGTATCATTATGTTTTAATTCCATTAAAATAATAAATATAAATGAAAGTAGCGTTCATGCGTACGTACGGCTTACCGTATCCATGAACGGTGCATTTCATTTCTTACCTCCATATGTTATGTAATATTATAAATACATGTATATTCTGGATATATATGATATATATGATATATAAATTTTTAATATCATTCTGGATATAATGAACCATTGACCACATGACCAACATGTAACTATAAGAAGTCCATTTTTAACTCAAGTACCAAATATCGACAAAACGAATGATATCAATTTAAATGGTTACATAATGTTTATAACTTGGTTATAAGTGATATAAAAGGAATAATAAACTTGAAAAGGGTTATTAATCAAGTATAAACTAACTTTGGTTTATTATTCAGGAGATTAGAGAACAATCGAGTCAATTCGGACAAGAGGTAAGTGAACTTCTTAACCCAATTTCCGTTCTTTGGGCCGATCTTCTCTTTCTTGTTTATGTCATTCATTGATTATGTGAGAAATGAATTTTTATATCTTATCATGTATTTATAATTTATTTATGTGGCCTAATAGTGAATACACATATGTTATTTATTTTATTTACAAAAATATCATTGTAAGGGATAACTTTTCCAATCTTGTTTTTATCCAAGATTATTTATTTGTAAGTATTTACTGGGGTTATATTTATCATCCATCTCCCTGTTTTCCATAAATGGTTTCATGTATGTTTAAAGTCCTTTTTACCCATTTTTTAATTTTACTACATGTTTTGTAAATTATCTTTCTATTTTTTACCATACAAGGTACTTTTTGGCTTTTCATTCAAATTACAAGAAGAATGTTTTTTTACTTATACGGAATGACCGATTTTTTACGATTTCATAACACCTTATTTTCATGAAGATTACTCTACAAGATTTAATGACTATTTTCAAAAAAAATACTTTTCTATTAAAATTTCATGGAATTTTTTGGAAAGAAAATGATTTTTAAGAAGAAAGGATATTTTCAACAAGAATTCATTTCAAGTGTTTTATCAAAACCATTTTCCATATAAGATGGCATTATTTCATGAATTTATGTTTCAAGTATAATGTCTCTATGATTTACATGGTTTCACTTATCTTATGATCAAATGATATCCATTTGTTTTATATTGATTATATTATTATGGGATGATGTTTATGAAACCCATTTCATTCTTTGCGTTATGATGAATGATTTATGATTATGTTGTGGCACACGTAAGAATGATTTAATTATGAGATGGGTGGGACCTATATCTCCCTCCAATTAATTGGGTAAAGATTTATATCTCACTAGATAGACATGGCTGTAATGGTATGTTAATCCGGTTCAGTAATACATGACTGGAACGAGGGGTGAACTCGATTCAGAAAGGGACATTGTCCACTTAGATGGTCTTGGCAGAAATTTCTTGGCTATTATGGAAATCATATCATGTGCTTAATGTTTTTCCACAATCACATGTTTTATTACCATGTTATTTTATCATGATTAATGTTTCTTTATGATATATGCCCCATGTACTGCCTTCTTTTATGTCATTGCCCAAGATTTTGATGTTTAAACATTATGTTCATGTTTTTAAGTTCAAATGCATATGATTTGTTTTATTTTATCCATGCTTACCCTTAATGAGAATTTGAGCTCACACTTTATATGTTTTTGTTTCCCCAAGATTTAAAGTGAGGTTTTAGGTACGAAAACCAAAAGGGGAAGATCTTCATGGGAGATGTTGAAATCTTTCACCAAGATTAGAAGATTATGTTTTAAGTTTCCAAAGACACTAAGCTATTATGTTCCTTGTGTGTATATTTTTGTTATGTATTAAGTATTTAGAAAAAGTAATGTAATGTCCATGTACGTCAAGATTCGGGTCTCTACAATATACCCCTACTCGGGCTGTCTCGTCTGGTACTCAGCTATATGGATGCATAGTAGTAAAGGGCCTTTATAGCCTATACATAGCATGTGTTTCAAAAATATCAAATTCTCTAAACAAGAAGAACAAATGGTGTGTTTCCTCTGAACACCTTGTTGTGTACATGTGGTTTTCTTAATGGATAACAACAAATCAATCAAAACACCCATTCCACCCCCGAAAAGTTCAACTCATAACAGGTTAAAATAAATAATATTATTGGTTTATAACTTGAAACTTGTAAATTAATGTGGATTTATGATAAAATATAAAATTGACATACCTTTGGGTGGAATCCGCTGAAGAGCTCCGTGGTATTTCCATACATCCTTAACCTCTATTTATCCCTCTCTATCTCCCTTTATATATAGTGTCTAGAAAAGGATATCCCACCTAGGGTTCCAATGAGAACCCGTAGATGCATAAAACAAAAAAAGAATATAAATGATAATGAAAAGGAAAAGAAATATGGGCCCATAATAGCCCCGACACCCGACCTCAGTTTATGCCTCACCAAGGAAAAACTCTCAATTATGGGCTCAATAGTGCAAAAATAATCTAAATCTGATGCTCCATTTAAATATGTACAAATGAACCTATATGAATAAATTAATATTTAACTTTTAATTATTAAATAATAATCATTCAACTAAAATACAAATGAATTAAAAATATATGATTCTTCCAAACATGGGTAAACACCCTATTCAAGGACAAACAAAGTGGTAAAAAAAGTATCCAATATCATATGAAAGGGTAAAATTTTCATTTTACCAAATACAGGAATTTGAAAAAAATTGAAATTTTGGCTCAATATTTCAGTCCAGAAAAATAGGGGTCCTTATAGTCTCACCACCACAAATATTCTCATCCCCAATAATCCTTGGTTGAAAAACGAGCAACCATGATCTACTCCCATGAATATACCAAAATTTTCTATCTAAAATGTCCAATGAGTAATCTCACAATGCTAAACACTATCTTCTATATAGGAGATGTCTAACTACAACTGATCTGGTACTCCCCACTATAGGAATACCCTTATCATCATCTCAAAACCAAACCTTGAGCTCATTGAAACTGATCCGGTACACCCCATGAAAAATGAAAAATTTAAATGGAAAACTAGGGTCACCACCCTAAAATAGCTAATTTTGTACACTCAAACATTTTAATTATGTTACACTACTTTTTAAGGGAATCCTTGATATGATTTTTACCAAGTAAGAAAGACATTTTAAAGGAATAGAAGCTCAACATAGTGTTGATTCTTTCTCAGCATACTCAAGATGATTTCAAGATAGGGCATGATATTCTAATATAAAAATTACCCTAATACTCCAGAAAATGATTTTATATCTCTCTCTATACCATGCTCACATAAACATATTCCAACATGCCTATAACCACCTCTTGAAATGACATCTCCTAACAAAGCTTGTCCAGGTCCAACCATGGGTCTACCGTCTCATGGAAGATGATTCATTTTTGATGTCTCCTCTACCATAGAGTGTCAATTTCTAAATAAAAACAATATTTAGAAAACCATTCCCACTATAAGACTTGAAAAAATCAATCCTAGACTCACACATGATCACTCACTGATTTTTGATTTTTATATAGTATCATGTGCTACCATCCTATCACTTTATCACTCGAATAATTCTCATATGATTCATCCAACACAAGCACAAGATGACACTACTACAAAAAACACCAATATCAATATTCTTGAATCTCCTAGATAAATCCACTTTAAAATTGAGAACCTCTAACATTCCATGATATATTCCATGACATCATATCACATGACGTTGTTTTAACCATGATTTTCTACCCCCTCCATAACTAAATTAGAAATAGTTGAAATATTGGTTGACCAGGCCATGAACACAAACAGTCCTTCCCATCCAAACCATCCTAAAAATGCAAGCACACTAGGTGCTTCATCAATAGATTAAGGAAACCAACATGCCTGAATCAAAAAACTCGAGAACCTACCACACATTGATATAGAATTATCATATAATAAAGCCCACAACCTAAAATGGAATCCATAAACTCAGGCCAACCTATCACATATGATTCCCTTGAACAAAACAACACAAACCACTAGGGTCTGAGTCGAACCTAATGGACTCTAGGACTTCCACCTAGCCATAATGATCAAGTCTCAAAACTAAGTCACCATTTCAAACCACTTAGACCAAAAAATCAAACCTATCCAAAGGAAGAAATGCTGAAAACTACCAACAATGTTAAAAAATTTAATCATATTCCTAAAAAGTCTCTAATACCCTATGAGAATGCTCACAAGGAACCACTCCCTGGAGGTCATCATACCGACATAGTATAATTACTAAACTAAAACTCATCATGAATCTTTAGACAGTAATACCCCCTCAATTTGATGATCACACAAAGAATTATAGTACAAATTGACATTATACCCATAGATCCAAATTAATAACCACAAATGATGGTTTTTTAAGTAGAATGTCATTATAACCTATTCATGAAGGCACTGTACAGATTTTTACTAACTCTTTAAATAACTGGACATGAATACCAACACCCTTCTAGGGGTTCATCACATGGTAATCAGGTTCCATAATGACTTATAGGGGTCTCTTCAACTCTCATGCACAAGGACCAAGTAATCATCTTCAACAGAAAACAACTCCATGTAGATCCATGTTAACTTCCAACAAAAAGAAAATATATATGAATGAATGAAAAATTAAGTAGAATGATATTGAAAACCTATAAGAGAAAAAACTATTTATGTTTTTGTTGACACGTTATTCAACTGGACTCTATCATTATTAATAATCAAATAATTGATGGTCAATATCATGTGAATCCTATATTCCAAATATGATGCATGATATTACACTTTTCTTTGTTGGACAAGAGTCAAAATCAATTTTTGGCCTCTTTCCAATGATCTATGAGCCACAAATTATTAAAAATCATAACATCCACACAAAAATTTTATCACTCAAAGTAAAAAATATTATAAAACTGTAACATAAAAAATTATAACAACAATCTCATATCACATGAAATTATGGATTCATACCAAAACAAGTGTTATCAACACAATAGTATGATATCCATCATACGTTTTGACACGTTTCCAATACTCACATCTACCTATCCCAAATAGTAATAAAATAGAAAATAACTACTCTAATAAAAATTTATAATGTATTGAACCATATTCCACTAAAACTGTGCTTTGAGCATATTTTTTAAGAGGCCTCATGCATGGATCCCCAAATTCCAGAGGCTTCCAACTAGTAGCATGGGTCTAAAGTGGAACAGTGTGGAGAGTATACCCCCATATCATAGAAAAATAAAAATAACTATATATTATGGAAGATGTACTAAATAGAGAGAAGAAGAATTAAATAATATGAAATAGAACATGATGAAAAAAATAAATTCTATAAAATCCTAAACATATATATCATACACTAGACATTGGTCACCCATTCTTCTGACCATACATGCAAGATTAAATAAATGGAACAAAAATAAATGTATGGGACCTACTACTAAATTTGAGAAAAACCAAATACCTTGTCTATAGACACCATTGAACTGTATCATCCCAACATAAGATTCCACATTTTCTATTCCACATGACCATGAAACATTGGTATAAATCTCAATCGACAATGTATTTGTTGTCAAGCTATAAAGACAATATAAGGTCTACACACACACACTGAGGTGCATGTATAGGTCTAAAAAATTATCTCAGTTTGACACCCCAATGATGAACCTATTTTTTTTTTATAATAAGTGCATGGTATTTCAAAATTCTTAGCCTAGTCAAGAAAACTTTTAAGGAGAAAAAAATAGATAAAAATAATAGAAAGCAGTCCACAACCAATTTTTGGGTCCATGACTCCAATCATCAAGAAACAACACCATCTTATAATAGTACATGTATTCATGAATATATATATAAATTCCAATATATATATATATATATAATAATGTGATGAAAAAATACATATAAAATAAATGGAAAAATGAATAAGAAACTCAATCTAAAGGAGATCTCTTGACCCATGATCTAATCAACTAGACATCCTATAAAAATGGCATTGAGTTGGATGTCATACAACTCAAGAAGTGTAGAATTAAGTTGAACTTTGTTTCTATAATCCCTATAGAAAATACATGATTTATAAAATTCCAAAAAAAAAGTTTCTATGAAATTTGCATCACCAGAGGAGAATATATGTCCTAACACTATGTTAACTTGTACTCTCCTCTAATCATTATAAAGAAGGATGTCGTATACCAATATACACTCCTGTAAGGATAAAACTACATAAAATATGTCATATTATATATTTATAATGTATTAGGACAACAAGGACTAGATCCAATGTGTATAAATGACAACGGATTCCTCAATGGCCTTTATCAGGTTATCAAATTCCATACACTCATGGGATAGATCCACAGAGTGTAAATTTCAAAGGCATCAGCAACAAGTTATGACTATTTTGGCTAGATCCAAGGTATAAATAACCAATCCATCCCCATGAGTCATAAGTTAGTCTCCATAGAAAATAAATTATGACTTGGGTGGGGCCTAAGGAGAATCTCCTCATAGCATGTCAAAGGCGGTCCAACCAAGAAAGATCCAAGGAGTTGCAAAGTCTTTTTCATCCAAAATAATTCAGATCCACGTAGTATAATTATCCATGGCATTCTATGCTAGACCCCAAATGTCAGATCCATGGAGTGTAAAAGTACAACACATCCCACAAGGAATGGGTCAATATCTGGATAATAGTAGGTACCTTTGAGAATACATAATAATATACCAATTAAAAATGTAGGATCAACATCTGGATCCTATGAAGTTCATCTTGGCATCCCTGATTGATAAGAGTTATAAGATAGATCCCTAAGAAAAAATCTAGGAATCCCAATGATAAATGCCACATCACCTCAGGCTCATCATCCAGAAACCATGAATCACATCTCGTTGTCATTACCGCATCAATATTAAACAAGTGAAAGCATAAACAAGGAGTGAGGGTGGCCAAACACCTAAACCGCCACTCCTACCACATCCCCATAGGATTACATGTTTTCTATTGGTTATAAGGTGACACCCAATACAATATCTACCTAGAACTAAGATATTATCTTAGGGTTAGTCAAAAATATTGGCACCCATTGGTTCCATTAATTTATTACACATGATAGGAATCATACTTGGGTTCTATAGTAGTAATGTAAATGGAGGAATCCTACATGGGATCCTTCGATGATAACAAATAAAAGAATCCTATAATTTAACCTCAAAATGGTACATTAAATGTAGAATCCTAAAAAGGACCAATAAAATCAGAGTACATAAGAACAAAATTCATCTTACAAAGATCATCTAGGTTGAAACGTAAACAAAGGCATCCTACAAGGGATCCTCAAACATAACTAACCTCATGACGTCTTATATCAGAATGGTAAATCTATATAGAGTTAAGTCCTCAGGAGAAGAGGTATGAAATCATCGATCAAGATAGATAGTGCATGGATTATCTCAGATCAAGGGTATCACTCTTAGAATATGAATGAATTTAATCATGAGAGTGAGAACATCTCCATTTTTGGGGACATATGAAACTCCGCCATAAAGTAATCAAATCACCTTATAGGTTTCACCATCATGATCCACACAAATGGCTACTCAAAATGGAATCATATTATTCCCATTTAGGACTCCATGGTGTAAAGGTATGAAAAAAACCTATAAAAGGTATAAAGGGAGAAGTAGAATGTTTGATTACAAAGTACATGACGTGCACCCCACCCCATGTCTACAATTTGACGTGTACCTCAACTAAATATTGTGTGTAAAATCCCACATACATGGAATGTTCAACTTTTACACGACTTGTACCATATATAAGGTTCTTGACCATACAACTCACTTGTCATGGACATATACTTTTCCTAGCTAGGTAACTCTAGATGGTGTAAGATCCACATAGGGACTGTCTGTGTACTCTATATAGCCATGTTCCCCTATATGTGATTTCTGGATAGGTATACAACAACATGATCGAGTACTGTTACCAAAAATGTAAAGTGCATACACAGTGTGTTCTTCCAAATGATCATTTTCCTTAAACAGGAAGAACACACAACGTGTGTTCTCTTAACCACACCCCATGTACATAGTTTTTCTCAAACGAAAGACCACTAAATTGTCTTAAACCCCTATTTCTTCCAAAACAATAGATCAAGCCCAAAGGGGTCCTAAGATATTATATAAGGGTTCTATAACAATTAAATATTAAATCGATGGAGTTTTGTATAAGAAATATCCTTCCTTTTTGTAGAATCTGTTGAAGATTATCCCATTTCCATGTTCTAGGGCCACAACTAGACAAGCTAACTCATCCCTAGCTCTGCAAAAGTACCAAACACCCCCTCCATATATTTATCTATATTCCTCTCAATTTATATCTAGGTGATGGTGAATGAGAGACCACTTAGACCATGCATTAGAATCTTGGGAAGAAGAAGAGAAAGAGGAAAATAAATAATAAAATAAAGAAAAAGGAAAATGGGGCATGGGTCGGCCCTAATGACCGACTTTAATTCATTCCCTTCCTTGAAAAACCACCGTGTTATAAAATCAATAGTGAATATAAAATATCAATCTGATTATTCATTTAAATGATATGGCTAAATGGACATGTGCGAACAAATTAATATTTAACAAATTAATTATTATATATTAATGATTCTGCTAAAGTTCGAACATCTTAGAAATATAAGAAACATATTTTCTTGGGTGAACACCAAATTTTGAGCTAAAAAGAGTGGTTGGAAAATTTATTTGTGAACATATATTAGGTAAATTTACCGTTATACCATTTAAAAATATTTAGAAGAAAAGGATTCAAAATTATTATCATAATTATACTCCATAAAACACAGTTCCTAGCATATTGGGTTGAAGGGATAAGTGTTACACCAAACAAGGTTTTTATCATAGTGGGAACCTTATTTATTTTAATGGGTTAACTAGGATTTCAATGGTCTCTTTGTGATCCCCAAGTTTATTCCCCTGTCACCAGTATTCTAAAGATAATATCATTTAGTCTTTCTAGAAATGTATTGTTTATGGTGGTTCCATATAGTTTCATATCCTTTTCATACATAGTTTTTTGAAATTATCCATATCCATGGTGATGTTAGTCCTGATATTGGATGTTAGTGTATTTTTTAATATTTTGTGATGTATCCTATAAGAATTTTATTTTCATGGTGAGCATACTTTTTATTTTATGAGAATCTTGAGTTTTCTTGTTCTAAATAATTTTTAGAGTCATATTTTTAGTGTAACTAAAATATGGTGGAGAGACCACAAAATTGATCCTCTTTTGTGTGGTTTTAATTTTTTTTATTGGGTGTGTGCCTTTCATAAAATGAATAATATATGGTGTTTGGTTGGGTAAGTGTTTTTTGATTCTTTCTTATCCACTCCCACCAAATGGAAGAGTGTTGATCTTTGTTATTTTATTTTAAATTGGTATTATTTTTTGATTTTAGATATAGTTTCATTTGTATATTCTATTTGTTCCACTTTTATGTTAGTTTGTTAGTTGGATTTTGATGATAGGATTCATGGAGTTAGTGTTTTACTTTTTTTGAGGAATCATTTATATTAAGAGTTCTTTATGATTTTAAAGGATAAGGGAATTAAGAAATTTGAATGTGTACCATTTCAATATAAATGGTGACATCTACAGTGATTGTCTATAATTTAAATTGCCCTTTATTTTTCTCATTCTATTTTAAATTAACCACTTCCTCCAAGGATTACAGTGGGGAGAAAAAATATTTGTGAGGATAATTATCACAATATAATACTCGTTTTCTAATTTATTTTTTTAATTTATTTTTTCTTGATATCTTACATGATGTTTCATGTTGATTTAGATTTATGTTTTCATGTTCTTTCATTTTTTACCTATATATGGTTTTCATTCATGGTCATCAAATGCTTTTTGAAATTTCATATATGACCGTTACACGATGTTTTTTTGGGTATCATTGTTTACTTATTTTAATTCATGAGAGTTCCCTTATGAATCAGTAATTTAGTTCAATTTGAAGGTTCATGTTTTTAGGGAACCTGTAGCACAAAATTTGAAATAAATCATGTGAGTCCTAGTAGGGACCTGGTGATTGAAACTTATTCATGGTATACCATTTACATAGGTTACATAATGTTAATAGAAATTGGTTGAAAACCATGTATATTGTTATACATTCTTGGCAGAGGTGATCACATCGCTGATACATAGTTTTTACAACAGTACATCCAAACAATGCATTGTGTGCATTTATTTAGAAATAAAAAATTACCAAAACACCCCTCCCCCTTTTTTACCAAAACATATTCCTAAGAGCCACCTATATATTGTTTATGAAACATTTCTTGGATTCCCCTCCTAGGTATACATCTCAACTCTATATCATATACTCTTTAGAAAATCTAAGGTGGTTTCTTTGTGTCTTAGGGATGAAACTCCAAGGATAATTTTTCTCTTCACCCTTGTATTAGTTCTCCATTGTTCTCTTTTAATTCCCGCTCCATGACTTGATAATATATGTTTTAGGTTCCCCTAGACTTTGATATATTAGGTTGATTTTCCCATTTTTTTCATTTTGTAATATTATTTATATGGATTATTCTTTACATGATTTATTATGATACGAAAATCGGATTTTATTTCTATTTAATATTACTCAATCACATTGAAACCAATTTTTCTTCTTTTACATCAATTTATAATTTTATTCTTCTTTGTGAATAAATTATATTTAATTAATAAGGTATTATAATGTGTATTGGAAATTATAATTAAATAGGGTTTTAAAAATAATTTTTTTCTACTATATGTTCTTAATAAGGGATTCATTATCCTATAAAATAATTTAAATTTATTATATATATTTAAAAATAATAATAACAAATATTTAAATAAATTATTTTTGAAATTTTATTCGTTCCTATGGGACTATACATGAAATAAATATCATTACTAATGTGTTTTAAACTATAATTAAATGTATATTATATTTAAATACTATTCATGGGATGTTGATCTTTCAAAATACACATTAGGATTTCATTATCACACATAATAACTTTTTAGGATTTTATTGAGATCCTGATTTCTCTTTAATAATGTTTAGCTTGATGTTGAATTGTGCCTCGTGAGGTCACATATGGATATTTTTTATATTTTCTTTTATTTATCTTTTATTGTGGAATTAGTCAAATCAGTAATTTCTACATTTATGCCCCTTAATTGTAGAAAAATTATATATGTGGTTACTGGGTGATTTATCTGGTTTTTTCAGGTTTTTGAGGAATGAAATGGGTTTCACTCTTCAGGATACCATTGTCACTTTTCCCAGAAACTCCTAGTGGTTCCCCGATTTGCCGCTTGGTTAAGATCTACTTTACAAAGGCCATAGGTCATCTGTGTTTTCAGGATAAATGAGTCTTGGGGGATTGTATTGGTCAATAGGATGTGAGGTTATGCTCATCACACCGTTTTTGGGTGGACTTTTTTCCTACTCTAAAACTCTATTAGAGATTTATGATATGTTCCTAAATCTCCACCTAGTCCGGATATGATAATGGATACCCTAACAAAATGACTCATTGGTTAATTTACTCATTAAACAATTAAAGGGAGTCACATTAATATACTGAGGGGAGTGTAATCTCATTAGTGAATGAATCTATCTCTATTTGAGGATCTATATCGATTTTCCTAATGGTGAATAGGTAATTTATGTTTTGAATATGTATGAACAAAGGCATCATAATGTAAAGATGTTTGAAAATGTGGTTAATATTCTAAGGAGGGTATTGAGCCATTATGAGGTGTCCTATGTATCCTGGTTATTGCAGGAGTCAAAAACCACATAGTTCGTTAATCTTGTGCAGTTTAGCATCATGTAGAGAGGAAATATCTGTGGGTACTGAGACACCAAATGTTTGAGTTCAGGTCATAGAGAGACATTTTACATATACTGGTTATGGTAGGAATAATAGTCATCATAGTTCAATCATAACCTTGGGAATGGCCCTGAGGTATATACCATTATTTAAGGGGTGTTCGTTCCATGATACTCTTTGGGGCTTAAATACTAGGATCACACTCATTAGTTGAAATTCATTGTACCTAATGAGGGGTCCATTCTATCTCACTAAGACCACATGAGTTTTTTCCGGTGTGAGCAAAAGTGGGGAGTAGATGACCAGTCTCATGGAATTAATATACGAGACTTGTGTACTGAGAAATTCCTTTGGGTTTTTGGTATAGAGCTCAGGCCTTGGGAAGGAATATTATGTATCCTAACTATGGTAGGAATTAGACTCATTATAGTTCGTTTTTTCCATGACATACTGATAGGATAGGAATGATGATCACACTCATGGACATTACGATAGTCCTCAAGGTTTCATGAATGCTAAGGTATTACACCAAGATGAATTATCTATTGATCAGGGACATACTATATGATATCAGTAGCTGGGGATTACAGAAAAAGTCTACCCTCATAACGATAGGGTGTATTGTGTAGATGACATGATCAAAGAAACCCCCTTATCCCATATGATCCATGCTCATTGTGAGAAAAAAGGCTTAACAGGTGTCAAATCCATTACCTTGGGTAAGGAGCATAGATATTGGGATTTCCCTGGATGGTCAATGTAGAACATGAACCTTAAAGGGGTGACCTACATATCTTAAATATGGAAAGAATCAGAGTTGTCACAATTCCCCTTATATTGGGGATTACACACAAAGTATTCCCTATTGATTGGGGGTTACACTATGTGGTTCCCCAATTCCTTTCCTAGAGGGTTCCACATGGACCAGTTGTCTTGTTATAGAATAAATCTCATGACCTTGTTGGCTTGTTTTGGAATCTATTGCAATATCTCTCTTAACAGATATGAGGGTTGTTTCAATATTCAATGTGACTTTGTACGAAGGATGTCATGTATCATGGATAACATCCTTGCAGGTCATCGTGAGACCTGACAATCATGTATGGAGGGTGTCATAGGTCTCTCCTCGCTTTCCCAAAGGGTGTCGCGAGAAATTGGGTGTCATGCCCGGATGTAACAATAAGACTTGACTGATATGACCGAATTCCATTGAATGAGTCAAGAAATGCATTTGAAGGATTTCTCAATGCTCAAGTGATAAACTTTGAAGGCTTTGTGAGACCAAAGTGGTGTTCCTAGGGGGAAGGTGTGACATTCTTCAAAATTTTTGGAGGATCATTCAAGTCCTGAGTAGCATGCTGATGGAATGTAACGAGATCTAGGGGATATGTCCAAACACTATCACGTGACCTTTTATGACTCATTCATAGTGCATGACGTTTAGTGAGAAAATATATAGTTTAAGTCTTACACATTTTATTTTATTAATGACCTTGTATTGTGAGTTCCTTATGTTTTTTCAGTATCACATTAATTTGATTCTCATGTGATCTGGAAGACATGTGGTATGTTCTTCACATTCCTTGCCTACAACCCTTCATGTGATCTATGAAAGATCAAAAAATGTTCCTTATGCAGGGAACATGAATTTTATAGTATTTCAATAATATATTACTATATGGGACAATTTCTAGTCCTGAGATCTACTTCTCTGATATGTCTTCTCTAGCATGGGAGTTCAGAGGCTAAGATTCGAATCGTCCATAGTTCAACTATCCAATCCTTTTTTCATGTTGGGGTGGGAAATATATAGGTATCTCCACCCTAATTTTTTGGAACTTTTCACATCATATCTAGAGTACATCGAAGATGGAGTCGATTAATGGGGATGGAACCATTATGCTTCTTGAGTCTTTATCTATGGTTGTTCTGAGGGCTTCACCTGATTTTCATTGATCAAAAGTCTCTTCCGTCAATGCCTATTTTATCAGATTATTTCCAATTGATGAAAACATTCTTGATCACAAGGGTATTTAAAAGGACTATTCATCTTGTCCAACGGACCTGCCTAAGGTCCTTCACAAGAGATTGATTCCTTGTCTTAAATACTTCTTTGGGAATGGTTGGCTTGTCAAGGCATCTTTGCAATAGCTTGTTCACTTTACAAGAGGTATTGTGGGGCCACCCTGTGGACTTCCTATCATGTCGCATGTCTTTTAGTGACCATGAGATCCCTAGTCTCATCCATTTTAACCCCTTTGTTTTATTTTAAAATTTATTGGATTATGCGAGTTTTCATAAGGAATGTAAAGGACATTTACATTATTTTTTTATGATTCATCACATGACGAATATGGGTCATATTGGGTTGTTCGACCATGTCATGAAAAAATAATGTTTTCCCATAATGATGAAGAGGAATCATAGAGTCACATATTCATACCCAAGGAATTCCATGAAGCAAGGCCACAAAACCACAAGGCTTTAACGAGATAAGGCAGACATGTCACCAAGGTCTTCTATTGTCTTATGGGTCACCATGGTACATCACATGTCTCTCAATGACCACAAGTACCTCTCTCTTCATCCCATTTATCTCATTTTTTTATTTTATAAAGGTTCAGTGGTCTTGTGAGTTTTCTTGGTTATCATAATGGAGTTTTATTCTTCCCAACGATGATATAGAGCATGTGGGTTCCTATCATGAGTGTAGAGACCTGAAGCTTTATGTACATGGACATTACAATACTTTTTCGGAATACTTAGAACATAACAAAAATACACACACAAGGATCATAATAGTTTAGTGTCTTTGGAAACTCAGAATATAATCTTCTAATCGTGGTGAATGATCTTCAACATCTCCCATAAAGATCATCCCTTTTTTTTACCTAAAATAGTTCTTTATATCCTGGGGAAAAGAAAACATAAAAGGGTGAGCATAAATGCTTAGTAAGGGTAAACAAAATAAATATCAATCACATCATATTAATAAGAACATAACATTTTGGAAATCTTAACCTGCAAAAGAGAGCATAATTTCATAACATGGGGTAAATCATAGTAGTGAAATGAAATCCCAATAATCATAACATAAAACATAAAACTTAGTGGCATACACATATAATCATAGAGAATCATATCTTATTAGTCAAGACTCATTTCCAAGACTATCTTAGTGGACAAAGTCCATTTCTGAACCGAGTCACCCTCGTTTCAGTCCTGTTTCACTGAACCGGTATAACCTACCATTCTAGCCATGTCTATCTCATGAGATATAAAATATTTACCCAATTCACTGGAGGGAGATATAGGTCCCACCCATCTCATAATGATACCATTATTATGTGTGCCACAAAATCATAAATCATAAATCATTTCATAACCCATGTAATAAAAATGGGAATCTTAAACATCGTGACATCATAAAACAATTCGTATAAGATAAAGGAATTCATAAATATATTTCCATCACAACATAATCAAATCCATGTAATAATATGGATAGAAACAGAAACTTATATTATCTTAGATGAAAAATAATTTTGATAAAACACTTGAAATCCATTCTTGAGGAAAATATCCTTTCTACTTCAAAAACACTTTTCCTTTCTTAAAATGTCATACAATTATAAACTAAAAGAAGTTGATTAAAAATAAACATGAAAACTTGTAAAGTAATCTTCTTGGAAATAATGTTTTAAAAATCCATTCATGCCGTATAAGTTAAAAATAACATTCTCCTCGTACTTTTTTCGGAAAAGTCAAAAAGTACCTTATATGGTAACCAAAGGAAAGATGCCATTCATACAATGTGGTAAAAAGTCAATAATGGGTAAAAATGACTTTAAAAATACATGGAAGAATGGTAAACATTTAATGAAAGCATTTTTAGAAATAATGGTCATGGATGATAAACATAACCCCAGTAAATACTTACGTATAAGCAATCTCGGATAAAAATGAGATTGTGATATTTTCCCATACCTTATGTCTGATATGCTTTGTACGTATCCGAAACTCCTGTATAATGATTTAAATAATTTCATTAACTTATTACAGAATCATATTCATGGTTATGATATCATATATGGTTCACTTATCACTTTATATTACCCGTTCTTTTGTAAATTCCATGTTAAAGTTGTGTTTTGGGTAAAATCGTTTCATTTATCGTTGGTGTTTGGACTTGTTGTTCATGAAATTATTATTACTTATATCATGATTTACTTACTTCCAGAATATAAAACATGATTTATATATCATATATATTCAGTATATATATATATATAATAGATAGATAAATGAAATGAAACACACCATTCATGGAGACGGTAGTCCGTATGTACGCATGAACGTTATTTTCCATTCCTTATTGTCTTGAATGGAAGTAAGTAGATGACATACATATATATATATACATAAATCCAGTAGATTTAACATGTCATATATTTCATTATTATTCATTATATATACTTTATAATCATTCATGAATGGTTAATGTGGAGAATGAATCTCATCGCGTCGTGGAGACGGTAGTCCGTACGTACGCACAAGTGATGATATCGTTCTCATGATCGTGGAGTTGTATTGGAGTGTATGTATACTATTACATAATTAATATCACTATAAAATAGTCATATATAGTCATTATTTACACCATTATACCCATCCAAGTAAGGTGGTGGTGGAAAAAAGATTACACCACGACATGGAGACAGTATTCTGTACGTACGCACGTGCGGTGATTTCGTTTTCCGTAGGATGGATAGATGGTGAAATAGGGTTGTTTCATACTTATAATAACATATAAGTATATTATTGATACTGATTTTATTACATAATAATGAAATAACCTAATAATAAGAAGTGGAAGAAGAAATAAAGTTGAAAGAATCGGTAACGGACATTACCTCTTCTTTGAAGTGCTTCTTTGAGACCTCCTTTTAGGGAAATAAAATAGGTCTTTGAAGAAGACCAGAACCACTAGGATGTTTCTAGGGAATTGGAAAGGAGAACATGGTAGGGGTTGGCCGAGTTTTAAGGCTCAATGTGGTGTGAGGAAGAGGGGGAGGAGGTTCCCTTTTATAAGGGAGGAGAGAGGCTCCTTTGGAAAACTAAAAATATTATTTTATTATAAAGTCATATTCCGTTTTAAATAGCTCCAAATTGATTTATTTTGAAGCTAAGGTTTGGAGGGGTCGAAATTCTATCATATAATAGAATTTAGACAAGTTTAGGTTCCTATTTTAACCTTATCATTTAGATTTAACATTAAGGTAAATAATTTTACTTTTATTGTGTCTTCTTGTGTTCTTACATTATAAGGTTAATAAACATACTATAACAAGCCAAACGAACCCCAAGTTGTTTATTATTAATATATATAACCCTATATAAGTCATTTGGACGAACCGTAGAGTTTTAGTAGTAAAATAACAATTAATAATATAATATTTGTTTTAAAAACTATTTTATGTCAATTTTGACACTAATTAGTATTTGATTTTTTTCAAAATCATAACAGAATTATTAGTTCTAAAAAGTTAATTAAATCAATACTAACATGTCATATTAACCTATAAAATTAGTGTAATTCATAAAAAGTTTCAAATTATATTTATTTGGTCATTTATAACATCAATTATGTCAATATTTCATTAATAAGATAATTACTGCATCATCATTGTGTCATATATAAATTACATTATATAATGTATTAAAATTAAAAATAAAATATCATTATGTTTGAAATCTTTTTATCTTTCTAATGAATATTTATATTCGAATTTATCTTATGTATAACCCCATATTAAAAATGATTTACTTATTAAACTTTTATTTTAACTATTTTAACCCATCTTTAATTAAATTAATAATAAATGTCCTAATCTAATCCAAGTGGGCCTAAATAATCATATTTTATTCCTAAGGTTGTTTTTGGTCTAATTACACTTATCCAATAGAATTAGGAAATGTTTTGGGGTAATAATAATAACATTTTTACCCTTAATTACCCTATTTACTTTTAACCGTGGTAAAAAAAGTAAAAAGTTACTATTTACCAAAAATTATTTTCATCTCATTGAACCACATTTTACTTACTGACATCAACCATGTCTCTCATATTTTTGAAATTCCACTCACAGAAGCAGTAAAATTAAGTTTTATGAAAAATTCATTTTTTTAACTACCACTTAGTGGTTTCACTATTCATCAAAAAAATGAAAATTTCCAGAAAAATACCAAAAATTAGGCCTAAGATATATTTGATATTATGAACTCAAAAATGATGTCTATTTTACCAAGTTCAAGACATATCAGTAGCATTAATAAATTTAAAAATTAATTCCCGTCATCAAAACAAATAGCGTGTTCTTAAGAGATAATAACTATCAAAAGATTGACACTTGTTTATGTCTTGTTTAAATGTAGAATTACATCCAATGACCAAGATTGTATTAAATTGTAAAAATATATTCTAAATATACTTTAAAACCACTCAAATTAATAATTTATCACTATTAATTATTTCGATTAAAAAAGTTGTTTTTAATTAAAATTTAGTAATTTTCATTATTCATCAGAATATGAAAGTTATCCGAAAAGTACCAAAATTTCACCTTAGGCTAAATTCGATACTCCGAATACAAAAATGAAGTCCATTTTGAGAGATAAAATTTCTAAAATTGTAAAAGGTGGTTATTACTATTCATAACGGCTAGTTTTAATAATATTTTATTAACATATCGTTGTTTAGTGAAACTCGGTATTGCGTACTACACACGCTATCGAGGAAGTTCGTGATTGCATGTAATGAAAGGAAAGTCAAGGATTCGTGTTGTGCAAGCTCCTTTTGGTGTAGCGTATAACACAAGACATTAATGAAATTAAAAAGAATATTTTTCATAAAATCTCGGGGTGTTACATTCTACCCCCCTTAAAATGAATTTCACCATTGAAATTCGTCGGGGTTATAAATCTTTTACTATTCATATAAACCCACATCGTAAAAAGGAATACTGAAACTTAATTTTAAAAACTAAAGTATGAAACGTAATGATTACCCAATGTAACTCATCACTGGGTTTTCACGTAGGAGAATATAGGTGAAAATATGAATATGGAAGAAAAATCTAACCATCAAGTTACGATGGAGAGTGGTAGAGAACATGGCTATGAAAAATCAATCGATCATAAAGCCATATATTTGTGATGATCTAAGGTACCATCTGATTTATCGGATATAAGGGCACTATGACAACATTTTTGGTTTTCAAGATCATTTCCCTAATGTTGTAGAAATTAGAATTAGAAGAAATACTTTCGTGATTTTGGTATAGTCTCACCATTGGTCGTTCTTTAGACAATTTCTACTTCATCTTTTAAAGAAATGAAGTTGAATTTGTCATCTGTGAAATGTTAGTAGATCATGTGATAGAATGATGGGTCATTCCATCTGTCTAAAAAAAGGTTATAAAAATCATCAAAAATACATAAGTCCATCTATAGTGAGATTAATCATATATGGTTCCTAAAATGGACTTATAATTCATATATCATACTGCTAAATATAATAAAACTAGTTTATACTAAACAGGGACTTCCTGTAGGCCAGTGGTAGGCGATAAAGGTCAGTCGTACTTCGGTTGTGGGTTCGATTCCCACGACCTTTTCTGATGCGATGGGCTGTCGCCCGTCCTGCAGGTTGTCCTTTTTCTAAAACTGTATTACTATAACATCCCAGAAATAATATCGAAAAAACTTCTATCCTTAAACAATACTAACTTATGTCCAACATAATCCATTCTAATATTTTGGCTTATCCATAATACCGCAGTCCACTCTCATAATATAGTGAAAATGATTACCAGAGATTTAATACCATCGTTGATCCCCATATATCATATGATATGTCTTGTTGGTCACATTCCAAACATTCAAAGGCCTTAATCATGTATTCTCTTAAATACCCATTGAACCTTAGTAAAAACATGAATGCAGTTAAAAGTTAACACATTCCACATACCAAAATCCTCAAAATTTTATATACTAAAACTATGATATCACTTAGTCTTTATATCAGTCATGAGCTCATTAATACTATCAAACATTTAATTTTCTACTTATCCCTTCATTATGCGCATATCATCTACATTCCAAAAATATCTGAATAACCTTTCATGGATAGTGGTATCATTAATCATACACTTTCAAAACTCAAGGAAAGACAACAGTGTAACAATCCTTAGATGTCTCTTTATTCCATAGTACCATGAGATTACTTATACAAAATTACACATGATAAACATGTAATCATTCCACTACATTCTTAAACCATTGACCGAGCTTCAACAATTCTTTCATCTCACATATCATTTGTAGTCTCTTCAACATCATCAACATAAATACTACCCATACGACCATACTGATTCTCTTCATGAGACTTTCTCTTAGGGCATTGGTTTGCATAATGCCCATAAATTCCACATTTAAAACATTTAACAGTTATTGATGTCGTAGCAATATCATTATCCTCATCCCTGGTGTTAACTGAACCTTTTCCTTTGCACTTACTGGCTTTGTGTCCTTCTTTTCCACACCCAAAGCATCTTCCAGTTCCTTTGAAAGATTCTCCATGATGCCTCTTCCCACATGATCTGCATAGGGGAAATTGAACTTTCTTTCCTCTATGATCGTCATGAAACTCCATCTTTCTCTTATTAGCCGAGTCAGGAAACTTACCAAATTTTACTTTATTGATCATATTATGAGATTGCTGATTCGGAATAATAATGATGTTTGGACTTCCAAATCCCATTTCATTTGGTTGCTCATGAAGAATATCATTCCATTTTCCATCATATCCTCCATTATCGTGAATCATCTTGTTTCCAGCAATTTTCTTAAACCCAAAAAGAATAGTGTGAGAGGAAAAATCATAATAAGTGGGGAGTAACTTCAATATCTAACATCTTTGGTTTAATCTAATATTGTTACCATAGTTCTAGGACTATATCCTATACGTATACTTATCCTAAGGGACATCCCTAGACATACCTTAGAAATATATCTAGGGATCTCACTAATGTTCTCGCATCCTAGTTTCCAAAGGTTGACTAAACCTTTCCTATGATACCAACTGTAGAGACCCGAAGCTTGACGTACATGGAAATTACATTACTTTTGTAGAATACTTAGTACATAACAAAAACACACACACAAGGATCATAATAGTTTAGTGTCTTTGGAAACTCGGAATATAATCTTCTAATCGTGGTGAATGATCTTCAACATCTACCATAAAGATCTTCCCTTTTTTTACCTAAAACCTTTCTTTATATCCTGGGGAAAAGAAAACATAAAAGGGTGAGCTCAAATGCTCAGTAAGGGTAAACAAAATAAATATCAATCACATCATATTCACAAGAACATAACATTTTGGAAATATTAACCTGCAAAAGAGAGCCTAATTTCATAACATGGGGTAAATCATAGCAGTGAAATGAAATCCCAATAATCATAACATAAAACATGAAACTTAGTGGCATACACACATAATCATATAGAATCATATCTTATTAGTCAAGACTCATTTCCAAGACTATCTTAGTGGACAAAGTCCATTTCTGATCGGAGTAACCCTCGTTTCAGGCCCGTTTCACTGAACCAGTATAACCCACCATTCCAGCCATGTCTATCTCATGAGATATAAAATATTTACCCAATGCATTGGAGGGAGATATAGTTCCCACCCATCTCATAATGATACCATTATTATGTGTGCCACAAAATCATAAATCATACATCATTTCATAACCCATGTAATAAAAATGGGAATCTTAAACATCGTGACATCATTAAACAATTCATATAAGATAAAGGAATTCATAAAAATATTTCCATCACAACATAATCAAATCCATGTAATAATAGGGATAGAAACATAACCTTATATTTTCTTATATGGAAAATAATTTTGATAAAACACTTGAACTCCATTCTTGAGGAAAATAGCCTTTCTACTTCAAAAACACTTTTCCTTTCTTAACGTGTCATACAATTCTAAACTAAAAGAAGTTGATTAAAAATAAACTTGAAAACTTGTAAAGTAAGCTTCTTGGAAATAATGTTTTAAAAATACCTTCATGTCGTATAAGTTAAAAATAACATTCTCCTCATACTTTTGTCGGAAAAGTCAAAAAGTACCTTATATGGTAACTAAAGGAATGATTCCATTCATACAACGTGGTAAAAACTCAATAAATGGTAAAAATGACTTTAAACATCCATGGAAGAATGGTAAACATTTTATGAAATCATTTTTAGAAAACATGGTCATGGATGATAAACGTAACCCCAGTAAATTCTTACGTATAAGCAATCTCAGATAAAAACGAGATTATGATATTTTCCCTTACCTTATGTCCGATATGCTTTGTACCTATCCGACCCTCCTGTATAACGATTTAAATAATGTCATTAACTTATTACAGAATCATATTCATTGTTATGATATCATATATGGTTCACTTATGACTTTATATTACCCGTTCTTTTGTAAATTCCATGTTAAAGTCGCGTTTTGGGTAAAATCGTTTCATTTATCGTAGGTGTTTGGACTTGTTGTTCTTGACATTATTATAACTTATATCATGATTTACTTAATTCCATAATATAAAACATGATTTATATATCATATATATTCAGTATATATATATATAATAGATAGATAAATAAAATGAAATACACCGTTCATGGAGACGGTAGTCCGTACGTACGCATGAACGATGTTTTCCTTTCCTTATTGTCTTGAATGGAAGTAAGTAGATGACATAAATATATATATATATATATACATAAATCCAGTAGATTTAAAATGTCATATATTTCATTATTATTCATTATATATACTTTATAATCATTCATGAATGGTTAATGTGGAGAATGAATCTCATCGCGTCGAGGAGACGGTAGTCCGTACGTACGCACGAGCGATGATATCGTTCTCAAGATCGTGGAATTGTATTGGAGTGTATGTATACTATTACAGAATTAATATCACTTTATAATAGTCATATATAGTCATTATTTACACCATTATACCCATCCAAGTATGGTGGTGGTGGAAAATAGATTACACCACGGCGTGGAGACGGTATTCCGTACGTACACACGCGCGGTGATTTCGTTTTCCGTAGGATGGATAGATGGTGAAATAGGGTTATTTCATACATATAATAACATATCAGTATATGAGTGATACTGATGTTATTACTTAATAACCAAACAACCTAAGAATAATAAGTGGAAGAAGAAATAAAGTTGAAAGAACCGGTAACAGACATTACCTCTTCTTTGAAGTCCTTCTTTGAGACCTTCTTTTAGGGCACTAAAATAGGTCTTTGAAGAATAACAGAACCTCTAGGATGTTTCTAGGGAATTGGAGAGGATAAATTGGCAGGGGTTGGACGAGCTTGAAGGCTCAAAGTGGTGTGAGGAAGAGGGGGAGGAGGTGCCCTTTTATAAGGGAGGAGAGGGGCTCCTTTGGAAAACTAAAAATAATATTTTATTATAAAGTCATATTCGGTTTTATATAGCTCCCAATTGATTTATTTCTAAGCTAAGGTGGGTATGGGTCTAAATCCTCTAATCCAATAGAATTTGGACAAGTTTAGGTTCCTATTTTAACCTTATCATTTAGATTTAACATTAAGGTAAATAATTTTACTTTTACCGTGTCTTCTTGTGTTCTTACACTATAAGGTTAATAAACTTACTATAACAAGCCAAACGGACCCCAAGTTGTTTATTATTAATATATATAACCTTATCTAAGTCATTTGGCCGATCCTTATATTTTTAGTAATAATATAACAATTAATAATATAATAGTTTTTTTAAAACTATTTTATGTCAATTTTGACACTATTTAGTAATTGATTTGTTTGAAAATCATAACAGAATTATTAGTTTGAAAGAAGTTAATTATATCAATAATAACATGTCATATTAACCTATAAAATTAGTGTAACTTATAAAATGTCTCAAATTATATTTATTTGGGCATTTATAACATCAATTATGTCAATATTTCATTAATAAGATAATTACTGCAACATCGTTGTGTCATAAATAAATTAAATTATTTAATGTCTAAAAATTACAAATAAAATACCGTTACGTAGGAAATATTTTTAGATTTCTAATGAATATTTATATTCGAATTTATCTTATGTATAATTCCATATTAAAAATGATTTACTTATTAAACTTTTATTTTAACTATTTTAACCCTTCTTTAATTAAATTAATAATAAATGTCCTAATCTAATCCAAGTGGGCCTAAATGATCATAGTTTATTCCTAAGGTTGTTTTTGGTCGAATTACACTTATCCAATAGAATTAGGACATGTGTTGGGGTAATAATAATAATATTTTTACCCTTAATTACCCAATTTACTTTTAACCGTGGTAAAAAAAGTAAAAAGTTACTATTCACAAAAAATTATTTTCTTCTCATTGAACCACATTTTACTTACTGACATCAACTGTGTCTCTCGGATTTTTGAAATTCCACTCACAGAAGTGGTAAAATTATGTTTTATGAAAAATTCATTTTTTTTAACTACCACTTAGTGGTTTCACTATTCATCAAAAAAATGAAAGTTTCCAGAAAAATACCAAAAATTAGGCCTAAGCTATATTTGATATTATGAACTCAAAAATGATGCCTATTTTACCAAATTCCAAACATATCAGTTTCATTAATTAATTTAAAAATTAATTCCCGTCATCAAAACAAATAGCGTGTTCTTAAGAGATAATAACTATCAAAAGATTGACACTTGTTTATGTCTGGTTTAAATATAGAATTACATCCAATGACCAACATTGTATTAAATTGTAAAAATATATTCTAAATATACTTTAATACCACTCAAATTAATAATTTATCACTATTAATTATTTCGATAAAAAAGATGTTTTTAATTTAAATTTAGTAATTTTCACTATTCATCAGAATGTGAAAGTTATCCGAAAAGTACCAAAATTTCATCTTAGGATAAATTTGATACTCCGAATCCAAAAATGAAGTCCATTTTGAGAGATAAAATTTATAAAATTTTAAAAGGTCGTTATTACTATTCATAACGGCTAGTTTTCATAATATTTTAATAGCATATCGTTGTTTAGTGAAACTCGGTATTGCGTACTACACACGCTATCGAGGAAGGTCGTGATTGCGTGTAATGAAAGGAAAGTCAAGGATGCGTGTTGTGCAATATCCTTTTGGTGCAGCGTACAACACAAGAGATTAATGAAATTAAAAAGAATATTTTTCATAAAATCTCGGGGTGTTACAATGAGGTTTCTCCCCCATTCGATATTATTCCTCTTTTTTCATAGAATAATTTTAGATGATTTGTGAGGAACATACCAATAAAAAAACATGCATCATGGGTGAACTCATTGGGTAATTTATATAGCCTTCACAATAGTGTGATATTTTATTTAAGGGGAGTCCAGGTGTTCTTTATAGGTTTTATGCTACACGTGACCATGAAATTTTCACATGATCGTGAGTCCCTTGGAGGCTCATGCGATCCATATGTGTTGACCCCATTGCTTCTATGGTGAAGGTAATAACCCTATTTAAGTATTTCATCCTTTAGGATTTTTGATGCCTCTTATTTAGCAGGAATCAACAAATTCCCCCGCCCCCTCTGGAACAAAGTATGCAGGGATAAGGGACCAGTTATAAGGAAAACTAATGCCCACCTAAGAATATGGTGGTGATACAAACCTCTTATCCAATGTGAAATTTTTTCTATTGGGTTCCATTTTTTATTCCCTGAAATGTCTGATATTTGGGTGTGGAGGTGGAGGAAAATTCATTATGCTGATCACCCCTTCTCTAGGGAACCCTTGTATTTTACTCCATTGTGTACCTTTGTTACAAGACCGTACTGAAAATCACGATCAAAAGCCTAATTCTTGAGCCTGCACTATAATTCCATCATTTTAATGATTTTATAATGGAATATTTTTTACATAGATTCCCATCAAATCTAACCATGAATAATACTTCGGTAACCTCTCAAACATCGGATATAGGGATTGTGGTTGTCTTGAGGACTTCACGAGAGCCGTTTACCTGATCACTCGATTTCTTTTGAATCATTTGACCACGTTATGGTCATGTTATCTTGCGTATACATGGTTTTCATGTGGTTCATGCTATTAACTATGGGGCCTATGTGACCTGCGAGTCCTATAGAGGTCAGGCGCTCCGTGAACTTCTTATATCGTTCACAGACCCCTTTCCAAGTTGTGTGATGGGGCTTCCATCACTTTTCTTAATATTTCTTTGACAATAATTATTTTTTTCAACTAACTTATTCCTGTTACTTATTTTCATATATATTATAGTCCTTATCAATATGCTCAAAAGTTTTTGAAGAGGGACGAAAGATCGCCAATTGCACACCATGATGTTATGGTGGAAAGAATATATCCTTATTATCACCATTTGGTCATATTTTTTCCACTGGATCTGTTGAAGTTTATCAAATTGAGAATATCAAACTATAACCTTTCAGAAATATTAATCCATTATAGATTTATTATCACTAATGATTCTCCAATTCCTCCTCTAAATTCATCATCCACACACACATCATGGATCTGGAGGGCCCAGAACACTCTCTGAGCAAAATTTTCCCTAGGGGGCACTTTCTCTCTAAAGGGGACAATCAGGATGGACTCCTACTGAAATTTATGCCCATATAATTTGATGGCATAAACATTACATATAATAAGGACATCTATATGCACCATTCAATAATACAACAGTCCACCTCTAATTAGACATTTAAAGGGATCTCTAGCTGGGTCTTCTGATTGTGGGGTAGCTCTATACTGGACTAGTGATAACCCTTATGGGTTCAATATATTATCATTGAATTTCCTAGGGAGTTTAAGTAAATTGGGAAGTTGTGAGGTCATCTGGATATCGCAGACATTGTCCTATTATAACATGAATCTAATGGTGGATCTACATAGCCCTTAGATCCAAAATATGAACACATTCTATCTTACACATGATGAGGTTTGCATCATTATTTGGGACATGGAACAAATCTATTGTGTACCTACACATAGTGGTATCCACAAATAACTCTTTCCTCCTCAATTTGGTTAGAATGACGTGAGGATGACTCATCCTTTAAATAATGAGTTAATTAAGCTGGAAGAGAAGAACCAGGTGGATATCCCTTTCAAAACATGGAACATGTACTTCATTAAGAAGACTAGTAATGAGTTAGAGGTATGGAAACTGAAGGCCTTTTTCCAGACGGATTCCCATAGTGCACCGAGTTCTTATTAGCCTATAGTTGAGGGAAATAAGTTTATAGATTATGGATTGGATAATTTTCCTGGAATTTATTGGATTGTCCAACTTGCTAGTATCTTCACCATGTACCTAAGTTGGAAGTTACATATGAGGAAAGAGAAAGGTGGAGTCAGGATACCCACTTTTATGATGGAAACTATGATGTCTGGGGGGAGCGTGTTGGGCTGGCACTCCATGTGTTAGAAAATACGAACCACCTATTGTACCATGTTTATAAGGTAGAGGCCCCTTACAAGATCTCGAGCCCCCTCCATGTATTATGGGGTTGGTTAGAGGCTCATATTGGTTGTTTAAAGTACCTAAACATTCAGGAAATACCTGATATCGACTTCGAACCATATTTTCAATTCATTAATGGGGTAAGACCAAAAATATTTAACGATTGAGATATCCGGGATTATATAAAATTTAATGAACAAATATTATTCGGTATGTATATAACCATGCTGATAGGAATTATTTTTGACAATGATAAGGCTAGCATTGAAGAACATGATTATATGATGTCACTTTGTGAGGGGGTTCTTGTTACTTGTCTCTATAGGGACATTATTTTTGAGTGGTACAATCCATTACAGTTTATCCAAAAACAATTAAGCATCTAACCAAGGTTTCCTAGTTCTATTTATGTTAGAGATGAGGAACACCTGATGTATGATCACCAATTTTGGATGATGTTTGATAGAGAAGAAACTAGTGTGAAAATACAACTTCCCCCCAAGATGCAGTAATCAACATGTCCCAATGTTATGTATATATTTGGATCTCCTTATATCCCAATGGACAATTATTCTATTTGTTAAGTGAGTCATGCCAACCCCTGGTGGATGAATACCATCTAGAAATTAGTTGGCTTCAATAAGTTTTGAACCTCCAATATCGCCTAACAAAGAAATCAAATGTTTACCATTGTCGGTAGAGGGTTTTAACTCCATGGCTACAAGATATGAATTTGAATTAATGTTTCTTATCACTTCTCATTAATGGAAGGTCTAGAAGGTGAAGTATTATTAAGCTATTCTCTTGGGAATATTGGACCTCTCATAGGTCTATTTGGACGAGTTTTCCTGTAACATTGTGCCTCGTAGAATCACCTTTGAAGACCATCCTATGGAAGTGAGGGCCTTTCTACATGATATTGATGCAGTTTTGGTGAGTTCCATTGGTCAGATATTTTATTCTTAAAAATACACCAAATGGTTCTCCTAGGCATGCTTCAGATTACATTAGATGAATAGGGTTATCCTGTCATTGTGGAAGTGGTAAGTCTAGTCCTATTGTGAGTCTTAAGATTTCATGGTATGTTTTCAAATACATTAATTTATTTTATATGTGGAGAAGTAGGGGGAGGCAACTAAAGATCATTCATACCTAATTTCTAGTGAATTTAATCCCCATGGAATGGCCATGAGGGATGGATAAGTCGATGACCTGGTAAACGATGATGAAGGATCCCCAGGCCGAAAGGTTCAGATGAGGGCAGTGATTACCGCTCCTGAGGTGATGACTCTAGCTTTGAAACCTTATAGATACCATTCTTCATAAAGAAGAAATAAATTAAATGGAAAAAATCTATATTGTAATATAATTATCCATCGTAATCTTAAAAAATGGGGTATTCTATTTCCCAGTTTATCAGGGATTATCCTGGTAGTACCTTCACAATTTGCTGAAAACATCAAGGTCCCATTCATGCCCATTTATAAGAGCATGAGTCATTTTTTGAGGGGGCAGATAATCATTTAGTATCTTTGATAGATCCAGCACTACTAGACAAAACCATCATGAAGAAGATATGGTCGAGGGTATCATTCCACCACATTCGTTGCATGGGACATACATTTCAATGGTTTTGCCATCATATTCGGCTTGATTAAATGAATTTTTTAAGGCTGCTGATGTAGGTAGATATTCTTTCACTCTATTAGACCAAATGGAGGAGGATTTTTGAATATGGTATATCTTATTTCAAGGCCGGACCCTTTTGATTAATTTTTTCAGACCTCATGATATTATATTACAATCTTTCAGTCCTTAAGAGTGGATAAAGAAGTAGTTTTGTAAAAGAATTGTTTGAGGTACCATGAAGTCATTCATCACAATAAAAATCTTCATCTTATCCTATTGATGGGGTTGAAATAGTGGATTCTATCAGTGACACAATTTTAAAAGTTAGGCTTCTAACCGTAGTCACATCCACCGTAATTTGGTGATACAACATGATTTATCCTATAAACGACATAGTCTTGCACCCCTTACCATATCGTCTTCGTCAAACAGTTCATAGGATCTGGTGCCTGCCACTTTGAGATTTCCACTAAACTGGTCTACCAATGCAGAGGATAGTTTTATACCCACATCATCGAAGACTTGGGCACAACCTCCTCTCTGAGTGGTCTGGTTCTGGAAAATGTTCTCTTCCCCAATGTAAACTTAATATAACGTCCTGATTTCGTATCACTTTATCAATCAATGTGTTGATAGATGTGGATGTAGATCTGATTTTTACTATCCAAAACCTCATTTCATGAGTCAAAATATTGATCAGGTCATCTTTGATTCATGTTTCCCACCCTCATCTACGATGGATTTGATTATTCTTCTCTTTATTCTTGGGTAAAGGAGGCGATATTTTTGTAAGAATATAAGGGAGTCCTTGAATTGAGGGTAGAATATACTATGGAATCCTTTACACTAAATCAAAATTAGAGAACGATTATAAATAAATCTACCCAATGTGTGATGGAGGTTACTGCTCATTAGGATGCAATTAATGGTGAAAACATTCTAGCTAATCATCTTTAGACTAAAATCCATCATCATCAGAGAAAACTATCCTAGTTTCAGTATTCATTCTAGCCACATGAAAATACTATGCTGGAGAAGCAATGACTCCTGAACATGGAAGAGAAAGCCAGACATGACATCATTTCCAATGTAGATGAGCGAAAACGTGCAGTGGAGGTTGAGATTAAACCTGTCGATTAATTGCAATAATTTGTGGCCTTATTGGAGTGAATGATTTCTGGTCTCAAAGACTTATATGAGAATATTTTATAATGGATGGGAAGTTTTTAAATCTCATTTTAGCTCATGAATTCATGGGAGAGAATTTGACATGTGGAGATCCCTCCTTTTATATGGTATCAAGGAATTGGTATTCTGAACTTTATATGATATCATCCATTTTCCTTTTGTTCATGATGTGTATGATATTTTATTATTATGATATTACTTGATTCAAAAAATATACCCATCATTTCAATGAAGTCAATAAAATATGAATGTATAGATTTTATGACTTGTTTCTGGAAACATTCATGAATGACTACTAACATGGAATTCATTAATAATGAATCTATTACTATTATCTTGTAAAATATATGACCCATAGGGAGAATTGTGAATTATTTTCCAAAGCTGATAGTCTTGGTGAGCATAACACTATTTTTAGGGCCATATAGAGTTCCTTTCAATTATTTTCATAATGTGTTACCACTATCCTTTAGTTTATGTTCTTTTATCTTGGACCAAATTTTTTGTTAGTTTAAGGTGTTTTAATGCAGACATGTTTCCAATTTAGTTTAAGGTCATTTAGATTAGACATAATGTTGAATTAGTTTTGGGTATTTTATATTGGACCTGGTGATTCTTTATTTTAAGTTATTTTAGCTCAAAACTTCTATTACATTAGTTTGAGGTCTTTTTCTTGAACCATCTATCACTTTAGCTTATTTTATTTTAGATTGGACCCCCTATTTGATCATGGGATATGGTGCAGACATGCCTAGAAAAAACTAAAACACTATGAGGTGTCGGGTTATACCATTGTGCTTATAAGGCTTATTAATATCAAAATTCCCTTTTACAGAGAGACACATTTTGTTGATGGCTATAGATGCATGTGACAGATCTTTTGGAATGCATGCATAGTAAACAAAGGTTCCTTGATGACATGTATCTTTTCTAGGGGATATGGAAGATTTATTGAGTAAACATGGTTGAGGATAAAATATTTGGGAATCTTGGTCCACAAAGATTATTGGAGTGTGGGTGATTTAAATCATAACCTGGAAGTTTGAGTCTTATAATATTAGATAATGCAGACATGTTGGGAATGTCCCATGACATTATGAAATTCATGGGTCTTCCACGTTGTTTCTAATGCTCACAAGGATTGAAGCACTTTTCTAGTAATGAGAATATTCCTTTGGTTGGTGGGTCAAAACCCTTATGGTTCAGTATCATTCCATGATAAAGGTAATCTACTCTCCTTTCCTAGGGTAATGAATTTTTTTTGATGCCTCATAAATTTATATGAGGATGTTGGGAATAGTGGGAAGGATGTCATGGAAGGGTTCCAAAACCCTTGGGAAATTAGTTCTTAAATGATAAAGGTTGAGATCTATACCCTATGATTTCAAATAAAGTGGTGTGTTCCACAAAAGGATATAGAAGGAAGTGTCTTAGTCCATAATTAATAAATAGTAAAAACATGGTGACATAACATCGAGGATATCAAATCCACTTGGATAGTTTGTTGTGGGGGATTGAAAAAAATGACTCATAGCGCTCGATTCTAGAGAGTGATTTCGAAATATCATACATGGAGTATTTTAGACACACATAGGTGTTGAGTGATTCAGTGAAGATGTTAGGGTTAAAAAGTATTATAATTTCCTTTTTCAAAGTGGAAAAATTGGTTTACAATCCTAGGAACATATGTTGGGGCCATAGGCTTTTATACATAGTCACGAAAATGGTCCTTGAATTTGGATATCTTTTTCAATGTCCATGGATGGTTACGGTGATCTGAGATACCCCAACTCATTATGTCTGATATATGGAGAGTGTAAAATCCAATGAGGGTTTTAATAACCTAAAATTTGTGCCCCCGTCTAATGAACATATTCTCATGGAGTGGATATGTAAAAACCATTACTCAATATTTTTTCTAGTACAGGGGGGATATGGAGAATAGCTTGGATTTTACTACGGTTACTTGGAAGACCCTATTCACTTTATTCCTTTTTTATTTATGCCATAATTTTTTTTGGAAAAACTAAGAATGATGAATTTAGTGTGCGTGGACTTGAATTTTTCTTTGGTCACCCTTTGCAGGTTTTCCAACTAACTTGTTTGGTGTGTCTTTTGATAGCAGTTTAATGTCCTTCGAATTGGACCATTATAGGACAAAGTTTCAAGGGTATTTAGATTTGACAAATTAAATGTAGTTTATAGTCATGAATCAGATTCACCTAATATGGGAAATGTTACACAAGAGACTAATTAGGATTCATAGGGTCAGGAATACTTCACCATCCCTATGAGTGATAGGTTAAAGTGCTGTATATCAGGGATTGATGATTTTGATGTCGTTATTGATGATATGGGATAGTCATACTAGTAGTAGTTAAAATAAACTAAGGTATTGAGTTATTCCATAGTGATGTCAAGAATCACAATGATTGGAACATCCTTTGGTAGATTGAAGAACTTGGTTGATGTCCATATGTGCATATCCAGGAGCAATAGGCATGCATTCATTGTCCATCAAAGGAACTTTGAATCCAGATAACCTTTTCAGGGGCCATGGAATAATTTGGTGAACCAAGACACCTGAGGCATAAAGTGTGTGTTATGTATTGAGGTTATTTAAAATATATTGGAAGCACCCACTACTGGAATATAGAGGTATACAAGTGGAGGCATACCAACGGTTCAAAAAAAACATTAGTATATGGTATTCTTACCAATGGTTTCACTAAACCACAGGGAAAGGGTGGCATGTAGAAGATATTTACCAACAACGATAGCATATTACCAACGGTTCAAGTGAAATATTGGGAAAGGTAGCATATTAACAACGGTTTACTTAAACCAGTGGTAAATGAATTCTATAACTACCATTTTAATAAACCTTTGGTACTACTCAGTCCAGCTTGAAGGCTAAGGCTTTTCGGGTTTCTCTCTACGGCTCGGCGTAGAGAATCATTTTCTTGCACGCCTTTAGTTCTATTACCTGCTTCTCCTATTATCCCCCTTCCCCACATGGTCCACCTCCACATCTCCCCTCTTCCCTACTTCTCCTATGAACTCACATCCCTGCATCATTCACCATCGTGCCTCCTATCTTCCCCACATCTTTGATTCTCTACACACCCCACTTCTTCTAGGGTTAACCCACTTCTCCACATAGTTAACCACCTTGTTTTCCTACATTGATCATTGTATGCTCATCTCCTCACTTCTACACTTAACCAGCTTCACCGAATCATTTCCTCACACTTCCCAGCTTCACCACATCATATTCTGCGTTCATCTCGGCTTCTCCAATTCTCCGATTATGGGGTTTTTGATGTCTTGAGAGATTTTTAATTTGTTTAATTAAATTTTATTGTCAGTGTTGTATTTATATTTTCTATGAAATATTTTTTAATTTTTTATCTTCAAGGATCCTACCTCACTGTACAGACATCTATTTGAGAAAAATAAAACAATCAACCTTCCTTCATCATCAATAAGTCCATGGTCTAGAAGTCCATTCAAAATAAATTGAGGAGTTAATGATTTAAGGATAAGGGAATGCTCTTGTATCCTCAATTAGTCAAATATATTTATTCTAATATAGAGTTTGAATCTGGTGATATAAGGGAAACTAATCAAATAGTAGTAAGTGGATAAAACTAGGTGTTATCTTCAATAATCTAGGCTAAAATATTTAATGCATCTCATATCATAAAACATGAATATTAACAATATTTATATCTTTCTAATCACTCTAAGTGTGATTTTTTAATGCCTTTGAGATGTTGACAAGGAATAGGACTCCAATAAGACCAATTACCCAAGAGTTATATGTATATTTCTAATTTTTTTGAAGTTTATCTATTATCTATTTATTCCCATGAAAGTGTACTTCAACACTTTGAGGAATCTATATTTTTTCATTCTATATATGATTAAAATTGGTGTTTAAATAAGATTATTAGGTTATATAATGAGTAATATCACAAATCTATGATAACCCTCACCCATTTTTAATTCTCTACCTTACCCTAAATATAACTAATACGCATTTGATATTAAAGGTTATGTTCTTGAGGGGGGGATTTATTTTCATTTTGTGTTTTTTCTTGAATCTTAAAATTTATAGGCATATGAATGTTAATTGGAACCCATGTAAAATGGATTGGGTTAATAATAATAAACGGTTTATGAGATGTTTAATCCTAATAATAATCATGTTATACCAATGGAAAAAGTATATCTTAATCTATAAAATGATGGTATAGTTGAGTATTCTTTAGTTGAAAATGTAGTTTCTTTAGATGTTCCAGAACAAGATAGAGACATGGATGAAATTAGTGTAGATTCTAGGGGAACCGTTGATCAAGTTAGATATCCTTCTTTTGTGGTTTATTTTAGATATCCAAATTCTCCCACACAACTAACCTCCCAAAAAATACAAATTAATGATGAAGACCTTAAGTATAATGAGGTATAATTAAGTGATTTATTTTTAAGAAACAGCGTGGGAGGATCGTGACATAGTAGAGTATGAAATGAGTGGGAGATGTTTTGAAAATTCGTATTCTTTAAGACCTATAAATATAAGGATGTATAGACTAATTTCAAGAGAAGAGAATCCTATATAGATTCACTTCCCATATCTTCCTCATCTTCACCTCTTATTCCCATGAGAGTTTTTTTTCTTCCACTCTTTTACTAATGTGAGAATTATTTATGAGAGTTCTAAAAAATGAATCCTCATTTATCTAGGTAAAAATATTCTTAGGTTGAATTGGTTTTAGTATTGATGGTTGGGGATATTTTTATCCAACTTTATATTTATGAGTCTCTTAAGGTTATGTTTGTAACCATCCTACTCGAGGGTCCAAGTTATAAGTGGTGGAAGTATATTATTCAGACTAAGCCAGATAAGGACTATTCTTGGAAAATTTTGAAGGAATGGTTCAATTAGCATTATTTCATAATGAAGTTAAGGTACTGATGGCTATAGAATTCTCTAGCCTCTGGTAAAGAGATGAAATGTTGTTCGAGTACACAAATCATTTTATCCAGTTGGTTCCATACATTCTTAATATAGACATGGACGACTCCTTATTTGATTTTTGGTTTGAATAAAAGTCTTTGATCAGACTTTTCACTGGGTGTTTCTTCCATTGGACTCCACTACTATATAGTGTTTGTGAGATAAGCTATCAATGTTGACGCAAGATTAGTAGGATCACCAGAGTTATTTCATGTTTCCTCCATTCCTGGGTGTGGTGGAGGAATCTCCAATAAGGGAAAAAGGAAGTGTGCTATGTGAGACCTTATAATTGGTGGTTTAAAAATTATATATTTTTTCTCACTAGTTTCTTCTAGGATAAATTATTTGGTTTTATATCAGTGCCAAAAAGTGGTTCATAAGAATATTTCATGTTAGGAATCTAAGAAGTCATTCATACTTGTGGTCATTTGGTCCATCTGTAAAGATTTGATTGAGGTATTTCTTATACTAAAGGTATAGATAAATATATCACTTCAGAATAAACATTGAATCAACCACTTAAACATGATAAGTATGTAACAATTTTATGATTTTCCTTTGATTAAATTTTTTTCCTCTAGTTAACCTTTCAATTTCGAAGGGTTGTGTTTTGGTTTATTTATGATTTTTAGTGATATAGTTTTTAAATTTTTCAGTGTAGATCATGGATTCTGTCTTGGTGAAATAAGGATCTATTTTATATGGCTTCACACACAATATATTCTCATGTTTTTTTGTTTCTAGACTTTATTGAAATGAGTCTAAACAATGCGAAGATATTGGTTTAGATGAATTAATTTAGACTACAAGATGGATCCTTTGGGATACTGAATCAATTGAGGTGATTCATATATTTTTTATTATATTGGTTAATATCATTACTATCAAGTATGATATATTGGCAACACTGGTACGACTTTTACCATTGTGATCGAAAGTGATTCTCTACATTTGGTGTGATTGGAAATTTCGTTCCAATGTTACCTTTATACTGGTAAGTCTCTTATTCCCACATTCTTTTCATATGAATGATATTAGAACTTATATATCTTATTCTATGAAATTTATACCTCATATAGTAATAACTATATAAATATATATACATAATGATTTTTCTTCCAATATTTAAATTTTGATGTTAAACACCCGTTCACATGAAGTGCCAAAATCATCCACAAATGTATTATTTTGATGACACTTTCCTTTTACATTCCATTCTTCTGGATATGCTATATCTCTTTCCTTTATTTTAAAATTTCATATTTGGAGCCTGGAATTCTTCACATGTTGTGGATTTTATATAGATAATTTTCACCTTCTCTTTTACCTTTGGTAGATATAAATTTATATTATGCTCCCTAAACTTTTGATCATTATCCTTTGGATGAGTTTATATCTCCTTAAATTTGGTTTCAACTTCACTTCTAGTAATATCCTCTATTGTAACTCAATTTTGAGAGAGAAAACAACTTTAATAAATTCTTTCTCTATGACTATATATTTTCTGACTTGGTGGGTACTTTCATGAAGTAAGTAACTTTATTTCTTTCATCATGGTACCCATATGATTCTTGCTACTGGCTTCCCTATGTGTTTTTTGCTGCTTCATATGCTTCCATCATGGAAGCCTACTATGTGATTCCCTATTTTTCCTTATACTACCCTGCTTGCTACTGGCTGAAAGGAAGCCTTTTGTGTGTGCTGTGTGTGCAAGAAGGAAGGCTCTTGAAATATAACTCGTGTAAGATTTTTAATGCCTTTAATAAAAACCACATAAAATTGTAATTATTTCAAACATTTACTTACCATACTAACATAAGATGAAACCATTTTTAATTCATCTCTCTTATAAGTGGTTTCTTACAAGATTTCATTTGAAATACCTAATTTAATAGGTTGAATAGATATAAATATTGATTATTGAGCCTTCACCAATCCTTTTATATAAATATTAGAATTGGAGAAAATAATTCATTGGTAAGGAGGAATTTTTTTGATGAATTCAAATTAAGAGTCAATCATTCTCTTCAGCGAATGATTATCTGCTTTAAAAATAGAATTTTATTTCAAAATTTTCAACTAATTTACAAAAGTTATTAATTCCTCCAACAAATATATAGAATAATCTATTTGAACAGGATGATGATTTCTAAGTAGGTCACTTTTAGTATTCAACATCTGCATCATGCTTCAAAAAAAATGAAATGGGGATTTTGAGTTTCCAGCATCTCCATCTTGTGAAAAATGAAATTGGGAATTTGTATAAAACTCCTTTACTTCTGTTTCAAAAAATGATCCTATATTATTTTCATCAAAGATCTCTTCCCACTTTTGAAAAATTAAAAATTTCCTCAACATGAGATTCATTTGACTCATCTAACCTAGATCAATATCTCTTCTTAGTAGCACTCTTCAATCTGGTATATGTCAAATTTCACACTTCTAGTACTAAATTCTTTCCCTATGTACATGCATCACAGTACACACTACATAACCTATGTATATCCCTTCTGCACATCATAGTACATGACCAACTGAATTAGAAATAATGGTAGATTAATTTTGTGGAGTATCTAGTTCAATGATCTAGGACTTAAATTCAATAGATGGAGGAATAAAGCATCTGTTTATTCATAAAAAACTACTTATTTCTGAGTAATAAGCATTCAATATGAGTAGGAGGTGTTTATCCATCATTTAATATTAGAAACCAAATATATTCCACTTAATTTAAGTAACCAAATACATTTATATTCATTAAGTCCCAGGCCTGCAAGACATCCAACACATCCCACCATGTCCTGGTCATTTCTTCTCTGTTTACCCGCACTTCCAATCCCTCAATAACTACAGTTTTGTCTCATAATATTTTTTTTAAAATGATTATACTGGACCTAGATAAATTAGATATTAAGATAGAGGATATGGGTCAAACTATTATTTATTTAACTTCATAGGATTGATCAGTGTTCTGTGTTTTCTAGGAATTGCAAGTTTTAGGTGAATGTGTTTGTTTGAAGTGTTCTATGTAACTGTTCTGCGTTTTCTGGGAATTGAAAGTCACAGTGGGATTGCAGATTACTGTAATTGTTTTTCAATAATGGATTTGGGAATTTTAGAGTGTTACTGCATTGATTTGAGTTCGATTCAAGTTGTCAGGTGGTGTTCTTCTTTACAACTCAACAAAAAACTTATGGTGTGAGGGATGCATATGTTGGATGCATATGTAGTGAGTGGGTAGTGGGGGATGCATATGTTCTATTTTGTGTGTTGGATTCATATGTTGTGGGTGGGTAATGGGGAAGGCATATTCAGTGGGGGATCTAGGAATTGGGATTGATACATATTATATGTGTTTGACGCAGTGGAGGATGGAGTGTATTATTATGTTTTTCAATTATGAAGTTGCTGGTGTAGGGTAGGGGGATGCGGTGGGATATTGCAGGTGCAGGTAGGTTTAGGGTAGAGGGATGCCGTGGGAAGTTGCAGGTGTAGGCAGGTGCAGGCAGGTGCTGGGTAGGGTGATGCAGTGAGATGTTGAAGGTGTATGCAGGTGTAGGTAGTGGGATGCAAATTGTTGTTATGATAGAGGGGTCTATTCCAACGGTTCTAAAACCGTTGGTATCTATACCACTACAGTTCCATCTGAACTGATGGTAAAATAAATAAATTCCACCCAATTCCAACGGTTCAATGGGACCATTTCTAAATTAAATAAATTCCAGTATCCTATTTACCAACGTTTTTGTAAACGTTGGTATAAACCAATTCCAACAGTTCGGAATCACTACTAGAAAAACAGGTATTTTCGACGGGTCATTTGCGACGGGATCCCGTCGCAGATGGCATGTTGCGACATGGGCCCGTCGCAAATGGACCGTCACGGAAGATGGTGTCGTAACAACAATTATTTGTGACGGGCTCGTCGCTAAAGACATTATTTGCGACGAGGATCCTTCCCGTCGCAAATATTACTCCGTATATTTGTAAAAAAACTTTTAAAATAGTAATTGCGATGGGCCCGCCGCAAATAGTATTTGGGACGGGGCCCGTCGCAATTACTATATTTTAAAAAAAAATAAAAAACTATTAATAAATTATTTTAATGAATATAATAATAATACTATTTGCTACGGGCATAGTATCCTGTCGCAAATACTATAAAAAAAATAAAAAAAATAAATTATAAATAAATTATTTTAATTAATATAATAATAATCCAAATATAATTCAAAAATAAAAAATAATAAAATATTAATAAATGATTTTAATTAATATAATAATAGAATTATTATTCACAAATAAAAATAATAAATTATTAATAAATTATTTTAATTAATATAATAATAATAGAATTATAATTCAAAAATAAAAAATAATAGAATATTAATAAATGATTTAATTAATATAATAATATTAGAATTATAATTCATAAATAGAAAAAAAAAATTAATAAGTTATTTTAATTAATATAAAAATAATAGAATTATTTTACATTCAAATATTAAAATAATTCAAATATTACAAAAAAATATAATTAAATTATAATATTATAAAATTTTAATATATATATAAAATTTAATATTATAAAATATAAATAATATTATTATTCATATTAATATTGTTATTTCAAAATATAATATTATTATTATTTTATAATGAGACAGAAACTACGAATAGAAAAAAAATTAATATTTTGATATAACAAATTTATAACATAAAAACAAACTCTAATCTGAAGGACGAGGGAGGGGGAGGGGGGATCAGCAGATGCTGGTGGAGGAAACTCCATCCCTAAAGCATGAGTGAGTCGGTGCATGTACTCCATCTGCTCCTGCTGCTGCTGCTGCCACCGACTCATCTGCTCCTCGTATAGCTACTGCTTGCATCGACGCTCCTCCTCATGCTGCTGCTGCTGCTGACACATCTGCTCCTGCTCCTGTCGGAGACTCTCTATCAGTGCAGTCTGAGATCACAACTGATCCTCATACTGTGTAGCAGAATAAGATGCACGAGATCCTCTCGAGATGGACGCCAACATCGCAGCACTTCCATAATAATCTCTGGGAGTCAGTCGAGAGCTGATACCAACTACCTGGCCCTTCTCGAAGGCATACTGGGTGGCCGACATCCATGCCGCCTCATCAAACTGACGGCCAGTGGTCTGATCTGATGACTCGGCCTGACTCTCAGGCCGGGTCTGTGATGCTGCGGCCTCATATGACTCATGTAGTTGCAATTTAAAATTAAAATTGTGAATATATTATATGCAGTTAATTTTTAAACTTGAAAACAAATAATACTGACCACGATGTGATGCTGACGATCACCTCTGAGCTCCCCAGTAGCAGGATCACTATACATCCTCCGATATACGTCGTACTCCGTAATATCGGGGTGCTCGACAGCCTATAAGAATAAAAAATAAACTGTTAATATTTATAGTTATATAAAAAATTTATAAATAATGTACGTACAAGATTCTGTCTATGAGTACTGAAAGAACGACTCCCAGCTCGATGAGTCACCTCCTGTCTCCCCCGATTCTGCCTCCCCACTGATGATATCCTCTGAAAGGCACCACTCAACCAGTGCGCACATAATCCATCCCATACATGGGATGAAATGTACTTTGGTCGGTGTGCTCTACATGACTCGTCAAAATCTGACACTCATGCTTTCTTCGTGGCAGCTTTTCATAAATTGTGCAAAAACTGACGAAAGCGATCACGCATGGCCACCTCCCATGCCTCGTGGATGGAGTCACGCATGGTATCCTCGATCGGATACCATAAACCCTACAAATAAATCAAAATATAAAGTTAGAAATGAAATAATTTTCAAAATAAAAATTATTTATTTACGTACGTACCAACCAATGGCCGAACGTGGCCTGCAGCACATCAATGGGAATCTTCTCCCATGTGGTCGATGGCTGAGAGAAATAGTTGCGCAAAATAGCGCTACCCTGTCTGACTGCTATATGCAGAAAACTGTAAAAATAATAAACATTTATTATGTGAATAGATTAATGAAATCTTAGTCAAATCCACAGGTTATCACACATGTTATCACACCTCCGTGTGTGTGGATCAAACCCAAGACGTGGACGTTGCTCGGGGACGGGGTCAGGAATCATCAATTGTGCAAGACTACTCCCCCTCCGCGTACTCCCTGGAGCGCCTGCAGGCTGAGGGTCATCTGCTAGCAACTCATCCACATCGAAAGGCATGTCAGCATCCGCCAACTCACAAAATGTGTCGTCGTCCATCTGAAACAGAAAATGTTAATGTTGTTAGCAAATAATTGATAATTACTATTATATATAAATATATATATACAATGATTGTATATAACTACCATGGAATTCAACAGACCTCTTAATCCAATGGGTAGAAGTCTTTCCATTATAACATGACAATCATGACATTTTAATCCAGTAATATGACCATTCTTTACACATCTACCCAAATTGGAAGCACAACCATCTGGAAGTCTCAAATCTTCAATCTACTGACAAAATAATAAATGGTTTTCTTTAGACAGTGTATAAGCTGCTTTTGGTTTCAGTAACCTTTCTATTCTGACATTCTCAAACAGTTCCAGTTTTGGACGCCTACAAATTTGGGCAAGATCTAAACGTGCATTTACATTGTCTTTTCTCTTTCCTGGCATATCCAAAACTGTATGAAACAAATTATCAAAACAGTTCTTCTCAATATGCATGACATCCAACATGTGGCGGACCAACAAATCAGACCAATATGGTAAATCCCAAAATATGCTACGTTTAATCCAATTGTTTTCTTTCCCAAAACCAGAAATTTTCTATTGTTTTATTGTGGGACCAAAAGTGATTGGAGGTAATGAAAATACTCTTAATTTTAACTCCGAAACTGATAGCATTTTTGGAGGTCCATCCCTTTCAATTGTTCCCTTTCTGAAATGAGATCTGTTTCTGCGAAAAGGATGATCAGCTGGAAGAAATCTGTGATGACAGTCAAAATAACAAGGTTTCTTTCCATGAATGAGAATAAATGCTTTGTTCTCTCCCATAAAGTAAGGACATGATTTCTGACCATGTGTACTCCAGCCAGATAACATCCCAAAAGCTGGGAAGTTACTAATTTTCCACATCAATGATGCTCTCAGTATGAAATTCTGTTTCGTAGCAACATCATTTGTACTTACAACAGTACTCCATAATAAACTTAATTCATCAATAAATGGTTTCAAATAAACATCAATATTTTTCTTCGGATGTCCTGGAATTAGTAAAGTCAAAAAGATATATGGCTCCTTCATCAACATCCATGGAGGTAAATTGTATGGAGTTAAAAAAATAGGCCAACATGAATATTGACTACCATATGATCCGAACAGACATAAACCATCAGTGGAAAGGCCCGGTCAAGCATTTCTTGTTTCTAAAGCAAAGGATGGATGCACTCTATCAAAATGTTTCCATGAATCACCATCGGCTGGATGATTCAGGCTTTTATCGGTTGAAATATTCACTTTATGCCATGACATCATTGTCGCTGTATTCTTAGACATGAATAAACGCTGAAGTCTGGATGTAAGTGGAAAATATCTCAACTGTTTTACAGGAATCAAACCAGACATCCCATGTTGCCCTTCTTTATATCTCAACTGCTTCTAATTTTCTCATCTTGCAGCCAGGATATAATGCATCCTCAGCGGACCTCAACAACTCATAAAATTCAGACGGTGCTAACTCAGGATTTGAATCTATATCAGCCGGAGTTTCTGTGTGTTGAACAGATGGACCTGCAACATCATGTACTAAATCTTGAAACCGGGATGGATTCGGAATCAAGTTGGTATCACCTACTCTGGAACTGCATTCATCATGTTGATACCAAAAAACATAATCTGGTTGAAAACCAAAACGTAAGATATGTCCCCCCACTTTGTCAAACGGGTCAAACGTTCTCAATGCACATTTTCTAAATGGGCATTTTATTTTTCCTTTTGAAACAAATTCTGGATTTGATGCCGCAAATGATAAAAAAGTCTCCACACCCTCTATATATACTGGATTTAAACCAGAACCATTTGGATTTCTACGTTGATTTATCCATAAGTGGTCATCTAATAATGACTATTGACGACCTCTTTGTTCCATATTTTTCTATAAAATATAAAATCATTACTGGTTTTGAATAATTTGTTAGAAAAAACACTCAATAAAGGATTGAATATGTTGAGAATAAAGAAAAACCTGTTACAAATATTGATAATTTTAATATTATATTGATTTTTTATTTTATTAATAATACTAATATAATTTTTACATAAATATTAATTATATAATAATAACATTATTACATTATTAGTATATTTTATTATTAATATAAAATTAATATAATTTTCTATATTATATACAATTCTCCTTTCATCTATGTGTTTAACATTCTATCTCCACATGTAATATTTGCATTCACTTTCACCTCTCCATTGGCAAGTAGGTTGATAATTTTGAAAAAGAATGCAAATATTACATGTGGAGACCGAAAACACATAGACGAAAAGAGAATTGAATATAATATATAAAATTATATTATTTTAATATTAATAATAAAATATAAAAATAATGTAATAATGTTATTATTCCTAATTATTTGTAATAATTCCTAATTATTGGTAATTATTCCTAATTATTGGTAATTATTCTAAATTATTGGTAATTATTCCAAATTATTGGTAATTATTCCTAATTATTGGTAATTATTCCTAATTATTAGTAAATATTGGTAATTATTGGTAAATATTGGTAATTATTGGTAAATATTGGTAAATATTGGTAAATATTGGCAAATATTAGAAAATATTTGTATATATTGGTAAATATTGGTAAATATTGGTAAATATTGGTAAATATTGGTAAATATTGGTAAATATTGGTAAATATGGGAAAATATTGGTAAATATTGGAAATCATTGGAAAATATTGGTAATTATTGGGAAATATTGGTAATTATTGGTAATTATTGGTAATTATTACTAATTATTGGTAATTATTACTAATTATTGGTAATTATTACTAATTATTTCTAATTATTGGTAATTATTACTAATTATTGGTAATTATTACTAATTATTGGTAATTATGACTAATTATTGGTAATTATTACTAATTATTGGTAATTATTACTAATTATTGGTAATTATTACTAATTATTACTAATTATTGGTAATTATAACTAATTATTTGTAATTATTACTAATTATTGGTAATTATTACTAATTATTGGGTATAATTAGTAATTATTGGCAATTATTACTAATTATTGGCAATTATTACTAATTATTTGTAATTATTACGAATAATTGGTAATTATTACTAATTATTGGTAATTATTACTAATTATTGGTAATTATTGGTAATTATTGGTAATTATTGGTAATTATTGGGAATTATAGGTAATTATTAATAATTATTGGTAATTATTACTAATTATTGGTAATTATTAGGAATTATTTTTAATTATTACTAATTATTGGTAATTATTACTAATTATTGGTAATTATTATTAATTATTACTAATTATTACTAATTATTACTAATTATTACTAATTATTACTAATTATTGGTAATTATTACCGATTATTGGTGATTATTACCAATTATTGGCAATTATTACCAATTGTTACTAATTATTACTAATTATTACTAATTATTACTAATTATTACTAATTATTACTAATTATTGGTAATTATTACTAATTATTACTAATTATTGTTAATTATTATTAATTATTACTAATTAGTGGTAATTATTGGTAATTATTACTAGTTATGGATAATTATTGGTAATTATTACTAATTATGGATAATTATTTGTAATCATTACTAATTATTGGTTATTATTACTAATTATTGGTAACTATTGCTAATTATTGGTAATTATTACTAATTATTGTTAATTATTACTAATTATTGGTAATTATTACTGATTATAGGTAATTATTACTAATTATTGGTAATTATTACTAATTATTGGTAATTATTACTAATTATTGGTAATTATTACTGATTATTGGTAATTATTACTAATTATTGGTAATTATAACTAATTATTACTAATTAATACTAATTATTACTAATTATTACTAATTATTACTAATTATTTCTAATTATTGGTAATTATTGGTAATTATTACTAATTTTTGGTAATTGTTACAAATTTTTACTAATTTTTACTAATTATTGGAAAATATTGGTAATTATTGGTAGTTATTGGTAATTATTACTAATTATTGGTAATTATTACTAATTATTGGTAATTATTACTAATTATTTGTAATTATTGATAATTATTGGTAATTATTGGTAATTATTACTAATTATTGGTAATTATTACTAATTATTGGAAATTATAACTAATTATTGGAAATTATTACTAATTATTGGTAATTATTACCAATTATTGGTAATTATTACTAATTATTGGTAATTATTGGTAATTATTACTAATTATTACTAATTATTATTAATTGTTGGTAATTATTATTAATTATTGGTAAATATTACCAATTATTGGTAATTATTACCAATTATTACTAATTATTACTAATTATTACTAATTATTACTAATTATTACTAATTATTGGTAATTATTACTAATTATTACTAATTATTGGTAATTATTATTAATTATTACTAATTAGTGGTAATTATTGGTAATTATTTCTAATTATTGGTAATTATTGGTAATTATTACTAATTATGGGTAATTATTACTAATTATGGATAATTATTGGTAATTATTACTAATTATTACTAATTATTGGTAATTATTACTAATTATTGGTAATTATTACTAATTATTGGTAATTCTTACTAATTATTGGTAATTATTACTAATTATTGGTAATTATTACTAATTATTGGTAATTATTACTAATTATTGGTAATTATTACTAATTATTGGTAATTAATAATAATTATTGGTAATTATTACTAATTATTGGTAATTATTACTAATTATTGGTAATTATTACTAATTATTGGTAATTATTACTAATTATTACTAATTATTACTAATTATTACTAATTATTACTAATTATTACTAATTATTACTAATTATTACTAATTATTGGTAATTATTGGTAATTATTACTAATTATTGGTAATTATTACTAATTATTACTAATTATTACTAATTATTGGTAATTATTACTAATTATTACGAATAATTACTAATTATTATTAATTATTGGTAATTATTACTAATTATTGGTAATTATTACTAATTATTGGTAATTATTACTAATTATTGGTAATTATTACTAATTATTGGTAAGTATTAGTAATTATTGGTAATTATTACTAATTATTGTTAATTATTACGAATTATTGGTAATTATTACGAATTATTGGTATTTATTACTAATTATTGGTAATTTTTACTAATTATTGGCAATTATTACTAATTATTGGTAATTATTACTAATTATTACTAATTATTACTAATTATTACTAATTATTACGAATTATTGGTAATTATTACTAATTATTGGTAATTATTACTAAATATTGGTAATTATTACTAATTATTGGTAATTATTGGTAATTATTACTAATTATTACTAATTATTACTAATTATTGGTAATTATTACTAATTATTGGTAATTATTACTAATTATTGGTAATTATTACTAATTATTGATAATTATTACTAATTATTACTAATTATTACTAATTATTACTAATTATTGGTAATTATTACGAATTATTACTAATTATTACCAATTATTGGTATTTATTACTAATTAATAGTATTTATTCTTAATTATTGTTAATTATTACTAATTATTCCTAATTACCATTAACTATGAACAATGAATACTGATAATTTAAATTTATTAAGTAACAAAACAATGTAAACATAATTAAATTACAACTAATTAAGAATAATTGAAACTAATAAAAAATTTAAAATAAATATTAAATTAAAATGAACATAAATACCTTTAAAATTGATCTGAGGTTGATCTCTGATCGTTCTTGAAAACTTCAATATCATCTCCGGAAAAAAATTAAACTCAAGAAACGCTGAACTGTAAAAATAGAGTTTTGAGAGAAGTGGAAGATCGATTTTGAGAATGAATGAAAAAAACAGATGGGGGGGGTATTTATAGGTTAGATTATTTACGACGGGATACACATCGCAAATACCTTAGCCCGCATTGATTATGGTCAACGGTTAAATAGTTATTTGCGACGGGTCCCGTTGCAAATAATAACCTGCCGACATACTATTTGCGACAGGTGTATATTCTCGTCGCAAATATATTTTACCGCCGCCAGTTATTTGCGACGGGCGGTAACCGCCCGTTGCAAATAACTTTCCCGCGATTTGGCGCGCAAAGCGCGCCAGTCCTTTTGCGACGGGGAAAGCTTGCCCGTCGCAAATAAGTTTCTAACGGGACTATTTGCGATGGGATTTATCCCCGTCGCAAATAACCCGTCACAAATTCCCATTTTTCCCGTAGTGAATGAACCATTGGTAAATTTATATTCTGCCTATTCTATACCAACAGGTTCGTCTAAACCGTTGGCAAAGTGTTATCCCCACGACGAACCTGCCAACGGTAGTTCCAACTGTTGGGATACCCAATCCCAATGGTTTCTGCATATTTCCCAAAGGTTTACAACCATTGGTATAGGTTAGGTTTCCAATAGTGACCCCATACTTTGCTTGACTGAGGAATATCTCTTTGGGGTCCTTTGATATGGAATGAAAAAAGGGTGATTGTTTTTATTAGTTTATGTCATGTAGTGGGGGCATACTTTCCTCTATGTATTTTTGACATCATACGGTAAGGACAAACTTGCATATATTTTAACATCATGCGGGAAGGATATACTTCCAAGAAGTTCAAAGTGTTTTTGTAGGGAAACGCTTCCATGAAGTTTAATTTCTTGCTGTAAGGATGTACTTCATGAAGTATGATGTCATGTAATAAGTACATGGGAATGTTACAGCTAGTCCCTAGGATGGATAATTAGGCATCACTATGTATCTCCTAATGATGAGAATCAATACACACATCATTCTGAATGAAGTCTCCTGCGTAGTCCTGGCCCATACATAATGAGGGGGTTTTTTTGTGACTGGGATTACTGTTAGAAATATGAGTGTCCCTACATATCCTATGAGAGTAGGAATCAAGTATCACATAGTTTTTTAATGATAAATAATCTACGCAGGTCATACCCATATGTATAGGTGGTCACTATTTCCCTTGACAACTGTAGTTGGGCCCAGGATTGGAGATCAAGGCATCATGATGTATCCTATAACAATAGGAATCAATCTACATATAGTTATTAATGTTCCATTTTGTTTAACATCATGCAGTGAGGTTGATGGTGAACGTATTTGAATAAATGGAAATGTTTCAGTTTGTCCCAAATATCGATGTACGGGTGTCTCTATGTATCTTTGGAGGATGACAATCAAACAACACTGACTGACTGAACATCGATTTTTTTTAAATTTCAAAGAGAGGAAAATTACATTAAAAGATCACGAAGGTCTAAAATGATGTAGCTCCAAAGCGTCCCCTAACACAATGCTTATACATTCCTGAGGTAGAGAATCTAGTGTGGAGAAGATCACCAAAGAGTTGTGAAGACTACATCTATGAGAAAGAGCGTCTGCGGAAAAGTTGTCCTCTCTAGGGATATGATGGACATCAAAATCATTTGAAAGATCTACTCCACATGCACAAACCATGTAAGTCCAACCCCAAGTGACATCACCTCTCCCTTTGAGAGCTCGAATCAGCACCTCAGAGTCCTACTCCACTTCCATGATCATCAACGACAACCTTTTGTATTGCATAACACCAGTATTTAACGCCTATACCTACACCCCCGTCGAGTTCCCCGGACCATGGAAGCATCTAAATGCCATTAAAACTGATCCACTGCTATCCCGAACCAGACCCCGCCTTGCATAAATCCATTCATGAATGATCCATCAACATTCAGTTTAAGGCCGATGATAGGGTCTACAATCTTACCCAACACCCCTGCATCTTCGGACAGCACACCGAACCATACATAGGATTAGAACCCCCAGAACAGTTCGGGCCCCTCTTTATTAGATACATTAACTCACATAGCAGCCCCTTAGAACGCATTAGAAGAAGAGAAGACGAGGGTCTGACCTCCCATCTGGCTTTGTTCCGCGCCTCCCAAATTTTACAGCAAATTGAGGTTAAAATGTAGCACCAGAACATAGTCTCTATTCCGTTAGGCTCGAATCCCTTGAACCACCTTTCCAGAAATTCTTGCATTTAATTACACCAAGACCTGAAATATATCCTTCTATCTGAACTTCTCCAGAGAAGACCTTTCCATTCTCTTCTAAAAAAAGGTGAAAACTGATTCCCTCTTGGGGCTACTACAATATACACACCTAGACACCAAGAAAATGCATTTTTTTCTGGATTTATCATATGTGGGAAAGGCCTCATATATAGCTCGCCAAACCGGAAAGTTCATCTTCGAGGGAAGCTCTTTGTATCACAGCCACTCACCCCATTCGTCGTGGCTTCCCTGTGGGCGAATCAGACCTCTATAATGATGTGATTTGATGGTAATATTGCGGTCTGGCACAATAGGGGATGTCTAGGCATCATTATGTATCTCATGATAATGAGAATCCTACCACATGTAGTTCTGAAGAACCATACAGTTTGAAGTCATGCAACAAGGACATTAACCACACAATTTAACGTCATGTGGTGAGGACTCATGGTTTAACTTTTATCGTATTGCATTCATGACTTTAATATACCTATTTTTTACCTTTATGCTTTTCCTATGAGGGTAAGTCCCTTCTCAATTCAAAATCTCATGTAAGATATGCTAAATATGTGAATTAATAAATGGAACGGGGTTCCTAATAATACATAGATAGTTGAGGGCACAATAATTATATTTTGTATCATGTAGTGGTTGGGCCAAGATATTGGATCAAGGAATCCCTTCATATCTCAGTGTAAATGATAATTAATCCATACATAGTTTTATAAGAACCATTTAGTTTAACATCATGTGGAAAGGACATAGGTAACTCAACGTGAATGTATATGGATATCACAGATCCGTGTAGTTTTATGTCATATAGTAAGGACATTGGCTGTGTAGTTTAACATCATATGGTAAGTATAAAAGGTTTTATATAGTTTAATGTATTTCATCAATGATTAAAGTTTTAGTGCAGTTTAATGTATTTTTGTGAGTATGAATCTGTACAATTTATCTTCATGTAAATAGATAAAGTGATAAGACTTACAACGATGTGGACGTCATTGTGCTAATAGCTGCATAATGTTTTTCTTGATAATTCATACATTGGTGGGTTGTGTGACATTGTTTCCACCCATTGCGGCTAATGAGAAGGCCCCATTATGGAAGACCTTATGAATGATGTATGTTCCATCCCATTTGGGCTCTAGTTTTGGGGTCTTCTTTCCTGGTATCATTGGGGTTTTGAGGATCAATACTAGTTCCCCATAGAGGAATGAGCGGAAGTGAAGCCTTTTATTGGATGAGAGTGAAATAAAAATGTATGGGAATTCAAGGATATAAAATGTGCACAACATATTCTCATCATACTATTCTAATAAATCTCATCACTTTTTTGATTTCCCATTATCTGATAGTTTCCTACATAAGGATACTCTAAGCGATTGTAGTTGGACCACAATAGGTATCATTGTCACGGTCCCATAAATAAATGAGTATGGTTTTTCTTGTGCACCAATATGCATCGTAGTATAGTTGGCCTATAAATAACGTAAGAGTTTTTTGGAGAAGTCATCTTATCCTTCTTCACTATCTTCTAGAGTATATTTGATACAGTCTTATTTAAGGCCTCTATCAATCCATTTGATGCTTTATGATAGTGAGATGTGTTATTGGACTCGATATTTTACTCATTGTTCAGCTTCTTCAATTCTATAGAATAGAAATTCATGTTGTTTTCCATCAACATTATTCGAGGAACCCTAAACCTATTGATGAAAGAGACTTTAAGAAGTTGATGATATTCTATTCCCAAATTTCCTTGAGGGGTATCACCTCAACCCCTTTGAAAAAGAATTCTTTAGAAATTAGGATGTAATTGGATTTCTTAGTTATGGCTAGGGGATATTACCCAATGAATTCCAACCACCAAATGTCAATCAATGAGTAATATTTAGTTGTATGTAGAAATTATGGAGGTTAAGGGATGAAGTTTTCATGGATTTTTCATGAATGAAATTTATTTGTGAATACTACGAAGTCTTATGTCAGGGTATTCCAATAATAACCTAACATTCAAATTTGGTGGGAGATCATGGTCCTAGATTGATGGGTGCTATAAGAGCCCATATATATTTCTTTCACGACTGTATAAATCTCTCCTTCTACAATGCATCTAAAGAGGATCTTGTCGAATCCATGAATATAGAGCATTTTCTACTCATTCAGCCCATCCAGCAGGGTAAATATCATTGTAGGATTTTGAAATTTATCCCTTATAACCCTACCAATTGAGAGTTTCCCATTCTATAGATAGTTGATTTTGGGATCCATCCATCCATGGGTGATTAGTAGTGTATCAGGATCGTGGGCGGTGATGACCTAATTGATCTCTTCCATATCAAATTTGATGATTATAAAGACCATTCACTGATGTGTAATAGGGAATATTGAATATTACTATTCATATTCATCCAAGATATTGTTCACATTGGCATATGCATCAACGCAAGCATTCTGTGGTTAGGGAACATGATTTAATGTGGGGTCAATATGTAATTCTTCCATTAGTACCCTGATGTAGCCAATTAGAGTTTCCAATTTCACTATTTGAGGGCGTATTCTCCATTGACCTGATTTATCACAAACTCTAAATCTACATTGATGTACAAGTAGAATATTTTCATCTTTAGGGATAATTCCAAGCTAGTAATTAGGGATTGGTATTCTATGTCCTTATTTGTGCATCCTTCAAATATTGAGATTAATCATGGGAAAAATCATTTTCAGGAGAGACAGATACAATCCCTCGACCAACTCATTTGAGCTTCAGGTTTTCCATATTTTCTCCCATAATACTTTTTGATGCACTATAAAAATACATCTCCTATGTCTAGGGGTTGCCATTGTCATAGAATACCTCTTCATATGGAAGTTTATTGTCTTCTAGTATATTTTCCAGGGCATGATGTGCTTTGTGTAAATCATCCACGACTCATCCTTTCACTAACTTATGTAAAACACACTAAATGTCATATTATGGAAGAATGACCACCCATCGAGCCAAGTTCCTAGTCAGAATCAGATAGCCAATAATGTACTTGATAGCATCATTATGAGAGACCAATTGGACATCATGGTGCTGCAAGTAATGCCTTATCTTTTTCACAATAAAGATTAGTGTGAGGTATTTCTTATTGACATGAAAGTATCAGGTCTGAGTACCTAGCATAGTCTGGATGAGCTAATTGATAATATTCTTGGTTCTCAAATAATTATTTTGTGTGAGGAGGGAGCCCAATAAGTGTTCCATGGAGGAAACATGTAAGATGAGTATCTTTCCTTACACCAGATGAATTAGGATAGTGGGTGTAGAAGGTTGTTATTAATACTTTTGAAAGTTTTTTGGAAGTCATCATCTTATTGGTAGTTGATTCCCTTATTCATTAGAATAGTGAAGTGTAGAGATTTTCTAGACTGGTTGCAAATGAACCGTTAGAATGTAAGAAAGTTTCCGTCGAAGCCCTCTCAATTGATTGAGATTTCTAGGAGGTTCCATGGAAAACATAGCACTGGCCTTCTTTGTGTCCACTTTAATGTCATGGTAGAATACCAAAAAACCTGGGAATTTCCCTAACAGACCCCAAAAGCGCATTTTAGTGGATTCATCATTAGACTATGCCAAAAAAGATCATTAAAAATTGTTTGAAGGATCATGAAGTGATCACATCGCCATCAAGATTTAACCACCATTTTGTCGAAAAAAATTTCATCTATCATTCCCCATAATGTCTTAAAGATATGGTGCATGGTATATTTAAAAGTGGAACCATAATTCTTAATACTAAAGGGATGAAATGCTAGAAAAATATCCCTTGAGGCTCTTTGAATGTATTGACTTCTTCAACATCATGGTCCATCTTTATCTGATTGTACCTCGTGTACTTATCTGTGATAGAAAGGGCATGGAAACCAGTCATTACATCGATCAAGAGTTCGTTATGGGAAATTTGAAATCATCCTTTGGTAAATTTGAATTAAGGTCACTGGAATAAATGCATACCCTAATCTGTCTATTTTTCTTCATGGCTGGGATGATTTTGTAAATCCATATCATGTATTTCAATTCTCAAATGATGTCAGATTCGATCTTCTTATTGACCTCCACCTCTATATTAGTGGAAGGAGAAGGGGGAGTCATCTTAGCTACCTACTAGAAGCCTAAATTCTCATATATTATCCTGAGATTGTGTGTATACACAACTGGGTTCAGTTTGGGAATTTCAGTGTAGTTTCTTGCAAACACATATCGATGTTGCTACTGAGATGTGATGTGCATCTCTTGCTCTTCGAGGGGCTTTGTGACACTAATTAGTACAGTCAACGAGTCTTCATTTATCCCCAAATTTACATACCTAAGATCATCTTTGGTGGTGGAGACACCTTCCTTGATTGTTAGAGGGTAATTCTTGAGGTCAACCTCATCTTATTCAATATTAAAATCATTAGAGACATTTTTAAATGAAGATAGCATTATCGGAGCCCTTCATTCATTATCAGTGTGAGAGAGGCCTTGTGAAGAGACATCTTCCTCTCTTATTAACTGAGTCATTTGTAGAGATATTGTGGGATTGATAATATTCAATTATATCATTGGGGATAAAAAGGGATTGGACATTTGTGATTATATCTATGACCACGACTAGGTTTATGGGGAGTATATAGTCACCATCCAGAACACTCCAGGGATTCACAAGGGTGGTCCCCAAGACATTAGGAGCGGAAAACGATACATCATTTTCCACCATTGGTTGTTTTCCTCCATTTTTATTGAAATATACTTCAACATATGTGGCCCCATACATCATAATTTTAGAATTATCACCATTTATTAGGATGACTTTTCCATTAATGGGATACTTCATACACCGATGGGAGGTTGAAGGTATTTCCAGGTGGTAATGGATATTCATCCTTCTGAGAAAGATATTATACATGGTGTCTTTCTAAATTACCATTAATTCATAATTTGATGAAAGATCCCCAAACTCAGCATCGAGCTTGATCTTCCAAATAGGTCTTTTCTCATGCTTATCATACCCTTGGATGGTTATCATAGTGGGATAGAAATTCCCTTCATCATATCTTAAAAATTGTAGGGTTCAGACTGGGAGAATATTGATCCCATAACTATTTTCCATTAGAGCCCTTTGGATATTGACATTATTTATTTTTCCAGAGACATATAGGGCTATGATGTGTCCTTGAAGGGCCAATTGTTGATCTTGATTAGTTAATGAGATTGGAACGTGACATATTGATTTCATGGTCTCCACCCAATAGACCTTGGCTAAAAATGATTCTTTCTCAAACTCTTGTGGGCTCTGGAGGGCAACAACAAGGGCCTCCTTGATTTCGTTTGAAAGATGGAGTACATCAAGTACTGAGATCTTGGCTAGGACCTTTTCTAGATGTTTCAGAATGTATTATTTTTTGCCAAAGGTTGGAGCTTCCTGATATGGGATTTCTCCTGGATTTGTTGATGAGGAGTCGAGGTATTTGGGGTGGAAAATCATGGTTCTTATATAGGGTTTGATGGAGCATCTGCTACTGGTGACACGGGTCATCATGGACTTCCCCTATGTCTTGGTTGACCAAGCTGATCCCATGCTAGGAATCCATTCAAGATAATCAGATGTGTATTTCTATTGGAGTGTTTTAAGACGTCTCAAAACCACTTAGGGGATTACCGACGTGATTTACCATGAGTCTCAGCTGCATATGTGTTTTCTTTAATGACATAACTAGAAAATGGTGTCCAAATATGCACGTGTTTTCCTCTATATCTTCGGTTTTTCTGCATCCAACCTTGTGTTCCTGGGTTAGGTGAAGTAAAGTCATTATCAGGGGAAAAATCATCATCAGAGAAGGTCTGTAATAAGTTTATCATGTTGACGAAACCAAATACGTTTTATTCTTATGATGAGGGTTCCATCTTGTTGGGTGGTTCCCATATTTTGGATAGTGAAGGGAAGAATTTTGAGATAGTTAATTTTCACTTTGGTGAAGAATACAGCTCTTTCTATTATATTTCTTCAAACATCTAGTGGTCATACTCACCTTTGGGAGTCACATTTGGTGTCTCCTTTTTGGGCGGTGGAAGGATTTTGGGATTTTTTAATTGTTCTCTAATAGTGTCATGGGATCATTCAACTATCCATCGGGTGATCCAGTTATCAAAATTTCAATCACATCTAGCCGATTCTTTTTTCTAATCACCCACTTCTTCTTGTTAGATCATTGTAATGAAAGAAACCTCCTCTGGAGTGTTATCTAACACAACGTTTCTAGAATTCATCAATCCTTGATGGAAGCCTTTGATAAATAATAAGTTCTAGATATTATGTCCCAACCTTTTATGGAAAGGGTTGTAATTGGAATGGCCAGGGAGGTCGTCCTAATCTAGATTCTAGGGTTGTGGAATTTCTAGAAGGTTATTATCCATGTATGCTAAGAAATAACTAGAGACATGTTCATTCCATAAGGAGTATGCCTTATTCATCTGTTCCTCAAATCATAGATGACCGAAATTTCTTAGTGCTTCTGGAAAAGGGTTATTTTATGGTTTTCATTGCGCGAAAAGTGGTGATGAGCATTTCAGGGCTTTATTTGGTATTTTTATGGATGTCACATCAAGCATGAGATTGAAAGCTACAAATTCTACAATGGATGAGATTCTTTTCTATAGTGCAGGCATGAGTCGAGTTTTGGATCGAGCTGGCTAGATGGATTCTTCTAGATGTAGGGTTGGTTTAGAAAACTCATGGTATCCACATGGGTATTTCATTAGAATCAGAGGATTCTACAACTAATCCATAATAGTTTCTTTATATAGTTCATATAGGTACTCTTGTGAGAGGGGGTTGTTGAGTGAGTATTTTAAACACTTCCACCCTACTCTAATGTTGGACCTCCTCTCATTTTCACATTGTTTATAGTTTGATTGTTCGATGATTGTTGTATTCATCTCTGTAAAACTGAATTGATAATGTAATTAACGTCCATTTTCTTCCAATCATGACATGGATCCTGCTGGTAGATTTCTATAATAAACAAAGGCAGGACCTATTAGAACCTATACAAAACACCTTATATTTTTTTCCTCCCATTGATCTTAAGTTCCCATCATCATCCCATATCCGGATATGGATTGTGGGAGTTGTCTTTCGGGGTTTCCTACACTATCTAAGGTAGAGAAGGCAGGATTTCAAAAATTTGGTGGGAAAAAAATGCCATCCATCTAATCGGGACATGGATTCCTCTCTGGATGCATAAGAACATGTCACCCCTCAAGGGCTCCTATTTGAGTATTTAGGGATCTATGAAGTTAAGAAGCTGTAGGGACACCGTTTCCTAAGAAATTTCCTATTGATAGGGAGTTGGAAGTGGTTGACTAGGTAGCCCCACTTTTATCTCCTACCTATTTTTTATTTGACCCAAGATTTAATGGTTGTCTCAGCAAGGGTGCAGTTGTTGCTGTAATGGAGGGAAGTCAAAATCAATTTTGACTTCCTCATTTATGTTGGATGGATGTCTAGATCTAGTGCTATTTTGATACTCTTATACCACTATAGAAGAAAGATCTTCCATGGGAGAGAGAAAATTCAACTCCGGCTGAAGACGATTCAAAGAGGGAATATTTCCTATGAGTAGTTCCTCATTATATTGTCAGGGAGTTTGTATTTCACTCTCATATTGTGACATCTGTTCCTTTATGGAAGGAACCTTGATTATTCTGGGAGGTGATAGAGATGTGGTTGTACCCTTCCCCATAGTAATATTCCATCATGGAGGCAGGAACTAAATATTTGGAAGTGCCATGTTATGGATCCATCTTTGGTTCATGTTGCATCCATCCTCATTTGATGCATTCTAGCTACCCTCCTTCCAAGGAATGTTATCCATTTTGTAGTCTTATAAACATTTGTCTTGATCAATATCTACCATGTTCACAGTGAAAATGTTTACATAGGGATATCATGAAATTGTGATGGTTCCATTACTCTCCACATAGCAGGATGATTCGGTACTATCTTCTTTAGGGCCATTATTCAAAAAAAATTCCATGTTTGGTCATTTTGGATTGTAGCCTCAGTGAGGTCTGATTATCTTCATCATATTTTACTCCCATTATGTTATATGAATATTAAATATGAGGGAGTTTTTAGTCCTGGTTGTCGAACATGACCCAACCAACATGGGTTTGTCTTATGGTAGGAGGAGCTAGCAGAATGCCAACCACTGATTGATTCATCCAAACATGGAGAAGGCTGATTCCATTTGTGGTGGTGGTGGTGATGATAATACCCCATCCTTATGGGGTGGGGTCCTTTGGGGTATTAATTGGCATGGATTGGTCAAGTGGTTGAGGATCCAAGGACTCTAGTCAGATAATTTATGATTCATAGTACGAACATGATGATATAAAATCCCCCACCCTAGGGGGGTGGGGGTGATTTGAAATCATCGTTGTTGTCTCTAGGGCCCTCTCAGGGGATGATGAACCTGGAGATTAAGACTGATATATAAATTCCCCTACCCTAGTTGGATGGGGTTCACCTACAAATAGTGAGTGTACCTCATAAATCCTCTTAGGAATTTATTGTCCAATGGGTGGAGGTGACAATATAAATTCTCCTATCCTAGGGGGTTTATTCCAATCCTAGATTTCTACCATGGATGCTGATAATATGGTCCTCATGATGCGGTGCAGCTATGCTCTAATAGGAGCATGGTGTGATGACAACCCCCAGTGAGAACCATTCCTTACAGGAAGTTGTCAGGGTGATCGAAACATCAGTCTCCATGTTTGCAATTCCCTCCTATTATTTTGAGGGCCTGGTTTGAAATATTTTTGGCTATCCTCTATCCCCATACATGGTTTCTGGGATCCATTAAAGATGGGGGAATTTTGTCCTAGTGACCAACTAGCCTGAGCATTACCCGGTCCCCTAATTTCTCTAGATGATATAACATTTCAAGAAGCCTCATCTAAGGGGAATTACTATTACAGGGTAGAAACAAATTGTAACACTGCATAATGTTCCCATTGTCAAATTTGGCTTCATTAAGGGGCTTGAGAGATCAGCTATTGAAGATTTATAATGTAATTACCAAAATCGTGTTTTAGATTTCTGATATTTTTTTTGGTTTTGGATCCTTGGCCATGGAGATATCATCCAGGTCTAGCTAACAATATAGCATATTGATTTTTTAATGGATGCACTCATATCCTAGATAAGTGAGATGTCAAACATTTAGTCACAAATTAGTATCCTGCATATTATGAAGTATATAATCAATGAAATTCTTTTTTAGTTAATATGGGATCTTGTAGTCAATAGTAGATACATACCATAACATTATATCCTGGTTTTTTCTTACTAACTATCATAATATGTCAATTTTGGCCTCCTTATCATTCGACTTAAATGATTCCATCTAGCAAGACCATAATGGATGGATCTGATTGTCACCTACGAATAAGAGTGGGGTTTTGCTGAAAGCCAACAGGAAACCATATATAACTAAATCAGATGATTCAATAACCTCTCTATATTAATGTGTTTATGTTTTTAACACCTCTATATATGGAGGTGTCTAGAAAAATGGAGCACCTTAAACATGGTAGATATCACTGTGGGGAGGTTGACCATGGTACATGTCAGGAGTAAGGTCCCTATAATCCATCTCTATAGAACCATTAAAAGGAATATCATGGTAATGAATGTCTTCTTCTTCCACTCTAATTGTAGAGTTAGAAAAACCGTGTTGTGTTGATCATGTGTCTCGAACAGACTCAAGGACACTGACATTGACCTGATTAATAGTATGGGCCATGTTCTGCATTGTGGTCTGAATATGATGACCTATTTCTCATAATTGTGTAGGGATATGTGCTTGCTGTGTGATGGTTTCCAGAACTTTTATATAACAGCCTAGTACTAGAGAAGTATGTGCCCAATTCTGAGAAAATGTCTGACAATTCCAATGAGCTATCTCATTATTGATAGGAATATGAGACTATCACAAGGAATTTCCACTATCAATTGGTGAAACTTGGTTAGGACGGGGATATGATATTGATCTTGGGCCTTTGGAATATGCCTCTAGTATTTCATGGCAGGAATACATGATGGCCCCAAGGTATGGGCTGTCCTCAATTTGTGGGCCCTTGTTGGATTGTGAAAACAATCATGGTCCATATATGCATTCCCCATTGGAATAAACCCACTAACCCTCAGACTGGGAGATAAAATTTGTGCCTCTCCTATATATCCTTATAATGGTGATGGAGTAGTCGTTCATTAGTGGGAGTATGAATATTCACCAGCTTTCCGTGATCTACCAGAATATGCTAAGATGATTCATTGATAGGAATTTGATCCTACCTCAAGGCTTATTCCATTATCACATGGTTATCCTTGGCTATAATGGGAATACGACCCCAATCCTAGGCCTTTGGATTGTGATCATAGACTTCTTTGATTTGAATAAAAGCCATTATCGAGGAATTTTCCCCTCTAATGTGGTCACCCTCAACCAGAATGGGGATATGGGCCGGATCCTGGGACTTTGGAATTTGTTGTCAGACATCTTCGACAATCATGTGCCCCTGTCTTGAGGAATGTGTCACTCTCACTTGGTTTTCCCCAATTGGAACCAGAATATGATCCCATTTTGATGCCTCCCCCTTCATCAGAAGATGTTGATAATCCTATAGGGTGGGAGGAAGAGTGTGAACATTCTCATGTACAACTAATTCTTCACAATGATCAGAGTGTTGAGCTGTCCTAGCTGTATGGATATAAGTATCCACCTATCCCATTACATGTAATAGTGGTAGAATATGACGATGATTTTCTTCATCCTTTTCTGAAATATATTGGCATTTTATCAATTCATTTGTCGGGATATGATCCAACACATTTTTATTCTCCATGATTAACATAAATATGTATTTTATTGATGTGAGGATATGTTCCCACATCTATCCTAGTTGTTCCACCAGAATATACCATTGTGCTTCATTCATTGAGGTAGAATTATGAGCCCCCCATGTTTTCTATAGGGATATTCCCATAGACAAGTTACGACCAAGAAGGGATGTGAGCCTATTTACTGGTTCATTTCTGATGATACCGGTAGACATCAATGGCGCGAGTAGGAATATGATCCCTATCCTAGATATCCAATGCCTTCTAAATTAAATAAGTCTTCCTTGTAGCCATTGCATGGGCATTAGGGGTGGTTGTGTTTCAAATGGTATCCTTAGTAGGAGAACATTGGATACTAGTGGGATAGTGTTGGTGGGGACGGTTGATAGGTTCCCCCCTCGGAGGCACATGAACTGAAAAGGATCCATATTTGGTCTCCGGGTCCAACATTATCTGATATGGAAGATGTCTGTTGTCTCACTGTATGGATAATCTCTTGAAGCTATTGGTCCTTGAAATAAGGGCTACTAGCTTAGCAATAGTATTTACTGGGAGACACAAACATTCCATTGAACGTTCTTGGAGAACGTCTTGAGAAAGTTCAATGTTTAAGATTGTACTATATTGGTCGTACTCCTAGACCATGGTACTCACAACATGTCATTGCAGTTTCGAAGTAGGTTAATTTTTTTTACAACCTACAAGGTTTTCGGCTTCAAATGAGTTGACATAGTGAATAATGGATGATGAGGAAATTATCTCAAATCAGTATATTATCAATATCTGCATCCATGAAGACAACAAAGAATAGGTTTAGCAATTAGTTCAATATCACTGGTATAATGTGCTAAATTATATATGCATGGTTAACACAATTTTACTGATATTCCATAATTAGACCATTTCACTAATTTGGAAATGTCAAGATGAGGATATACTTATGAGAACCCAGGTTTCTAAGGATTATTTTTAATATTATACCAGTCTTACCAAATTTTTTGTAAAGGGTTAAAAAACCATGTATCTTTACACATTATAACCTAATAATTCTGTTATTATAGATATTCATGTCTATTTTATCATTTTATTTTCATATAGAGAAAAAAATGTACCAAATAATGATAAACATTCATTTTTTCATTGGAGAGATTCACGTCAGTATTATCATATTGTTTTCATATATGGGAAAACAAAATGGCATGAAAAAAAATATCCAATAATTTTTTCATTGGAGAGATTCATGTCTAGTTCACCATTTTTGTTTTCATATTGGGGTAAACAAAATGGTCTGATGGATAATAACCAATCATTTTTTTCATTTGATATATTAATGTTAGGTTCCCCATTTTTTTGATTGGTTTTTGAGGTTTTAAATGGGTTTCACTCATCGGGATACCATTGTATATTTTCCAAGAAACTCATATTGGTAACCCCATCATTAGATGGGTACATTCCTTTCTTTCAAATGCTATATATCATATGGTTTTTTAGGCCTAATGACTCTTGGGTACTCTCATTTGTCGATAGGATTAGATGTCAAGCTTGTTAGACCCATTTAGGGGAAATTATTGACATCTCTGGAAATTTTTTATAGATTTATGATATGTTCATGAATATCTTCATAATCCCAATACAAGACCATTTACCCTATAAAATGACACGTTGGTTAATTATATTATTAATCAATGAAAGGGAATCTCATTTATGAACTGGGGGGAGTGTAGTCTCATTTTTGAATCAATAAATATGTATTTGGGGTTCTTCATTCATTATTCTGATGGTGAATAGATGGCTTATATGATGAATCCAAATGACCAAATACTTTATAATTCGTTTCCACATGAGGATGAAGTTAATATTTTAAGGGGGGATTGAAGAATTTTGAGGAATCCTATATATCCTTGTTATTTCATGTTTCAGAACAAATTTATTTCATTAGTCCATTGGAGTTTAGCAATATGAATAGAGGACATATGTGCAGGTACTGAGACATGAAATGTTTGATCTCGGGTCCCACAGAGATGTCCTATGTATCCTGGTTATGGAAGGAATCAGCACCATCATAGTTCAACCATTACCTTGGGATTGACCCCAAGACATATTCCCTTATATGAGGGGTGTTCGTACCATGACACTCATCTAGAATTACATACTATTATAACCCTAGTTAGTGGACATTGATGGTTCCTAATGAGATGTCCACTGCATCTCCATAAGTCCATGCGATCTATGATCTGTGTGAGAAACAATGGGGAACATATGATTGATCTCATGGTGTGTAGATATGGTTCTTATGTATGGAGACAGTCCTTGGGGTGTTTGGTATAGTGCTCAGGACAAAGGGAGGTGTCCTATATATCCTAAGTATGGTAGGAATCAGAATCATCATTGTTTGGTTATCCCTCAATCTGTTGATCAGCTAGGGTGGATTATCACAGATAGGGAAATTATAAACATCTATGAGGTTTTAGGAATTCATGGAGATTACATTGAGTTGGATTCCCTATCGATAAGTGACATATTATATGATTTTGGTAGTTGGGGATTACATAATGAGGATACCCTTGTAACCCTGTGGTATATAGTGAAGATGACATGATCTGTGGAACTCCTTATGCTCACAAGATCCATGTTTGTTGTGAGAAACAAGGGTTAATAAGTGATCAATTCCATTTCCTTGGGTAAGGTTCCTAGAACTGGGATTTCCCTAGATGGTAAATTTGGAACTCAAACCTTGAATAGGTGGCCAACATATCTATAATATGGAAGGAATCATATTCATCAAAGTTACCTTTATATTTGTGATTACACACTATGTTTTCCCTATTTATTGGGGCTTACCCAATGGGGGTGCCCGATTTCTTTCCTAGAGGGTTCCACATGAACCAATTGAATTGTTTTGGAATCCATCGAATGAACTGGTTGGATGGTTCTAGAATCTATACAATTAATTGACATGACCCGTAAGAGGGGTTTCACAAGAGTCAATGCGACATGGTTCAAATGATGTCATGTATCTTGGAAAACATCCTTGGAGGCCATCGAGAGACATGACCATTAATTCTAGAGGGAATCACAGGTCTCAGATGGATTTCCCAAAGGGTGTCACAAGAGCTTGGATGTCATGCTCATAGGCAACGAAAATACATGACTGATATGTGTGAATGACATTATATGAGACTATAAATATACCAGAAGGATAGGTTAAGGCTCGGGTGATAGACTTTGATGGTTTCACAAGATCATGGTGGTGTGCCCAGTGGGACTATGTGACTTTCTTTGATATGTACAGATGATCTCATGTGTCCTGGGTGGCATGCTGTTGGAAGGTCTCAAGATCTTGGCAAAAAATCCCAGTCCTATTGTGTTTGATTGTATGACTCATATGAAGAGAATGAGGGCCTGAAATTATTTCTTTAGTTAAAGAATTAAAATTTTGATCTCGATTCAATCCCTTGTATTGAGACTGCCTTAGGTTTGTTTAGTATAAATTTATTTTTGAGTCTTGTGTGATCTGGAATACTTGTGATATTCTCTTTGCACGTGTTTCAAATATCCCATAACATGATCTATTAATGATCACAAAAAGATACTTATGTTCGGTGCATGATTTCTCTAGATTTTTTCCCATTTATTACATGATGGGATACTTTCTGGTCACATGATCTACCACTTCAAGAATTCCACTCTAGCCTAGGAGTAAGGAAGCCGTGAGTCAAATCGTCCAGAGTTCATCCATCCAAACCCCTTATCATGTTGAGGTGGGGAATTTAAAGGCATCACCACCGTGATTGTTTGGTGATTTCTATGGTGTATCTGGCCTTAATACAGGATGGATTGGGTGAAGGGGAATGGTTCCATGTAGCATCACAAGTCATTTCTATGTATTATTAAGGCTATTTCGCATGATTTTCAGTGATCACAAGTCTCTTCCTTCAATTCTACTTTTATCTAATTATTGTTGATTGATGAAAACTTTCTTGATCACATGGGTTTGTCAAAATAATTTTTATAGTCCTATGGACATGTCTGAGGGACTTTGTGAGGGATTTAAGACTTTCCTGAAATACTTCTTGAAGAATGGGTGTCTTTTCCAAGAATCTTCTTAAGATCTGGTTAACTCATTAGGTTGTCTCACAGGGCCACACTGTGGACATCTTAGTATGTCACATGCCTTTCAGTGACTGTGAGACCTTTCACCACCTCATTTTTATCCTTTTATTACTTTACAAAGTGTAAGGATTATGTGATTTACCATGAAGAATGTCAAAAACATTTACACGAATTTTTGATGATCCCTTGGGTGAGAGATATGGGTCATATGTGGACGTGAAAGAATGTCATGGAAAATTATTTTCATTTGTTTATAGTGAATCGAAGAGAAAGAAATGAGTCACCTTAACATACTATAGGACTTCTGTTCATCTCAGCCGACAAGCCACATGGCATTCAGAAGATGAGGTAGATGTGTCACCGAGGTCTTGTGGTGTCTTGTGGGTTTCCCGTGGCACATCACATGCCTTTTTATGACCGTGAGTACCTATTTCCTTGTCACATTTATTTAGTTGGTTTTATTCTCCAATGTATTGGATTTCTTAAAGGTTTTCTTAGTTATTATAAATGAATTTTATTCTTCCTAAAGATAATATGGTGCACGAGCCTTCTGGTCATGGGGGTTATATCCCTATGTATATTATTTCTCTTTATTCTTAGAATAATTTCAGTTGGTTTGTTAGGAACTTCCAAATGAAAAACCAAGTATTCTTGGGGAAGTCATTCAGTTTTTTAGAGAGCCATCATAAGAGTAAGAAGGTTCATTAAAGGGGGGCTAAGCGGGATTCACCGCAGGTTATGTGTTGCGCATGGAGTATTCACATGACCATGAAATGGAGACATGATCATGAGTCACCTTAAAGCTCATGTGATATGCAAGTCTCTGATCCTTTTCTTTCTTGGAGATGGTAATACAACTATTAAAGTATTTATTCCTTTGTGATTTTTTCAAATTCATATTTCTTGCGTGTCAAAAGATCTAAATGGTTATTTATGTGGTGGGAGTTAGAGATATAGATGAATTTTCTAGTCCTATATATTATTATATATATATTCATTTGATTTGATTTGGACATCCAACTTATGGATGATTCATGATTTTTTTGCAGTTAGATTAACTTAATTTACAGGAAAAATCAATCCCAATGATTGTATTTGATTCCATTTATTCATTTCATCTACTTGATGGTATCATAGACGCCCCTTGTGCACGTCATGTGATGGCTCTGGTGTACAATGAAGGGACGACCATGGTTGATTCATTCCATTTATTGTTCATGGTGCATTGAATTAATATAATATCCAAGAGACAGATCAAGATACATTGAATCTTAACTCAGAATTAAGTATCATTACCTCATATTACTTCATCAAACAACATAACCTCAAGAAAATAACATAGAATTACACAATCAATTAAAGTAATACCAAGTTGTTAATTCCATTATATGATCTAATAGATATGTTCTTCATCAAAAAATGAATGGGACATGTAGACACGATGAAAAAGAAGTATTCGATACTACTAATGTGTTTTCTATGGTTCATCTTATGAACATGGAAGTAGAATAAAACCTATATATGCCTAATATATTCTCACTATGATAAAAATTTATTTAATATATGAATAATATAAAACATTGTAAACATGATTATCAAAAGCAACATCCTTCATAATATTTTTTCAAGGGAGTTTACTGATAATGATCATGAAGAAATAGACCAAAGCTTCCTACCACTAAGGGATTAAACAATTCGATAGACCCCAGATCATAACTGAAGGAATCATAAATTCCTAAGGGGTTTTATGGCCAACATTGATAATTTATAAATGGTGTTTTGAGATTTAATGGAGATATTAATATCTTTTATTGAAATTTGTAATTAGAATCACCACTGTGTACATTCTTTTACCCATAGAATGGATCAAGTCCCTTTTATAGGTCACCACAATTCTCTATTCTAATAAAGAAATACATCAGCCATATTTAATGCATAAAATTAGGTTATTATCATTGATATATAAATTTAACATATTCAAATAACATTTATAAAGTGTTTAATCCACTCATAATATATTAAACTAAATAAAAAACCTTGTATATTTCAAAATAGTTGGTTCAGCAAAAGAAATATATTAGTTGTTTTGGGATTCATTTGTGACAATGTATAATTAATCTATATGCCTCAAATGTTTATAATTTGACTTCACATCCAGTATATTTCCCCCATAACCTTTGTTAACTGAATATTATTAAAACAATGTGAAAAAATCAATATCATATTTGGGATGAGAAATGGTTTGGTTATTCAAACAAATACATGGATGAAATGGGCCAACATTTTCTATTTAACTTATTGGATATTTTTAATGTTAAAACATAATATTGATGATTTTCATGCTGAGAAAAATATATTTGATAGTTTTCTCAAAACATTATTTGAAATTAATAGAAATAAAAAAGGATTGAATGAAATGGGTTGTGATTAATATCTATGGGAATACATATAGAGTTATATCCTAATATCAATTGAAAATCAATATATTTACCATTGTATTTTCCAAAGCTAAAAAAGAGTGAGAATATGAGTTTATGTTAATGTCTGTAAGACATTAATGTACATAGATTGTATTCTTGAAATGTTAAAAAATGGAATCAATGAAACATTTAAATATAACAAGGATAAAATATCAGGAATTTCAAGTATTGATACAAAAACTACCACTGTATGAACTACATGGCATATTACTCATTCCATTGAAAATATGTATCATCAAGTTTTTCTAAATTTAAATTTTATTTTCGAAAAATTCATAAATCCAATTTATTTTCACTATACCAAATAATGAATCTTTAGTCATACTTTTTAAACAATATATTTATTTTCATGCATCATTGTTTTTTATATTTCTTCATCTAGTGATTCATTTGGTGTAAAAGATAAGGATATATAGTCTTGTATATTTACATTGGATAAATCATTCTAAATGATATATGAAAATTCTAATGTTATATATTAAAAATACACATTTACCCAATGTCGTAATTGTATAAAGATATATATTGTAGGAGGAAATTGAGTTATTTACTGACTAGATATATGAAGTGGAACAAGCTGGTATCCATATATCTAGGTATCATTGTTGATAAAAAGTATTTACAATTGTATATGATATATTGAGGCAAGAACAATTATAAAATTTTAGTAACACAGTAGAGTTTCAACTATACATATTGTCAAATATTTATTAAATTAAAGTGTTAAATATAAAATGAAATGAAAATTTGTTGATGAATGAGGAAAAAATTACATTTTTTCATGTTTTAAGGAAAATGTATTCACGGATTTATCTACATTATAAACAATTTAATGGTTTTGTAATGGTTAGTGTGTTATGGTAGTAAAATGGGTTGGTTTTAAATTAATGGTTTCACAAAAAATCTAGACAACAGATGTACCATTCAAAATAGTAGAGTAATATTTGTCACTGAAATGATGTTTTTTAGTGAATAAGAAAAAAAACCATTTTTTGTATCCACTGAAAATTCTTGAGTTATTTAGGATATATGAGAAATTGATTATACTAAATTATGAGTATTAGCATTTAAGTGTAACTGGGTTAATAGTACTAGTAGTGAGAAATTTGATGATTTTGAATTTATAATTTCTATTTGGAAAAGAATTAATTGCAAAGAGGAACTATTTCTCATTATAGCACATGTAGAGTATATATTTTATATTTGTTTCTGATGGAATTTTTATTGTTCTATCATTTTTTAGGAAAAATCATTTGGGTGATTAATATATTGATGTTTATTTAATACTATGTGAGGTTTCATCATTCATTAAACTATTACATGTGTATAACAATGTCTATGAAGTATACATATTCCATGATAGGTGAAATGATCACATATAATGGATATGGTGAACACCCTATTACACTCTTAATTATTCATGTATATAATTATTCCTCGGTGAATTACACAAATGTCAAAACTCTATTTTTAAGATTGAAATTTAAATATATAGGTGTGGATCTTGTTTTCTGTTTTCATATTATTTTTTATATTTTTTAGTTTTAGGTAAATAATTTTTGATTGAATAATCCTGAAATCATTATTTTCATAAGAAAAATTCTCATATAAACAAACTGTACTTTAACAAGAATATTTAAATATAATTTTTGATCAATTTTATATATATTTCATTAATTTTTATAATAATCAGTTTGAGTTAAAAAACATTTTATTGAACAAACTTGGAATGATTATTCTTTCCATAAAATTTAAACATGTAAAACAATATTTTTTTAATCACAGATATTAAACTCAATTGATTTTGGTCATTTGTACCATTTTTTAATATTTTTTATATTCATCAGTTCATGTTTCGCATTTTTTGGTTTAGGATTCTTGAAATTGGATGTTTTTTATGAAACATAAACATGTAATGAAACAATTTTTTAACATAGAAATTTAAATTTATAAGTACTGATGATTTTTTTTAATATATTAATATTTAATTGAATCATTTTTAGTTACAAATGATGTGGTTGAGATTCCTAGAATCATTATTTTGTAATTAATAATTCTTTATATTAAACGGTTTTATATATTCACTTTTTCACCTAAATTAGTTTACATAATAGATAAAATATGATTTTTATTTCTTATAATAATCATTTTTTTCTAATAAATTACAAATATTTACAATTTCATTATATTAATCCGTTTTAAATGACATACACATATACAGATGAACATTTACATAGTTGTGTGTTTTTTTCATAGTAATATTACTACAATAATTAATTCATTTTATGAAATTAAAATATTATTTGTCTAAATTATTTACATCATTACCTGTTGTCCAACAATCCCAGATTCTTCATCTTCTCTATAAAATACAATACCCAGAGTCAGTATTTGTGAGAATACACATTTACTAAAACATTCACATTCTCAAGAGGCGAAGTGGTTGCTAAATAAATATTTGATGATAATAAAGTATTTAGACTAAATGAAAAGCAACTTAGGAATTATATATACATGGATAGGTATGGTAAGATTTTAATTTTCTATCATGATTTTAAGAGCATCAAATAGGTAGTGAAATATCATCATTGCGAGTCTATAAGGGTAAAATACATCTACTAAATTTTTTAATTAATCAAATTCTATATATTTAACAAGATTAATACCTGATATCTTCAATTATAAATTACAATTGAATTTGAAAAAAAAATCAAAAATTGGTGGTTATAGTTTAGAAAAATTATTTGAAGTGATTTAAAATAAAAAAATTATTTCATTATATATTTTTAGGAAGAAATGTATGAATAGACATGCCACAAATATGTGTTTTTAGATAGGGAGATATATGAATAATTTTTCACTAATTTGTGGGAGTAATCCTTTGTGGTATGATTATTATTATATATAAAATAAAATTTTAATATTATTTTTAAATTACCTGATCGCTTATTAATTTATTTATAAGTAATTGTCCTATATAAGATCTCATTACCTGATCTATTCATACAATTTACACCATCATACATTATCATGTGGACTTTCATTTACTGAATGAGAAAATGATTTATGTCATGTTTTAGGATTTAAGAGATATATCTATAAGTATCTATATTGTGGTTTAGTTTGTCTTTCCATACCCCAACAATCTCAAAGGAAATGGTTGGGTATAAGAGATAAAGGTATGTTTCTTAAGAATCCATCAAAACCTGTTACTGATATGATTTTAAGAAATTAATTATTATTTTTACATAATATTTGTTTTTTCTGAATTTATCACATAGATAACAAAATTATTTATGTCATTTTAGGATTCCTTTCAAGATAATGCGATGAGGGGGGAAATTATTCTCGAGGGTTGGAAGAATATTCAAGATAGTAAATTAGGTATAGAGAAAATTCTATTTTTGTAAAATGATATATGGAATGTACTGGAATTTTATTAATTTGGTCTACGTAGTATGGAATTTATGGAGTAATAATACATGGGTGGAACAAAATCCTTTATGTTTTAGATGTTAGAGATAATTATGTTGATGAGTGGTCAAATTAAATAATCGACACATGAAATATTTATAGAAATTTGGAGACATAAGTAGTCTGTGTATCATGCATACCTAGGTCATCCACCTCTTCATTTAGACCCATCTTCATATTATGTGTTTCCAACCAGGGATAGCCATTGTGATATTGTAGTGTAAAAAGGAATATATAATTTTTGGGATTATGTACATCACCAAATTATGCAGCTATATCGGGTAACAGTAGATGTATAAGATATTATCGAACAAACTTATCCAGAGTATTTTCTTATAGAAGGGGTTTTCAGAGTTAGAGATTGTTTGAGTTATTTTTTCTATTTATTGATATCCTTCATTGTTAGTTGTCATATGAGTTATGTGTTTCTTTTTAATCTTCATTTACTATTTATTTCAAAATACATGTATTATTTTTTTACATTTAACTTATATATGATAATCAAAAATAAAAAATTATAATTCAAAAACAATAATATGTCTCATGAACTAGAAATTCATATACTTCTTAGGTATCTAATATATTAAAACATTTATTTTCATGATAACTACTATATTATTTTGAGATAACAAAAAATAGCACAAAAAAGAAATATAGTTCCGGTGGGATTCAAAATTAAGTAGGTTTCTAAATTCAAAATTAAAAAAATCACATTTTGGAAAATGGAACCTAAGGAGACCAAGATCCTTGAATCACACATGTCAGCCAAATTATCGTCATCTTCCATTATCATCATGAGGTTATCTCCATAATTTCTGTCAACATATTCCCAATAGATCTCATAATCGGCCAAAAAATAATTTATGAAATTACATCACCTGGAAAAAATTTCAAAACCCTATATAAATGAGTAAACTATAGAACTATTAACCACCCCACCTTGTTCATCATCCATCACTACCAAAATGGATAAAACCAAAAAGATATCAACAAGACTATAGATACCCCTTTAACATGATCATTGTATATTCTCCATCATCATCACCACATGATAAATCCATCATCAAATTCACCATCACACTATCATCGAGATCACAAAACCATCATTGAGAAAAACTGTATCATGAAGGGGAACTTAACAAAAATCATCTTGAAGCATGAAACACCTTAAAACAAATAAAACAACCCCCAAGAAGAGAAAATCCAATGTGAACCAAAATTAAGGAATGAATATGAGTAAATATGCGCTTCCAATGTTGATGACCACTTGAACCACACTCCCAAAAATTCATTAAAATCCCCTACACCAGGCCACACTGTGAGTGGAATGATTGATCTACATGTTAGTGAAGAGTAGGAGTTATTCCCTCAAAATTGAACCAAAGACATTTTGAATGTGATAAATTACATATATTTGGACCACCACCATATGAATCCATCACCTTTTCACATATCTGAAACCTACCAGAGTTGTCGTTGATGTTCACCAACTGTAACATGTCACCTCAACATGGAATCTTTTTTCTAAGACACCAACAACCATACAAAGACATCACATCATCTTCATATATTATTGGGAAATCTTGTCTCATAAATCATCACTATTAGAAACCAAAATCTATATATTCTTCATAAAAACAAATTTTCACCATCAAAATGTGCAACCAAAACCATGTCCCACCTCTTAGAACATCGTTTCCAACTCAAAAAACACATTCTAAAGCTTCCTTGGGAACCTCCACATTGGAAATACCTATGGATGAGTGGTGGGAATTGAATATAGGGAAGATATGAAGTGGCCCATGACATCCACATAGAGTACTGACCTTCCCCAAACCACCGAATCCTTATGAAATCACCACATCAAAGGGATTTTGAATTAAGAGTTACCACATGGTAATGAAATTCATAACTGAACTTCTTTCCATTGTGTTTTATAACATACTTATTGTAATTAATATTATATGCATATGTTTATAATTATTCTTGACTATTTAATGGTATTTTAATTAAGAGTTACCACATGGTAATGAATTTCAAAACTCAATTTCTTCCAATTATGTTTTATTACATCTATATTTTCAATAATATTATATGATAATGTGTATAATTATTTTTGAAATTATATTGTTTTTTAGACTTATTTCCTGCAGTTTTGTTACCAATACAAATAATCTATGCATTGGTTGATTCTCACTTCTATATTATATACTTTTGAAGGGTTTACTTCACAATTTTATTTTATTCATGATTTTTTAACCATGAATTTCCAATAAAGAAAATTATTTGATCATTTCATAATAACCCCTTTAATTTTATTCATATAATATTATTCATCATCAACTATAATTAATATTAATTTTTTCCAACTCATTGGTACTTAAGATCGTTTATAAAATTATTTTATGAACACCTAAATTAATTGATCTCTTTAGTTAGAAAAAAGGTTTATTTTAAAACCTTGTTTTATAAAAAAATACAATTATTTTAACTATTATAAATGATTTATTAATGGATTTTTAAAAAAATATCGTCAATGGAATATTATTGTTGTTTTCCTGACAATGAGCCTTTCTAACCATTTTACAATGATAAAGGAATTCCCATTTTACCTTGTTTTATAGGTACGGATTTACCTGTAGTCGATTCTTCAAAGAATCTTTAGAAAGTTTAAAAGGTTAAACTTCAAAGAAAATTTCAATCATAATTACTTAAATAATGTATTTTCAATTTTTTTCCAAAATGAAATGGATATTCTCCCAAAGAATTTTTTAGAAGATTATTTTATTGAAAATCAATTTATTAATGAGAAAAACTCTTATTCTTACTATAATTATTGTACGATATATTTAATACCATCCATATTCTTCCATTATATGGATTATGATTATTCTGAGAAAGGATAGTATTGAAATTCACTTCTGTGAATCATATTTGCAGTCAGTAACTTATTTGTGAGTTATTCACTTCACTGTTATCATTGAACATTAAATTCCACCAAATATACGTATCATTTATCATTGATTTGATTATTTACTAATCTTTATAACATTTTTACATGCGATGTTTACATTGATCGTTATTTGATTTATTAAGGAAATATTGACAAATCCATATCCTTTATTTAATATGAATATTTTATGATATGGCACATTTTTTATTAATTAAATCAATTATTGAATATATGATTAATGATTCGGAAATGTAATCCTTGGGTTGGGGGCATAGGAAATAATACCCTCATTGAATATGTTGTCTCAGGTGATGAATTTTGAATGAAATGATTCCATCATTTTTTCCATCAAATTTAAATCTATCTGGACTATAGATCATGATAGTGACTATACTGAGGATAGATTCTGTTAGATCAGATAAGTTTCTACCTAGAAACTAAAAATGTCTTGAGAATATGTCTTGAATGTAGTATAACAACCATGATCTTTATTACACATTAATTCTGGATTTATTACATAATATTACACTTAATAAAATAGAGAATATCGATAATTATAGTTTATTTGTGGGTTCAGGATATCACCCAACAATTTCAAATATAAAAAAATTCATCTTTGTTAAAAACTTCATTAGCATGCTCTCACAAAAAATGGCATGGGATAACCTAGAGAAATATATAAGAATAGTGTGAGATCGAAATCCCAGTAAGGGAATAATCATGACATAACATGAAGAATATAATACATGTTATAAAACAGTCATATCAATGGGGTATAAAATTGGTGAGAATTATAAAAATGAATAATGAGACCTGAAAGAGCATGATAATCTTAAAGGAAACATGGGAAATGTTAAGACAACATAAAACAATACATCATAAAAAGAGGTCAAGCATTATTGCTAAGAAATTAGGGTGAAAAAAGTCCCATAACTGGTTCAGGATCAAGCCCTATCCCAACGTGACGTCTTATGAGACTAAATATTACACAATTCATTGGAGCTCTTTCTAATTATGAGCACACCCATCGATTTCGTTTCATTCTCATGCTTTAGTGTATTCTATATAGATCATACAACAAGGATTCATTCATCATAATATTTTATACCATGTTAAGGATGTTTGAAATTAATAGGTGTATATACTTTATCAAATAATTATATGTTTATAAAGGTGATCACCCTTGATAGGGAATGTGCATTGTATTCACTGCATATTTTTTTTGTCATGGAAAATCGTTGTGAAATTTCAGCTGCATAACAACGTGACTTAAAAATTCATAAAATGGGATGATGTTATTAAATGGGATATACAATAATTTTTAAATAAAATGGTTACTAATATGGACATGGAAATACATATCCCAATAATATTAATTTGAAATTGAAAATGTCTGATAATAATGTAAATTTAATAATGAGGAGAATGAAAGGATCCCTTACATTGAGGGTGACACAAAAAATGATTGGGAGGAGCTTCTTGGGTGACTAGAAGAACCATGAGAGGACACTATAGGAGGGATGGTAGAGTAAGTATGTGCTCCAATGAATTTTAGTGAAGGGAAATGGGGACTTGGTTGAGTTTATCTAGGAAATTTGTGGGCAATTCTTAATCATTTTTAAAACATAGTTTTTGGACTCTATGTAATAAAAAACAAATAAGACAATACCTAACATGGTTTTTGACTATGGTTTCTACAAAATGGGATTGTTCTACATTATTTTATAAGGCCATGACTATATTAATTATATAATACTCATTATTTTATTGAAGTGATTCATACTCTTAAAGAAATGATTTTAAAACCTTAAAATTTATTAATGGTTTCTGAGGATTCATAAAGGATTTATAAAATTAAAAAAAATTAACTATAAAATAAAATTATTTTATAGGGAAAATATATGTATGGTCATAAATACCCTTTATAGTATTTATTACATCAATTTTGGGTCTTTATTATGTCATAATATTCACCATATATTTATCCAATGTTTAATTTTTACTAAAAAATTTGACAATTTCCAGAAATTATGAAAAATTAAGTGTTGGATAATTTCAATATTTTGTTTCCAAAATAATTATTCAATTTATCAAAGAAAATATAAATATTTACATTTTAAATATTAATATATTAATCAAAATTTATTGAGAAATGATGGGGGTTTTTTAATAATATTTTTTGAACACTTACTAAAATTACATTTGACGTTATAAAAATTATATTATCATTTATATTAGATAAAAATTACATAATTCTAATATTTTATTAAAAATGTATTTATTAAAAGAATATATTAACTCATCTAAATAAACATCTCAATGGAAATTTAATACTAAATAAAATTCCATTTGTTCTTTATTTTAAAAAAAAGTAATGATAATAAGAGAATATGAACATTATTATTTTGAAAACATCAATTTAAATATTTAAATTATTATGGTCCTGATACATATTCATTTAATACACTAGAATAATCGAAAAAAGAAAGGTGTGTGAAAATGATACTTCCATGGGATGGTTCAATGTAAATAGTGTGACTTGTGATCTCTATAAGAGTAAAATTCTCCCATAAATGGATACTATAATGCTTAATTTGATGGATATCATCTTGGAATTTGGAATGGTAAAATCAGAAATATTTTATCTCCCTTGTGATATCCAATAAATAAGATTAAAAGGGTATGATCCTATTGGTTGATGCCATCACATATTTGGTCCGTGTCAATTGGATTCGATAAAACCAAATATTTATACTAATCATGTTTTAACTACTCAATGACTATATTATCAATCATATTGATTCATAATAGTATTTTAAATTAGTTATAATATAATAAAACCAATGAAGTGATTGTGATTTATATAATAATTATACATAATAATACATTTTATTAAATCATAGGGTGTATTTTTTAAACAACTCGGGTCATTACAATCATCCCCCATTCATAAATTTCACCCAAATAGTTTTCATTTCCAACACTAAAATAGATCTGGGTAAATCTATTTCATATCCTCCTTTGGTTTCCCCATCACATCTCTAAACTAGTGGTTTCTCCATAGCATGATTACCAGGTACACTGTCTTATTTCATATAACATTGTCTCTATGATTTAATATATTCACCATCTTTTACTTATTGGAACAGTAATTTTACAATGATACCACCTATTGACTGACTATATTGGAGGTGTTTGGTTAGTAATCACCAATATAGATACATATAATACACCATGTACTTGAGATAGGTTAGGTGGGAGTGCTAGTAGGTAGGACATTATTCTAATGTTATCAAGGATCTTAAAGTGATCGATGTATCTTGTAATAAGCTTTCCCTACTTACCAAATATCATGAATTGATTCCATAGAGATATATTTAGGAACACCATGTCTCCAAAATCAAAATCTTGGTCTAATCGATGATTGTCATCATAACTCTTCTGTTTAATCTAAGTTTCCTTGATGTTCTGTTGAATGGTCCTAACCATTCCCACCATTTCATCAACTATTTTAGGAAATAGTAGTTTTCATTCCCCAACATTATCCCAGCATAATGGTTTTCTCCACCTCTTCCCATAATAGGATTTATAGGGGCTATTTGGATGCTCAAGTGGAAACTATAGTAGCGTGAAAACTCAGATAAAAGTACATGTTTGTAACATCCTACATTGAAGTCTATAAGGCATTCTCTAAACATGTTTTAAAATTCCATAATATTTTTCTTATAATGGACATCAGTTTGAGGATGATTAGCTAAGCTTAAGTTCATCTTGGTGTTTAGATCATTTTGGAGCTTTTCATGAACTTATAGGCAAGTCTCCAATATTAATTGGATATAATCTATAATGGTATTAATGTAACCTCACAAATTCTTTGACGTATATATATTCATGTTGGTCAAGTGAGAATTGGTCTTGAATTTCAATAGAGAGATCTATCATTGTAATATGATACATTACAACCCATATAACAATGATTCCTCTCAATATATTTTGCAGTCCGGTGACACTTTTAATGGTAATGTTTTCCCATTTACATGTTGGAATGGGTAATGGTTGCATCATCCCCTTATAATTTTTTCCTTTCATCCATCTCTTGCGGACATAACATGAACTTTTATATATGTTCAATGATCTTATTCTTAATATTGTCCCACCAATAGTTCTCTCGGAGATCTCGATAAACTGTTGTTCTCTCTGGGTTAATAGAGAAGGTTGATTTATGTGTAGAATTAATAATTATACACTTTATCTCTTGAATGGATGGAATATCTAGTTAGGTACCAAATATTACAACTCATTCTTCATCAATTTTGAACTCTTCATGATTTCTCTATTCAGATTGCTTCGATCTCCTTATGAATTCCCACAACAACTATTTAATTATACTTTACATTTTCTAAATGAAAATATAGAGAAATAATTATTTCATGGGTTGATTATTTTCATTCATTTATGATTCCCATATCCATCCTCATTAAGTCTAAGTTTATTAGATCCGTTTCAATTCTCTTTAATGATATAATTGTTGGATATATTCAAAATAGAGCATTTGGAACTTTATTTTGATTATAAGGAAGGTAATGTATTAATAATTAATTATCCTTGATGATATCTAACCATTATAGTTAGTGTATATTCCTCTCTTTCTATGTGAATATATAATTGGGGATTTTTTGATTTGTATATATGTCACACTTCTCCCCAAATAGGAAGGACCCCTTTATTTTCAATTAAAATATCATTGTAGAGAACTCCATATCAGAGTTCGGGTATTTCTATTCATGAAAATATAATTACATTGAATAATAGGCAACCAATTTGTCATTTTTCATTAACAAATAGCCAAATTCCTTCTTCGAAGAATCACTAAATACATTGAAATGTTCCCCACTTGTGTGTAGTTAGAGTACAGGTGTATCCATGAGCCTCTATTTAATCTCCTTGAATCTCAATTCAAATTCATCATTCCATGAAAAAATTTACTCATTTCCATGTTACCTAGGTTTTAGGGTTTTAAAAGCATGATAAATTTCCCATAAATTGATGATGATACCCATCTTATTCATGGAAACTATAGATATCTATCACAGATGTTATCCTTAGTCATCCTCAAATTTCTACAATGTTTGAAGGTTATACAGATATCCCATTACTTTTGGTTATATTCCCCATGAATGAAACACATACTAGAACTCTTATTTTTTATACATTTCATAAAGATTATCCTTTCATAAGGTTATTAGAACAATTCTCTTATGCACCAAATTCTACTCCTTTATTTTTCACTATATTAGAATATCATTTATAAATACTACCAAAAATATTCTGAGGTAATCATTAAATATTTTATTTATGAATTTCATGAATATTTTTTGAGCATTAGTGAGACTTAATTGAATTACTATGAAATCATAGCTCCCCTACCCGTTATGAAAAGCAGTATTGGGTATATCCTACTTATTCACACTAACTATGAAATATCCCGACCATAGAAACGCCTTAGAGAAGTATTTTTCTCCACATAACTAATCAAAAAATTCATCAATCCTGGGAAAAGGATACTTTTTCTTATCATTATCTCATTGATCTCATGATCATTAATGTAGAGGATCATTGAACCATCCTTATTCTTGATAAAGAGGATTGGTACACCCCATGGTGAAGCACTTGAGGATACGAAACCTTTATTCAGATTCTATTATAGGTTTTTCTTTAGCTTCTCATGTTTCACAATAAAATTTTTATATTGAGCCTTGGATAATTGTAACACCACACATATAAGATCAATTGAAAACTCAACCTCTCTTCAAGGAGGAATAACATGAAATTCCTTAGGAAACATAGTAATGTATTCCCTTGAAATTTCCATGACTAAAAGGATGATTCTTTCATTATAATCAATCATTGGATCTAGACATGATTTCTCATAGGAAAATAATATCTATTCATGAGTTGTCGGTGATAAATAAGATTCATCCTCCTCCTTTCACTTGTATAGAATTGGGGTTTGATTCTGGATATGGAGAGTAATTTCCTTCGCATGAATTTTTTTGGGGTTATATATAGAGAAATCCAATCCATGACCATAATGTAATCAAATTCTACCAAAGTGAGTATGAAAATGTTTTCTGGGAAGCTCAACTCAAAAATTTTGGTTGGGAAGGTGTTATATAATTAGGATGCAATAATTGGCCCATTTTCCATTTTTAATTATTAGCTATAATTAAATTATTAGTGGTGTTTTTTGAATAGTTATACTAAACATTTATGATTGTAAGGAATGTGTAAAACAAGAACCAAAATGTACATTTTCTATTACTGAATTAATAACAAGCATACCTGTCACCACTTCATAGTTGGGAACCACCTTAATAGTTGTGATAGAGAAAATATCTCCCTTTCTACATTTGATGTTGTTTCTTTTATCTAAAAACCCTTATCTTAGTCCATAAATTTGAAAATTGCCTTGGTTCCTCATAGTTAAAGTAATTAACAATGCATTGAGGTTTGACTGGAGCATTCCTTTCCTCTATCTTATTAGTGGGTTTCTCCTACCGATAATTTCTATCTAGGTTCTCTTCCAGCCCTCACCTAAATCATTTCCTCACCCCCTAGCCAATTTCTGGGATGCATCCCCAAAAACCTTCGAATAATTAGATGTTAAAATGTCTTGATACCATTATATATCTCCTTCCAATCATGAGAATTAAACCCCACTTTCTGATTTGTATCTCAATGACACACTTGAGATTCACTAACCTCCATTCTGAATTTGAGGGAACATTAGACAATTTCCACATAGAAAAAAAAGTCTAATATTTATTGGTATTTTCATAGACTAGGTTTTAACCCACTAATGAAGTGTTCAGACAAGTATTAAAAGGTTATGATATAGTCAACGAAATATCATTCAGGTCTTGTGAAATTTTCATGACATGCCTGATAGATTCATCATCTTTTAATCTTGAAAAAAGGAAATCACATTCCATTTTATGATGGAGTATGTGAGGAGAATATTTATTAAATATATTTGTATAAATTCCTGAAACTTAATCACTTCAATTTCTTCCTCAGGATTCATATTATTTATCAATTTCCACCACTAATTAGTTTCTTACTATATACAATAAACAACCAGTAGAAACTTCTCTTACTCATATCATTGAATGATGTATAAGACTTTCTCATTTTCGTTGATCAATTGTTCCAGGATTATGTGATCATATAATCTACAAAAAGTCAGATGCATTTGTCGAATGAAAGTCTCAATCATAGATTTTTCATTTTGGGGGGTGGGGGGTTGGGAACTCCCCCCGATCCAAGATTCTATTCATAATCTAAGTCATCTGAGAGAGTATCATCAAAACGTATTCAATTCCTATACCATCTGGTTTGGCATCTAATTGGGGATGTTATCACATTCCCATCACATTGATTGTTTACCTTATTACTCCTATGTTTGACCATCAACTAGAATAAAAGGAAAATTATGGATGATTATCTTTAAACTATTAAACACATAAAGGGGAATTCAATGATATTAATGGATAAATTATAAATTAAAATTATTTCTTTAAATTTTGAATTCCTTGTCTTTCATCTATGTTATCCATGATATATTTCCTAAAATAAATTATTTTTGGTATTTTTGGTTTCATTAATAATGTTTCATAATGATATTATTAATTTGTCATAGTATATCACCTGTGAGTGACAAACTAGGAGTGTATCAAGGCCCATTTTCATTCACTAGTTTCAGGTGGAGTCTCGCTCTATGCAGCATTTCTGGGTTTTACCCCTATGTACATCGTTGTTAGAGCCATATCCACTTGTAGTATCCTAACATAGATGTATTTTATTGATAAAAAACATACTATATAATTATATAAATTGATCTATTTTTTATAATAATTATTCTAATCCCTAAATATTTCACTAGATTTTTCTAATCATATTCCTTAAAATAACTAAACATTTCCTTTGATATCAACTATATAAAACCTTCTCTATTTACACATTGATTCAGGATTTATAATATAATATTAAATTTAATTTGACCCAAAGGATATTGATGTCTGTTGTACATAGGGATTAGGTATATTAAATAATAGTTTAAAATTCAAAAGCATAATCATCATTGAAAACGTCTTTAACATGCTATCACTTAAAACTACATGGGATAACCTGGGGACATTCATAAGAAAATAGCGAGATCTAAATAACAGTAATGGAAAAAAATTACATAAAATGAATAAGATAATACATTTTATTCAATAAGAATTTAAATGGGAAATAAAAACGGTGATAAGAATAAACATGAACAATGAGGCATGATATACCAAGATAATCTTAAAAGAAACATGATAAATGTGGAAAGAGCTTAAAAACTGCATCATTAACATTGGTCAAGGCTAAAATCCCAGATATCATGATGGAAAATGTTCCAAAAAGTAATTAGTTTCAATCTATATCCCAAAATTAAGTCTTAGGAGGAAAAAATGTCTAAATGCATTGGTGTGCTATATAATTTAGGACACACCTATCATTTTCATTGAATTATCATGCTTGAGTGAGCCTTATAAGATCATACAACATGGATTAATTTATCATCATATTTTCTTCCATGATCAAATAATGTTGAATAAATACATCTATTTACCATGTTAAAAAATTATAAGTGTATAATGGTGAACCCCCTTGATAAGAAATAGGAATATTATTCACTACACAATTGATTTTTCATGGAATATAAAGGTGAAATTTTGACAACATAACGAAATCACTTAAAAATTAATAAAATTTGATGATTATAGAGAAATGGGTATCTAATAATTTGGAAAATCATATGGGTAGTAATAGGGACAGAGAATTATATATCCCAATCATAGTATTTTAAATTTTAATTCATAAGATACAAATGAAAATTTAATAAAGTGGAGAATTGGAAGATCCCTTACCATGAGAGCATGAAACCAAAAGCTTGGAATGATATTCTTGAGAGCTTGGGTGAACCATGAGAGGACACTAGAGAAGGGATGGAAGATTAAGGATGTGCTATAAGTATTTTTTTCAGGGATATGATATTGTGGGTTGGTTTATATAGGTAATTAGTGGGGGTAATTCTTATGAATTTCTCAAATATATGTTTTGGAATCTAAATAATAAAACATTGAAACCACAATCCTTACCATGAATTTTCAATGGTTTCAAGAAAATGGGTGTTTTTTTAATTATTTTATATGTCCAAGGGACTCAATTAATAAAATAATACCCTTTTGTATGTGGAAATGAGTCATACACTTAACAAAATGATTTTAAAGCCTTTATACATATTAATAGTTTTGGAGGATAAAAAAAGACCTTATAAAATATTAATAATTTACATAATATCACATTATATTAAATGGAAAACATATATTTATTCGTGTATACCCTTTATATAATTTATTACATCACTTTTAAGTCATTATGGTGTCATAATACACAATATATGTTTATACGGTATTTATTTTTTCCATGTAAATTCTACTATATCGGAAAATTATGAAAAAACTACTGTTGGATATTTTCAACATTATGATTCAAAAAATAATATTAAATTTATCAAATTAATTGTCTAAATATGTTAATTTTATATTATAATTTAATAATAAAATTTTATTGTGAAATGTTGGGTTTTTATGGAAATAACTATTTTAAACCCTGATAAAAAATTAAATTTGACTTCCTAAAAATTATACGACCATTAATATTTGGTAGAAATTATTAAGTTATTATATTTTATAAAAATATTTTTATTCATAAAATTCACTAAATCTTAAAAATTAAATTCTTAATTGAAATTGATTACAAATTTAATTACCATTTTTGTTTTACTATATAAAAATAAAAAATTATAACGTAATGATAAAAAGAAAATATGAACATTATTTTAAAGAATAATAAATTATACATATTCATATTATTATAGTGTTCATACATATCCCTTTAATACCCTATAAAACACCATAAGTGTAAGGTGAACGATTGCGAGACCTTCAGGGGGTGGATCAGAGTACATCATTTGGGACGAGATCTCAATGATCTTGAATAATCTTATAAATAGTTTTTTTCCGGATTAAGTTGTAGGATCAAATCATGGGATTGGGCTTGGGAAAATCATAGAGATTCCATCTCCCTTAGAATCACTAATAAGTGGGCTTTATATGGTACGATCATACTGGTTGTAGTGACAATTATTTTTTCTATGTCAATTGGATTTGTTTAAACCCCATATTTATACCATTCATGTGATTAGTATTCAAGGACTATATTAGGAATAATAATGATTCTTACAGGTCTTTAAAATCCAATATAATATAATTAAATAAAAAAAATTGAATGTGTTTTCTATAAACATATTACATAATAAGACATTTAATTAAATCATAACATGAATTTTATTTATAATAGTTTGGATTATTAGAGGTATAAAGATTCATATTCCAGATATATGATGTTTGATATTTAATCATTTCCCTCATTTCTCTTATTATTATCTAGATGATTTCCACTGTGAAAATAATATGTGGCTGCATTTCAATCTCAGTTCATAGAAGAAATGGAACATGTATTCAGTAATTTATCTTTCCATGTTGATTTCTAATTATTTATTAATTTAAATTGAATTTTTTCTCAATAATTTATTATTGCATTTTTTTCCTCAATTTAGTGTCTGTTTATTAATTTCATTGAATGTATGTTCATTTATTCAATTTTACATATTGATTATTCTCATTGATTCCTTTTTTATTAAAATATAATTAACTCTTACAAAGTATTTGACATCACCCTTATTCCCTAAGATTCCATGATGATTACTATAACTGATATATAGTGATATACTAGATATAATGATGTTATTCTTGAAAAAGAAAAGGAAAAATTATATTGTAATTTTTGTTATCAATTGTAAGTCAAGACTTAGGAATGTATATAGATTACTGAGAATAATAAACTGATTGGTCCTTCATGATGCATTTTGTTTTTTATTATGATAATAAAATGTTGTTTAGTATAGGATTTTGGCTTTCTGGGGTCAGGTCTCTACATATGGAACCTCCCCTGGTTATATACTACTTGTGAAACATTATATTTACTTTCCTTTTCCTCCTCTAGATGTGTTTCATGAAATTAATATTCATAGGGAAAGTCCAAATATATTTCCTTTTTGAAAAAATATAAATTAGATGAATTCATAGGAAAATATTCCCATTTAGAGTAAGAATCTCTGGACTTAGTCTCTTTATGAAATGAGAGATAGATATCCTCATGGGATTTTTAGTAACCCCGGTTTCTAGTATGTAACCCTTTCTTGATGATTTTAATGTTTATAAAGTTAAGGGTGTCAAATGGGAGAGTCGGGAGAACTTGGAATGGGTATTGGGGAAAAAAGAGAAGTCGCACGGGAGTCCCACGGTTTGTCTAAACCATGTGGCCAAACCGTATGGAGTTGGTATGGGAAGTAGTGGCTTCCGCATGGTTAGCGCATGATTTGTCTAACCGTGCAGCCAAACCATGCGACAAGGGTGGATGAGGTAGAATCTAACGCATGGTTATCACACGGTTTGTCAAACCGTGCGGACTAACCATGAAGTCACTTAAAATTTGATCCTAAAACTGTGGATCTAACTCGTTTTCCTCTAATTGCCTCAATAAAACTCTTATGCAGCCCTAACTCTAGATTTTGGTTCTCCTAAAGTCAAATAAGGTTCTCCCATCATTCCGGAGGTGATCTGAATTCTTCTCTTAAATAATTGAAGCCGGATTCTTGAGGTATGTGGTCATTATCCTTCGTTCTTGAATGGTTTCATAGATCTACATAGATCTAATTCTCGTCTTCTCTCGGTTTCTTAGATCTATTACCATTAAGGGTTGATCTATGTGTATAGGTTCCAAATATGGTGAGATTTTGTCTTGGTTTTGTTAGGAGAAGAGATATAAGGATGATTCTTGGAGTTTTGACCAGGTGTTATTGAGTGTTCTTCATCCGTTGCTTGGTTTCACCTTTTTGTTGAGGTAGGTGGCTTCACTCTCTATTCCACTTTCTTAAAACATGAAGGATTAGTTCAAATTGATTTAATTGCTTGTTTTTTATTCTGAAATTTGGTTCAAAATATGTTATAAATCTTTTTTAGTGATGATTTATGGGTTTTGATGGAATTTTGGAAATTGAAAGAATGGTTTGTGCAAAGTGTTTTGGTTTCCTGAATTTAAAATAGTGATTTTAAAATATGGATTTGCTGGATTTGGAAAATGGTTTTTGGGGTAATGGTTTTCAATAAAAAGGTATATTTTATTGAAATGGTTTTGGCATGCTTGAAATGGTGTGGTTTTTGGGCATACATGGTGTGTGTGTTCATATTTCATTTATGAGGCTTGGTTGAAATATGACCTTGTTCTCTGTGCCAAAAGTGTAATGGGACATGGGGAATTAGTAACTTGTGATGACTTGGTAGATCGACGAGAGACCACTCATGAGTAGTGAACAGTCATAATGATGCATGCATAGTCGGTTGTGGATTTGTGAAATGGAATGAATGTGCCAAAATGGAAATGAGAATTTGATGGGAAACTTGGCTTGGTTGGTTTTCTGGAGAACGATGGTTTTTGTTGGAAAATGGGTTTTGTTGGAAAAATGGATTTGACATGGAACATGTTATATTATGAACTGTTTTGGAATTTTTTTATATAAATTGTTTTATATAAATGAGCTAACATTTTTTATCCTTGAGGCCTGGGTTGGGAAGTCATCGGGGAAAACCTAATGAGTTTCATTACTCACTCCTGCTTTGGCACATTCATGCTTTTGCAGATGTCATATACCAGGATGTTGGCAAAGGTAAAGTGTCACATGTTTATAGCACTACTTCGTGACACTTGGGCTGATTTGTGATGTAGGATCTTAGAGCTTCTGGAGCATGGATTTTGGTAGTCATATTGAAGTCAGGTAGTTGTCTTTCTGCTGTTTACTCTGATTTGGTTTTGTATTCCATTGTTGCACTAGGTTGGGTTATTATGAAAATAATGGTTGAGTTGTTAGGTTTTAAATCATGCATCATATAGTGGTTTCTTGGATATGTTTATATTGTTTACAATGTTGTTGGATGTTTTCATTTAAAGTGTAAATCATCCCCCATGTGTTTTAAAACCCTTCAGCATTTATTGCCAGCCTTTGGCACCTTGGGGATGTCGCTTAAGGACAAGTAATGACTCGTTGATCTCTCAAGACAATGATAATTGGAGGGTCATTACAAATTATATCAGTCTGGTCCTTCCATTGAGGTACAAATGGTATCAGCTTGTTTGGTCCTTGCCTAACAAGTGGTTATCGATGTTCTGGGTCTTACAGTTGAAATTCTTTATTGTCTATTCCTTTGGCTGAAATCATAGAAAGGAGTAGGATTTTCAAAACATGAAATGTATATCATAAAAGGACGTAGCTAACCTGTTTATGATGAACTTCAAGTTACCAGGGTATTGGGTACATAAGTGTTTTGGAAACACTTCTAGAATATTGGAAATCTCATTATCATGGGTTTATCCAATGAGAGGAGCATGACATGCATTGTAGAGGAATGGCTTCCCACTAGGATTTCAAATCTCATTGTGAGGAATGAGTAAGGATTTTGGGAATGGTGGAATTTTTTTTAAAAAAATGCATAAATTGTTTTCAAGTGAACTTTGAAAACATGGTATTGGGTGTATTTTGAAAATGGCTTGATTTTCAAAAAGTATGATGAATGTTTTAAAAAATGGATGAACATGGAAAAAGGTTGTTTTTGGAAAAATAATGTTGTGATAGATGTGATAAAATTTGAATGCTAAGCCATCAGTTGCTAGAAAGTGAGATTGAAGGAGTTTGTTGTTGGTTTAGAAAATGGAACCTGGTAGGTGTCATAGAAACCAGTCGGAAGAGGCCGGTGAGAATGTGTTTTCACCGAGCCCCAGATGAACTAGCAGTTAGTCCAGAGAATAGTGAAAGATTTCCAAGCTATGGTATGTGTGAATAGAGGGGAATAGCCAAAGCACATTGATGATGTGGCTCAGTTCCAAAACTTGGATCCACCCGTCTTTAGGGGTGATTCCGACCTAGAAAGGGTAGAGACGTGGCTATCTGGAAGGAACCAAATTTACGAATTCTTGAGGACACCAGTAGAGCTGAAAGTAAATTAGCAATGTGTATGATAGATAATATTGCACTTTAGTGGTGAGATTTGGTAGTCCAAGCGGTAATGGACCAGGGTCTAACGTGGGAAGGCTTTGAGGAATTGTTTAATTAACAATTCTACCCCCATACGTTAAGAATTCAGCGCCCAACTAATTTCTTCAGTCTGCTGTAAGAGCATATGTCTGTGACATAGTATGCTTCTATGTTTATGAGCTTAGTGCGGTTTACACACGAGGTGGCGGGTAGCACATCGTTGAAGGAAATGATCTTCAAAGCGGGGTTAAGGAAAGTGATCCGCTCCAAAAGAGTAGTGCTGTGTATTAGTGATAACACAAAGATGGTGAATCGACCATCGGTGGTTTAGCGGGATCTGTTGGGAGCTTCGGGTAGAGGAAGCATTGTGGTACCCATGGGGAATAGTGGGAACTTTGGTTTTGAAATTGCAAACTCCTCTTCGTGAAAGAAAATGTCAAGCCTTTGTGTGTCATGAAAAAGGATGATGGAACTCTTCAGCTATGTGGTGATTATCGTAAGATTAACCAAGTTACGATAAAGAATAGATATCCACTTCCACGCATTGATGACCTATTTGATCAATTGAGGGGAGCTCAGTGGTTCTCCAAGATTTACTTATGATCAGGATATCACCAGTTGCGAGTTCAGAAGGAGGATATTCTGAAGATAGCCTTTAGAAGTAGATATGGCCACTACGAATATGTAGTCATGCATTTCGGTCTAACGAATGCACCAACGGTCTTCATGGCTTTGATGAATCAGATATTTCAGCAATATCTGGATTCTTTTATTGTGGTGTTTGTGGAAGACATATTGGTGTATTCAAGAAGAAGGGATGAGCATGAGAAACACTTGGCGAGAGCATTGGAAATCTTGAGGGACCATCAGCTATATTCCAAATTATCAAAGTGAAATTTTTGGATACAAGAGGTACATTTTCTGGGCCATGTCGTTTTTGAGAATGGTGTTTCAGTGGATCCAAAAAATATAGAAGCTATTCTTTCTTAGAAACCACCGAAGAATGTCTTTGAAATACGATGTTTTCTTGGTCTATCTGGTTATTACCGATGCTTTGTTCATGAATTCTCATGACTAGCTTCTCCTATGACATCATTGGCAAAGAAAAATAGTGCATTTCAATGGACTGTGGAATGTCAGAAATCTTTTCAAGAGTTGAAAATTCTCCTTACATCAGCACCCATCTTGATCTTTCCTGAACCAGGAAAGGGGTATGTGGTGTATTGGGATGCTTTAGGAACAGAGTTGGGATGTGTTCTCATGAAAGGAGATCATTTTGTTGCTTATGGTTCAAGGCAGTTGAGGGTGCATGACAAGAATTACCCAACACATGATTTGGAGTTAGCTGCAGTTGTCCATGCCTTGAAGACTTGGCATCATTATCTCTTTGGTGATAATTTCATTGTGTTTACAGATCACAAAATCTTGAAACACATTTTTCTCACAAAGAGATTTTAATCTGAGGTAGAGGAGATGGATGAAGTATCTTCAAATGTTTGATTTTTACTTAATGTATACACCGGGTAAGGGCAATTCGGTGGCCGATGCATTAACCAATAAGTCGTATTCTCAGTTGGAAAAAGAAGCTTCAGAGGAATGTCAGTTGATGTTAGTCTTAGCCGACATGCATGTGGAATGTGAAAACCGAGGTGATGTTGCTATTTTCTTTTCAGCTACACTTGTTCATGATTTAGTAAATATGATCAAAGAAGCACAAACATCTGATGCAGAATGTCTGGTTGTAAGTTGAAAACTCATTGGTAGGGAGACCATTGATGGCTGGAAAACTGATGGGGGTTCTGTTTTGTGTTTCAGAGATCGGATGGTTGTACCAATGGTTTTCCAGGAACAACTAATTCATGCTTACCACCATTCAGGATGGGTTGTACATCCAGGTACACAGAAGATGTACAAGTCATTGAAGGCGTAGTTTTGGTTGAGCGGTATGAAAAGGAAAGTGGTCGAGTTTGTCTTGAGATGCTTAATTTGTCTGCAGGTTAAAGCAGAGCATCAGAGACCAGCTGGTATATTACAGTCATTACCTATCCCAGTGTAGAAATGGGAGTAGATAGAAATGGATTTTGTTACAGTTTTTCCAATAACGGTCTGAAACACGATGCCATTTGGGTGACAATGGATCATCTAACCAAGTCAGCCCATTTCATCCCAATTTGTCAAACCCATACAGTGGAAGATCGTTCAAAAATCTATATTCGATAAGTGGTAAATAAGCATGGTGTACCAGTGTCTATCATCTCAGACAATGATTCTAGGTTCACTTCTTGTATCTTGAAATCATTACAGCAATCCCTAGGGACTCAGTTGATGATGAGTATGGCGTATCATCCTCAGATAGATGGGCAATCTGAGCAGACAATACAAATGTTGGAAGACATGTTGTGGGCTTGTGTAATGGACATTGTTGGATCATGGTAGGATCATATACCCTTAGTTGAGTTCTCATACAATAACAGCTATCAAGCCTTGTTACATATGGCTCTATTTGAAGCATTGTATGGGAATCCTTGTCATTCTCCACTATACTGGGTAGAAACTGGAGAAAATTCACTAGCCAGGCCGAGGCTTGTACAAGAAACAATAGAGAAGAATCAGTTGATTAGAAAGAGGATGGAGATGGCTCAAAGTCATCAGAAATCTTATGCAAATAATCGTCGCAGACTATTGGCATTCGTTGTGGTTGATCATGTCTTCTAGAGGATCTCTCCTAGACTTGGACACCGTAGTTTTGGGAAGCAGGGAAAGTTATCTCCCACATATATAGGCCCTTTTTAAATACTGGAACAAGTTAGAGAGGTGGTGTATCGGTTGGAATTACCACCACGGTTCAATGTAGTGCATAATGTGTTCCATGTATCTCAGTTGAAGAAGTATCAGCCCGATCCTGACCGTGTGATCAGATGGGATCACGTTGAACTAGAGATGGATGTTTCGTTGGTACACATCTTGGTGTGGATTGTGGATAGGCAGGATAAATTCTTTCATGAAAAAAGCATCATCCTAGTGTGGTTTTTTTGGAAACATGGTCAGATTCAGGAAGAGACTTGGGAACGTGAGAAATTAACGAAGGAGCAGTGCCCAGAACTCTTCCAGTCAAGCAATGATTTTATACTTTATAGGTATGGAAAGGCCAATGGTGGGGATAATTTAGTACCCTCGATTTCTAGTATGTAACCCTTTCATTATTATTTTAAAGGTTATAAAGTTAAGTGTGTCAAATGGGAGATTCTGGAGAACATGGAATTCATTTTGTGGTAAAAAGTGAAGTCGCACGGTAGGCGCACAGTTTGTCTAAACCATGTGGCCAAACCATGCAGAGATGGTATGGAAGGCAGTGGCTTCCACACGGTTGACACACTGTTTGTCTAACCATGGGGCCAAACTGTGTGAGAAGGGTGGCCGAGGCAGAAGCTATCACACACTTAGCACACAATTTGTCAAACCGTGTGACTAACCGTGCGTCCACTTAAGATTAGATCCTAAAATTTGGGATCTAACTTGTTTTGCCTCTAATTGCCTCATTAAAGCTCCTAAGTGGACTTAACTCATGATTTTGGTTCTTCTAAGGTCAAAGAGGGTTGTCTCATCATTCCGGAGGCGATCCAAAGGCTTATATTGGATAATCGAAGCCGGATTCTTGAGGTATGTTATCATCCTCCTTTGTTCTTGAATGGTTTCTTAGATCTACATAGATGCACTTCTCGTATTCTCTCAGTTTCTTATTTATACGTCCGTTATGGGTAGATATAAGTGTTTGGATTCCAAATATGATGAGATTTGGTCTTGGTTGTGTTAATAGAAGAGATCTAAGGAGGATTCATGGAGTTTTAACCAGGTGTTCTTGATCATTCTTTGTCCATTGCTTGGTTTCAAATTTTTGTTGAGCTAGGTGGCTTCACTCTCGATTCGTCTTTCTTAGAACTTGAAGGCTTAGTTCAAATTGATTTAATTTTGTGGGTTTGATTGTGAAATTTGGTGAAAATCATGTTATAAATCTTCTTTTGTGATGATTTATGGGTTTTGATGGAATTGTGGAAATTAAAAGAATGGTTTGTGTAAAGTGTTTTGGTTTCCTGATTTTGAAATGGTGATTTTAAAATATTGATTATCTGGATTTGGAAAATGGTTTTCGGGAAAAAGGTTTTCAATAAAAAGGGATGTTTTATTGAAATGGTTTGGTCATGGTCGAAATGGTCTGGTTTTTGGGCATACTTGGTGTGTGTGTTCATATTTCATTTATGAGGCTTGGTTGAAATATGATCTTGTACTCGGTGACAAATGTGTAATGGCACATGGGGAATAATTACCTTGTGACTAATTGGTAGATCGATGAGAGACCGCTCATTAGTATAGAAATATCATAGCAATGCATGCATGGTTGGTTGTGGATTTGTGAAATGGAATGAATGTGCCAAAATGGAAATGGGAATTTGATGGGAAACATGGCTTGGTTTCTTTTCCTGAGAAAGATGGTTTTTGTTGGAAAATGGGTTTTTTTGGAAAAATGGCTTTGACATGGAACTTGTTATATTGTGAACTGTTTTGGAATATTTTTATATAAATTGTTTTATATAAATGTGCTAACATGTTTTATCCTAGAGGCTTGGGTTGGGAAGTTATCGGGGAAAACCTACTGAGTTTCATTACTCTCCCCCTTCTTTGTCACGTTGGTGCATTTGCATATTTTATATACCGGGATGTTGGCAAAGGTAATGTTTCACACATTTAGAGCACTACTTCATGACTCTTGGGCTGATTCGTGATATTGGAGCGTGGAGATTATGGAGCATGGAGTTGGGTTTTCATCTTGAAGTCTTGTAGTTTTCTTTCTGCTGTTTACTCTGATTTGGTATTTTATTCCATTGTTGCACTTGGTTGGGTTATTACAAAAATAATGGCTGAGTTGTTCGGTTTTAAATCATGCATCATATAGTGGTTGCTTGTAGATGTTTTTCTAGTTTACATTGTTTTTGGTTGTTTTCATTGAAAGGGTAAATCGTCCCCCATGTGTTTTGAAACCCTTTGGCATTTATTTCCAGCCTTTGGAACCTTTGGGATGTCGCTTAAGGCCAAGTAATGACTCGTTGAGCTCTCAAGCCAATGAGAGTTGGCAGTTCATTACAAGATTCATCAAATAGATATTACATATGTTGAAGGAGAACCATGTTCTCCTCAACATGTGAAATTTCATTATTCATCATATTCCTCTAAGGAAAACTATATGTATGAGGAATTAGTAAATTTCAAAGAGTTTGTAGTGATATACAATTAAGTTGGAAGAAAATTAATTGTGCTTGAGACTAATAAGGGGTAAAATCCCAGAGTTTGTTAAACTTGAATCACTTATTCTATTTAAAACCCTTCTTGGGGTTAAATTCCACTGAACAAATAAGGGTAGTATAGATACTGAATTATTTCTTAAAATTCCACCACATAAGTTGTTTAATTATATTAAATATCTAGATATATATAGTGGAGTGATGATTCTTCAATCATGAAGATTGAGAGGTCTCATTACATTTCAATTTATATATTATTTCTGAAACATTTATCCAAATTTACTTAATCCCCTTTCATAAATAAATAGGAAAGTCTCCTTCATATATCTTTTCTAGATGTGGTTGAGTGAGGTGGAATGGACATTCAGGTACATTCTCCTTTACCACCTTAGATTATTCAATATAAAAAGATAGTTGTTAAATTTCAACGACAATTTTTATCATGATTTTTCTCCAGTTGTTTCTCCAGGGTTGCATGGAAATAATCATTTCAAAATTCTATTTTCCCTTATGGTCTTCCACTCTATCACTAATCCATTAAAATTGTGTTTAATCAATTTGTTTATAAAATTCCATGGAGTACTCTAGAAATTCAGTTAATTTAATGGACAATCATTCCAATAATGGTTGTTCATGTTTATATCTATGCTCGTATATGTGGTATATTATTACCTCCTATATGAGAATTTGGCTTTGGGTTCCCCTAATGTGTTTTGAAAATAATGAAACACCATATTCCATAGTCCAATATGAGTGGATTATTGGTTGTTTCACCTTTTAGTAATCTGTCCATGTAGAATAATAATAGTTTGGATAAATAATGGAAAATGTTTTTTCTAAATTTTTTATATGATAAAAGAAAATGAAATTATTTTTTATATTGTTTAAATAGAAAAAAGGGTATGAAAGAAGTTCTACATCCCCAACAATGGTGCAACTTTTTATGTTCCTATTGTAGTTATATACAAAAGCTAATTTTTTTCCTTATATATCATATATGTTGACCAACTTCATCTCTCATGAGGATTTTTGATGTTGTATCAATCACTAATTATATTCAACAAAATATAATTTTTTTATTGTTTATATTATTAATATTTTTTTTAAATTTTAATGTATTGAAAAAAATAAAACCTAAATTGAGATGAAAACAAGATAATGTTTTGTAATAATGGTCTTAGTTCTAGGGTTTGGTTATGTGGGTTCCTTAATCATGGAAATAAATTTCATCGTTTATTAATTTATGTACATGTATTATTATTCTCTTCCTTGATAATGATTTTATCATGTCTTGGAAACATATTTAGAAAACAGAATCTACCAACCATGATAGAAAACAGAAATTATAATGAGGTCCATGCCATGGTGGACTTCCACCACAACATTGAAATTATCTCAAATCCACAAATAATTAAATTTAATCAATTTGAAATCAATGCATATTAATTTAAATTACTATGTAACCACCATAAATGAAAATCCATGGTTTAGTTACTTTCCATTATTATGTGAAAAGAGATAGCGGAGGAAAGAGGGATGAGAGAGAGATATAGTTTGGGAGAGAGAGGGAGATCAAAGAAATTAGGATTATGAGAGAACATAACAATTGGATTAAAAAATGAAAGCATTTCATGAGAAATTAAATTGAAAATATAAAAAGAAAATAAAACCTATGATGTAGTATCCCTATAGAATATTGAAATAATAAATCCTAAAAAAACAATCATCCAAATCCCCCATGGGCCTCTGTTTATAATCCTCTATCACATAATTGAGGCATCATAATGGGTAATAATGGGCCATGATATGTCAAAAGTAATTTAAAAAGGTCACCCTCTAATTTCCTCAAAAACCTCATTTCTAGGTCCAGTCAAGCCTTTTCACATCATGAATAGTGTTCATAATGTTTAATGTTTGGTGCCATGAATTGTCTCAAGATTTGTTTCATTCATGGTAATACTCCATGTTACACATAATGAATTTCATTCAAGATGTATAATATTTTTCACAGTTAAAAGTTTACTAGTTTCATCTCAGTTCATCAATTTGAAGCCTTCATCTCGGTTATCTAATTTCCACATTTTCCCGACCATAATATTTATGATAAATTTATCACTATCAAGATTATTTTCAGTGAATCTTTATTCTAGATTCTATATTCAATTATCTTGTGTTCTGCCACACCAATTTACATCAAGACCATAAGGGTCTTCACAATACCCAATTCATTATTTTTTTCCAAAAACAATTAGAATCATTCCATATATCGGAAAAAAATAATTATCGGCCAGATTAATCTACAAGTATTTAAATTTATTGTTTTATAATCAAATAAAAATGGAAATTGTTTCTTCTTCAACTAAAATATCCATGAAGTGATGCAATTAATTTTTCATCACCAATTTATATGAATAATTAAAAATTTTATATGATGAATTATTATGACACATATTTCATGATAAATATTATAGAGATTATGAAACTATTACCAATTTTCATGTATATAAATCATCTAATTGAAAAGTACATGAAAAAAGAAGCAATTATCCCCAAGAAGAATGATTTTAATAAATGAGTGATAATATGTTATAAGTAAATCTTAATTGGTACGATGTGTGTGAATTTTGTATGGTAATATATATGAAATAAAACTATATTTATTTTATAGCATATTTGAATGTGTATGAATCCTGATGATACTTAAGGTATGTTATTTTTGTTTCAATTCCATTTTAATCAATATTATTCATGGTTGAATTTCCATTAACAAAATTATATGATATTTATTAAATAAACCACTTTATTGTTTCTTATACTATGGTTATTTTTAAAAAATTTATGATTTGGTACTATTTTATGCTCTTTAGTACAAAAATATAGTTCAAAAAATATTTTTCCAATGAAATTGACATCACATATCCTCTTTTGGTCAAAAATATATTTTCTTCAATATTCATGGTTTAAAAAATATTTTCAAGATTTTTTTGACGATTTTTCAATGATTCATTAAAGAAATTTTTAATCATGTTTGAATTTTTACAATAATGTCCAAAAATAATCTTTTTCGTATTTTCTAAATAAGGCAATTTTTACCAAAGTTGTGTATAAAATATTTGTTTTAACAATTATGACAAAAATATAATTCCCCACAATCAATACTGATCATTGTTTTGAAGACTCCTTTGCATGGTTCCCTGGAACAGTTCAAATAATTATTTTCTATTATATTTGGATGTTTTTATATTCTAAATTATTTATTTAAAAATTAAAAGGGTATTTTAATCAATAAATATTGAAGAGACATTTTTATGGAATTTGTCATCTATTAAAACATCCATTCAAGTTACTTATGATATAATGGTGTATGATCCAAGGATACAATCATTACTATATCTCTGGATGGTTTGTAATTATATTGATGCGAATTTTATAAAACCAATTTCATATATATGGGTTCTAAAATGATGAAATAATGAATGTCATTATGTTCATGTGGAATATTTACGGTTTAATTTTCTGTAATTGGTGGGTCCATTATATGCCTATAATGAATTGGGTAATGATTGATAACTAATTATATAATTGTGTTATATGTGAATCTGATTTCATATTCACAACATGATGTGCAGACTACGATTCTTGTCAATATGTTTATGCGTAGATATATTTTTATATCTACATGTTTATTCATAGACTTGGTTTCATAGCTATACATTTATTGAATGATATGATTACATCCCCTAACTATGTTAGTGAATGAGTTTCTATTAATACATTTTTAAAATGCATGGTCTCGTATATTTTCCACATTGATATGTTTATGTTAGTATATCATATATCATGATTTATTTTTTATGATTCCATTCTCTTATTGATATTTTATTTTTTATGAAAAAACATTATGCGATTACTCATGATCTAAGATGGTAAATTGGTTGGCCATGAGTTCCTTATCAAATGATTATATTCTAATAGAATTATACACATGTATGATCATTGATTGATATCTCCTATGTCTAAACATACCAATAATATGAGTTTATAATTTTTAGTTTTTTCTTTACCTAGTTTTTTTGTATGGTTCTATGTTGTATATGTCTATAAAGGTATTAAAATGATGTTATATTTAAGAGATGTTAAACATCTTTTAGTTAATAATATTTTTATGTATCTCTTATATAAATACACTAAACCTTTATGGTTCTAGAATGTATCATAATTATATGAAGTTAATAGACATTTAATAAGATTTAAAATTTATATATGAACAATATGGATCACTATATACAAAGTAATATATAATATATCTAACTAATCACATATGATATAATTTTCATTTCTATAATATAAGTAAGATGAAAATTTTTATATTTAATATTCACATTGATTTTCCAAGTGATATAGAAGATAAATTAAAGGATATGTAATATTATTTTTGAAGATACATATTATATATTCAAGGGTTACATACGATTTATCTGGTGAATTATATTGATATTAATTTATATGTTTTAAAAAATCAAAGATTCAAATACCAAGACATAGTTTTAATGTTATGGTTCAAGCCATTATTTTTTCTATGATATTAATGACCTATTTTTGAAAATATTAGTTGATTCATTCTACAACTTTTTATTCATATAATTATGAAATTTTTGAGAATAATGGATTATCATTTTTTGAATTTAGTGTTAATGTAGTAGCTGGTTTTTTTGATGAATTAAATGATGTAAATAATTGAAGAGTTATGAGAAAATTCTCGAAAAATTAATCTGATTAAAAACATTGAAAATAAATTAGAATATATTTATGCTTATTATTCTCAATATTTAGAAAAGGAGATCGACTCGAGAAAAGATGGATATATGTCATAAGATATTTTTACTCTTTCAAAAAATATTTTAAAGAGAATATCATTGTTTTTTATGGAATCATTTGACCAGTAGATTTTATAAGAATTATAATTATAATTGGAATTAGAAAAAATTGAGATCACATTGTTCTAAATTTCATATTATTTATATATTTGAATATATTAGATATAAAAATATGGAATAATTATTTTTCAGATATAATTTTCTTTTCATATATAAAAAAAGTAATTTTAAAAAAGATGTGACAAAATAAAATGACCCGCTACTAATTCAAAATTTACAATTTATTGAAGAAAAAAGAAATAGATATGGTATTGTTGTGAAAAAAAATATTGCATGTAGAAAAAGAAGATGGCATTGAAAGATGTTGGAATTATTTTATATAATATATATTTTATGTTTTGAAAATTATATAAGATTGTAGTAGAGTGAGACAATATAGATAATTTCTATACAAAAAAGATGAGTGGCAGTTTTTAAATATTGTTACAGAAGTGATACAACCTGAGAAGACTAATTTGAAAGATGTATGAAATTTATTACTACATTGTTTATAAAATATATAAGATCATTACTTCTAATGTAACATGAAAATACCATTCTGATCAAAACATATTAATAATCCATCATAATATGTTATTCAATAGAGTAAAATTGGTTGGTGTTGTTTTAGTTGGAGTTGTGTATATATCTTTTATTAGTTATGGATAGAAATGGATCAAGGTTATCCAAATTCCCTTAAATAATTTTGATAATAAGATTTTTGTAATGAGTGTGGGATACTAATAACCATAAAACAAGTACTAGATCACCTAAGTTATTGAACCTTATTAATTTTTTTTCTTCAATTTATCATTTCATGTATAAGACCCAATAATGATATAAAGAGTGAGTTGAATTCACCATAATAGGAGTAGAGTGGAAAAAGGAAAGTGTTAAAATTAGTAAAAAGTGGACCACACTGATTTGCTCCATTCTCAGTGTTATTGTACTAATCCTCATAGAACAACAAGTGTTTTTTTGAACTGGTGGGTACCAATATTATTGTTGTTTTAAGGATATACCTATAACCTATAGCTTTATCTTCATAATAAAATGGATTTTGAATATATTTCGGATTAGAAAAATCATACATTTGGGGTTTATATGCATTGAAAATTATTAATAATTCTACTATGTTTCTAATTTACATTATTTACTCAAGTGAGACTATGAGATCTATGATAAAAAATAAATTGAGTTAATTTGTTAAAAACAAAAGGCTTCAACACTGATTTAACCCCACCTCTCATTGTTCCTCACATTGTCATGAAATTGTAAAGAATACCACAACTATAAGGGTTTTAAAAATCAATTGAATCCAAAAATTAATCCAGAGACTATGAAGAGGGACCAGTCTAGAGAATTTTTAAATAACTATAAAAATAAAAAAATTGGTGTTGGAATATTCAAACTTATTTTGTTAATATATATTTTTTTCAATTTAGGTTATGTGAAATGATACTATAAAAAATTTTAGTTTATAATGGGATTGTGACCTTATATTTTATCTAAGTTTCAACTAATTTTCATAGCTTCATATGGTAATGTGATCAATATGGTAGCAATGACAGAGAAAAATATTTTCATGATATTGGGTGGGAGGGTAATTTGGTTACATATGTAGGAATCCAAAGATCATTTTAATGTACAAAATAGTGTTGTAAGTTGCATGTATGGATAATGCGGTTATTTTAAAATGTTCATAACACATTGCTTCCTTAGTTTCATCCATATATAAACAAATATCATATTATCGATTAGGGATGAAATTACATGAATGGATAGTTTTTTAAGAACCCTAGAGATGTTTCATCAGTGTGGATTCTTGTAAACCATGTAAATTTTTTATAAGAAACCACCCTAATAAGGTGATATGTATAGTATTTCTACTTCAAGGGGATATAAAAAAATTTGAAGCCTACATGGTCAGAGTAGTTTATCCTCAGAGAAATGGGAGATGGAGTGAACCTCAAAGAGGGTTGAGTCAAATGAACTAAGACTTATATCTTGATTGGAGATCTTATGGTTAACATGAATTTGAGTGACTATATTATGAAGAAAATTCACCTATATATTCATAAGATATAATATTTACAGTCTATGGTATAATACATTTTACTTATTTTATGGTTCTATCATTGTTTGATATTGTTCCCTCAAAATCATTAATATAATCCAAATTTATCATTCAACTATGTTTATGTGCAGTTCATATACCCCATGTGCTTAATATTAGTACTATCTTGGAGATAAGAAGGATCAAGGGTTCATATGTTATATATATATCATGTCATGATATATGATGTATAAATTTCGTGTAAATATATTATCTTTGATTTGAAAATATTTGACCTCATTCTCTTTATAGATTGGAATATCAATTTATGATACCATATCGATTGGTATTAATAGAATATAGTGTTTATATCTCCAAACGGTGTAACTATCATATTTTCTGGATAGCGGAATCAAATATTGGTTATTGAAGAGTCTTTTATTCTTGATATTTGACCATATATCTTAAGATATATAAAATTTTCCTTGATGATATCGATGTAAAATATAGAGATAAACATACATTAATAGTGCATAAATATCTATTTTTTCTGTGAATGATTTTTCAAGACTCTTAGTAGAAAGATTTGATGAATTATTTATATAATATTTTGTAGGGATTAATCCCATATCTTTCCCATTTATTGAATTACTATTGTTGAGTTATATAACATTTAAAACATTCTTTAGGATATCAATAAAAAAAGTTTTACTCACTCAAGTGTGTCACCATGGTTGGCTCTATATCTCTTTACAAGGATGTGTATAGAGAGTAATTATCCTGGAAGAGAATAAAATAATACCAACATGGCGATCATAAATAATTAAGATAGCTTGTACAAAATTGATGATCTATTTGATCAATTTTGGATAGAAACGTGGTTCTTTAAAATTATCCTCAGACTAGGATATCATAAGTTGAGTGTGAAGGAAGAAAATAATCACAAGACCACCTTTATAAGTTATAATTTTCAAGACCAATGTCTTGTGATTTCATTTGGGTTGATTAATGTACATAAGATTTTTATGGATTTGATAAACGATATCTTTTATTGATTATTCAAAATATTTTTTATAGTGTTTGGGCATGATATTATGATTTATTCTAATTTGAATAAATATATTATGAACCCCATACATTTTATATATGTAACATTTAAAATCATTATTTAAATTATTAGTTTTCTAAAAAAATTATGGTTTTATGATAGAAAATTTCTCGGTCATGTAGTCTTTGAGATTTTTATGTTAGTCGATCCATAAAATATTTACATAATAACACATTAGGAAATCCAAATGAATATTTTTGACATGAAATACTTCTTAGTTTTTTATGGATACTACATGTGATAATTTATTATTTTTTAAAGATAACATATCCTTTTGTTTAATTAATGTGAAATGGATTGTAATTTTAATGATGTAATGAATATGAATGGTCCATTATCAAATGAATAAAAGTTTGAAATTAGGTCATTTATGATTTTTATTAAACCTCATGAAGGCTAAACCATGAATTGCAACACCTTAGGTATGATTTTTAGTTTTATTAAGATATTCCATGATCATGTAGAGGTATACAAATCTAGCAAATTTTTCCTCTATAAAAACAATTATCCCACCGATGACTTGAGTAGAAGACGATGATATAGATATTGAAGTTTTTGTTACACTATAGATTCAATGATATATTTATTTAATATAAAATTTAAAATATTATATATTATATATTCACTTATTATGATTTGAAAAACATATAGAGATGATGAATAAAATAGTTTCAAACATTTAACATTGATATTTCATATACATTAATTAATTTATTGACATGAATCACCTGGTCCGGGATGCGGCAATATGAATTCTCATGCAGACAAACCTGTATTCCATAGGAATCTAAATTACGATGATGGCCAACACAATATATAGGGAGACTATGACCTTGGTTCTATTGAATATTTGAGTCACACATAGAAGAGAAAAATTACCCAAATTAATCTTCTATGAATATAGGCTAGGAATAAAATAAATAGACACAATGAAATTAATGTAGCATGAAATAACATGATGGTATATAATATCATGAGTAATATGAATAAGTAAACTATGATCCCAAAGGTAGTGAATTATTGTAAAAAATTAAATAGAAATAAAATACATAATGAGGCATTATTGCTTTCAATGTATTTCCAACTGTCACCATAAACCCAAGCCATTAAAACCTATTTAGAAATATATCATGAGCCCATTTCCTTAACTGAGTCCTCAATCAAAAATTCTATATGAGTATTGAGATTCATCTATAGGGTGTGAAAATAATATTATTAGTACACCATCAGTGTTCACTTAGAATAAATAAAACATGTGGATAAAGATGGATCAATAGATATAAAATAAATACATAAATAACATACCTCCATTATGAGTCATCGTGAACTTGCTTACCACTATGAACCCCAAACCTTCCTGCTTCGGAGCTATACCAAAATGTAGTCTCTCAGGAAGACCATGACCAAACACAAACCATTGCATGATCCTGTCCTATAAGTCATGACCTCAATTACACCATGACCCATCCTAATGGTTCTTGGGAGGTAAACCATGGCACATCAACCCATCCAAAATCCTCTTTTGTGGTAAAAAATGACCCATCAACCTTTCATAAAAGATATTAGTATGTCCAACATATCAGCCCGACCCATCCAGAAGGATCTTTGGAGGCCCAATATATCACCCTCCTCCATCTTTATGTTTCATGGGAGTCAACCAAAGGAGACATATACAATGATATAAAATACATCTTGAAAAATAAAAATAAAAATAAAAAACCATTCCAACTCATCTATCATCTATTCGGGAATAAATATCCCTAAATGATCTTGAAAATCACTCCCATGGTCAATGTTCACATGTTCATACACCCTACATCATTTTGAATTTCGAGTGAAATTTAATTTATAACCAATAATTAACCTACCAAAACCCATATAAATGGTCCACTATACATAAACAAGCCTAGTTGAATGTATTATAACCATATGTGGAAGATTAATTGACAACCCACACACCCAAATATGAAATATATATGAAACATTATATGAAATTACATAAAATGATAACATATTTCATACTGTATGTTTAGAAATACTAAACCACTATGAATCGTCTTTTATAAATTGATAAAGACAGTAATACCTAATAAAAAATCTAAAATCATTGATTTAGGATTACATAAAACTAAATAAAAAGAAATCATGATTTTAAGCTAGAATAATATTTGATTTTCCAATAGAGATCAACTAGAACAAACAAAATTAATTTTGGTGAATAAATGAGGTGACCTGTGCCACATAATTCCCAAGAAAGAATCCCCCATTTGATACTCAATTAATGAGGTAGGAAAGTGGTGAGAGAGTTTTAATAAGAGTTTCGGGTAAAAATCCAAAATGAAACCTAAAAAAATTATGATTAATGGCCCCACTCAATAGTCAGTGGGTCGAGATAGAAATCTTAGGCCCATGGATTGTCCACCGGCTTAGTAGAGACCATGTAACAGCTTTTGAGTAGACCTAAATCAAATTGATTATATGCTGACCTCCTCTAAGTAGCCTCAAAATCATTTCCAAAGACCTAAAGGGGATAGATATAATTAATATACTAAAAAATTTAATAAATGGGAATTTTAAACTACCCATTTAAGGGTTTATCGTTAGTTAGAAGTGCTATTAGGTATCTTTCAAAAGAAACTCTGTCCATTTTTACTAGACATTAGATTCTTCCTCTCATGTTGATTCTTAGATATTCCAATGCCTTCATAACACCTAAAAAATAAACAATGCGTTCCATCACAACAACTTCTCACTATAGTGCACAATATTCACTAAACATTCCTAAAACAATATTTTTTTACCCAAATCAACATCCTCACATCCAATTAAATGTACCATGTACAGATCATACATTATAAGATCCATCACATGAAATACATCATGCTTATACTGATGTCATAGTGGGAGAACCAATCAATTAGAATAAACCACACCTCGTTACATAATATTCAATGAACTAACAAACAATAGCTTTAGATTCCCTTATTTCTTCAAATTTCAATCCCTTAGCCAAGGTGACACCCCCAAGAATACCTAGTTTCCCATGATGCACTCGAAGTTTCATCACCTCTAGTTAGTATAATAATGTTTAATGCTCTATCTAATAACTAAATGATTCTATACAAAATACACCTACTTGAATGTCTCCTAAAATAGGATTAGTTTGATCACTACCGGCACTCCCATATCATTCTAACACAATGGTGATCTACATGGTGGACTATAAAGATCATAGATGGGTGCCACCAGAATTGATCGTAAAAATCAATATTGTAGGTGAAATATATTAACAATAAGTAGTTATAACCTTCACCATAAAAATAGAAAAAATATTCTATGAGAATATCTTGTATAATATAGAACCCCTTAGACTATCCAACTATTTGCAGGTGATATACAATTCTTGACTTTAGTTTCTTTCGACGTGCCTTATGCAGGCTTTTCTAAACATGTAATATGAAATGTGTGCCCAAATCTAACATGATGTTCATTGTCAGAACGTGAAACTACACTATCTCTCACATATATTTTTTCCAAATAATTATCTGATTGAGCCTCTTGAATGGGAGGGAAGTATGAAATGTTCTTCCAATTTTCAAAAACATTCTTAAGAAATATTGACTCCTTAGAGTCATGGGAAACCCTATAACAAATTCAATATTCATCTCATCCCATTTGGTTACTTGAATTGGTGGGGGATTAATTAAACTTCTTGGTCATTATTTCTCCTTCTTTAATCAATAAAAAGCGAGGTAATATGTTACAAAAAATACTACATATCTATTAATTACCCACCAAAAATTGAATTTTATTACCTATAACATCTTGTTCAATCATGGATACATCGCCCACTTTAAGTGTGAAAGTCTCTAATAACCCTACACCCACAAATACAAGTTTCCCAAAAAACCAAATCATCACTAGGATATGCCAATTAAGTAAAAATCTATAGACCAGAATTTATTATTGATCACAAAACCCACATTTATATATGAGATTTAGGACTGAAGATGCTTAAAACACCTTACCCAAGATAATTCTCTCTACCTTCAAAAAAATTTAATGCATTTTATTCATCATAAAAGTCTATTTATAGACACTATCATGACCAAACTCATCTCATATATGACCTCATAATTATACTTTCCATAACATCTACTCGAAGGGACAATTCAATGATATTCCACTTCCTATCGTCATAAATTCCTATAAAAATCTGACTCTTATGTTCAATGAGATGCCTGATGCAATTTCAATTCATTGTGATTTGTTACACATGGGCCGTCGGTCAGAGGATGGTAAAACTCTTTATTTATATTTTTTAATAAGACTATGTTCATAACTTCCACAATTAACTATGACCATGAACATTATATTTCCCTTTAAAATGATTTTTATATCCTAAAACATCAAATTCATGTATCAATGATGTTCCAACCATGGACTCCATCTTACCACAAACAACGTTATTTAGAGAGTTAGTCATATGTCCATCGACCACCTAGTATCAAAACCGATCATCCTTCACTTGCTCTCAGAAAAACCTCGCAACCATGATATATTTCTCCTAAAGAATCTTTAGGTCATCTAAGCATGCCCACCATAGTGCGGTTTCAACCCTCAGTTCCATCCCAAGATTAAATCCACAACAATGTTGAACTATTTTTATGATATAACAAGAATCAAATTCAATAAATCTAACACCAAATCAGATAACTAATTTCTACATCTATCGTTATGACTATAGTTTAACCTCAACTAATTTCATACCTGAACCATCAATCTAACACCTCCCAAAAAACAATTAAAATAAATTCACCTACAAATCAACATATTAGACCCATTTAGACTGTCCTTTGACTATTCTCAATGCATCTATGTCCCAAACCACATAGGACAACCCACTCATGGCCATTTTGATACTACCCACCATAGGATTACCCTCATCATCATCAGTCCATTAAGAAAACCCAATTCATAATAAACCATCCTCAATTCATCATTACATTTAACGATCAGATAAAAATGACTCTCTCTTATTCGTGTGATCCCATGAAATAGTAAAATCCAATCATTTATAGATCACTTAGAACATAATTTATGACATTGAATATGATTATATATAAAATAATTCTATTTAATTTACCCAATAGTAAATAAAATACCTATCATATGGCCTCACACACATCCCCCCCGAGCATTTTTGATGATCTTTGTCACACACGCTCTAAAAAATGTTTGTTTTTTATTTTAATAAGTGCAGAATAGTGGATGGACTAGGTAATTATATAATGGATTAAATGAATTGAACAATTATTAATAGGATTTACATATTTATGAAAGTAATTCAAAAAAAATGAAAATAATGATGGGGTATGTTTTGTGACTTTTCAAACAGTAAACAGAACATGAAAATGATAAGAAACAAACAAAGAGACGATTTCATTAAAAATACTAATATGAGAATTGATCTAATATAACCCTTTCAACATTCAATAACCATTAACCCATATAATTATAATTTATTCATATTTGATAGACTAACCTTGTTAACCTCTGAACTATATGGAAATTAACACAATAACAAATATTTGTAAAAATGATCCCTAAGTTAACTTCGGGACCTCCAATCGCAACACCCTACTTCGATTGTAATCCAAAATCCAAATTATGGTCAGTGGTAAATTAGGGAATAATATAATCCCTAGAGTGAAGAATTAATTGATTTTGGGATGAGACTTCAACCCTACAATTCCATCCCATGTTTATTAGATTTTGTGATCGAGGTTTCACTCACACGATTTATACAATCCCGACCATGCGGTCAAGTGCAAGTTGATTGAGTAACATAAAAACAAATCTCAATTAATTTATCACAATTTATGAATTAATGAATTTTCATGGAATCAAAATAAATAAATACATAGAGAAGTATTAGATCAACAAATAAATAAATCACTCTTTTATGGGTGGAGTTGTCATCATGGAGACGTTTCCCATAAGCAATGGATTGATTGAGGAACACCCAATTTTTTCACCACTCTTATATTCCATCCCAAGAAGAAAAATAATAATATTAATAGGAAATAAAATTTAATATTAACTAATGAAAAATTAATTATACAAGAATGAATGCATAAAAATATAAAGAGGAGGTGGGAGAGGAGAGCCTTCTTGGAAGAGATGTTTTCCCAATGCCTTAATTCATAAAAGAGATTTTAGGGGATCCCAAGAGACAAATTTTCGGAAAAATATTTCCAATTAAACTAGCAACCATTCAAAATAGTGAAAATATCCATTAAATAGTATTTGGGAGGGCTAGGGTTACAAATCTTTTTTATGTGTGGAAGGGAAATTCAGCCAAATTTTCTAATCCCACTTGCATCACATAGTTGAATACCAAAACGCACAAATTGGCTGACCTTATATGTGGATAATTTGTGTATAATCATATTCCTAAGGTTACCTTCAATTTTGGGCCCAATCTAAGTATGTATAAAGAAGATACGACCCAGATAGTGATTTGATATCCAATATCGATAGTTCAGTCCAACATTGTCTTCATGGACCACTTACTCTACTAAAATTAATGATCTCGTTCCCATGTCCTGAATATAATTTTTAAACCATTAAGTTAGGAATATAGCTACAGAATACTAATTCAAAATAATTTATTGAAAAATATGTATTCCTAAAATACTACAGTGAATTTTAATAGGGTAAAACTGGAATTTCCATAAAATTTTCAAATGAATGATCTAATCCCAAATATTATATAAAGGAACATATTTATCAAAATATGAGGAAATTATTTCATTTTTGATCAATAAAATATTCAATATAATTGTTTTTTATCAACTTCCCCACACTTACCACTTTTCACTCCTGTGGAAAACCTCATATCATGAATTCCAAAAAAAAATTGATATGAAATGGAGGTTATTATTCTACAATCCAAAGTGGAAAAACAGGCAAAGCAATAGTCCAATCAAAAGTAAATATCAATTAATTTTAAACTAATTGTCTCATTGTTTGTTTCAAAACAAAATCTTGAGAGATTAACAACACAAATCAAAGAAAAAATAATTCATGGGCCTACCATGCCAATAATTCCCCACATGTGTGTGCCAATCATTTCAAGTTTGTCTCTCGACACATTATCAACTATATTTGGTTCAATAAAAACTTTTCATCTTACCTGATTCTATTCGACAAAACTTATTCAACATCCTTTGCAATCAAATACCAAAACCCATTCATTTAAACATTCCCATATATCAAACCATGAGCTCCTTACCTAAATATCCCAACATGTTGTACATTTCTTCACTCCCCTCTTTCTTGATTTTTTTGATTTTTGATTTTTATCTTTTTATATATTTATATAATATTCTAGTTTTTTAAGGGCGTACAATAGTCAGATATTAGGTTCACATGAATTGGTCAATATTTTACAGTAATATAAATGATTAGAAGTGAAACTAAAATTTGGAAAGACTATGTTTTAAGATACAAATAATTACTTACCCTAAAAAACATTCAAGTCGGTAAGAGAAACTCACAAGTCATGATTGTGTGAAAAAATGTGTGGAGTAATTGATGACATGAGTTACCATAAACATAATTCATAATGATTAGTGTCAAAATCTAAATGTTTTATTATGATATAACCAATCATTACATTGACGAATTTCATTTTTCTAAAAATCAACCCTTGATGATGAAATCTTACTCATGATCATAATTTTACCAAAAAAGTTTGAAAACATGAATTTTCTATATGTTTCACATGAGAATGTTACATGATATATTTATTTCTTTTTCATTTATTTTTATTGTTTTTTGTTTGAAACTTTTAACAGAAAAATTAATATAAAATACCCATAAAACACACAAATGAAGATCCTAAATATGTACCCCAAAATGTTTCTCCCTCCCCCACACATAAAATATTTCATTTTACTCAATGTGAAACTATGAGATGATACATGAAATTAAATGTATAATTTTAAATAGGACAATGAATATAAAAGTGAAAGGGTTAGGAACAACCTGATATGCTCATGTGATGATGGGTTATATAGTGTGATGAAATACCATGCATCAATTTGATGTCCCACAATACATCTCTTAAAATGTTACCTATTGACTGTAATGCTCCTTCTAGTGTTCTCTTGAGCGATCTCCACTGCACCATTAGAAAACAATTAGAAATAAATTAAGGACCCAACTATCTGGAACACAACTTACCGGGAATTAGATTCAGTCGTGAACTGTAGACAAGGACATTCTCTCCAACATGATATTCCCTTTTCTGGATCATTTTTTCATGAGATTCTTCAGATATTTCCATATAGAGCCTTGAGTTATAATATTATTATAATAGAATCTCCTCAAACTCATGAATTTTAAACTTCTATTGAAATCAATCTTGTTCCAAATCCATGTTTCATTTTTATAGCCCAATAATCCTGATTCTAAACCTCCACGAGTAGATGACAGGTTTTCCCAAAAAACAATCTGAAATGGGGACATACCAATGGGTGTCTTGTATGCTTTCCTATAAGCCCATAGTTCAACATCCAAGTTCTTTCTCCAATCATTCCTATTTGACTTCACTGCTTTCTCTAAAATTTGTTTCAACTCAATATTTAAAACCTCAGTCATGCCATTTATTTGGGGGTGGTTTGCTGTTGATGCTTTGTGTGTCACCCCATACTTTTGAAGTAGGGAAGCCAAATTCCAATTGCAGAAGTGTGTTCCTTGGTCGCTGATTATGGACTTTGGTACTTCAAACCTACAAAAAATCTATATCTTGAAAAACTCCACAACTACATGAGAATCATCAGTCTTGGTGGCCTTTGGCCTCCATCCATTTACTCACATAATTAACAGTGGCCAAAATATACAGAAAACCAATTGAACTAGGAAAAGGAACCATAAAATCGATCCCCCATACATCAAAAATCTCATAGAATACTATGGGTTATTGGGAAATCTCATTCCTCCTTGAAATGTTTCTAGTATGTTGACAATGAGAGTTCAACATAAAAAATAGATGAGAATCATGGAATAACCTAGGCCAATATAAACCAGAGCCTAAAACATTCCTGTTGTCCATTGGGGTCTAAAGTTTCCTCGACATGAAAGTGAATGGACAAAATGTAGAATAGACCAAACTCATGTTCAGGAACACAACTCCTAATGACTTGATCACTACACATGCACCAAAGGTAGGGATCATACCACACATAATTCCGAGACTCACTTTTTAATTTTTGGGCTTGATTTTTTTTAATTATGCAGGGATTGCATATGCAATAAGGTAGTTCATTAAATTAGCATAACAAGGATGATTAATTATAATGGAATTAAGATTCTCATCCAGGAAAGTATCCCCAAGTTGTACCTAGTCCATGGTGTCATCACCTAATGTGTGAGTAAGCCTACTCATGTGGTCCGCGACTAGGTTTTCTGACCCCTTATTGTCTTTTATCAAGTTGTCAAATTCTTGAAGAAGGAGCATCCACCGGATAAGTCCGGGCATTGCATCTGGCTTATTCAAAAGGTACCTCAGAGTTGAATTGTCTGAAAAATCAACTACTTTAGAGCCCAATAAATATGAACACAATTTATCTAAAGAAAATATGACATCAAGAAACTCATTTTCCAAGGTAGTGTAGTTTGATTGGGATAAATCCAATGTAATCGATGCATTGGAAATCACATGTAAATTTCCCTCCATCCTCTTTGATAAGACATATCCAACAATAATTTTGGATGCGTCACACATACGATCAAAAGGAATGTCACATTGTAGGGGATGTATGATCAGTGGAGTGACAAACACTATATTAGCTCATCCACGGAATCCCTACAAGAATAGTCAAACACAAAATCAGGATCCTTTTGAAGTAAACATGACATAGGAAGTGAAATCATACTAAAATCTTTGATGAAGCACTGATAAAATCATGCATTCCCTAGAACAATCTAACATCAAGTACACATGAAGGATATGGTAAAGATGGAATAAAATCTACCTTATATTTATCAACCATTATCCCATGATTTGACACTACATGCCCTAAGAAAATTCCATGATAAACCATAAAATATTACTGTTAAAAGTTCAAGACCAGATTATTCTCAATTGAATGATTCAAAACCTTTCCCAAACTAGAGATACAATCATCAAATTATTACCCATCCACTGAAAATTTTTCCATGAATACCTCTATGGAGGTCTCAATAAAAAAAGAAAAAATACTCACCAGTAATCTCTAGAAGGTACTCGGGGCATTGAAAAGTCCAAATGGAATCATCCGGCAGGAAAACACACCAAATGAACAAGTTAATGATGTCTTCTTTTGATCCTCCCAAGAAATAAGAGGCTAAAAATATCCAGAAAATCCATCCAAGAAACAATAGTGTGTTTTCCCAGCTAGTCTCTTAGGCATTTGAACAATAAATTGGAGGGGGAAATGGTCCTTTCGAGTGGACTAATTTAGTTTCCTATAATCAATACACACAAACCAATTATTTTACACCTTAATTGGAACTAACTTATCTATCTCATTTTTAATTACAATAATAACACATTTCTTAGGCACCACTTGAATAGGACTCACCCACTTGGAATCTGAAATTGGATTTATTATACCTTCCTCGAGCAATTTTCAGACTCTTTTTAACAACCTCCACATGTTTTGGATTTAGTATCCATTGTGGATATAATACCGGTTTAGTCCCATCCTCCCAAAGAATCATATGCATGAAAATGAAGCGGAAAATACCTGATATGTCAGCCAACGTACACCTGATTTCTCTGATGTTCTACCTCAAAATATTCATAAGTATTTCTTCATGTTCAAAAATAGAGATTGTTTGAAATTATAACAGGTAATTTACCACCACATAAAAAGTATGAATATATGAGATTAGGTGTCAATGGATAGAGTTCCAATATAGGGGTTTTTGTACAGATGGAGATAGTGAAGGAACTGATATATGTGCACAAAGAGTATTAGTATCAGAATATACATCATTAATATGAGAGAATAGTTCATCAAATCCATCAACTTACTCAATAGAAATCTCATAATCAGAGTTCACGTGATCAACATCAAAATATTAATCCATTTCAAAATAAAATATAAGAGAGTCTTGTGAATTAGAAACAGGTGTGGAAGTAGTCTTAGATATTAAACTGGAACCCATAATCATAGTCTCTCCAAGTATATGAAAATAATATTCCATGACGTTTTGATTTGGTTGTTCAAAATGGGAGATAACAAATGAAGAATGGTCCTCTGATGGGTATGTCATGGTGTCCATAATATTAAATATAACAACTTCATCCCAAAACTCCATGGAATGTGAACCCTCATTGACATTTATTATTGTTTCTGAAGTTTTGAGTATGTTTCTACCTAAGATAATGGTTGCAAGAGAAATTACTGGATCATCCTCCATGTTAATCACATATAACTCTACTGGAAAGATCATGTCTCTTACCCAAACAATTACAACCTAAAGGTCTCCCACTGGATATTTTGTAGCTCTATTTTCCAATTTCACCACTACACTCGCCAGATTTAACTCCCCAACCTATAAAGAAGAGAATACGGTCTGAGACATCACATTAATGGAAGCTCCCAAATGACAACGAGAATAAAAAAAGTGAAACTCCCCTCTGGTTCATCTGATAGTGAATGTACTCAGATCCTTGAACTTTTTTTTTTGGAATTTATAGAGTTGGTGTAATGAGTTTTGACACATTTCATCCATGATTGATACTCTCATTTCTGTTGGGCCCTATTTAATTAGTGAAATGTTTCTTAAGAATTTTGCAATAACATGGGATTTGTTTAAGGGATTTAAGTAAAGTAATGCTGATCTCCACATGCTTTAATGTGTCCAAGACCTCTTTTTTGATTACCTTCTCATCCATTTTCTTGGGTTGTACAACCCAATTTGTAAAGGGAAGGGGTTTAGTTGAAACATCATCAATTTATTTATTACCTTTTTCTTTCTTTGTGGAATTCTCATCAGTTGTTCTTGAATGGGGATCCTTCGAGGTTGAGGTGAATCCCTATGGAATGGTAGGTGGTGAAGCATTTTTTTTTGCTTCCCACTTCTCAATGTGATGGAACTAACATTCCACTTTAGATTTGGAGTAGGTTGGGAAGGTAGATTTACAGAATTCGTACTTACGAGTTTATGGAGGGTGATGGAAATCTAGCTCATTTGAGTTTTCAACTATCTTAACTATAAACCTTGACACTTTAGCTCCTTCTATGGATTAAGAACAATTTGATTCAAAATATCATCAGTAATACAATATAACTTGGTTGAGAAGTCCCATGTTGTTGGATTGTTGATACTTAGGCTTCAAATCTCCTCTAGGGTTGTTGGAAATACTATAGGTAAGGTGGAGACTAATGGATGTTCTATTGAAAGGTGGCCTTTGTTGTTGTCCATAGGCATAAAACATGTCCTATTGATCCTTCCACCCGTGGATTCATGTTGGAGTAATTAGATAAAACATATTTTGGGGATACAGTTGTTCTTGTTGCTGATATGGCCTCCTAAGAAACACAGTGGCACAATATTCTTTTTCTTGTAGTTGGGGGAAATAGTTAGTTGGGTGGTCTGTTTCTATGCAAATACCACATGACCTTGAAGGGGGGGGGGGGGGTTTAGGATGTATTTTGATCCAAATAAATCTAGCACATCATAGTTTTCAATTCTTCCAACTTGGTATCAATGAAATGACTTTCAAGAAGATATAGTCTTACCTGATGTACTCCTCTAACATGTGGGGTACTTCGATCACAAAACTGTTGGGAGTTTTTTTTTCCATATTTTCAATCATCACACATGCATATTTTGGTGTTTTGTAGACCAATGCTCCTCCTGCCACAACATGCACCATAATCCTCTCCATATGTGTGAGTCTTTAATAGAATTATTGGATGAGGAGTTGCTCACAAATTTAGTGATGTGGACATCTTTCACACAACTTCTTAAATCTATCACAAACCTCATTAATTGACTCCCCATGTACCTACATGATCCTTTATATCTCCATTCAAATAGATGTGGTCCTTGATTCTGAAAAAATATCTGTAAGAAAAGGCATTTCAAATTATTCAAAAATTTTATATCTTCAGGTTGTAAATAATACATCCATTCCTTAGTAGTTCTATAAAGTGATAATGGGAATTATCTATGTTTTATTTGATATTCAGAGACATTTCTTTGTTTCATTGTTGAGTATACCACATTTAATTCTATTAAATGTTTTTTTGGATCCTCACCAGATAAGACATGAAATTTTGGAAGAAGGCGAATTTACCCAGATTTTAGTTCAATGTCTGATTTGAGAGTTGGATATGCAATGCATGTAGGTTGATAATTAACATTAAATGTAGCCAACTATCGAATAGTCTTATTGAGTTCATTATTATTATTTTCAGCCATTGAATATTGTTTAATATTTGTTTTAGATGAGTTTCCAATTTCAAAATTTCTAGAGTGGAGGAATTCCCCAATTGGCTAAATGTCGACACATCCCATAGAATAAGATTGTCTGATTCAATCCCTAAGGTTGTGATCAATCTCAGGGTCTAGATCAAGGAGATCCTTATGATGGGATCGTTTCATAAGTCATATAAATAGAGAAACAAAATGAAGCGGATGCCAATATCATTAAATAAGGTTTCCATGGATGGTCTGAAAAAGAAGTGGTGGGGAAGAAAAAATATTAAAGAAAATGGAGGAGATGAAAAGAAACAAAATAACAAATATAAAAAAATAACTTACCTAAAATTGGTTGAATAAAACCTTTTTCCATGACAATGGTTCCAATTTGATGAACGTTGTCACACACACTCTCAAAAAAGTTTGTTTGTGATTATACAATGTGCAGCACAGTGGCTGACCATGGTCATTCACTCAAGGAGGAAGTAAAATAAACAACTATTAATTGTATTGAAGTAAGTATGAAAATATTTCAAAAAAAATTAATCAAATATCAAGGGTTTGTTTTGTGACTTTTTGAACAGTAATCTAAACAAGAAAATGTGAAGAAACAATCAAAGAGATAATTTCGTTAAAAACACTTATATGGTAAGATGTATTTGATCTAATCTAACCACTTAATCATTCTCAATAATTATCCCAAATAATTATAATTCATTTAATTCTTATCCTCTAACCTTTTCAACCTCGAAACCCTAGGTAAATTAACACGACAACAAATATTTGTAAAAATGAGCACTAGGTTAAGTTTAGGACCTCCAATCGCAGCACCCTATTTTGATTGTGATCCAAAATACAACTTGTTGTCAGGGGTCAATTAGGGAAGAATATCCTCATGGGATTGGAGAATTAATTGAGTTTTTGATGACACATTAACCCTACAATTCTATCCCTAGATGATTAGATTTTGCGATTGAGGATTCACTCACATGATTTACAGAGGCCCTACCATGCGGTCAAGTTCAAGTCAATTGAGTAACATATAAATTAAAACTCAAATAATTGATCACAAATTTTTAATTAAAATATGTTTATGTATTCAAAATAAATAAATTAAGGGAGTAGAGATTATTTAAACTATGAAAGAAATCACTCTTCCATGGGTGATGTTTTCATCATGGAGACGTTTTTCATAAGCAATGGATTGATTGGGGAAAACCCAATCTCATATCCACTCATACATTCCACCCCAAGAAGAAGAAGAATAAGCTAAAAAGGAAAAACACAGAAGATTAATTGATTAAAATTCAAATACCAGAATGAAAGCAATGAAATAAAAATAGGGGGTGGGAGAGGAGAGCCTTTTTACATGAGATATTTGCAGAAGGCCTTATTCTTAGAATAGTTGTGAGGGTCTCTAAAAAGACCCCCTTTTCACCAAAACTTCCCAATGCCTCAACCAACCCTCCCAAAGAGATAAATTATCCTATAAATATATTTTGGGAGGGCTATTGTTACAAGATGTTTTTAGTTGTGAAAGGGAAATTCAGACAAGTTATTTAATCCCACTTTCACTGCATATTTGACCTCCAAAACGTGTGACTTGGCTAACCTTATTAGAGGATTATTTTTTTATAATCATATCCCTAAGATTACCTCCATATTTGGTCCCAATCCAATCTAGGATCAAGAAGATACAACCAAAATGGTGAAGTGATGTCCAATCTGGATAGTTCAGTCCATCTTTGACTTCATGGCCCATTTAATCCACTCAAATGCACAATACAAATCCCACACCATGAGTATAATTTGTATCTCGTTAAGTCAAGAAAACCATTAAAAAAATTTATGTTAAAATAATTTATAAAAAAATATTTATGCTCGAAATACTATAATTAATTTTAAAAGGGTAAAACTAATATTTCATCAAATTTTCAAATTAATGATCTAATACCAAATACTATATAAACGAACATATTTATAACAATGAGAGGAAATTATTTCATTTATTTTCAATAGAATATTCAATAAAATTGTGTTTTATCAATGATATATACAGATCTCATCATGAACTTGTGACTATCACCCTCTCCCAGTGCACTAAAAATGTCATCTAGGGCCTCAAATGGAATTAATTTCAAAAAATCCCACACCCTTTACCAGTAAATAGTTTACTCCCCATCATATATCCTCACAAACATTTCTCATCAAGGATGATATTGGTAGATCTCATCCTCCACATGAACATGTTTCTCCTACCTATCCATGCTCATTTCCCACATCATCCATCAATAAGGCTCAAGCTCGTATCAGTCATTCCACCAAACTTTCTCTATCTAGATTATCTCCCCGTGACTGAAGTGAATCGTCCATTATAACCAAAATCCTAAGACACAATGTGGACATAGTGATTATTTCCTCCCTGATCTCATTATGGTTCAACTATTGGATGATCATGTGAAACCCAACACATTATCGTACCTCAAATATAATGTCTCACATATCATCAAGGCTCTAATCACACGTCTATAAGACTTGCGATGCCACTCCCACAAAATAGTGTGACAATGTTAAAATCCCCATTGATGATTTAAAAAATCGTATACTCTCACTATGAAAAACCATTTACATTCAAAATCATAAGATGAGTGTCATTTTAAATCCATAGGCACCTAACCACTCTCAACCCTCCATAGAATAAATCACCTATGATCACTACTTACCATATCATTATTAATTATACCGAAAAATAACATGGGAATGCATCCAAATAATCCCACCTTCCAAACCACTATCGATATTAAAAAAACACATGTAATTCACATTATATTACAAAATGTCAATAATGGGAACCTAAATACATTGGAAAATAGAAGCCCAATTTTATCAATGATTAATATCAGTATATAAACCACACTAACTACAATTAAATGCATAAATCTCAAATAAAATCACACACACATGCTCTTCAATCCCAAACCACTAATTTTCCAAGGTCAGACCCTCTCTCATGGAACTATCATTCATTGAATATTAAAAAATCTGGACCTACATATGTCATAAATTAGGGGAATATAGGCTCTTATACTTATTTCACATATATAGTTATCAACTGAATCATATCTCACAATAACTCTATTGATCTGGTATCTATTCATGCCATATAATGTAGTGAAACATCCCACTCGCACTATGGTCTCTCACTCCCATGATCGGTTTTCATAAATCTATCCAACATACTTTCAAGTCCCGAAAAAACCCACAAGGGTCAATGACATCTATAACTCACCCTAGCATAACCCCAGACTCAAGGTCACAACACAAAATCAAGGTCACAATAAGAACATCATCCCACAATGTGACATATCCCGCATAAAAAATATACCCCAACCCAAACTCTCTCTCTATCACTATACAATTTATTCATTTTCAAAACATGGTTTGTGTATAATCATGAACCCTATAAAATAAAATTATTTTTTAACACTATTGATTAAATAAAGAGATAATGTGAAATAACATTCTCCTATTTACATCTAATATCACAAGGAAGTCATATTTTGAGAACTCTCAAGGGCCCTATATACCGGATCATTGGAAAAATAATAGAAATATATAAACCACATTATAATAACCACATGTCATTGATATTAATATAATAATCAATTCAATGGCATGATCGTGTAAAATTTATTATTTTTCATTAAAAATTTATTTGGGGATTCACAAGGTATATTTTCAACTTAAATTTAAATAATTTATACCTTTATCAATCACAATATGTTAGGAATATTGTTTGGGAACCTAAGTTCATACTCATGATCCATGAACACAGAATCTCCTTCCAAGGGACTATTAATAAAAATCATAGACACCAAAATAGAAATAAATATCCAAGAGAAATGTTAATTTCTAACACTACATCAATTAGAATAGAAACTTCTTCCCCTGAATACTCAACGGTCCACTAAACATATTATGGCCAAGAAAAATATCATAGGCCCTACCAAGTCCCATACAAACTATCCCCATTATACCATTCCCTAAATAGTATTTCAATGTAAACTGATCTGATCGTATTTTGTAACACCCAACCCCAATTCGCCTAGTTTGAGTTGTGGTAGTATGTAACCTTATACACACCTCCCGACATACATGAGGCTTTCGACTAGTAGAAAGTGCCTAATAAACATAGGAGGATACTATAATCCCATTACCTATTAATATCAAAGTGACACATATAATAAAATCAATAACCAAAAGAAGCATTAGTGGGAATAATAAAAGAATCAAATAAATTGAACAAATTTAATCAACATAGTGTGATATTAAATGATGATATCTAATATCCCATGTTATTAAAACAGGTAAACTATAATTAAAGATAACATTTGATCAATATTTGAGAGGAAAAAAATAAAAACAAATAATCATTTGTCCCTTACTCTAGAGTATGTCCCAGTGTTTCCTCAATACCCAAACACTAGAACCTACTATGCAATTCTTCATTTTCCCTTTCCCTTAGCATGTCCCGTAAAAAAAGGATTTTCATTCACATTGAAATTATTTTATAGGGTGTGAGAATAATCTCAAAATGACATTGCTAGTGGGCTGTTAACATAAAAAAAATATTGTGTATAAAGATGGATGAATCATTAAGAAATAAGTACATTAATAATTTACCAACATTCCAGGTCATCGTGCGCTGACCATGATTCCACAAACCCTAACCCTACCTACTCTAGATACATGTCAAATGGGATGTTTTTCCAGTTTACTATAGATAATAATGACCCATGACCTTGACATGTCTCATAGTTCATGACATAAGTCTCACCTAGACCCTTCGCAAAGGTTCATGGGAGGCCAAACATGTCACACTGAAAAATCCAAATGAATCATGGGAGATTCGAATAATCACCATGATCTATCCAAAGGTTCTTTGGAGTTTCAAAATATCACCTAGACCCATCCAAAATGTTCTTGGGTGGCCCAACATTTTACAACACCCCTTTCTAAAGGTTCTCAAGAGGATACAACATGGAACAAGAATAAAAATATAAAAATAAATCAAGAACAATATAAAATAAAGGTAAAAAACTATTACATCCCATAAATTATATATTTGGGACTAATTAGCCCCAACCTTGCCAGAATGGGTCCCCCAAGTTCATAGATCCAATGTTGGAATCCCCTAGGTCATACATGAATTATAGTTGAATTTCCACTCTAACCCATAATTAACCCAACACTCCCAATCTAAAGGGTAAACTACAACTACACAAGCATAAGAAGATGCATTATAATCTTATATAGGAGTCTCATGGTCTACCGACAATCTCACACACAAAATAATACATGTAATTTTATGTAAACACTGTCAAATGATAAGGGATACCCTAACTTAGGTATGTAGATATTAAACCACCAAGAATGAATTTCTATAATAATCTTGACACACTAAATCCATAAAATCCGAAAATTTATAGAATTAGGGTAATAGAAAAAATAAATGAAGAAGAATCCCTGATTTGATGATATTTCGATTTTATATTTACAAGAAGAAGCCCACCACCACAAATGAAATTCCATTCAATGAAAAAATGATGTGAGGAGGGTCAAATTTTTCCTAAGGAATCCTCTTTTGTAGAAAATTAGATTAATGAGTCATGGAAGAATAGGGGAGGTGTAATAAAAATTTTGCGTGAAAGGATAAAATAACCCCTTCTAAAAATTATATCCTGTAGCCTCACCGACTAGAAGTTGGACTCCATTGGTTAGCTCGTGGTACCCGATAGAATTATTAGACCGCTGAAAAATCCATTGGCAAGATAGGGGCCCTGTATTAACTAGACAATGGAGATTGATCAAATTTTTCTAGTGCTATCATTCAATAAAGATTCATTGAACCATCTCCCAACCACTCAGTGATCCTAATACTATTAAAAAAAACCAAAATTAAATTAATTAAAAATGTAATGAATATTAAATCATAGAGGTGTGTTATATGTCAATAAAAAATAGTATGTTCATCAGAGCTCATAATAATAATTTACTAGTACTTATTATTTTGGAAAGAATAAATTTAGAAGGTTCATTTTACCAAACTAATAATGCGTACGAAAGAAGACATGGATCAATTATTTTTATCTAGTGGACAAGACTTACCCTTCATGGATAAGTGGGTTTATTTTTTATTTGTGTTGTATTAAAAAAAATAAAATGAAATTATGAAACAATATATGTTGAGAAGACCAATTAGGATTGGTCACAGTATTTTGGTTAACTTTTTAATTTCAGGATATAGATAGCAGTCCCTCTAACCTTGAGATAGAAAGTAGTGAAGTATAACCATTATTCTTGTTTAACTGTACACCCTGGATCTACTTAGATATATTATGATATCATAAATTAATATTAGTATTCTTAGAAAAGGCTTGAAGATAAGAATTATATTCCCCATATCTTAACTTTTAAACTAGTGATGGCTGGGCATGAAAGGACTAAGAGATTTTTATAACCCATACCTATTATTATTAGGGAGTGGGATTGAATATCCTGTTATTTTTTAATTATGTTACCATAATATTCTCAATGAACCAATGATAAATGTGTGATTATTAATAACATAAATAAAACTACTTGTTCTCCTCTCACTAGGGAATGTATAAAGTTATTAGATATTAAAGATAGATATGTGAAAGAAATTGTGATTCTTCATGGAGTTTTTCTCCCATTATTTAAAATTAAAACAATTATTTAATTTTTTATTTTTAGAATATTTTTCTAGATGATATATATATAGCTGATCATGATATATCCTTCACAGAGATATAATCAAATCATGTGACTAATTCATATTCTTGAAGATATTCTCGATGTTTTCATGCTTTATTTTGAAGCTTTATAGGAGACCCATTTATTTTTTATTAATTTTTTTAAAATAATAGTGATATATCATTAATTATATATTTTTTAAAGTATATTTTTAATTTTCCATCCAATTTCCCTCTATATTTGGTGGAAATGGTTGAAGTGTCATTATTGGGGAAAATCATTTAGGGATATGGTGAGTAATATCTAATTGATTTGGAAAAGATTTATTAAAATTAAATTTTTTCCAGTATGTTTTTTACAATTTAATTTTTATAAAATTCAATCTTCAGGTTCTAAGAGCCTTGTTTTAACTTGAATTCCTCACTGAAATAGAAATTCCATATTGGAATCTGTCTATTTATTGATTGTGTTTTATTTTGTACTGTGTTTTCTCTGATTTGGATGGGAGGAAAGAAGTTGTGATTTTATGACATTGATTGTGGTTTTGGACTTTTTGGTCTATGGCTCAAGGGATTCTCCAACCGTTCTACTGCAAGAAGCTACTCTATATGAGGTTTAGGGCACAATGTTTTACTATTTAATGGTTTTTCTGAATCATTTTTTTGAGTGGGTATGAATTTGGACCCCGTGACTAGGCTCGTGCTCTTCAGAATGGGATTACAAGTCATGCTACAATTATACAATGGAGATTGACTTAATGATTTTGTTCCTAGGAGGATCTTTTCTCTTATAGTGAGGGTTGTTTTTGATCTTCCATTTTGGTCTGCTGGGGTCTTATTTTTTCTTTTACGTCCTAATTTCATGATGGGTTCCCCATGAGACCATAAAATGGGGTTTATATCAATTAAAAATAATAATTTTTAGTTAGTCAGTCTATTTTCGTCTTGGATGACTCATTAAGAATCTTAATAAAGTTCACATTATTAATCATATATTGGCATTTATGATTACAGGGAATCATAATATTATTCTCTCTAATCAGCATCCATTTTGGAATCTCCTCAGCACATTTTCCATCAAATTCAATTTTAACCTAGTACCATATGATTCCATCTATTTATTGAAACCAAAAAGTGTTGTTTGATAAACACTAATAATAGTGGAAAACACAGTCCGAAAAAAATTATTTATCATATCCAAATCAGAGAATCTTATTTTCAATCTATGACACCTTAGGATTAATCTAGGTCATTAATGGTCTTCATATATTCAAATTATTTATTATTTCATGTGATGATTTTGTGAATTTCCAATGCATATCCCTTGAGAGGATCAAACCATGTGCATTGTAAGTCCCATTTTCCAATTCTAGGCAATGCTTTGTAATAGACCAAAACACAATTTTTGGAGTTATTACTGCTTGGTACATCTTTTATAGAACCACATTCACCTATAATATGTAGAATTGGATTTAATAGTGCAGAAACTAGTCACTCCATACATAACCAATATTCCAGTATAATTTCCTATACATTGAAATATTCTTATACTTATACATAGACATATCTATAGATATTTTACTAAAGATTTCTCATCATTTTTTCCAAATTTATACTAAAACTTTCTCTAATACCAACTGTAAAAATAGTGCAAAAAACTTTTAACACGTTGTCATATTTCACATCGGTTCTATATAACCGACATTGAAAGCTATAAAAATTGCTTTATGACGTTGGTTATACAATAACCTATGTGATAAATAAATGAGAATAATTTTTTTTAAGTTGGTTATTTTATAACCAACATAAAAAATGATGGTATATGCTTCATCGTGTATGTTATTTTAACATCGATGTGAAATATCGAATTTGGGTTCTTTATCACATCAGTTATAAAAAGAACCGATGTGATAAAGCACCTTTTATAACATCAGTTATAAAATAACTGATGTGATACATAATTTTCTATGTCAGTTGGTAAGTAACTGATGTTATAAACATAAAAATAAATTTATCGCATCAGTTATTAGAAAACCGACGTGAAAAAGATTTTAAATGATTAATCGCGCCCTGTATTCAGTTATTATGTTTTCTTCAATCGGGCGACCTATAACTTGTCTCTCTCATGTGAAAACCTAAAAAGGATTATTCAATGTTGTGCTCTCCAGCCTCATTTTTGAAACAACATTCATCATATTTATTATCACTAGATCTATCAGGTCAACTCACAACACTCACGTAAGCCTCACATGGATCTGTTTCATTTTTTTTATTTTTCATGATTCCCTAAACAAATTTTTTGAGATTTTATTTTTCTAACATTTTTCTCCCTACCATGGTTAGTTACATAGTGTTATTTTATAAAATACTAAATTATTTTCTGGTACAATAAACCATTGATGTAATTTCATGCAAGTATACAATTTTTGTGTGTTCTATCATGTGTGTGTGCATGTACAGGGTGTGTCCAAGGGGGTGTGGGCTGTCCAAGTAGGTGGGGGTGTCCTGGGGGTGTGAGGCTGTCTAGGGGTGTGGGGGTGTCCAGGAGGTGTGCAAGGGGTAGGGGTGGTGTCCAGGAGGGGTGTGGGAGCTGTCCAAGGAGGGTGGGGTTGTTCGAGGGGGTGGAGGTGGTGTCGAGGTGGTGAGGGGGCTGTCAAAGCGTGTAGGGGTGTCCAGGGGCATCAAGGGGGGGGGGGGGGGGGTGTCCAGGGGGTGAGTGGGATGTCTAAGGGGGTAGGGGTGTCCAGGGGGTGGGGGTGTATCGGGGGTGGGTGGGTGGGGGTGTCCAGGCGGTGCTGTCCAGGGGGTGAGGGGGTTTTCTAGGGGGTGGGGGTGTCCAGGGGGTGGGTGGGGTGTCTGGGGGGGGGGGGGCTGTCCATAAGGACTGATCATGGAGAAGGAATTTGGGAATGCAATCCATTAGTACATTCCTAGTTTTATATGTAACATATGTCTATTTCTTGTTAACACTTATTATTTCCAAAAAAAGTAAGATATTGTAATTGTTTTTTTTTATTAAAACGTGTTTTAAAACAAATAAGTAGAAATTTTTGTTTATTTTATTTTGTTTAGTTTAGTATATCATGTTTACCATAACATGACTTATATATGAATTGATTTTTTTGAATGAAAATTACTTTACCATGTTTACCATGTTTACCAAAGTTTACCATAGTGTGCCTTTACGTAACTTATATATTTATTGATTTTGTTGAATGAAATTGTCACTAACATATTAACCATATTTACCGTCTTTACTATTATTTAAATGCTTACCAAATTTACAATGTTTACTATTACGTAACATAGTTCAGTTTTCCATTTTTTACATTAGTATTTTAATATTTGAATTTTTATATTTGTGAACTAATGATTGATTTTTTGATTTGAAAGATGATGACAGATCTTTCAGTTGATCAACCACATGATTCTAGAGATGGGCATCATGGCTATACCTCTGGGTAGGAATATTCACATTCTCATCTTCTTGTTCCCCAATCATCCTCATGTGCTACCATAACGACAAAGAGGAGTTTAAGAGTTGGTAAACATGGCTTCACACGTTTACCAAAATTATCACTTTCTCGTAGCCAGGACCAGAGGATACTAGTTGAGTTGGATGAGAATGAAATTCCTGGAGGTCAAAATGGAAAATATTTTAAGATTTTTTATATCAACTCAAGAAAATATCAAAACAAGAATTTTGTATGATGATTGGAGAAGTTTGGAAAAATCAATAATATCTCAGTTGTTGGAGAAGATTTTGGTATGATATTTTTCTATGGTTTGAATATTCATTAAATGTTTCTAGTATAATAATTTTTACCTCTTCTTTATTAGATGAAATTTGATATTCCTAATACTGGAAGAGTTAGGAAGAAATGTTTATCAATGGTTGCCAGGATATTGAGGGATTCTAAATCAACCATAACAACTGATTTCATTTTTGGTCGTAGGAATCATGACAATCCATGTAATATATATCCTTTCATAGATTAAGACACATGGTGCAAATTTTTTGAAAGTAGGAGAAAAGATTCATACTTGGTAAGGTAAATTTAATCTTTTATAAGATTTCTTATATAAATGACATTATTAATGTTTTGTTAATGATTTATTATTATTAATTTACTGAAAACAAGGACATATCATCCGAGAACCAATATAAAAATGTATACCCTCAAATTTTATCTCAGGATGGTGTACATTATTTGAAGAACCAATGATGGAGGAAAATTTACCAAAACTAAAAGCTGATTCTTCAAGATCTAGAGAGGTTACCCCTTCATCCTGTCAAGCTTGACATGTAAAATGTAAGAGAGATCAGATAAAAAAAGGGACAATATCTTTCAAAGAATCCAGAATCCTAGATGATAGGATTATATGATATTTATTTTATTTATTTAAGTTAATTATATTCTTTATATAATTTTAATTATTACCGAAATTTTCAATAATTAATACAACATTCTCTTAAGGAGAAGAGCTCACAAGGGGTATTTACAGCTGCAGGGAGGCAAGATATTTTATCTTCAACATTGGGAAAGCCCGAACACCCCAACCGTGTATGAGGGTATCCAACGAGTGTATCTTTAAGAAAATTGTTCCCACATTCTTCAACTTCATCCATTGAGGATGTTTATAAAAAATAGAATCCTTAGAGGGTGATGTTCATAATATTAATGTGACGACGGTGGAAAATATTAGAGCATCGGTACAATCTATGTTTGCAGACATGAAAAGAAAATTTCAGACTGTATCTCTGACTCCTCCACCTCCCCCTACGGACCCCATCATTCCACCTCCACCTGTAGCTCCCACTATCCGCCATCTCAGCCTGTGGACCACATTTTTTATTCTACTCTTCCACCACAGCTTCCTACTTATTGTAAGTTGTATGCTGATGATCCTCACCATCATATAGTTTCATATGGGCTAGTATATTTTATAGAAGATACAATTAATAATCAAAATTTAGAGGTACAACATCATAGGGTCACTGTACAGGATATAATGAGTATATTAACTAGACTATCATTACCTACATATGAGGTGATGACAGTTGGACATAGTATCAAGCGCTTTTTAGTTTGGCCATCCAGACTTCTCTGACTCATTACTATAGAGGTATGTATGTTATATATTTTATTTTATTTTTTATTAAAATTTTAACATTTGAAAACTAACATATATTTCTATTTATTTTTATAGGAATACTTAAAAGGTAATGAAATATTGTATAGACAACAACAAAGACAAATGGCTTTGACATCAGATACAGATTCTATAAGTCTTGACATATTCTCCAGATATTCAAATTTGATGGCAGATCATTATGTGATTCTAATAGAAACTCATGTTTTTGGACATTCAATCAATGTATGGATTGTGAAAAATGATAACATACAGCTTGTTACTGGAGATAAGTTAAGCATAAACATGGTGCATATTTTTTCCATGTAAGTCTTAAACCTTTCCCTGTGTTAGATTTATTAAAAACATATGCTTATGTCTGTTTTGTATTAGGTAAGTATATAAAACATGTGAGAATAATGAGAGGATAGATGTATATGGATTCATGTACCCATCTCCCCTAAAGGACATGCATTGGATGAGGAACAAATAACACTTCATATTGCTAAAAGATTTGATCAGAATATAATCACGTAGTGTTGGATGATGCATTTTTTTGAGTGGTAAGAAACATTTATCTGGAATTTTTTTTATTACATTTTAATAAAAAAACAAACCTTAAATATTAATTTATATCAGTGATCATGGATGCTAGGTTTTTTTTCTAAAGGAGAAAACAATTTATTGGATATGTTGTGTCCATGGCGATGTGTGGGAATGTTTTCAGAATAAGTTGGAAAAGTTAGTTTCAATTTATTAATAGTAGTTTATATTATAATGAATTTTAAATTTATCCCATTAGTATTATTTTCTAATAGGGGATGCGTCTACTTTCAAAAAAACAATGAAAAAGTGTGCTAAGACCAAATATATAAAAGTAAAGGTAAATAACCATTTAGAATTCATACTTTTTGATATATTACATAAAAATGATATTTTGAATTGACACTCATTTAAATATAATTTCCATGAACAACAAGTCATTGTCAAATGCAGATATTATATGTTATGATTTATGTATGTAATAATTTCAACTGGAATAGTTGTGAAGTTTGACATAGAAAGATTTCTTAATAATATTTTCCATAATATTTCTTTTGATTTATTCATTATACCTTTTAAATACTACCCTTTTAATTTGTTTCTATTTGTTGACCCTCAACCCTATAGTTCTCAAGAGTTCAATCATTTACAAGTGTTGTGTTTAAACTATTTTACAGGTTTGATTGGATATTAGTTTGTTTGTAGTGTAAAATGTAATTTTGAATATCGTAATTATAATTGTGTATTTGGTAGTTGTTTCGGTAGGATTAATGTTTTTTATTTTAAATTGTATGTTTAGAATGTAATATGTGTTAATTTTTAATTTTTCTCTAGTTCTCCTAATTTTGGTCTAGTTCTTATGTTTTCATAGTTTTGATTCTGGTCTGGTTTTGTCCTTCTTTTGGTTTGTTTTCTACTTGTTTCAAACTTTGGAAGAGAATAGTAACGGTTTCGTGGGGGTGGGGGTGTCCAGGGGGCTGTATAAGGGGTACGGTGTGTCCAGGGGGGTGGGGGTGTCCCAGGGTGTGTGTGTGGGGGGGGGGGTGTCCATGGGGGGGGGGGGGGGGGTTGTCCAGGGGTGGGAGTGTCTAGGGGTGGGGACTGTCCAAGGGGGTAGGCGTTTTTATGGGGTGGGTGGGAGAGAGTATAGGGGTGGGGGGTTTCTAGTGGGATGGGAGGGGCTGTCTAGGGGATGGGGGTGTCCAGGGGTGGTGGATGTCCACGGGGGTCAGGGGTGTCCAGGCGGTGGGGGCTGTTCAGTTGGTGGGAGAGTGTCCTGAGGGGAGGGTGGTTTCTGGTGGGTGAGGGTGTCTAGGGGGTGGGGAACTTATAGAGGGAGGGGTGTCTAGATTTGGTGGGATGGGTTTTCCAGGAGGGTGGGGGTGTCCATGGGGTGTGGGGGGGGGGGGTGTCCAAGGGGGTAGTGGTGTCTAGTGGTGAGTGTGTGTGTGTGTTGGGGGGGGGGGTGTCCAGTGGGTGGGAGGGTGTTCAGGGGGTGGGGGTGTATAGGGGGTGTGGGTGTCCAGGGATGGTTAGGGGATATCCAAGGAGGTTGGGGGTGTCCAGAAGGGTTGGTTCAGTCAGGGGGTGGGGATTGTCCAGTTGGGTGGGGTGGTGTCTAGTGGGTGAGAGAGTTTCCAGTGGGTGGAAGGGTGTCTAGGGGGTGTCCATGGAGGTGGGTGGGGATTTATAGTGGGGTGGGAATGTCCATGGGGATGTCTAGTGGGGTGGGGAGGTGTCTAGTGGTTTGGGTCTCTCACATGGGGTGGGGGTGTCCAGGGGTGTTGGGTGGGTGGGGGGGGGGGGTTGTCCAGTGGGATGGGGTGGTGTCTAGGGGGTGGGGGTGTCTTGGGGGTGGGGTTATCCAAGGGGGTATGGGGAGTCTAGGTGATGGGGGGACTATCCAGTGGGTGGGAGGGTGTCTAGGAGGTGTGGGTGTTGTGGGGGGTGGGCTGTCCATGGGGGTATGGGGTGTCTGAGGGGGGGGGGTCAGTGTGGTGGGAGGGTGTCCAGGGGTAAGGGGTGTCTAGGGGGGATGTTTAGTGGTTTTTGTATGTTTTCTTATTATATCAGGTCCTATTTGGAGGCACATTGTAATGGTTGAACATTATTATTTAAAAAGTTTGGGTTTTTAGGTAGATTATTAAATAACTAATGTAGTATATAAGTTTTCACGTTGGTTATTTTTTAACCGACCTGAAAACCCGTTTCATTGACTAGTTTATCACGTCGGTTATTTTCATAAAAAACGTTATAACCAAGTATTTCACATCAGTATTCTAATAACTATTGTGAAAAATTCTTCGTAGGGGTTTTTTTTATTAAAACCGTTATTTAATAACCAATGAAATAAACAACATATTATGGAAGCTATTTAAAAACTAACATAATAAATCACAACTACGAACTATTTTCTACGTTAGTTTTTTAGGAAAATAAATGAAAATGGATTCAAATTTCTATTTTTTATGTCGGTTTTTAAATAACTGTTGTAAAAAACACTATTTATAACATCCACTGCAATAAATTTGGCCAAAACAGACATAAAAAATGGAAACTAACTGACGTGAAAAACGATTTTTGCACTATTGTAAATACCCAAACATCTAATACATAGATATTACGTATTAATAGATGAATGCTCATTAAACAAAATAATGATACAGTCTATAATCATTTATGTCTAGTAACTTTCTAAAAATTGACACTTAAAAATTGGTCCACATGTGAGATATGTCATTTAAAACTATTTTCTTTAAAACTGAATCCCTTCTTAGATATATCACACATAATACCTTTCATCAGATCATAGGATAAGGAAACATAAGAAAGGCTGAGCTCTATTTCCCAATATGGGTAAACAAGGGAGATATCAACATATCATGAGAGTAAGGGTACACTAATAAGAGAACAATATTTGAAAACCATAACCTATATATCATATGTCATAAACATAAGTCAAGTAATAAAACAAAGAAGTTTATAAGATTCGAATCAAAATTTTATCAAAGTACATGAGCCATGAGAACATGAAAATGGGATAAGAAAATGATATTTTTCATACACATATGTATATAAAATCATTTCAATATTATTCAAGGATTATTTTTAAAACTAATATAGTGGATTGGGTTCACTCCCCGAACTATCAGAGTAGTCAATATTCACCCCAAATTCTATCATTGTGGGAATAGTCTTTTACTAAACCAGGTTCACACCCCTTTCCATTTCTATTTGTGTCTTGAAATATCAATCTTTACCCAATGCATTAGGGGTTATATAGGTCCCACAAATTAAAAAAATTAAAATCATACATACGCATGCCACAACATCATTATACATTCATCATATCAAAAACAATTAAATTAAATAGGTTTTATAAAAATTTCATCATATAATAACATGTGGAAAAGAAATAGTTTCCTTAATAATTTCATCAATTCATAATATCATATCATGTAAAAAATAATCTGGTTTTATAATCATTTCATCATGGTGTAACTAATGGAAGTGAATGGGTATCATAAACATCTTTTCATCAAAAACATGAAACATTCAGTGAAATAATATCAATGGTATCATTGGATAATATCTGCAGTAAAGTGTATGTAACATTAAATTAATTCAATTTATAAGGAAAATTATTTTGAAATATTAGTTGAAACATTTCTATATGAAAATATCCTTTCCACTTTAAAAATCACTTTTCAAATCTATAAATTTTTAAAAATCATTTTAAATTTTATTAAAAATCATCTTGGAAAATTTTAAATTAAATTTTAATTATTTATCAATTTTGATGGAGGAAAATTTCATTCTTTTCATATACATTTAAAGACAAACATTCCTTTCACATTTTTGGTAATAGTCAAAAGAATGTTGTTCAGAAAATAACAAGTAATGTCCTTATAAACAATTTTTCAAAATTTTAAAAGGGTAAACATGAATTTATATAATCATTTTATAATGTTATAAAACTTTTTTTTAATTTTTTTGAAATACATGTATATGTAAGAAAAATGTTTTTTTTCAAAAAGGGAATTAAATTCAATTTTTATGAAAAAAACTCTTAGAATCATGAGTATATAAAGAGAGGTAAATGAAATAAATTCTTTTATTTTCATGAAATAACCAGTGGATAAGAAACATCATGTGTTTAATGAGGGATATGTCATAAGATTTCAAAATCCAAAAAATAATCATATAAAATCCCGAAAAATGATGAGATTGTAACCTAAAACTATTAAACCTTTGGTATATTATTATAATGTTCCCCATTAAGGAATAACCTAAAATAAAACATAAATTATAATGGGAAAATTGTTATTAATGATGTTACATATCAAAGGATTTTTATATGAACCTCATAGAAGAAGATAGGTGCATAAGATAAGATATACCTCAAAGAAGATTCATTAAGAAAAAAATACCTTACCTTATTCCCCGACTTATATTGAACATTTTAAAACCTACTATATAATAAATGTAGGATTATTAAAATATATAGAATTACCATAGGAAATTTATAATACTATATGTGATTTATTTATGAAATTTTATACCTATTTATTAACAATTATTTTTTAAAATCACATCTCAGGTAATGACTGGTTTGTTTTTCATATAGGTTTTGATTTTATATTTTATATATTTTAAAATTGATCATGGTTTCAAAATTTCTATAAGTATAACCATGATATAAATATCATATGTATTAAATTTATTTTTATTTATAGAAACCCATAAAATATTTTGATAGAAAATACAATACACGATTCATGGAGAATGTAGGGCATACATAATCATAAACATTGTTTCCATTATCTCGATGGATGAAATTAATTAAAGTTAAAAATAATAATAACTTTAGATAATAATTTCATGTAATATTTATCACGTATATTGATTAAATTTTTCCTTATTATATTCTATAAAAATATTTAGTGAAAAACAAACCACAACGCTTTACAACGCAATAGTTTGTTAAACACATGAACAACATTATCACACACCCCCAAAAAATGGAGGCGAAGAAGGTATGGGAGATATCATAATTATAAAAGTGTAATTATTCTATAAATATAATATTTATTAATTTAATATACCCTTAATTCCATAAAAGTAAAATATAAATGAAAAACACATCACATCGCTTCACGAGACGGTAGTCCTCCGTACACACGATGAACATAATTGTCTTCCTACAGGTTGGGAGGTAAGAATGTATATGATGTATTATAATTTAATAGTTGTAATAATTTCATAAATATACAATATAAAAATTAAATCCACCATTATATCTCGACATGATAGGCGGTGATGGAAATTGAATAACATAGGTTTATTAAGCTGTAGTCCTTCGTACACATGATCGATAACTCTGCTACCCATTTGATGGATGATTACATGGATATAGTTTTTTACGTATATATTATAATATCTCTGTTTATGAGAGAATTGATTTTTTTTTACCAACATAATTGAGTAATATTTAAAATAGGTAGAGGAAGAAAAAAACCCAAGGTGAAGAGTTTACCCATTTCTTTCAAGAATCTCTTTTTGATTATACCTAAATCCTTCTTTTTAGGATTTCATAAAAAAATGACTATAAAAGGTTTATAGGGAATTAGGTAATATATTTGTGAATTTATTGGTTGAACCAAATTGTTTTCATAATGTAAAGACTTTAGGATAAAGGGTGGCCTTTTATAAGTGGATAGAGGACATGCATTGAATTTTTGAAATGACTAATGTGTACACATGTTTTAAACATGAAAAATGTCCCCAAAATGGGTTATTATCAATCTTTAGAGATGATAACGTATAAATATATTCATTAAATTTTTTTTATAGGATTTTATGTCATGTTACCCCTTATCTTCTTATTTTAACCACTGGTAAACCTGTTTTAACCATAACTACAATAATTAAATTTTCCTATTTTTAATATTCATTATATTCAAAATTTAAGTTAAAATTATTATATAACATTATTTATTATTATTTTAAAGGGGTAATATAATTTTCAAAATTCATTTTAAAGATGTGAAAAAATTTAATTTAAAATAAAATCCTCATATGCGATGAAAAAGTGTTCTTCCAAATTGAACTTTTTAAAAGTTTCAAAAAGCTTTTATATAAAAACTAAATATGAATATGATTTTAATGAACTAAATTGGATTAATAATTATATTTTTGACATATTATTACTTTTAAAACCACTTTATAACAAAAATAAACCATATAAATTCATTAAATGAAAAATTAGTTTTCTAAAAAAATATTTATATTTTTAACTATTCACCAATATATTAATCTTTAGGGGAAATTCTAAAAAAATCAGTAAAATATAATTTTGACATGTAGATTTAAAGAATTATGTTTATTTTGTAAAATAAAATTTCAAAATGTGGGAAAATGTAATTGGATTTTATTTTCACAAAATCTAATGAAAACAATTTTTCAATACATATAATGACATCGTTTAAAATTAAGTACTTTTTTATCAATATTTTTTCTTTATATAAGATATTATTTTTAAATTTGAAAAAAATCAATAATATTTATACTACTATGTTTAACTTCTTAGTAATAATGGTCTTTTTTAAATTATAATATTAATTATATAAAATTTTATATTAAAAACATGGTGTTGCAAATAACAAAAACTATCAATGAAACAAAATTTATACAAAAATATTAATATTTAAAACCATGGTCTCTTGAAGTGTGAACATTATTATTTTAAGACGATTCGTTTTGTATTGAAAAATGAGCCCATTCTTTTTATGGATAAGATGACCACTGTATTGAGATATTATCTTAAAATTTTCATTATTATATTTATTGATGATATCTTAATATACTCAAATATATATGAACAACAGATAATGGATTTGAGAATAATTCATGATAATCTCAGATAAATGAATTTTTATAAGAAAGTTAAAATGAAAAAATGATGGCTTCATGATATTTATTTTCTTGGACAAGTTAACCATATGTATGGAATATTAATTGATCATTAAAAATAAATATATGTTAAATAATGGCCTACAGTAATGACCATTATTGAGATACATATTTTTATAAGATTAATAGGTTACAATCATTGATTTGGTCAATTTTTTTGCTAAATATCTAAAAAATTTACCAAGGTGAAAAAAGTGGTTTTGTTCTTATGGTTTGATTAATGTATATTATTTATTGATGAAAAGAAATAGGATATTAGTCAGTGTACAACTATGTACAATACTATTGAAAATGGATGGTTTCGTGACATGTATTGATGTATCAACTAAAGTAATCATATGCGTATATATGAAAAATGACATAGTAGTTTCTTATGGATCATGACAATTAAGGATCTATGAATGGAATTATCTGACCCATGATAATAATTGGTAGTTATAATATTTTTCATAAGGAATTGGAGGCATTATCTCTATGATAAAATATGTAAGATATACACATATCACATAATTTTAAAATATATCTTTCCAAAAAAGGGATGAACATGAGATAATGGATATGGCTAGAGATACTCAAGAACTTTTGTTTCCCTATATAATACAACACCAAGAAAGGAAAAATGGGTGAAAATGTGTTTATTAAAAATATCATGGAGTTAATTCTAGAATTATAATAGATAATGATCCTATATTCATGTATTTATCAAATTTATATACACGAATCACTAGGTTGGGGAAATATGTCCCCTTTTCCAAATGGTTAACAATCCCTCATTACTAGAGAAGTTAAAAAGGCCCCAAATTGAAGATAATAGATAAAAAAAAGAAAATTTATTCAATGAATTAAGGGAATATAGGAAAAATTATTATTTAAAATGGTTCACTAAAACATAGAAATTGGATATGTTTACCATATATACTTATGATTAAAAAGGAATTATTAGATGAATCTCATAAATTAAATTTCTATTTACACTTTGGTAGCACTAAAAAGTGGAGTTATTGGATGAAGATTTTTTATGGGATAATATGAAGTGGGAAATTATTGACTACATACCATGTTGTTAGATTTTTCAATTGATAGATGGTGATAGAAACCCTCTTAGTAGAGTTATAAAACCTATACATATTCCTATGTTATGTAAGGATAATATTAAAGTTTAATGTGTCTTTAAATTATAATGACTAATAAAAAAATTGTTTACATATAGGTCATTATTGATCTAATTAAAATTTCCACACATTTTGAATCTATAGGGGAGTATCTAACTCTCAAGAACCTCACACAACTCTATATTAATGATGTTTTGAGACATCCTTGTAAGCCTCTATCGATTTTATCTCATCTTGAGACACTATTTTAACCAATATTATGGAAAATTTTCCAATGGATAAAAAAATTAATCAATATTTGAGAGTTTATTATGATCCTATGGTGGATAAAAAGACCAAAAGGTCTATTAACCCTTTACGAGATAGGATGAGGTTTAACTTTAGTTGAATTTAATGGTACGTGGGATTAGAATTTATATTTGGTATAATTTTATTTGAATAATAGTTTCTGTTTGATTATTTAAATTCCACCTTAATAAGGGTTGGATATGATAAGATTACCTACACCATAATGTTGGGATGTAGTTTGATAAGGGATGATTTTAGGTCCAAAACATTTTCGGTATAACATGATGAATGTGATAAAAATTTAGAGTTATATCATGGTAGCTCAAAGTAGGATTAAATGAAATGCTAATAACTAATGGAAGGATATAGAATTCTGGTGGGTGATCATGTTTTCATGAAGGTAACTCCATGTAAGGGAGTTATAATGTTTGGAATAAATTGAAATTATGTCTTATATATATTATACCTTTTGATATTTTTGAAGAAATTGGATTTTTGGTTTTCCATTTAGAAATTAGAACCGTCCTCTCTAAAATGTATAACATGTTCCTTATCTAAGTACTGAGGATGTATATACCAAAACCAACACATTTAACTAACTCTAAAGAAATTTATTTATACGTTGATCTGTATTATTGTAAAGATACTATTTAGAATATTATAATTATAGAATAAGTGTTGAAGAATCAGACCACTCGGATGATAATGATATATTAAAGAAACCATAAGGTAAAATGGGGAATAAAAGAAATTTGAGATTTTATGATGAATAATTACCAATATATATTCTTTTAGTGAAATATTATATATTTTTAGGATCATTTTTAGGAATTAGTAAAGAATGAGATGCCCATGATTTTATTAGAGTAAGTAAGGTTTTCTTTCTAAAGGAATTATAAAATAATGCACATAACTTTATTCCATCATGGAATTTGAAAAGAAATTAAAAATATATATAAATTGAATTTAATGAAATTAATTTTATTTTTAAATTTAGTATTTAAAAAATATCATATGGTGAATTTGATTTATTTTTGAGAAATAGATGAATTTTAGTAGAATAGTGAATAATACTAATTTTACAATGTATCACATTTATGACATTATAATGATATAAGAATGTATTGAATGATTATAAAACATATTCATATACCATATATATATATAATTGGTAATATTAATTATTTAAAAATAAAATTTTAACCATAGAAATTTATGTTTATCATTTTGAAGATTTTTGTAATTTTTTTATTTAAATAAAATTCAATTCTGGTTCTTCTCACTTAGTCAAGTGTTCAAATGGTTCATTTTTGTCATGTTTTTATTAAATGAAAAATATCTAAAATTTGATATTACATAATCCTACAAATACCATGAGGAATTATATTTAATTTTCCTGTAAAATCATTTATATTCTTAGGAGATCTTTTTTTCTAAATATGACTTTTTCTTAGGTTTTGTGAAATTTTTTCAAAGAAAATTTTTCTAATTTTCATAATTTAATCATGTAAAATTGGTTCCTTTATTGTAATCATAATAATTAATTTTATATTATAATTTCAACATATTTTTTGGTCATAAAAAATAATATCCTTGTTAAATATTTACCACCTTGGTTAAGGGTAAAATGAGTTAACATGGTTAAATTAATGGGGTAAGGATTCAATATAACACAAATATATTTCTCAAATATATTTGGTTAGATAAATTTAAACCATAAACATATCATATTTTAATCTATGTTAATTTTTAGTCATTTTACTTGAGAATTAAAATTATTATATAATAATGTTTTAAATATTTAAATGTTTACTATTCGCCTCACTAATAAAAGGGACATCTTCCTCTCACATATCCACAAATCACAAGAAATATTTCTCAACCAATTACTTCTAAAATTCCCCTATAAATTTATTTTAATCTATATTGTGGTTGTAATATTTTTAAAATATGACTTCATTAAGGAGTAATGTGTAAGCCAAAGTTGGTTAAAAAATAAGAGATATATACTATTACTAAGATTTTTCATATTTTTTTCTTCATTAACCTCCTCCAATTATTTATTAATAATAAAAACACAATTAAATCAGTATATTTTATATATAGAGAAGTTTTTGTGTTAATGTTACATCCATTTTATATTTCATATATATCATATGAAAAATGAATACATCGCTAGAGAATACATATATACAACCATTTTCACATAAGGGTGATATTTGTTTTTCATCACCTCTTCACTAGGATAGTTTTAAAGATGAAATTAATTAGTAAATATTATATTTATGACGTAATTATTATAGTAATTTAAGATATCACCAATCTTACTACCCTTCCATTAATTAAAAAATGATAATGTCGCTCAGGAATACATGTAGACTACTATATCAATGATGAAATGTGGTTAATTATTCTATTATTGTAACACAGGGATGATAATAAAATTATATATAAATAATTATAAAATATATTCAGGAAATTATTATTATATGGGTGAATATGGAACCTATCACACCTTAGCATGTCGTAGGAGGTTTCACTCTTGTCTTGTTTTTTTATTTCTATTTCAGGGGATTTGGAAGTGAACAATGAATTAAAAATAAGTTTGAGTGAATTATGGTGGGAAACCGATAGAACCAAAACCACATTTGTGGTTTTGGTGTGTTGGTGTGTTTCTTATGAGAGATAGAAAGTTCTAAAATGGGATTGGTTAACAGAAGTTTTCTATGTGCTTCATGACTTGTGAGCTTCACCATAAGCATAGTGGAGACCATATATTGGATGCAATATCATGGTGTTTGGGATAGGGTGTGTCTAGTGTCTTTGGTTTGTAACATGGGTAAGGACATAATGCCTTGGTGGGAACCACCAGGGTGTGATGGAAGTGGGTTTAGATGTTTGAAACTATATATCCAAGGCCTGCTCATTCCAAGGATGTTACACTAGCCACTAATGTCTTTAATATATGTGTTTGTGGAATCTAATAACATAGTATTAATTTTTTAAAATATGTTAAAAATATTATTTTACTGATATTACAGAGAATGAACATTCTTGGAATGGTGTTAGGAGCATTCATATTTCATTTGGTAGCTGCTATGGGAGAATCTATTATTGTTTGACTCTGATCTATATATGTGTGGACCATATATGCCGTTTTTTCATTAATAGTTTTGAGATCAAAAGATATTTTTCATTATTTTGAAGTAGGTGGATCTATAATACGACATATCCCTTATATATCCTTATGTTCCCCCAGATTCTTTAGGTATTAATTTATGTAATTGGCTATTGATGCAAGATTTATTTTCATTGGAGATGGAATTTTTTTACAAAAATAGTATTCTTTGAAAACAGTTTTTATGCACATTATGTATTTTCCTGTCCACCTTAATTATTTTTCATGAAATAAGAAGGGATTTACATAATTAATGTGGTTTGGTATCATTATATAATTTGTATGAAAATTTTGGCTGGGAAATGAAATTGATTTTCATTGGAAAATGTTTTTCAATACATTATTTTTATTGAATGTAATGGTAATGTAATGACACATTAGGTTGAATACAGATTTAATAAAAAACTATACATATGCATGCCCTATTGGAGATAGATAAAATTAGGGGAGGTTCTCATGATTCCCTAGTTTCCAATGGGAATCCATTTTCAGGAGCTGAGGTTCCTATACTCTAGAGTTCACTTATCTCATCTAGTGTTTAATGTTTTTATTATTTTTATACTCCCTTGTTTTATGATTACTCCTTTATTTCTTTTAGATACATTTTATGAATATTTTTCAACATTTTGTGGATAATTATTGTTAATTTTTTTTACTCAAATTATTATGCCTTATAGAAAAATGTTGTGTTATATATCATTATTTGTTAAATATGGTATGTTTTTGAAACCAAGAAAAATGTATGATTTTATATAAAGAATGATTTCATTAAAAAATGTATCTAAGAATTTTGTTTTATTTAAGAACTAATAGGTGAATATGGAAATAAAATGTGTAGATTCTTGGTTTTATGAAACTATACATTGAATCTAAAACACCAATGTTTACTCTGGTATATTGTATCCCTTGGTTTTACAAGATAATTTTAATAGGAAGCGAGTCCTTTAGAGGACGAATATCATGGATTAGGTTTTCATTCTTGTATGAGGGGATCTTGGTGATATATGGTCACATGAGGATAGAATCATAGCCTACATTGTGTTATTTATTGATGGTCTTGAATTGCTTTCAATGATCTTCTTATCTAGTTTCTGGATGAAACACTTTTGATTTAGTTTTTTTAACCTATTATATATTTTCGACATCTTCTTTGATATTTTTTTTCTTACTATCTTATCATATGTTATTAGCTTAAAATAATTAATATTATTAATTTTATTATTACATCATTCATGTCACCATCCCCTAGTGATTGGTAATGAAATTGGGTCTTTATGGTAGGTCAATTTGGGTGAAATTATTGGTTGACCTGAGATGGTCTATTGCAAATTAGTATTAAAGGGACACATTTTTTGTAAAGCACATTCCCATACTTGCGTATCACTCACTAGTGTTTTGTGGTTTTTTATAATTTATATATGACTATCTAGACATGAGAGGTAGTGTAGAGAGTTCTTGGACATCTTACTTTCATGATAAGCATTTAGTTACAATGGGAATTAGGAGGTTTTATAGCATCATTATTTATAGTTTTATCATTTTGGTATTTAGTTTTCTATATTATATGTTGTTAAATAAATTTATTTCTATTTAAAATTATTTTCATTGTCATGACTATAGAATAAAGATTGTTCAAGAAGACAATAATTTGATACTTTTAGGTATATAGAGATAAATAATTTAATGAGAATCCTTTAGTTGAATATATTTTATGCAAATCTATTCTTTTCATGATCCAGTACATATGTAATGTCTCCAATGTTGAACTGGAATAGAGGGTGGACCATACTTCTAAATTCATTAAGAATTCCACTTCTTGAAAATATTGGAAGACTCCAAAGTTTGTTTCATCACTCATACGCATGAAGGTGGTGGGGGAGTGGTGAAAATCAGAGTTTTATTCCATGTTACATGATCATCTCATGTGGATTATTTTCAAAGAAAATATTCAATAAAAAATCAATCTTTATGAACTCAGAGTGGTGAACGATCTAAAGTTATTAACATTGGATCATAAAGATCATTTCATCATGGACTATGATTTTTAGTTATCTATTTTGCACACATATCCCCAAATATTGTTTCCAATTATTATTTCATGGTGGAGAGGCTAAATATGGGGTTGAGGGACATTATTTGGAATTGTAAAATTTGTTTCTTCTTACCCACCTTCATAGAGGATCTAGATACAGGAGCTATGAATAAGGTAGATATCGTTGAGAATTCATGACATTGTGGATCATTAGTGATAGAAGGAGGTAGCCAAATATTTTTCTTCTATATTTAATATGAAGTGATATGATCAAATCCTATGGTTTTCCTATATTTCAAAAAATACATCAGGTTAGATTTATGTGGTCAATTACCAATTTGGTAAAAGGGACACCACAAACACGATTATATGGATGCACCTAGAATCATTCATGCATATGGAAAATCCATTCATCTTAATTTTTTTTAAATAAGATAATCCTATGGAAATATAGATATATCCACCTTCACTAATTAAGCTCCATTTATATCTAACATAGTACAAGTGTTGGGATCTCATCCATCGCTCAAGGATGATGATCATGTTGGGATAAAAGGGAAGGGTGAGTCATGATATATTCATGAACAAGAGTATGAACTATAGGAATCAAGGTAATAACCAACTAACAAGAGAGGTATAATAATTATATAATTCTCTATGGTTTTTGATTTATTTGATAATGATGAAAATCATTCATTTTTCTAAACCAATATAATTTTTGTGTTTGGTTTGCATTCCGAGATTATGCATTTCTTGATGTCTTTTTTTTATATTCCATTTCTAATGTATTCGAAGAAGGTTTATAGATTTCCAAATTGTGCATGATGATTATAGATCATGAAACCATATGGAAATTTTTAGTTTTTAATCATGTGACATTTTATCATATTGTTTACATTGATTTGATGGTTATATATAAACCCCAAGTCAGTTTATTTCATCATTTGGTTTAGATTATTTTATTCGATGGAGTCAATCATTCCTATCATGGTGAGGTGGACCCTAGATTAGGGAGAGATGGTCCTTATTTTCCTAGTGTCTATATATACTTATAACATATTTTGAAAATGTTTCTTGATTATGTTAATCTACCTCTTAATTTCCATCTTCATGTGGTGGTGAGTGTGTGTTCTATATTATTCCTAAAATAATTATCATGGTTAAAATTATATAGGGATGTTGAATTTTATAAAGACTTAATTATAGGGATGAGGCCCATTTCCATACATTCATACCATAGAGAATAAACTAAATAAAAAATAATCAATGGTTCATCTAGAGGATATTGTTGGTAAGGGAAATATTCATCCCAACATTTAACATTAGGAAATACTGATATTATTTTAAAAGAATAAAATGAAAAGTATATGCATTTATGTTGATTACTATAAATTTAACAAATTTATGGTTAATATCAAATATATCTTGATTTCAATTTAGGACCATTTTAACCATCTCATGGGATCCCAATGGTTTTAAAATATTGATATAAGATTGGTGCATGATCAGAAGAGTGTCTGTCAGGAAGATATTTATAAGATGGATTTTTTGAGGGGGTATGAGAGTTATGAGTATTATTTCATCTTATTTTCCTTAATGAATTTCATAAGATGTTTGTGGCTTTAATGAATCAAATATTCCATCGTTTATTTGATTCTTTAATCGTTGTATTTATAGAAAAAAAACAGATTTTACTCTAGGTCGGAACATGTTCAAGATGAAAATTTTGATATCATCATTAGAATATTGAGAGATTATTATATATATTGAATGATATAAAAATTTAAATTTTAGATTCAATAGGTAAAATTAATGGGGAAAGTTATATCTTTCAAGTGTGTATCAGTGGATCCCAAAAAATGATTCAAGTAGTGATGCGTTTGTAATTACCCATAAATTAGTTTGAGGACATGAGTTTCATAGAATTAGTTTGTTATTAAATAATATTTAGGGAATTATTTAATCTTGAATATCTTATGAAATAGTTAAAAAAATATGGGTGTGATGTTTTATTGGGGTGATCAATGATAGATATATTTTGAGGAGTTGAAAGTGAGATTGACTTTTTCTCCAGTTTGGATTCATCTAGTTGCCTGATTTTGGATAAAATGTCTACTACAATAACTCAATTATGGGGATGGGTTGTGTTATGATACTAGAGTTAAAATTAGTTTCTTATGACTCATGTTATTCATACCCTCATGAGAAGAACTACCGTCCTTATGAACCAGAGTTGGTGATAGTGATGAATCTCTTATTAAATGAAACCATTACGTATTCAAGGAGTCATTTAAAGGGTAGTCAAACCATATAAGTCCATAGTATATCTTCAATCATAATAATATTAACATTATAGAGATAATATTTTTAGAATATATTTTTATATTCAATTTATATATTTCATACCAACCTAGAAAAGGGAATGTAGTCACAAATGATTTGCGAAAGAAATTACTAACATAAGAAGTGAAGGAATCAATGGAATATTGGTTTTTAATGAGATTATTCATTGATATTCACTTGGATGATTTCAGAGATGAAAATAATGTATTCTTATATTGTTCTTAGGATGAATAACTTATGAATGATCATATTAATCTTTGATAGGATAATCATTCATAGTGCTTTCACTTTACCAGAAATCATTATATCGGAGATACCTCAGGTTAATGGTATCAATATCTCAATGGAGTGTTTCACTCCTAAGGAAGGGTGGATGTTCCAATATACTTGATATAGGGACTGATGGATGATGTACACCATTCCAATTGGTATATGAACCATTATTCTTCTGTGATGTATCAATGAAAAGGACATAAAAACTAGTGGTTTGGAATGAGTTGATTGAATCTGAATTTTGTATCATGATGGATTTCAAGTGAGATAAATATTATGGAATATCATAGGTCTTCTTTAATCATACAATTGGCACCCATTCCAACATGGAAATGGGAAAATGTATCCAAATTATTTTATAGTGGGATACCTTGGACTCATAGTTGTGAAGATGTGATATGGGTGATTATTGATAAAATTAGAAAATTAGTGAATTTCCAACATATAATGGACATAATAAAGGTATATGATCATTGGAAACGATATGTGAATGATATTTGGATTCTTCATGGTGTGAAAGATTCTACCGTTTTTGATAGGTACCCTCACATCATATACTAGTTTTAGAGATCATTGTGAACAGTGATCAGTTTTGAATAAAATTTTATCATGATATATCAACCCCAATTGGATGGTTATACATCATGAGAAATCTATATTCTTGAGTAAATGGTTCATTCATGTGTTTTATGAATTTGGGGTATCTTTATAGAATCATCGTCTCTTATTAAAGTTTTCATATATAAGTTAATATGAAGATTACACTTTGACGGTTCCATTTTACGAATTATTGAGAGGAACTACAAATCACATATTTCTTTAGAAGAAGTTAGAGAAAAACATATGGTGGGAATGAGTACCATTCAAGAGATGAGTAATATCATGAATTTGATTATGAAATGGTTTGTGATATATCAGTGTGAGGATAAATAACAATTTGATTGATGTTGTCATCTATTGGATCTATAGGTTGGTGATCAGGTATTTCTCAGAGTTTCTACTTAGTTTGGATATAGGCATTCAGGGGGGGGGGGAGATTTTAAGTCAATAACATATTATTTTAGTTTGTCTAAGATCATGGAGAAACTCAAGAAGTATTATTATTAATTTAAAAAACCTTCTAGTTTTACTTCTATCCATGATGTGTTCTATGTTTCCCAACTAAATATTTAGAAGCCAGATCTCTGACATGTGATCGAGGGAGAAGATATTGATATCAAACCCAATAACATCGTGGTTTAAAAGATCACTCATATAATGTAGTAAAAAAGTAAGTTGATGAATGAAAAATAAAACCCCATTGATTTAAGTAAAATAAGAGTTTAGTGGGTAAAATTAGGAAACATGGAATCATAAAGCCTTAGTGATAGAGAGATTTACTTATCACTTTTCAGGTTCTTGATCTTAAGTTTTTTGGGGATATAATTATATTATGGCGGGGATAATTATCTCAACCTGAAATGTGGAATCAGGAAAAAATCCATTCATGTCCATTTTATTTTCATTTTATGGGGTGTTGGAGGTTTATAGTGTATTAAAAATGTGTTTGTTGGAATTTTCATAAATACAACTCGGATCAAAAACAAAGTGGTGGTCATGTTGTGTTGGTTATTTCAAATGTGAGATATCCAGTGCCAAAAATAGTATGGTCTTATGTGTGATCTATAGGTGTTCTCTCTTTTAATCATGACATATATGCTTCACCACTGGCATGGTTGATCTCGTGACTAGGCTAAACCAACCTGGGTGTTGGGTCTAAGGTGTGGCCAGTGCTCAAGGTAAATATCCTATTTGATGAAACTATTCCAAGGTTAGTATCACCAAAATTGGTGGCATGGGTCTCAGATATTAAAAACATCTAATCTAATTGATGATATTTCAATGGAAGTTACTATAACCATATACTACCTTAATAAAGGTTATTTAAGAATTTATGGAATCAACATTTATATTTAATACATTTGTTCACTACCCTTTGGCAAATCATGGACATTCTAAGAAGAAGGTTTTGAGTATTCTTCATGTATATAGTAGTGGATAAGGAGGAATCCAAAATTCCTTATCTTTCTCCAAATAGATCTAGACTCGTATTAACAAGATTATCTCATTCCCCATCACCAATTTTGTAGTTAATAAGTAGGTACTTACTATTAAGGTATGTGTCTCTATATTATGGTCTATCTCTTTAATATACTTGTGTTATTGTGTTTTAATTTAGTTTTAATGTTTCAAAATGGATATTAAAAGGATCATTCATATTTCGAGGAAATGGAATTTTTTTACAAATCTAGATTTCATAGATTTTATGTCCATGGTCTTTTTAACAAATGGATTGAAATATGGGTTTGAAATTAGTATGGGATTTCAAGAATTAAAGATATCTATTATAACTATATAAAATGTTTTATGATAATTTTTTCATGTATATGAAATATATTTTCCATGGAAAATGTTTTATGAAAGAATTTTTTTTTTCTTGAACATATTGTTGATGTAATAAAACAATGGAAATACATTTAGGTATGTGAAAAAAGTGGACTTATAGAAACCCTAGTAGTGTTTGATATCACTAGGGTAGGTTCTCATGAAGCCATGGTTTCTAGTGGGTAGCCTTTACATGGAACCATGGTTCCCAGTCTTTAGTGTTCACTTATAATGGATAGTGTTTTACTTTTATCATTGTTTTATACAAAATTGAGTTATGATTTCCAATTTGGTTATATTATATAAATTAGATGCATGTATATTGTTATCCATAATTTCCAACTTGATAATTTTATTTTTTTATTAAAACTTTTTTCTTATCTGATTACGAATTTTGGATAAATGTTACATCGCATTACTTTATTTAATGAATATGAATTTTTTTGGATAAGAAAAAAAAGGATGATCTTATATTGAAAATGATTTGTTTTAAAAATGTTTTGAAATATGTTTTATATAAGAGCTAATAAATGTATGTGGATAAACAAAGCATGGATTCATGGTGTTTACCAAATGGTCTTGAGCTCACACCTTGCTTTTTTACATTGGGATATTATAGCCTTGGTTTTTCAACATATAGGTGATGGGAAGAGCATTATGTAGATAGACCCATTGGTTGCTTTGGGTTCCATGTTGATGGTCTTTAGTTTTCATTCCCAGCCGTTGTTATCTTTTTATTGGATATTAACATTTTTGGTTTTTTTGACATATTATATATTTTGGATAACTTATTTGATACACTTTTTGATTCTATATTATTATATATATGTTGTGGGAGAAATCATTCCTATATTTCTTTGTATGATACCCTGGTGGTTGTTTCCAATTCATAGAGATTGGGAATGAACTACAGTAATTTTCATAGGTTAATTTGGGTGAATTAATTGGGTGAATTGAGTAGTTTTATTACAAAATAATTTCATTACATCACTAACCACATTCCACTGAATGAAAATTAACCTCTTTATTATCAATACTCTTTTGAAGGAAAAGTGAGAAACCAAGAGATCAAACATTTCAACCACATAATGACCATAATAGAGAGTAACATAAAATAAACTATAGGATCTTCCCCTCCCATGAAACTAGACCATGGCGACAAGCCTTCACCAATGAATGACCATTTGGCTAGTTGTCCCATGCAGAAGTACATGAGCCTAGAACTGATGGCATAGACATACCCTCTCAATCATCAAAAACCAAATGACATGCACTAGTGAAGATTATATACTCTGAACCCCTTTTGAAGAAGATACACATAGATGTCTCATTGCATAACACCAAACATCAATTCAAAACCAAACAGAGAACTTATCAAATTACAGATAAATCGAAACTAGAAATCCTCTCAAACGAACCAACCCAACCACCAAAGTAAAGTGAGTCATTTTAGAGTAACTTGATATTACCATAATCATTTCTCTAAAAAAGTTCTAGGATATAGATGAAACCTGGGTGTCTATTACCTCCATCATCCACTTTTCAAACTCAGAATACAGCTAGTCCGATGACTGTATGCACTCCTCAATGTTGATCTTCCCTTTATTAAAACCCCCAACATAATTAGGTCATATTTTTCAATCCATGTGTAGTTCTCTTCATGAAGATTCTCCCGTAGTGACCTCCACATCATTTTAGTTTCCTCCTCTTTAGTTTCATGAAGAAATATGACATGTTCGATCACTTTTTCATTTGAACATAAATGTAAATCCAAGGGCTGATATCCCTGGTCCCCTGGTCTTTAATGGCTCAAAGTGTCAGTCGATATCTTCATTTTTAGCTTTATTGTAGAGTGAGTCTATAATGGAGGTGGTAAAGTGGATTAATACTTCTAAACCTTCATCATCCTAAGAAACCTATTAATCTTTAGGCATGAAGCTCTATCTATAGAGTGATCAGGTTCACTTTAATTGGGTTCCTTCACGTATACCCCATCTACAGAAACCAGGTTAATATGATCAGATCTCAAAAAAACATCTATAAGGAATTCATATATGATACTCATGTGATGTGAGGTATGAATAAATGAATATAAACCGCATGATCTCCCAATTTTGATTGGATCAGCAACATCCATAGAGGACTCATGCCTCCCCTTACGCAGATCACTAGAACCTGAACATAACATCTCTGTGAAAGAAGCTATAGAGAAAACCTCCCCACCACCAACAATCTGCGGCATAACCATTTTAATCCCATTAATATGGTTTTCCATTTGAGTAGGGTCATGTTGGACCAGACCATCAACCTTATGCACACTATAATTGGATGGTCCAGCCAGATCCTACCCCGGCCCGTAGGATAACTAGAGGCACTATAATCTTCTTCACCCGATTGGTGCTAGAAAAATCCTCAAAAATAGTATTACAGTCCACTGAACACTATTTTCTTGCTACTCCTCCACCATCCGAAAGGACTATTCAAATCCATCCTGCTCACGTACCACTATAAACATACCATTACCTCTATCCTCCACCCTTTCCAAAAGATGAGATTCCCAATGACAAACCTCCATTGAGTGACCCAGACTCTTACAAACATAATAAAATTCATTTCCATTTCCCCTACCCACGAAAGTTTCACTCCCCTAATGGATAACATCTTTAGAGTGTCCCAACCTCTTGGAGTTAAAAAAAATCTGTCCAGTTTTCATAAATTGAACACAATTTACACATATATTTCTCATTGATTGAAATCCATACATACTCAAATGGTATTCTAGACGAATCCAGTTCCACAAAAACCTATGGATTGACATAGTGATGTACTGCCTCAGTACGAAAATCCAAACAAAAAATCATACCGACTATATTTAAAATAATTCTAATAATATATGTGGCTTGAAATGGTAAATGAAGATTAGTGAAATGTACCCAAACCACAGCCAAAGGAGGATCATGCTTCTTATAGAACTAAAAATACCAATGGAATAGGAAGAGTCAAATACCATTGAATCTATGGGGGGCACTTGACCAGGCTCTAATGAGGTCCTCCTCTGAAAAAAATCAAATCATGATATGATGACTATCGAGAAAACCCATTGTAACCCTCTATTGAAGATCCTATGATCTAAAGATGAACCTATAAAATAAATCAACCAGAGGTCTCCTCTTCTTAAACTGAGCCACCAAGGTGATATTCGAGAGAATGGTGGTTTCTATGAACTATGATGTCAAAATCTATATATTATGGAGTTCATTGATGGGATCTGAAGATTTAGTGCATAATAAAGATTACGAGAAAGGGGAAGAAACAATTTGTTTGTGAAGGGGTGGAATGAAGGCCCTTCTCTCTAGTTGTTCATTGGAGGCCCCCCCCCCATCGGGGTGGGGGACCATTGTTGAATGGATTTAAAATTATTAATAAATGTTTCCTAATCATGTATTTAAAAAATTGTAATATATTATTTAGTGTAATATAACACGTATGACATTATAAGAATCCATCGTATGTATTTTTAATCTTTATTCAACTCTATTGAGACTTAATTTATATTTTTCAAATAATTTATTATATATTCTGTTTATAATACATCGTTGAAATTTTATATTAATAATTGATCTTTATTTATGTTATTTAAAATTTAAATTTAAATTTTCCCTTTTAATGGGTTTTTATTAAAATGTTATTTAAGCAGTAAATGATTATTTTCCAATTTCACTTTTATTTAGGAATTTTCATCTATAAATTTAATTTGAAAAATTATATGGTCATTCTCTTCTGAAAATGAATATATATTCTTATCCATTGGTTATCTCTATGATTTTTGTGTTTTGTTTCAATTTTTCCTCTCTCTAGTACTCAATGACTAAAATACAATTTTTTAAGAAAAATCTACCTTATTTATTCTCTTATGACTATAATATTTTTATTTCACTTTAATATTATATAAAATATTTTTAGAATGTTATTTTATATTTTCAATTGTTTGTGTAAAATTCATTTTCAAAAATATTTTAATTTCTTGTCATTGTACTATAATATAATATATTTAAAATGTTCTAAATAGATAGTTTTTATCTATCAATACAAATTTTTTAGAGGAATTTTAGAACCCCCAATATCTAGTATGTAATCCTCTATTTATGATTTTTAATTATATAAATTATAAGTGTGATGTTTGGGAGGGGTTGAATATCTTTATGATATTTTTTTTATATTTTATATATGTTCACGGGTGGTAAATGATTTCTAAAAACCCTGAAACACCTAGAGGAAATCCTGAAAACTGAGATTTTGGAAAAATAGAGGGCACAAGGGTGGGGAATTGTTTTTCAAAACCACAATTCTACCTAATAGAACTGTGCACTTTGAAAAGTGGTTTTTGAATTTTTGAAGTAGTGGATTTTTCATGGTTATTGCACAATTCAGAGACTGTTATAGATGACTGTGGAAGGTATTTTCTTATGTTAGTGGTTGGAGAAGGGTTAGCACATGGTTTTCCTTGCAATACAACTAAATTGTACATTACAAGAAACCCCTTACACAAAAATATTATCTATCTAATTTTTTCCTCTAACTCACTCGTTTTTCATCCAATGCATCCCTAAAATTGGGAATTTTCATTCCAACAGGTCAACATAAGTTCTTCTATCAACTTGAAGGTGATCTGAAGGCTTCCCTTGGTGACTAGAGGCCAATCTCTCACGGTATGTGATCGTTCTTCACCGTTTATGATGTTTTTAAAAGATCTACTTCTCTCTCCCTCCCTCTTAGTTTCAATTATTCACACCCATTTTTAATAAATATAAGATAATGGATTCTATATATGATTATATTTGGTCTTTTTTTAATATTTTTAAATATATCTAAGGTGAGTTCATAGAGATTCAACATGGTTTTTTATTGTTTCTCCTGTTGTTTACCATTTTTTCTAAAACTCTTGATGTAGGTTTCTTCACTCTCAACTACTATTGTGATAAATAATTAGATTAGTTTAAAATTGATTTAATTTACTAGATATTTATTGTTAAATCTTGGTGAAAATAATGAAATAAATCTTCTTTATTGATGTTTTATGAGTTATATTGAAATTGTGGGATTATGATAATTTGTTGTGCAATGTGCTTTGAGTCATTGATTTCAAAATTTGGATATTAAATTATGGATTTTCTAGATTTTTAAAATGTATTACTGGGAAATGGTTTTCAATAAAAAAATTGTTTTGTGGAAATGGTTTTGGCATGTTTGGATTTTCATGGTTTTTAGGCATACTTGGTGTGTGTGTTCATATTGCATTAATGTGGTTTGGTTGAAATATCACATTGTCCTAAGTTCCAAAGGTGTAATGGAATGTGTGATATAATTACCTTGAAAATACTTGGTAGATATATGAGAGACCACTCAAGATTATGGATCTCTCATAACGAAGCATGCATGTTCAGATATGCTGAATGGAATAGTTAAAAAAATGGAACTTATGAAATGATTTTAATGTATTGTTTGGTTAGTTTCTATAAAAATGGCTTTTGATGGGAATATTTTTTTATATGTTACATGATTATATTTAGTTATAAACTATTATGGAAATTGTTTTATATTAACTTGTTATATAAATGTTTTTAACAATTCTATCCTAGTGACGTGAGTTGGGAAGTCATTATGAAAAAACTAGTGAGTTTTTGTACTCACCCCTTCCTTAGAACATTGGTAAGTTTTTAGGTGTCATATAATGGGACATGGGAAAATGTAATGTATCACATGTCTTTAGAGATACCTTGTGATAATTGGGATGTTGGGGGAGTTCGATCATAGAGAATGTGTAGCTTGGATTTGTGTGCTTGTTTTGGAGTTCTATTAGTTTTTCTTTTGTTTGTTACCTTGATATTGTAGTCTTCCAATGCAGTACATGAATTTACTATGAGTCTGCTAAATGAAATATTGAGTGGTCCTTAATTTTCATAATTGATCATATAGTGGTTTGATAGGTTATGGAATTTTTGGTTAGTTGTTTTACTCTTAATGGAGAAAACTCTCCCCACATGTATTGAATCCCTTCAGCATTTATTGTCATCTTTTGTAATCTTGGGGATGTCATGTAAGGCGTAATAACATCTCCCCATCCTCTGAAGCCAATGATAAGGGGTGATATGTTAAATGAATTTCCATTTATAACATATATAATTTTAATGAGTTTTTCCATCATCATAGTAATTGTTCTTTATAAGGATTCCTCTATAAGATCATATGGTGTTTAAAAACAATTTATATTTTCAATTATACTACAATTTTTTTAGTTTTTAATATTTAAATAAAAAGGCATGAGTTTATAGATGGTTGAAACGAATTTTAGAAAATATTTATAAACCCACTTTTACAAAATATAAATTGTGATCGATTTAAGGGTTTTTTCTTAAGTATCACTTCTATTTTTATATCTAATTCTCAAAATACTTTTGATTATTTCAAACTACAATTTTGGAAGGAATTAATTTCATTTTATAATGATTTACTGATTTATGGACATATCATTATTTTATGATCAATCAATTTATTATCTTCATGTTCTATATCACTTTTCATTATTCATTGGACATAAGTTTTATCATTTAGGACCATATTTTATGTTTAATGTGTAACACCATGAGATTCAAAATAAAAAAATAATTTCTGTTAGCATATATGACCCGCAACACTGAGCATAAACAAACCATGATATACTATTTAAATTTGACCATTATAACCGAGATATTAACATTTTGGGTATTAATATGGATAAATTTTTAAAAATTCTTGTACAAATTTTTTAGTTGAATAAAATTTATTGTCTAATAAGAACAAATTTTTTAGTAAATTCATTATATGCTTCAACAATATTATTTTTGTCGAAAATGGTTTTATTTCATTTTGAGTGTAAATAGTAGTATTACATTCTTCAAATTTATAAAATTTACTATAAAAAATGAACATAATTTTTAAAATAAAAATATAAAAATTAACATAGTGTGATATATTGAGATTTTGTTGAAAGATTGATTCTTTAGTGATTACTAAAAAATATATATATTTTGCGTAAAACTATCATTTCTTTTAAATAAATTAAGTAATTAAAAATTTCTATTATTATTTGAATTCTATTTTTATGTAACATAAGTATTAATTAGTTATATTTACTCACAAAAAAATAATTTTGAATCATCCTTATACATGATTTTAATATATGTTTATTTTAAATCTTAAAAAAACATTTATTAGAAAACTGTTTGAAGTGAAAATTATTTCTCAATATGAATAAACTAAAATAACTCATAATGAGAAATAAAATAAATAAAATATATATTATATATATATATATTAACAGAAATTCATATGATGATGATTATTAGTCTTATAATATATATAAGATCATCTTTCGTCAAAATTAATAGTAAACATTGAAAAAATTGGTCAACACAAGTCTGGTTAACCTAGGTTAAAAATAAGGATAAAGACACCAATTTTCATATTATTTAACAATTTATGAATATAGTTTTACCATTATCACTTTAGTTTCAGGAATATATGATTAATTGGAAATTTTTCAATGAATGTGACCAATATTATAATTTAAGTAATTAAATAGAAAAAATACTGGTCCCTTTCATTTAAATATCTCATATATGTTTGTATAAATTTAAAAATTAGTTTTGAATGACTATAAATTTTTATTTTTCTATTAATGAATTTATTTTCACAATGGTAGGTTATTTTTATTTTTTTGTGATTATATAGTTACCTTAAATGCATATACAACACTAACACGTCACTATTAAATTCAATGGAAACGTCATTGTAAATGAATTTAAGAAATATTAAAAGTAAAGAATTTGGGATAAGTTATGGTTTCAAAATAATTTTAGAGTGAATAATGATATATTATTTATAGTTAAATGTATTATATTCTAAATTCATTATTTTATTATTTTATTATATTTAAAATTAAAAAAATAGACTCTAAAATAATATTCATGATATTTCAAATAATAAATATATTATTAATTTATTAAAAAATAGAAAAAATAATAAGTATTGAAAATATGATTAAAAATGGTATAAAATGTCATCAATGATAAATTTGTGAACAAATTTATATCATTTAATCAAAATTTTAATCCTTTGAGTTTGAAAATGTTGTTACTATAGTTAATTTAATGATAGGTTTATCCGGGGTTGAACAAAAATAAATTGATAGATTTTAAATAAAAAAGTCGAAATAATTTTTTCTAGAAATATTTATACCTTATAATATAAAAAATTGAATCTTTGTCCATTTGTATGTATTTTAATTTAATATTCCATTATAATAATATAATATTTTAAGAAAATATAAAAATTATTCTCCCCTCAATTATAAATTATGACATCCTCTCTTATTTACTTCACAATTAAATAACCATTTTTTAATAAAATACCTTACCATATACCTAACATACTTACCTTCCAACAAACATTGGTATGACTTACCATCTCCATGATTGTAACATAGTTAATTTTTAATAACCATATTACATGGTTTGATTCGAAATTATAATTTTTTATGAAAATAATAATTATTTTTTGCTTAATATTCTAGAGATTATGGAATAATGACAAATTTTACCATAGTGAATCTACCAAATTCATTTTTGACATATGAACTGAATATCCTCAAAACATCCAACATGTACATTGTTGAAAAACAATTTGATATAAAATGGTATTAAATAAAATAAAATGTTGTAAATAAATAACATACGTTTATTATTAAGTATGATTAATAACATATGTGATGATTCAAACATGAGGATAGGGGCATCATCTCAATTTCCTTTCATTGAGCAATATTTTGATGTTATGTTGTTAATATATGTTATATAGTTTGTATACTAAAATTTATACGTAATATTAGGATTCATTCAGACATAATGGTATCTTACATTGAACGTCAAATAATTTTGTCCAAGATGGTTTAATATTAACTTTGCCGACATGTAAATTGTTTCTTAACTCAATTTATATTCCTTGAATATAATTTTTGATCATTTACTATTTTAATCCATGTTTATGTATGAAATATTATTTTATTATATTCTGTTGTATTTATATTTTAACAATATAATTATATTTTTCACTCATAATAACCTCATTGAATAATTATCAATATAACATTATGATCGTGGTGATGAATTTCATCCGAATTTCATATCATTGAGCCATATTTTAAGGTTATAACCCTAAATTTTAATATATAGTATATATATAGAGAATTTGAACTATTATATAAAAAATAATTCAAAATTCATATTATTTTATGTTATAATTAATTTTACATCATACAAGTAAGTTTGATTTTAAATTTAACATGAGGAAAGGAAACTCATAACTCCATTTCTTTTCACTGGTTTATATTAGTACTTCACAATAATTGATATTATATGAATATGTGTGTAATGAATTTATTTTTTTTTTTAATTTTTACCTATTTTAAATGGCTTTAAATGTTATAAACATAATCAATTTATTTATCAATTATCACTTAAATGGTATGATCTTTGTAAGAGATGTCATTTCAATTACCATTGTATTGAGTCATATTTGTTTATGAACCTATTTTTTGAGATAAATAAACATCCAGTTTGATACATTATATTATAAATATATTTATATTCAATATATTTAGCGTTTAATTTTAATTTATTTCTTCAATGGTGGTTGTAATTCAAAAGTCACCTACGCGGTAAGGGTTTCTTAACAATATCCTCATTATTTGTGATTGTACATATTTAAGTCACCATTGGAAAAATTATTTGATAATTATATCATAAAACCACTATATTTTAGTCCCATCTAGTTATTTAGGATAATTTTACGTGTTCCTTTCATTTTTCTCTTTTAAGTACACAATATTCCAAAATACATTTTTAAGGAAATTCATCTTTTTTTTCTACTCAATGAGAGGTATTTTTCTTATATAACCATATTTTAATTAAAATGTTTTAAATAATATTTGTAATACTAAAAATAATTCTTTTTTGAAAAAAATATTTACAAATTTATATCTTTTAAAAAATTATTTAAATGGAATTATGTTATCTTTTTCAAAACAACATACTTTATGACATTTTACAAAAAATAAAAAAGGATTCTTTGTTTCAGCATACTCGGGATGAATGGAATTGTCAAACAATCACTACCACTCATTTCATTAAATATTTCATAAAATTTTTAATTGGTTATTTTGAGTGAAATTCGTTTCCTAATATTGTGAAATTTTTTAGTTCTTAAAATTGATTTTCAAAGTGATATTTTTTCAAGAATGTTTAGTTATATTTTAATGTCATTTATAATGATAAAACCATTTAGAATACATATTATACACTAGGTATATGTTTTATAAATATCATAATTATTTTTATTTGGAAGTTTTGTGATATTTTGATAAGAGAATGTATTAACATTCACTTTCTTGATTAATTTTGTAGTCATTAACATTATCTTGAAAAAATAAATTTTTTATGATCATAAATCATTAAATTCCTATTAAATATCCATATTATTTCTATCATGGTTAGGAATATTTACCTAATGGTATATAATTTTTACATATAGTTTTTTACTATAAATTTTATTTGATTGAAAGGGGAGATATTAATACTCTGTATTATTTTCTCAATAAGGTTATTTATAGAAAATTAATATTTTTTGCGAATTAAGTTCACCAGTCTACATATGAGGAATGAATTAGAAATGCAGTTACTAGTGAAACCATATTATATATAGCACCGTGATTCATCAATATGTATCTTGAGAAAAAAATTTAAGCTAATATTAATTGGGTTTTTGTAATAAACCTACCCATTGAATAAACTATCTCTGCATAAGGACTTAATGGTATAAATATCAGGATGTATGAGATCATGACATCTCGTACTAAGTATTTCCATCATTTAGAATTCAATTATTATTTTCAATGATATTAATGTAATTATATTATTCATTGATTCATTTCATTATCATGTTATTGATTCAATATATTTTTTTTCAGTTATTTAAGTTGCGATATTATTTATGCATTATTTATTTATGATAGCTTCTTTTGTATATAACCCATTATAAGAATCTATAAACTCAATTATTTTTCCCATTCCTCCGGATACGAAGAAGGAATCTTTTAATGAGTTAAAGGATATAGAGTATTTACTTTCACTGGGTTTTGTATTTTATTTATTCAAATGTAATGTTACATTCAAGTATGTATATATTTTACCATGAATACGAAACTATTCATTCCTTATGGATATGATCCCCACGTATATAGAAATAATGAAATTCATTAACAATCATATCTAGGCTAATGGTGTCAGTTTATTTAGAGTTGGAATTAGAACAAGTTTAGTAGAAACCATGAAAACTAGATTTAGGAAAATATATATTTTGTATCATAATGATATTACTTTTAGTATAAGTTTATGTATAAGATAACATCATAAAAATTTTATGAGGTTCACATTTTCTTGTTTTACTATAAATACATCAATATTTAGTTATTATAAGTTATATGTTATTTCAAAAGATTAATCATGTTGTAATAAAAATTAGAATATATGGTTGAGAATATCATGGCCATAATTCTACTATATGGTGAGTGTTCCATTACATAACTCATGGTTTGACACTCCCAGATGATATTGTTAGGTTAATTAAAATATTCACTATGAACATTTTTGATGATTTAAATTATAGAATCTATGGAACCCTATGATATTTTATTGGGATATGGGATCAACCTATAGTGTATTGGGAATCTATTTATAGGGTTGATCATAATTTTAAAGAAATAAATACCCATTACGAGGTTTTATTTGATTGGAGTATAACATGTTCAAGGTTGTTTTAAAATACATTTTTTCAAATAAAACCCTTTGGTTTAAAATATGTTTTATTGAGAATATTTATTAAGTAATAATGTCTTTGAATTTTGTAGAATTTTTTTTAAATATTATTCATTTCCTATAGGGATAATATGATCATTTATTTTGAGGTAATATTATTGAATTAAGATTATTTTATTTTGTGAAAAAATTCACATAGAAAACTTTTGCGGTTAAAAAGTGATTTTATGATAAATGTTATTATTGAGGTTGTTGATCATATTTTTTTATTTCATTTGAATTTTATTAATATAGTTTTTTAAAAATGATAACCCATGTGTTGGATAAAAAACATTCATATTTATCATGGCCACATTTATTGAACTCATAACTGAAGGGATATAAAGGAGTGTCAACTACCAATAGCCTACTTGATGTTTTGGTTAGTATTAAATTGTCTTTAATTTATAAATTAGATTGATAAATATTAATTTTATTTTTGGAAAAATATTATAGGACCAAATATTTTTGATTATGAGGTGATAAATGATATATTAGGAGATGTTTTATTTTTTTGACGTATATATATATATATATATCTATTAGTTATAACATAATGGATTGTTTGGGAAGAATGAAATTAAAATTTTGGAGATGTTAGTTAAAAGTTATGAGATATCTTTTGATGTGAAAAAAATATTTCAGGTTGAGAATATTGACTTTAATTTGGTTGTAGGGTAATTTATTTTTTGGAATAATCCCTGTTGAACCTTTAGTATAAATATTGAAGTATAAGGTATTATTTATTCATATAAAGGTTTATAAATTTTAGTTAGTATCTTTCCTTGCGGTTAAAATTTTAGTTTTAGTTAATATTATTTAAATATAGAATAAAATATTATTATTTTATGGATCTTATGATCTATTAAATGTTAAATTTTTTTACTTTCAGATTAAAAAAATTCATTTTGGATATTTATATCTTGGAGTAATAGATGAACTTAAAATTGAAAGAAGGAAAAAGAATGATGAAATTGATCAGATGAAATATAAATATATATTTTACTTATACTTCCTTTTATTCCTTGTCAATATAGTAAAATATTAACTCAAATGCCAGAAAATGATCGTGAAAAAATGTTACCCAATTAAATCATTTCTAATGAGTTGTTTATATTTTCACCCGTAACAGATTTATGGAGTTTTGGTTTTCAATTTCCTCCCAACCATATTCAATATAGACTTATATTTGTACTTTATAAATACTTTTTCTAATCTATATCAATATTTTTAAACACCATTAATTTTATCCAATTTTGAATTAATGTTTTGTGTCATTTTAGTTGACATTCTTATTTCTTATTCCCTCTTTTTAATAAGATGTTTTATTAACCCTATCACATTGTGAATTTTCCAACAAGAAATTTTTAGATGTAAAAATCATTATTTTCAATCATAAGTTTAAATTCCAAGGAAAAAATTTATTTATGGTGGTGAGAATGTAACAAATGAGATTTAAAAAAAATAAAATTATGATCAATAGTGTATACAACATGAAACATAGAGCCCAAATGATTCATGATATATTATTTAAACATTGTATTTTTAACATACCCATTTAAATTAGTAGTACGAATAGTAATAAACCATTTTTAATATTTTGTATAAATATTTTAGTATAATTAAATACATTGGTAAATAGAAGATTGATTTTTAGTTGAGGCTTAATATGCTTCAAAAATATATTTTTCATCAAAAAAATTTATGGTTTTGTGAGAAAATAATATAAATAACATCTGAAAACATTATATTTTTGTTGTAAAAAATGAAATCCATTTGTAAATCACCATTTCAAAATTAAATAATGGTGAATTTGTTTATTTTTTAGAAAACATTGATTCTTTGTTGAATAAAGAAATATACCATATTATATAAAAATATTATTTATTTTCCATAAATAATGTAATTTAAATTATTGTATTTAAATATTTAGACATATTTAATATAATTAACTAAATTTGAATCATATTTATACCATATTTTGGTATATATTTATTTTTTGGCAAAGAAATTGTTTGTTCTGAAAACTGTTTTTATGTGGATAATGTTTCATCATTTTAATGAATTTAAAAAAAACACATTATATGGAATGATTTAAATAAAATGTGTATATTATATATTAATTTATATATTAATTTAAATTCCAATAATTTTGTTAACTATACATAGAGTTAATTTATAATCATCATATGAATGGATAATATATTTTTTGAAAAACAATTTGTTGACATGTTTTGTAGGTCCATTTATATAAATTAAATTATTCAAATTTTGTGAGTTTAATTTCATAACTTGTATTATATATTTATATTCCGAATAATTAATATTATGTGATATGTTAGACATCATTTTGGTCATAAATAATATTTAAAAATATGAAAAATTATTCACTGAAGAATAATGGTAAATCAAGATAACATTGGCTAAAACTAAGTAATAAGGCCACCCCCTTTATTCCTAATTATTAATGGATGAATGAATTTATAAAATTATCAATATTAAATTATTTATAGGGTAAAATTCCATTAAATTAACCCCTATAATGATTTAGGTAGGGAAAAAGATTAAATGTCACTCTCATTCCTTAAAATATCTCCTATATGATCACATATGGATAAAAATAAATTTTTAATTTATATTAATAGTTACAATGAGAATAATGAAATTATTTTAATGGTTTAAACATATTTATAAATTTTATTGATTATATATTTACCATAAATTCTTACACAACACTGACATAATGTTTCTTCAAACAGTATAATACTAAAGTTAAATGATATTAAAATCATTAAAAGTAATTTATTTAGGATGATTTCTAATTACAAAAGTATTTTATAATTAATATTTTTATTATTATTAATTGATAAATTTATTATATTCTATATTTAATATTATCTTCATTACATTAAAGTCATATTCAATGAATGCTGCGAAAAATGACATTAATAATATTTTATGTTTAATAATTTTTAGTGAACTTATTTAAAATATATTAAAACATTTGAAGTGTAATATTAGGTTTATAAACGGTATATAATTTAATTAATTATCTATTTATTATTAAATTTTTATATAATATGTAATATTATAATCCTTTCAATTTGAAAAATGTTATTATAATGGTTACGGTTAAAATGGGTCTACTGGTTGGTTAAAACCACAAATAAGGGCTTGACTAAAAATAAACATGTCTAAATAATATTTTTAAAATAATTAGTTCTTATCGAATCCTTAGATTTAATATATTTATTTTTTGAATTATTTCAATTGAATATGGTTTTATAATAATTTAATAATTTAAGAAATAACAAAAAGTGCATGTCCCGTCACTTATAAAAGGGAACGTCCCTTCATCTTTTCATCACATTTCAATAACTATTCAGTTCAGCTAATCCATACACTTATAAAATCATTAATTACCTTCTCATCTCCTTATATTCATTGGTTTGATAAGAAAATCCTAATATTAAGGCTTTTTGTGTAAATCTAAAGAGGTCGTCTAAATAAGTGGTGTAATTCTTAACCGAGTATTTTTATAAATTTTCCACCACCTTAAAATCATATACAACAACAATAATATAATAACATATATATATAACATATAATCATATGTTGTTATGTTAATGCAATAAGCTATATCTATATCCTCTTCCATCGAATTTTAAATGAAACAGTCATTCATTTTTACAATGGACTACCACCTCACGAATTGATGTAATACATTTTCCATCACTACAACTCACAAATGGTTCCAATGATGAATTATATATATATATAGTATTAATTAAATATTTATCAATTTTAATTATAATATATCATATAATTTCTTACATTTTTATTTATATAAAAATATAATGTCTTTAATGCTTAAGATGGATTACCACCACAGTGAAGCGATGTGATTTTTTCCCAATCCACATCAAATGAAAGATATATAAAAGTGTATTTAATGAAATAATATGATATTAATTTTTTCATTTTCATTATTTGACGATAAATTAATACATTTTTTCATTTCATAATGATTTTTGAAAAATGGAAATTTTACTCACGCTTACGTTTGACATATTGTCTCTATGATTGTAACGTAGTTTTTTGTCATAATAATTTTTTAGGGTTGGTTTAAAAACATTTAATTTATGTATAAAGATGATAATTATTTCATTATTATTATTATTATAAAGATGAAAAAACAAAGAACCTTTTTACCATATTTAGACTAGCAATGTCAATTTTCTTATATGAACTGAATATAGTCGAAATATATGGTGTGAACATAATTGAGTATGTAATAAAACATAAAATGTAATTATATAATATTAATGAAATAATAAATCTAGAAAATTTTCTTAATCATGAATGTAATTAAAATAATTGATTATGAAGATAATGAACATACATGATGATTTAGGCTTAAGGGAAGGTATTTCATCTTGATTTCCAATCATTAAAGTATATTTTGAATTTATGCACATAATTTACATTATAAATTTTATATAAATCCAGTTAATATATAATATAATGAATCCATAATAATTCATTGAAACATAAGTTGTAATTAATATTATTTCAACCAAGGGATATTAATTTGACTATTTCGAAGTGGTAGACTGTTATTGAACTCAATTTCTATTCATTGTGAAAAAATTCTACTTTATTGATCATTTTATTATATGATTATGTTTAAAACATACCATAATTTTATTATTTTTAATTTCAATTTTTTTTGGATTTCCACTTTTCACACATAATCAATTAATTTATTAATTCTCACAATACTGTTACGATCATTGGGATAGATTTCAGCTCAATTTCCATTATTAAAGGCATATTTTTGTGTTATCAACCTAATATATTTTATATGGAATATATACAACCCATTTGACATATAATATCATTAATAATATATATTTTATTGTATTTTTTGTTATAATTCATATTAATTCATTCATTTTAATTTTATTTGAATGTTAGCATGCAGGAAGTGGTCATATAACTCAAATAAATTTCATTTGTTTATATTACTTTTTCATTATATTTCATATTATAATGTGATGTGTGTCATTAATGTTGATACTTCTATGTTTTAATTCAACTTTATTATGTGTATTTTCTTTGTATACACATATTAAATTCATGGATTACTTCTCACTTCAATGGTATGATATTTGCAAGAGATTTTCTCTTAATTCCAACCCCACAGAGACAAATTTGGTACTCTAAACATGTTTGTTTTTATAAGGTTTATATAATTCCCTTTTTATATTATATATCATTAATATCTTCATATTAATTTTATTTAGAGTTTAATTTACTTTTATTTTGTACATGGTGGTTATGATTCAATATTTACCAATGTGATAAGAGCTAACTCCACAATCGCATCATTATTTGGAATTACACATGTTTTTATCTTTTTTTGGAAAATTATATGATATTTATATCTTGAAATAAATTTATTTTAGTCTCCAATTTTTATTTCAATTCATTTTGATGTTTTAATTGCTCAAGATAAAAAAATCATGTTTTATGGGAAACTGGCTTTTTACTCGATCGATGATCTTTTTCTTCCATATTCATATTTTCCATAAAATGTTTTGAAAAATATTTATTAAAATTATCAAAGAATTTTTTAATTATATTTTAACCCATATAGGAATTTTTATGTTGTTTTTGTAAAAGGAATCTTCCAATCATTTTGCGAATAAGGTAGTTGTGAGTTTTATCGAAATTGTAAAGGGGATATTTGTTTTAATGTACTCAATTTGAAAAAAAATATATACACTATCATTCCCCCTAATTTTATTGAAGCATCCATAATAATTTTAAAAGGTTCTATTTAATTATTTTTCCCAAATATTCATGATTTTTATACAATCTATAATTGATTTTAAAAGTAGAGAGGTTATTTTCCTTAATATTTTTTAAGGATATTATATATGTTATTTCTATAATTCAATAACAATAATCCTTTATTTTTCTTATAATCTACTAGGTGTCTTTTGTAATGATTCCATCCTTATTCATTCTCCATATGGTTTTGATCATTTTGTGTAAGGATAATAATGACATTTATTTTCATGATTTATCTTGAAGTTATTAAGTTTATTTTCTTCCACTAACATTCTTCTGATCATTGGAATTTATATTTCTCTTCAAAATATATATTATTTTAATCATGTATATGAATATGTTCTGAACACTATATCATTTATATGTATAATTTTTTACTATGTAATTTATTTTATTCACTGGGGAAATATTAATATTTATTATTATTTTCTAAATATAAATATTTATTGATAATGAATATTGATTATGAATTATTTTGATCATTTAATATATCAGGAATTCATAGTACATGTTGTCATTGGTCGGGCTCAATTATAGATAGCCCATATATGTATCGAGATGTCTCATAAGAAAAATATGTAAGCTACTCTATCATGTTTCTAATGTATACCTACTGATTGATAAAACTATATTAACATAAGGACTTGAATATATATATATCACGATATTTGAGACCATGACATCCAATAGTATGCATTTACTTCATTAGTAACTAAGTTATAATTATCATTGTGATTAATACATTGATATAATCCATGGACTAATTTGGTGCTAAATTTATTGATTAAAGGACATGCATTTTCACTTATTTACCATTACATATTGTGTATGATTTATTGATTCATTATAGTTTCTCTTATAAATGTCCCTTGTTAAGAATATGATCTCATTTATGTTTTCTTTCCTTTACCTTGGATATAAATAAGGAATATTTGACTAATTTTAATGATAAAAAATATTTATTTTCACAATGTTTTTTCATTATGTTTTCAAATGAATTTTGATTTTCAAGTATATAATTTTTTCCAAGAGTACTAAACTATTTAGTACATTGGGATATAATTCAATATATGTGGTGCCAATATAACTTTAATAATTCTCTAATAAATGAAATTACATTCTTGATAATAATTCCTCAACAGACAATGTATATTGAACTATTCAGTCACAAAGTATCTTTTGACAATGCAATAATGTCGACATTGAATATTGGTTACAAGATTTTGAGTCCTTAACGTTTAAATTATCAAGAAAAAACCTTATCCAAGAAATATTTTCTCTCTAGGGAAAAGAAAAAAATGATAATATATGAGTGATTTCTTATATATAAAAAGTGTGTGTAAATGTTAAAAGAGTTAACTTATATAAGTCATAATGTAGAGAACCCAATGGGTCTTTATGTGAAATTTGGAGAATCAAATAATATTATAAAGAAGAATAATATTATACAATTGAAGAAAATATGAACAAGACATGATTATTTGGATCATATTCAGTATGTTTAATCTTTTATATAAATAAGAATATAATCTGGTAGAAAAAATATATCATATAATAACACATATTTCAAAATAAATGACAAAGAAATAATAAATAGAGTGTGAGAAAGACATTGTTCCTATAATTTAAATAACCATCCTTCAATATTTTAAGATCTTAATATTTTATTTTCCAAATTCTAGAAAATTTGTTTTGTATTAGATTATAAAGAAAGATCTAAATAGAGACATAGTTTCTTGCTATTATTCTCAATGATCCAAATAAATTTGAAGACTCTGTGTTTTGAGGAAGAAAATATGATTATTCAGATTCTACGTCATTTTATTATACTTAGGTATTTACATGAAAGGTTATAAAGAAGTAATATGTGTAATTGGGAGACTGAAGTACAATGTAAATAGATGAAATAATGAACAGAATGGGTTGTTGCATAACCAAAGGTCCTGGATGATAAAAAACCACATATAAAGTGTAGGGTAAAAACATTGTTATAGGAAAACCCCTGCTCACTCGACTTATAATTGATCATGAGGCTATAGTGGAAAATATATGATATATATATCTCCATCAACATATGTAGTGGGTTTCCCGATAGTCTCCAAAAACTATAAAGTACCAAATTATGGTTCCTTAGTTTATTTCAACATTTTATTCATTGAAATTGATTAGGTAGAAAAACATAGATCCATTATTATTACCTAAAAACATATGTTCAATGACTAAATGTTAAAAAAATATTACAAATAGACATTTTAGTTTGGTAAATGCTTAGCTGCACATCATTGACCCCCTTGTAGGTGTCTGTATTAGTTCAAGAGGACTAATAGGTTTAATGTTAAATATTTTTGTGTCTTGATATGGGAGTAATTATCTATATATAATAAATATAATACATTATCTAAATAGTTAGAAGAATGACACATTATATTAATTTCCATATTCCACCATTGTGGTGGTATGTGTTTTGGGGATGTGAGACTCTTTTTTCGATTAATTATATTTTATTTTTCATTTTTCAACGAATAGAATGTTTGTATGATTTTAAAAATGGTCGATAAATAAAGTGAAATAATAATGAAATATTTAACAAATTCATAATAAGTAAAAGGATATCAAAAAAGTAATAAAAATATTGATCAAATTTCTTATAGTCAGGTGATGATATAAAAACAAATTGTAACATGTTAACCTGGAATCCCTCCCTAGAAACCACATGACATAATACTATGTATTTTTTCACCATAAAATTAAATTTATCAGAATTGATAATAACATTATTTTCAATATATTTATGAAATTTGAAACCAATATTAGAAAACCATTCATGAAAATATTATCTATAAATAGTGAATTCATTCATGAAGACCTCTATGTAATGAAATCAATAATAAGGGTATATACTTACCATAAAAAGATAAAAATTAATAAGAGTGTCAAAAAATACCAATGAACTACTATTTTCCAAAATATAATAGATTATTATTTAGATGTTTTCATTTTTATGATCCTTATATTCTTTATAAATATGAAAATATATTTAATATTCATGAAGAAAATAGTTATGAAATATTCCCATAATCATTTCTAATATTAAATCGTGAAACTATAATAGAAAATGGTTGTTTAGTGTTAAAATTTAATCTTGTAATCAAGTTTGAATACTCAATATCTATTTTTCAATATGTTTAAAACCAATAACACTATTCTTATTATGATCCAAAATAAGATCAGTTTTTTCTGGAATCTTTTTATTTAAACAACCCATTTAATATTCAAGATAATATATATGATACTAACTAATTTTGTTTTCAACCACATTTTTTAAAATTTTATGGATGATGGGGTTTAACTGACATTTTGGTTTTCATATATGATAAACCTCATCCTCAAGGGGAATTATATGTATACATATAAACAATATATTAGAATAGATTCAATCAAATTTCCAACTTATTTTCTTTTCACACTCACATAAATGGGAAACTATTTTTAATACAATAAATTTATGGATATTATTAGAAAAATGATAGGAAACTAGATGATATGCACAATGATACCATATTTTACTTGATTATGCTTCAATTAAAAATAATTTTTTTATAATAATAAATATTGATTTTATTGGAAGAATATCATGCACACTGTCTATCTATATAATGTTTCTCTTCTCAATGTGATATTATATAAAAATGTTCATTTTATTAATATTGATAGTTTCAAAACAACAAAAATATATGAAATATATGAAATAATTAATATAATTACATAAATGTAATTTTTCAACACTAATGAAATATGTGGGTAATAAATCCTTACCCACCATATAAAAAAGATAAGAAAAAAGATTGGGGGAGGGGATAAAACATACATCTCAAATTCCATAATCCATGGGGATAATGAATAATATTAATAGATAACTATAGTAATCTTTTAGGGTGTATTTAATTTCAACTATAATGAAAAAATTCAGAATAACTCCACCAAATTTGAGGGATAATGTTCGATTATTTACATTGATGAATTTTTTCATAGTTTATAGAGATGACCTACAATTAATAAGGTTTCATTTCATTTCACTTTACTATCTTCTATTCTATACTACAGAGAATCATGTGAGGAGCATATGATTCGTCACATTCAATATAAAATTCTCCAATATTTAGGTATGATGATTTAAAATCTCATTCACCAACTATGAATTTATTATCAAGGTATTAAATTCTCTTACATTAAATGTAGTGAAAATTTAATGAGGCAATGATCCATCTCAGGTTCTTTTTTATATTGACTTATTTGGTGATCATAGTTTTGACTTTATTTTATTTCATTGTATTTTTTTGGTGTCATTATTTGTTTAATGTTTACCATTTAATATTTAACTTAGCAACATAAGTTTTTTGGAAAATAAATATCATTTTTTAGGATCCCATTCACATTAAGATAAAAAATATATTTTTATATTAAATAGAGTATAAAACTAAGAAATATACATTTACATTTTAGAAATAATGAAATGATTACATAAGAGTTACAATTTTTTATTGATCTAAACAAGTTGATATTTTCTTATTCTGAGAAATTTTAAATAAAAATAAGTAGTTATTTATTGTTTTTAATTTAAATTTAATTAAAATTTTGTGATATTTGGCATAAATTCCACTCTTATATATTTTCTCCCAAGATTATTAATTTTAGCGGAATTGATCATCCAAGATCAAGAAACACATTGATAATTGATCATAATGTATGTTACTTAGATTTTGACATTATTTTTATCCTTCTACCGGCATTATTTTTTAATAATATTAAAAATTAGGTAAATATTTGTATTGAGTGATTTTAAAAACTATACCATGTATTAGCATGATTGCATAAATGATATGAAATCATGGAATACATAATTATAAATATATGAAATTTTGTATTAAGAATATTTTATTGATATTTTTTACACCAATTTTATACAAAGTGATAAAATTTTCAATGGAATAACTTATAAAGTTACTATACATAAAATTTAATGATTTGATGTGAAAAACTCAAAAACACCTTGATCGTAATTGTTTGTGAAATAAATAAAAATTTATTTTAAGGAGAATATTTGTTAGATTATAACTAATCTATGATTTGTAATGTTCGTTACATTATATTTGTGTGGTATTAAATATTTTATTTGGGATCCATTCATTGATATGAATATATTATTGATATTTATTGGTTATTATAGGAAACAAAATCTAGTCCTGAAACTGTGGTAAATGAGAAATGAAAATGATGGTGAGTAGAATTTAAGGGAGAAATGGAGCTGGATAGACCATTATACCCATTTATCAAATAGTAGATGAAGTGCCACTTAACCCTTCACCTTATATGTGGAATTAAATTCATTGAACCATCCAATACAAAGGATTTGAAGAGTGAAGTGGTATAATTTTACTAGGATGAATTAATGACATGTATGTTGTTCAATCTTATTATAATTCAAACTAGATAGATAATGATCCAATCTATACTAATTCCTCCATACCTTCCTATAGTGGAATTTGGGGGGTATGTGGATCTCATAGTTATATGAAATAGAATATGAGTGTGGGAGAATTTTGGGACTCAAAATTCAATTATGATGTTTCAATTGGGACAAAGAGATATCAAGTTGTTTTTATTCAATAAACTGATATAAATAAATATAATTGATTATGGTGTTGGTTTTGTCTTTTTTTCAACACTTAAATCATTTTTTATACTAGAATGGTTTTCAATTGATCGATGAAAATTAATGTGATACACTAAACATTAGAAATCATGATAGAGACTATAAAATATTATTATAAATGTATTTTTGGTTAATTTTTTTTAAGAATTAGGAAACTTTTATAGTGGATAATATGATGACTAAAAACTATATGAAGAATTGTGGAACCCCAAACGTGAATCTTCATATGTTTTTCATTTAGATAAATTCATTCCCAAGTGATATCTTACATATATGAAAATGTATACTCAAATAGATTTATTTATATGGTATTTTACATGTAATATTTTAATAATGTGAGAAAATATCTATCTACAAATAACTTTCATTGAATTTGATTCAAAATAATCAGATATCCACATAAGGGGAGAATCCGTACCCTAATAGGGAAGCATTTCATCTGGTAACCCCATATCATATCTTCACTAAACCTATAAATAAAGGCGTCTAATAACTCAGGGAAGTATCTTAACCAATTAGGTAAATCAATTCTTTTGGTAACTCATGGTCATATAAATTCACCATTATAAAATAAATTCATTGAGAAAATCATGGGTGTATACACTCCCCACTAAAAAAATAAATTATCTGGTAACATAGTGGTGTATCCCAACCCTTCATGAAAATAATGTCATCTGGAAAATTAAGGATTTATCCAAACCCTAAAAGGATATAAAATTGTAGAATAGTTATACTAACATATATATATATATATATATATAATACAAGGCACCACATGTAACTCAAATACATGTCATTGAGTTGTGTGTCACTCCCGAATTATCTTGTATAACCAAACATGATGGGGTCAGCTATCTGCCTAAAACTATCTCGAAAATCTAATATCAGACACCCATGTGACGAAACTACCATCACCAGAACCATAAAATGGTAAAATAAAAAATTATAGTTCATTGGTTGCTCATATAATCCTTAATACCCATTTTCTTATGGAACCCATCTAGGGTCAATATAACATTGAGGAACCAATTGTGGTCTTTAAGGTTTTATCCTGATATAGAGACCCTATAGGGATTTATTTATATTAATCTCATCTATCGAGTCTATTCTATCACTTGGGGTCCATAACATACCTTTAATATATCATTACCATTCGATAGACTCACTATCCTCCTAATATATGCCTTACTATCATCAGTATCAAGAGTTGGCATAATTTTTATCACACTTCCCAGGTTGTCATAGGTTTTTCCTATCACCAAACCTATTTATAACATATAGAGGGAATAACCATCATAGTACTAAAATTTAATATAGGTCTTAAAACTCTCCCCATAGTCATATTATTATTTCCAATGGATATATGGTGTCCCAAGGTTCTGACATGGTGTACTATGGTTGAACACTCTAGTCCAATACCCTATTATTACTTAAAGATCTCTAAGGGAACATATGACTTTTTCAACTATATCATGTTTCTTTTATTTAATTTAAATAATTTTATATACACCCATAATGTTCCATAAATATTTAATCATGTGATTATAATCATGTATTTGATCATTAGCATTCAAGGCATTGAGCCTGTGCACAAGGATCTATTATGGCCTTTATAATTTTTCTTAATCTATTTGAATTATACACTAATAAAAAAATATGTAAGAGGTAAATATTCGTCAGTTGTTAGACCACATAGGACATTCATACATAATCAAATGTAATTTCTAATGTGATATTATAAAGGTATAACCTACCTTATAACAAAATTTGCACACATTGATCATATCCTGACTATTAGTTCCTAGGTTCATAGAAGTCCATTACATACATTCATCAACATCCAAAGATCCTATCTCAAACCAAAATGACCATTTAAATTAATTATCATAATTAGAAATTAATTTGAAAAATTATAATTAAATATCAAATTCAGCTCATATAAGAAAAAATTCCAAATAAAACAAGATGTGACCTCACCATACCAAAACCATGACAAAAAACTCATATGGGGTCTATGGTGAACCTCATCCATCACTTCGATAAAATCACAAACAAAAATAACTAATTCATTCGCTAAAATTATTTATTTAAGAAAAATATAATTATAAATATCTATATAAATCAATCATCAATGTAATGATGTGAAATTATGTTCGATCATCATCCCAGGACATCCTCAATCCATTTCAAGCCTAATCATCATCATACCAGATGATTTCATGCATGATCTAGTGTAAATTATTACCAAATCCTATGTTGGGATACCCAAAACTAGAAGGAGAGAAAAAAATGTAGAACACATAAGATGTAAGGATATTATCACTGTGTATCACCACAGAAAATGTTCCAAATCCATTATATTAATAAGGAAAAATTAATGACGAGGGGAGAAACCCTATTGGTTTGTTCAAACTTGTGGGAAAAGTAAAGGACATCCTCAACTGTAATTAATCAATGAGGGGAAAATGGGGGCTTCAAAAAAAAATTAAAACCATATAGGGACAACAAATTACACAGTGGGTTTAACTACTCAGTTGTGAACCTCATAGTATAACCTAACAAAATTGACATCTGTATAGTTACACATATTACCTCACTATTGTTTCCTAATGTGGTACCGCATAGCTAAAACAACATGTAGGTGGGAACCACAATATAGCTTATAGTGACTCATACCTTCCTTAACATGATATCAGAACTTAATAAAATCATATTAATTACATAAAATAACTATCCTGAGCAGAATAATGTATTTATAGTTCCATTGCATTCCAGAAGAAAATGTTAAAAAATTATATACAGTGTATCCCACTATGTTTTTCATAACTAGAATCCCACTTAGAGACACATTTCTGAAAACAATATTCCAAACATGGGGAAAGGATATATGAGAAAGGTAAATTTTATAAGCATAGTAAGGGTAAATCATGGAGATTTTAATGACCACGTAATCATAAACTGATGACAAGGGTGTGATAACATGAGTTTTAAATTTGAAATACACACCTTGAATATTAGATATCATTATCTTGTGTAGTGGAATTAATATAGATTGATAAAATACATGAACCATAAATGAATCAAATAAAATGATCCACAATAGAATAATGTTTAAATAAGAGAATAAATTTTTCCATACTCATATGCTTAAAACTATGTGAACATGTATAAATAAAAAAATATTCACTCCTTAAGTAAAGACAAGAAATTACTCCCTAAGATAAACATATGTAAATTAATTATGATCCACATATGTTCTTATGGACATGAAATCTAGATCCATACAAAAACATATGGATATTAAAACCAGGTCAATACATAACATTATTGACATGAAAGCCCTATCCATGCACAAACATAGAGACATGAAGACCAAGTCCATGAATAATCATATAGAAATCAAAACTAGGTACATGCATAAAATTTTGAATATGAAATGAGGTTCACACAAAACACATTTACCTAGTATGATATCCATATTTATTTAATTCCTTTTATTGGACATATGGTTCCCATATATTACATAGTGAAAAACATTCACATGTGATCCAAAAGATCATAAAACATTCACCATCTCAGAACCCAATAAAAGAACCATAATTTATAAACATTTCATCATTGTAGAACTCGTTGAAAGGGAATGAGTTTCTTATAAATCATTTCATCATAACCATAAACCATCAAAATAAATAATAAGAAATATATAAAAGGACTAATATTCTTATTAACAATTTTATAACCTAAAAGAATGTAAGAATAGATGGAATTTTTTTTTGGAAAGATTACTTCGAACATTTATTGAGTAAAATAACATTTATATTTTGAAATCAATTATTTTAAATGAAAAATTTAAAAAATATTATGGAATTAGTTTTTTAAAAAACCATGGAATCATGTAAAGTAATCATAAAATAATTGAGTGTTAATAATGGTAATAGATTCCCTTCATGCATCTCAAGTTAAAAAACATTCCTTTTATACTTTGGTAAGAAGTAAAAAAATACCTAGTTTGAAAAATGAATAGAATATTAATTTTAAAATCTTTTACTAAAAATTTATATAGGGTTAAAAATAAAATTAATTAATCCATGGATTAAATTTAAATACCATTTTAATTTTTCTATAAAACATGGATGTGGAATAAAATTAATTTTTGATTGAAGAGAGAAATAATGTCGATTTACATAAAAAATTTATTTTAAGACTCTTGAATAATTAACATGAGGATAATGAATGAAAAACATGTATTATCAAGGAATAATCAGAGTAATAGAATAGTAATGTGTTTTTTGAGATATATATGGAAAGTTTTCATCATCAAAAACATTATCATAATCAATCCCAATAAACAATGAGATTGTAACATAAAATCCTTTCCACTTTGGTAACTTTTAAATCATAAGCCTCATGAAAGAAATAACCATATATTGATAAGTAAATCAATATATTATTCTTGTAATTCATAATAAATTACATTTAAGGGTTTTTTATAAATAAAATTGAAGAAAAAATTGGTGAATTTCTTTTGTGTCCCATAAAAATAAAAGTGATACAATAATATATTACCTCAAGATCAACATACTATGAATGTTATTTACCCTCTAATATAATAAATTTAAATTTATTATAAATCTATAAACAAATATTGAAATAATTTATAATACCATATATTAATTAAATGTAAATAAATTTATTCATCAAGTCATCCATAATGAGAAAGAGAGAAAAATTAATTACACGGTTCATAGAGACGACATACCATACATACGCAAGAAAAATTTTCTTATTTTTGATGTTTTGAATGAAAGAAAGGTAAGTAAAAATTAAATATTATATAATAATCATTATATCATATAAATCAGATATATTAATTAATTATATCCTCATTACAATCCATGTAAAATAGAAATGAAAAATGAATCACATAGATTCTTGGAGGTGATCGTCTACACGTGCATAGAATCAACATTAACATTTTACATCTTTTTTGTAATGTAATAAGTTATATATGAAATTAGAATTCTATATTTATAAATAGTTCAAAAATATTATATATAAACACTAAAACCTTCATAAAACACAATCATAGAATATGGTAATTAAAAATGAATTGTATTTTTAGTGAAAATAGTAATCTGAACATACACATGAGCGATACTTTCACTTTTAATTTAATGATAAAGAGGATGGATAATGGTGTTTTAATAATAATAATAACTAATTTTAAGTGTATTTTTTAGTTTTAATTTTCCATTTTTACAATTATATAATAGTTTTGAAGGATCTAAAAGAATAATTAAAAAGAAATGGATTGGTTAATGCGATTACATAATCATTGAAAAAACTCCTTAGATCTCCTTTTATTGATCCTATGGTTGGTATTCAAGGATGGAAAGAATGTAAAAAATGTGTATAAAAAGTATATAATATATTTTTTTGGGGTATGGTGGATCTATAATTCTCAACGTGGTGTGGAGAGGGGAAATGATGGGTTCCCTTTTAAAATTGAGGGGAGGTGAACTCTTGTAATCTATATACATACTAAAGTAAGGTTTTATCCAACACGTGTCGCTCTCTCCATCAGCCACACCACAAAAAAACCTTATTCCCTCTTTCACACACACTCACAGGCCCGATCTTTTCCCCACGCCTCTGTCCCACGATTTCTATTCCCTCCACAACTAGGGTTTCTACCACCTTCCCTACCTCCTTCCCTCTGATTCCAACCAGCTTCTGGTGATACCTCTCCCATTAGCTCCCGCATAACAGACGATCTGCCCACCCCCCCCTCGCATTTCCAATCGTCATTGTCTGCTTCGCTGAAATCCTCTCATCCTGCTCAGCCTGCTCCACCACCAGCTCCTCCACCACCAGCTCCTCCACCTTATGATACTTTAGGCTTTGACCACCTCACATCATGCTCTCATGTTGTAATATGAAGGATTCAATCGACGGAGACCAGTATTCCCACCCGGACGATGTGACCTCTTCCGATTTGATTTTCTGTTTCGAGGTAGTGGCCTGCTTCAACAAATAACTTTGTCACACTTCCTCTTTTCTACCACACCTTTCATGACGACATTTGGTGAGCGGTGCGCTGTGTACTCTTATCTACAAATAACTTTGACATAATACATCTTTTCTACGCCTTCCATATTGCTTCATCCAGGTATATATTCTCTATATGCGAGCTCCTGTTGTTGAATAAATGTTCAGATTCATCCATTCTACAATCCTATGTCTGAATGAAAGCTTCTAGTAGTTATTTTCACGTGTATGTTGTCTCATTTAGAACATGAGTATGAAAATTCAACCCATGTATGGGTACCTTTTGCTACATTACATTATATTCAGATTGCATATTTGCTTGTATATTTTCAGTCTAATTTATAACTGTTTCATTGATGGTTCTATGACTATGGTTCATTGCAATAACAGGACAGTGCTTCGTGAGGTATACAGAATATTTACTCCCATTCTTGCTTTCGTCTTCACTGTATAAATATTCCATGATAACCATCTGAGGTATTCATTATAACTGTTTTGGATATTTGTGTCTTTGGTTCATTATTTTTAATGTAATTAACTTTCCACTGCTTTTTTAAGGGTACCTTTTAGTGGGTAATTTGACATTCAATTTGTACATTTGATTTTCTATTTTATGTGAAGTCTTTATATGTTTATTTGATGTTGGTATAACTGTGGTTCATTGCAATCAAAGTACAATTTTTATTCGGTTTTATATAATATTTATTTGAAATTCCATCTGACTTCACTGCATATATATTTGTCAATATACATTGTAGATATTCATTCAAACAGATTTGAAGATGTGTTCCCATATAGCATTGTTTTTACTTGAATATTATATTTTCAAATGATTCATTTTTCTATAGTATATACATTCGTTAATGTAGGTATAAGTGTCGTTTAGTAAAATTACAGGACAGTTCATATCAATGGGTACCTCATACTACATTATGTGACATTCAATAATGAGATTTCATTGTATTTTTTTGTGTGGAATGTATATATGTTTCGTTGTTGTTGGTATATGTGTGGTTCATTGCAATCAATGTACAGTTGTTATTCAGTTTTATATAATATTTAGTTGCAATTCCATCTGACTTCACTGCTTATATATTTGTCAATATACATTGTAGGTATTCATTCAAACAGATTTGCAGATGTGTTCCCATATAGCATTGTTTTTACATGAATATTCTATTTTCAAATGATTCATTTCTGTATAGTATATACATTCATTAATGTAGGTATAATTTTCGTTTAGTAAAATTACCGGACATTTTATATCAATGGGTACCTCATACTACATTATGTGACATTCAATAATGAGATTTCATTGTATTTTTGTGTGTGTAATTTATATATTTTTCTTTGATGTTGGTATAACTGTGGATCATTGCACTCACAGTACAATGCTTATTCAGGTTTAGAGATTACTTCGTTGCAATTCTATCCATCTTCACTGGATAAATTTTCCTCAATATCCATCAAGGTTATTCATTCATACTGTTTTGCAGATCTATTCCCATACATCATTCTATTTATTTGAATATTCTTCTTTTTGAATATGCTGTTTTCAAATGATTCATTTCAGGGAAATCCATGTTTTCTTTTTTCACAATTTTCTTTATACTGGACGTCGCTCATGCTGGAGGAGGAGAATGCTTCACATTTTTTATTACACAATAGGTTTTTGATGCTGACTGTTTATGATGGAAGTGTTGAATGTTTTTATGTAGAATGATTATCTTGGGCGTTTTGTTGTATTTGATGATATCATGTTGCTAGAATGATAAGAATTTTATTTAAAGGGACATGTTTTGATATGATTACATGAGTTGTATGAACCTTGATCTCTTTGTATGCACATTCTGCTATCTATTTAAAGCAGTTTTTTTCCAAAAGTTGCATGGTGGGTTGAACCACTGTATAATAAGTGGTGATAAGGGTCTGCAATTTATTTATGAAATTAATATTTCTTATGTTACTACTACTTTTATCATACTTTTGTTTGAAAAGGCGGTGGTGGATGGTAAAGGGGTAGTATGTGCATATACATATTTTGCATTATTCCTGTATCTGATGCAAATATTTATGCGGTCTTCCAATGTTCCTGTGCTGTCTACAGGTAAATGTTTTTTATGATATTCTTTTATTTTTACCATATAATGTTTAATATCAATACTTTTTTTGATGGTACATGAGTTACAGATATGATATTGATATTGGGAAGAAGGAGGGGGGTTGTCACATCCATGCATGTGGGTATAGTACTCCACGAGATGCATGAACTGCACCCTCCACAAGACATCTGACATGACCCCTCGAAAAGTAAATACTATTTATGGGTTCTTGAGTACCATAAAATATAAATCCAATTTGAACTGTCCAATTAACACTTTCAGGAAGTGGAAGAACACTTATCAGTGTAAAGAATTCACTTCTCCAACATTCCCACATCCTCCTATATCGAGCAAGGTATGTGACACGTACTTTGTACTGCCTAATATGTTAATATCTCAACTTTTATTTTGATAGACCCAAATTTATTTTATTTCACATAACATGGAATTGATGCATGTTTTCAAAAAAACAAGGATTGTCATGATAAATGTGACAACTGTTCTGATATGGATTGTATGGAGCGATTAAGAGGCAACTAAAGAGGTCGCAATATAAACATTTAATTCTTGTATTCCTTAGCAGCTACACAAAGGATGCAGATAAGCCAAAGTAAGGCATTTACTTATTAGTTTCAGATTGATAAAATATATATCCTCCACATTCTGAAAAATTTCTCCATATGTAAACATAACACCATCTCTTTTTGTTGAAAAATTAGTTCTCTTTATGTATTATAATTAATCTTCTGCACATCTCATACTTATTATAAGAACAACTCTTCATGTTCATTATTAACATTGAAATATATTAATGTATTCATAAAAACAATCATTGAACCATTTTGTCATACAAATATATAAACAATTAAGTTTGAAATAGTTCTCATTTTCTAAATAACCTCCTCTCATGATACTACTGCTCCCTTTATGCAGTTTGTCATGTATTATCTGTGTAGATATATGTTTACGGAATTTATTGAAGCTAACATTCCTGTAGCTGAGTATTGATTGGTTAGTGTAATTCCTTAGTATTCCTTAGTTGTTTATTTCTCATTTGTTTAAAATTGATGTCATGGAGTGAGAAGTCATGGTTGTTGGTTCAGGTTTGTATCTATCCATAAGAACTTCACATATCCACATGTATCGGTTCTTTTTTTTTCATTTCCTACAGAGTTTTTATTTCTGACATGTTGTGTGTTGAATTTTATATTACTTTTTGTTGCATGAAAGGGAATAAAAAAAGTATAGAAGCTGCTATGGAGATATATATTCAATTGTGGGAGAAAATTTTGAAGATATACCAAAAAGTATTGGAGTTGACACTTTTTATGTAGTCATTATTTCTTCTTTATATTGGTGAATTTTACCCATGTAACTCTATGTTCGCTAAACTGTTTTATGCTTATTTATAATTCGAGCTTTGAATGTGTTTTACTGTCATCACTGAACGGTGATGGGTTACAATTATGGGATTCTAAGGATGTTTGTCTCCATAAAGGTATGTCTCACTACTTCAAATATCATGGGACCCGTATGATAATGAAAAAAATGTTTTTGGTTTCTATTTTCAGGGATTATGTTCACTTGATCCATGTATTTTCAAAATTCATTTATTTATTTATTTCTGTTGGATCATTCAACCACAATTTGGATCATCCATGATATTTTCTTGAATGTATGATTCATTAATATGAAAAGATGTATGACAACTGTTATGGGGAAAGATTATATTAATGCTTGAGTACCATATTGACTTCCCATATGCTTATTTATGTATTTATCTTAATGTGTGTTAATTTGATGTAACAAATTTCAATGTTTCAAACCATCAACGTTCAACTGAACATAACAGATATAAAGTGGTATTTGTCATTGATAATGACAACTAAATCAGTATATTTACTGACAGCTTAGAACACACTTATGTAACTATCTATTTATTACTGATTTTCATTGTAAGAAAAAAGTCACAAAACATTACAGTTTCATTCATTACTATACATGAACATTAAACCGGTGGGTCTTTATAGTGACTTATCATAACCCGATATTTCTCTCTCACCTTATACAGGTCTGCAAATATATAATTATACAGAGTGATTAAATTAATTTGTAATTTTTTTAACATTTTTTTACAATAGTATGTACCACAAATTTATGTTTTCAATATATTTAGTATATTCAATATTCATGTCGGGTTTCGATCCTTCTTACAAGGTGGGATTGTGTACTTAAACTCGATTTTGGAGAAGAACAACGTCATTGAACAGTGGAGAAAGGGTACATTTTCAAGCAATGGGTCATTTTATTTGGTTTTAGTTAATAGATCCTTTTAATTGTATTAAATATGATATGTGATCCATTTTTAGACTAAATATACTCTCATTGAGCACTGTAGGTATTTAATTTGATCAGTGAATGGTTTTTGAAACCTTTAAAACATGTATTTAATTTGAGCAGCGAATCAGGCTTTTTTATTGAGCAGCATGTCATTTCTTAGAGCATTAACTAAATATGTTAATTTCTATATCCCACATGCTTATTTAGGAAATCATTGGTGATAATTTAGTATTTCTTATGGGGCAAGATCGTGTTGATGCTATAGTCCAGATTCTAACTGAAGATACTCAAAACAGTGGAACAACTTCTTCAGGTGCGTTTATCATCTAATTTACAGAATTCTAAAAATCTTGTGATAGTTTAGCTCCTTAAATATACTATCTTACATTGAGCATAGTATTGTGTTAACTCCTCAGAATTTTTGATAATTATGCAGGACATGTTTTAGTAATGATAGGAAAATAATTCATATTTTGAGGCATATATGATGTCATGCATCATTGTAAAAATATTGTACAAAATAGGTTCGGTAGTTCAATAAAGTTGATTTGTACTCCAAAAATTAGCTATATCATTTCATTGTTATCTCATGATATATTTCTTGAATAGTGATGGATTGTTCTTTTATTGAATGATGTTTTTAAAAAATTATGAATGTTGATGTCTACATGGTTTGAGTTTCTATTATTAGAGCTGGGTGAAAAGCAATGGTGCCGGAGATTTGTGCCAATTTTTTAGTGTAGTGTTTTTAATAAATAACATTGGATCTGGATAGATCTTTTATTATATTCTTAAATAATGTGTTACCTGTTGGAGCATCAAAACCCACTATTGGCTTTTAAAAATGTTGAAATTTTGGGTAGATGATGAAGACAGATGGGCTGAGTTGCAGCATCTATAAAACACACCTCTAATTTCTCCAGGACGATATCATCTATAGATAGTGTATTATACTGAATACACCACAGAAGAAAAAATAATTTTTCTGGAAACTCTTTTCACCATAAGAACTATCCCCATAGGTCATGAGAATTAGTCACAACCTAGATAATATGAACTTCCCTGCAATTGAAAATACCTGAAGTAGAACCAGTGAAAATAGAACAATCAATATCATTTTTAGAACAATATTGTCAAATATGCTCCTCTGATTTTCATCTAGAGTTTTCTGAATAAGTGTGGGATAGGTGCAAGCATCCCTAAAACAGAATCTATTGGTGTTACTATGGGGGAATTCGATATAAATCCTTTACCATTTGTAGAACGAATAGCTTATATCACCGTTACCAACTAAACATCTTGCATTATGGATTTTTTTGATTCATTTGTTCCCATATGTCATCTTAATGGGATTTGATCATTCATCGGGATTCCTTTGTTTGCATTTAGTTGATTTGAGGATATGGGTTCGAATCAAATAACATTTTTAGGAATGGTAAAGTGATGGTTCAAAAAAAGATGCATCTTGGAAATTATAATCTGCTTTCCATTGAAAAACATGTTTATGATTTCTGCAATCTATAAGCTGTAGATTCTTAACAATTTATCATTTTCTGAAAAACAGATATGTAGCATCATCTACATAATATTTTAATTTTTTACAATCATGTGTATCATGTAATCTGTACATTTTTTGAACAAGTGTTATCTCATAGTTTATTGAAGAATACAGTTCAGGTAATCCACATAAAGTTTAAATTTGTATTTTTCAGTTGGATGATCGTATATTTGCAATACTATAAAAAAAATTATGACATAAAGCATCAACTGTTTATGTTTTGCTGCAGGGTACTCTATAGCTTGGTCAAATCGAATATGGTTGAAGATGTTGCTGGGGTCATGTTTGGTGACCTTTTATTTTTCAACTGTCGATGAATTAGTTGGTGGCCTTGATTATACTATTCACCGAATCATTTTTTCAAGAAACATTTAGATCATTAAGATTGAGGTTTCAGTTCCACAACTTGAAGCCATGGATGGTGCACCTAAAAAATTTTGTGGAATGATTATTAAATCCCCCTTTGTTCTTAATGTTGGGCATGAAGTTGTAAAACTTTATAAAATGGATGTTGAATCAAACAAATTGTTGGTTTCCAATTATTCCAAATAATTCCACAAGGTACCCTCTGCTCTCTTTCTATAACTGACCTCTTTAACCTGAAATTTAATTATATTTGATTGAACCACCAAAAGTTACTATTCTATTGAAGTGAAATAGTCCGTTAAAACACTACATATCATTGAATCTGATTTTGTGGCAATTAGTTCACGAATTCATGGAGGTACATTAATTTTTATTGACAATTCCATTGTCATAATGTGCAGACATTGTTTTCGGGAGAAATATTCAGCGACATACTCATGGAGAGTCCATGCCTTTGCGCATCGAGCCTATGAATTATCGACAGGGAGGTTTGGATACAATTTATTTCTCCTATGATGAGGTTCATTCCCTTCTTTCTTATCTCGACCCTCTGAGAGAACTAACATTTATTAGTATTCTCTTTTTAGTTAGAATAGTTACAGTTGTCCAAACTTAACTTCATTTGGAATCCCAATCTATGGAATAATTTATTTCTCACTATGGTTTCCAAATTAGAAGAATTTGTTTTTGTTGTTTATTGGATTTAGCATGCTCATGGGGGAATTCGAGCGGATCTTTGCGACCATGAAATCCATTGTATGAGTGCTACTTTCAGTCGAAATATTCCATATGTATGAACCATTCATCAATTTTATTTCTTATTACATATATATATTTTATATGATTCTAGGATAGATAGAATTGATCAAAATAATATATAATTTCCACCATCATAGGTTCAAAATACACCAAAGGCTCATAAATATTCATGGAGAAGAACTCATGGGTTATTCATATTATTTATTAATTCTAATATATAGATTTATTTTCATTGATGATACCATGAATCCAGGACCAACTAATAATCTTATAATTGGAATATTATGGTATTCTTCTAGATATAACAACATATATATACATATACATATATATATATATTACTAATGTTAAAATATCCTATGAAATTAAATTAAGGGAGTGTGATAATATTATGTATCATAAAGTGAAATTTATTTATGATGATTATGTTAAAAAGATGAACTCTCAATTACATTATCTTTTAATGACACCACACTGAATGCAACCATGATTCCTTCTAATCCTTATCCCAACATCTTCACAAGCCCATCCAATCCACTCAAAATCTAGATACCTTAATACTTTCTACGTTTCCTTCCATCATTTATCGCAATCTCACCTCTTGCCTCCACCTCTGCCCTCACCTCCACCTTCAGTTTCAACCATTTCTCTTATCTCTACCTCTTCCATTCCATCATGTCTTATCTCCATCAGAATTAGTCTTTACTTCATTTCCTTAAATCATGGGTAACCTAATAACTTCATTATCATCATTTTATTCAAAACATAATATGAAATACAACGACAGTGCAGTTTATTTTAATGACACAAAACCAGATGATTTGAATAAAAATTGAATAGTCCCGTGCATTTTCATGGGCAGAGTTCTAGTTTCATAAAATGTTAAATTAATATAAACTAAATTTGAGTTCAAAATTGATCAAAATAGATAATATTCAAATCAAATATGATTATTAGTAAAATAAATTTTATTAAATAAAGTCATGAAAAGTTTTAATTACATTTTTACTTTTATCATTTTGTTTTTACCCATCGTTAACTATTTTGAAAATTACCATAATATTTATGTTTTCCACTCTTTAAGGGGTTTATATGATAATATAAAATGAATAAACCCGATCAATGACCCATGGATTATGATTAAAACCATATAATATTAATTTTTATGAATATTATTTTTTATAAATTTTATATCATTTAATAAAATATTGTTTATTATAAACAATAATTAATTTCATTTTAAGATCTTTTTATTTAGTGTGACATTGAATACATCAATAATCCTCGTTAATTCAAATGTAATTTTTCAAAACTGTCCTTATATTTAAAAAATATATATACAATTAATTTTAAATATCAAATAATTAAATTTAATCACTTATATTTTTTATTTTTTATTTTTATGTTAATTAAAAAAATATTGTAATATAGGTGTATACACAATTAATTTAAATATATAATCTATAAAAGTTATGAATAAATTAATAACATAAAAATAATTTAATTATTGTGAATATAATAATTTTTATTCATTCATAACTTTATTTTTTACTTAGCTAGACATATAAGAGATATTTAAAACTAATTGAGAGACCTTTTGTAACTTTCATTTCATTATATATTTATTATGGAATTTTCATTCCAATAAATTTCTTTTATCAAATATATTTAGATAATGATATTATAATTATTGAATGAAATTCAACCTGTAATAATTATAATGATAAATCATGGCCCTATCACTTATTCTTAAACTTGATTAAATGATTTACCATTTAATGAGGTGATAAATTTTACCATAGTTAAAATTCATAATGACTGAAAATAAAATGTAATAGTTTAAAAAATTCAAAATTAAAAATTTAAAATATAGAATTGATTTGATAAACTTCCAAAACTATATGTGGTAGATTTTTTTTTGAAATAAGTATGAAAAATAAGATGAAACATAATTTTAGAGAAATAATTTTCATTGGAAAAAATCCTTATTATGTAAAAAAAATTTATTCAAAATTAAATTGTCATATTGATACAAGAGAAACTAATTATTTATTAATAATATAAAATAACTCATTTAAATTTTAAATCATTTAGAAATAAAATGAATTTTTTAAATTCTTGAAAGAAAAACATAATTTTTGACAAAAATCAATTTTTTTAACTATTTAATGGAAAATTAATTTATTTAGTGAAATGAAAAAAATTATCCTATGATAATTTTGATATGGTTATTTGAAAAATCATTAAATTATTATAAAATTAAATTGATGTATTCTCCAGAAATAATTTGTAATACACTATCATAAAAATTAAATAAATAACATTATTTAATGAAAACATAAATTTGATGTATAAATTTGCAGTACATAAAATTGATTACTTATTTTATAATAATTAATGAAAAAAATTTCATTTAATTGGACCTTTTATATATATCATAATTAAATTAATACTATTTATATCTTAAAATTTAATTGATATATTACATTGGACTTATTTAAATAATAATATTGGGGGGGGGGGGTTTGGGGCTCGGTGGTGTATGTCATATACAATGTTAGACATAATTGATTTTTTAAAATCCTGAGGTGTTATATAGTTGGTCTCTCTTTCAATACCTCGCTCCATTGGCAAGTACACAATCTCTAATACTAACTAAAATCCCTACCTATTTATTATGGTGAACATGTTTTTCCCAACACCACCCCCTATAACCACATGGAGATATATGAAATAGACCTCCATGTTTTCATCTAAAAAGCACAAAATAGGGAACCAAAAAACAAAATTTTCCACAATGGGACTCTCGGTACCCTAGTTATCTCATAAGCCTCAATATCCCACTCCCCAACTCTTGTTAACACAAAAAAAACCTCTAGAACAACTTCAAAAAATCATAACCAATGAAAATGTGTATTGACCATGGAAAATAAGGGGATATACCTAAAATAAATAGGTTTGTACCTTAAAAACTACATGGAGTTTCCCATGTCCTCAAACCAAACATTGCTGTAGATTTTGTTTTAATTTCCAAAACAATTCAGGACTTATAAAGTGATGAGATATTACAATATGGTTTAAAACAGTTTCATGTAATATTAATTGGTCGAAAAGTTACTATGGAATTCCATTTGACATTGAAAATATTTATAAAAACATTAAAATTAAAAAAACAAAAAAATAAGAAAAGGTTAGGAAAATTTTGAAATCTTAAACAAAAAAGATTCCACCCCCCATACATAAATAATGTAATTTTTGAAACATCATAAATAATAAAAAGTTTAAATGGAATAAAAGTAGTCACTTATGTATTATAGAAACCTATAACTAGATGAATCATTATTTAAAGATATGGTAAATGGGTGAGTGATCCTCTACATGTTTTTATGTTATATTTCCATGGAATTTATTCATCCTAGACCCATAATTAGTAAACCAGTTTCTGTTTCCTTCTATCACTATAGATAAATCACCATAAGAATAAACATGAGTGATTATAAATTGGATCTCCACCTAGAATAGTTTTTACTAAGAATAAGCATGAGATTTTATTTTCATATTAACACTTGGTACTCTAGTTGAATTTCACACTATTGAGTTAAATCTTCATAATCCAAACTTTTCATTCCATTTGAAATTTTTTTTTCAAATTATTATATTCTAATTTCTTATAACATCTACAACTATAGTTTTCCCAATTTATTATTTCTCTCTCAATGCCCAGATTCATCTCTCTCACTACCCAATATTCATTGTGTTCCAACACTATATGTTTATGAAAAATATTTCCATAAATCATTATATATAGAATCATTAATATGGGATTTTAATATTTCGTGTAATTCTATATGGTGGCATCAATACTATTCTGTAGTCATTTAGGTTTGGATTTAGAGATTTCTATGCACTCCATTAAATTTTCATATTGGGAAATTTAACTAGGATATTGGTTTTTGGGTTTTATGCTATTGAGTTTTTATGATGCACTCCGTAAATCCTCATAAAATAATTAAAAAAATATGGTAAAATTGTTTCCATTATTCACTAGTGATGGATCTCAACACTCCAAATAAAAAAGGATGTGAGATATGACAAAATAACAAAAAATATTAGCATCAACAATTTTAAAAGATAGGACATCCAATAATTTTGAGACAAAATAAACTTATAATTTAATTTAATAGTTTTAAAATTACATGGGAAAATGTCCAATGATTTATATTTTTTAGAAAAAAATTATCTTATAAAAAGTATAAGGCTTTAGAGAAATTCTATTGTTTACAATATATTATGATTGAAAGGACATTTTTCACAAATTTATAAAACAATTTGAGAATATTTGAACAATGTTGGAAAATAAATTCTTGATTATAAAACATTTCTTAATATCCTTTAAATCCTAAAGTCTCCTCAATAATCTATAGCGTGGTAAAAATGATGAAAATATTATCATCATTCTTAGGAAAATATCATTTTATCATTTGGTCATTATATATTTTCTAAGGGTGTAGATCTTTCCAAATGTAGAATAATTTTTTAGATATATTACTTTTAATTTACTAGATAATTAAGGGATATCAGAGCTGATTTGTTACCTAATAATTATCTATATTATCATGTCAAGACACTTCCCCATCAAAAAATAAATCTTATCTCCTAGAAATTGGTCATTAATTTGTTCATGGTTTGAAATTTCATCCTTTTCTAGGTTGGGTAGCCTTCTTTGGTGAAAAAAATATTGATTCTAAAATCATTTCTTATCTATGGTGTCATGGTTACTCTATTTAAGTAGTATCATTTATCTTACTGGTTGAGTTTTTCTTACACCTTGTTTTTTATGTTTCTAATGGGCTCATGATTATAAAAAAATTATAACTTTTATTCTATGAAGATAAAACCTAAATTTTTCCAAAGTAAATACAAATATAAAATTTTATTTTTATATATTTGGGTACTTATCTTTGAGGAATATAATTAATTTAATAATGTAACATTAAATCAGAATTTCATTCAATATTTTGGGATAGAACTACAACAAAATAATGGTTTGTGAGTTCCCAAAATTCATACTCATACTGAAAAATATTTTATTCAACCAGAATATTTTATTTTATGTGGGATGTCCTAAGATAAAAATGAATGTATTACACAATAATTTAGTTATTTGAACATAATATCTCATAAATACATACAGAAACCAAATACCCACTATTTTACTACAATTGGATATAACCTCAATAAAAAATTTATTTCACAGAAATGTGGAAATATCACTATAAATACACCATTCTAAAACTTTTTATAAATGTCTCATATTATATAATAATCATCATAAAATAGGAAATAAAAAAAGAAGAAGGGGTGATCACAAATTCTCAATAATGGAAAATATATCCACATGTCATCATGGTTTAGATCATAAGAATTTGTGAAAACAGTGGAATGAGATAAATATTTGATTATAATGAATATAGAACATTAATATTTCTATATATGGAATAATAAAAGTATATATAATATCAAATTATCAGACATCTACCATAGAATAGGTATGAAAAATCATGAGATAATAATCATGATCCATAGAATAAAACTTGGTCATTTAACCTAGAAATATGTCAAACATGAAAATGTAACATAAAATGAAAATATTGAACAGATATAAGCATATATTATCATTATGTATTGACATAGGTCACTCATGGCCACCCATTAAGTTTTTATCAAACCAAATCATGACATACCTTAATGATGTGAAAAAATATTATCTTCTTAGTACTCTATTATCTTACAATATATATGACATTAACCAATACATTGAAGTGAGATAAATGAACCCAACCATCAAAAAACATACATAAGTGTTCCATATGAAATAAATCATTTTTTATATTGCAAAAACCCATTGTATTATAATGGTTTTCATAACATTTCCAAATTATTTATCATAAAATGACTTTAATGAATTAGATTTATTAACCAAAAAAATTCCATTACCGAAACTAATTATTTTATAAGAGAATACAAAGGGTTATTAATGAAATATTAAGGCATAGAAGATAGAACCTATTGAGATATAAAAAAATGGAATGGAAATATGAAAAATATATTTCCTAAAACATTTTTAACCATGTTGTAAAAAGGAAATTTATGAGTCACTATCAGAAGTAATTTTTGTCAAGGTAACATTTTTTTTGTTAAAACACCACTTTAAATGAAATCACAATAATGAATCACTGAGTCGAAATAATGATTATGTTAAAAAATTTGGATTGGAAGATAAAATATTTGATCGTGAAAAGAAATATTTTTATTATTATTTTAAGATATCATTATTTAAACCTACATCATTAAATTGGTAATAAGTATTCATTTAAAATAGGGATAAAGAGAAGTATAAAAATAATAGAAGATAATAAATAATGGTGTTTCAAAAAATTTAGAGAGGTCATCATAGTTAAGAAATAATATGTATACCGAAGATAAAGAGATATTATTGGGGTTTAGATTTATTCATAATAATATAATATTTTATAAATAAATAAATCATTTAATGTTATGAACTAATCCAATGTTCCATTAAATTTCACCAAACATGTGTTTCCATAAGGGCTGAAGGGAATTAAAAATCCCCATGAGGTGGAATCAAATTTTTGGGAATCAAATGAAACAAAATTGGGGATGTTTTTTCATCAAACCATAGATGTATAATAACATTAAATTTAACAAATGTATGTTATATAAAATACATACTTTAGATATTTATGTATAATAGATATTTAAAAAAATATAAACATACAACATTGATAAACATGATATAACCCAGAAAACAGATTCAACCCATTAACATAATCACAACCCATCATCGATAAATAATACAACATAGTATGTAATAAATATATATAATAAAAAATAATTGAATGTAAACACAACGTGGACTATTTTGGATGATACAAAAATAACCAAATATATATATAAACTCTGTCCAAGAATGTATCCCAATTCCCATGACCTCAAATTTCTCACCACCTCTTGACCCACCCAACATCGACCATAAGAAATAAAACACATGTCCACCAAATTCCTGGAAACTAAAATACATAAAATATTTAGATAAATAGTCTTTTATGTTTCCTATCATTTAAACAATGAATTTTATTTAATAATGAATTCCATAAATATTAGTTTGAAAGTAATAATAGAAACTTGGATTTCAAAAAAATTTAACAATTAAAAAACTAATATCATGTCAATAATCTCATTAAAAAAATTCAGCATTATTTATTTAATTAAAAACAATTACTATAAAAACATTTAATTAATCTGATCCATTTAAATTCCAAAATACCCATTATGATTTCCACTTGTAAACCCCACACAAGAGTCTTTAAATTCAAAACATGTCTTCCAAGCATCATTGAATACCATTTCAAAATGGATATAATATAAAAACCAATGGGTCATTGGAAAAAAATATATGAAACACAAGACCAATGATATTTAAAGAATATTATTTTTCCATAACAATACAATAAAATAGAATATACAATAAATAAAAAGATATAAAACCCCTATATAAACCACCAGTCATGAAATTAGTGTATAATGTGATGTACCATATGATATAATTTGATACACATCTAATCTTATAAATTTACCACATGCCAAATTCCAACATATACAGGGTCTAAACTTCTAAAATACATCCAAATAGCCCACACTGGTTTCATTATAAATGGAATCCCTTCTAGTTTTTGTTCCTAAAATGGTAATAGAGATACTAAAAACATGAGAAAAAACTAGTGAAACATAATTATATAACTCCCACTTTGTAGTAGGGTTCCCAGGAAAAAAACAAGAGATGTGTGAATAATAAATCATTGACGAACTCATAAGTAAAAAGATATAAATCCCCCAAACTACACCAACCAAACATATAATAACCATAACTACCCAATTCCTTACATATATTATGGAAATATTTTTAATATAAACATCAAATTAACCCAACAAAAATATCATGAGGCCTATCGTCATTGAAACACTAGGTTGATAATAAATCAAAAGAAACTAAAACCCATAATCTATTTTTTATTCTATATAATGATATTATAAATCTCATTGAGATCCAAATAATTCATAGAAGAACATAAAGAATATATAAAATAAAAGGGTGAGCTATATAACCTAGTAATGAAATAAACTTGGTAATGAAGCATACCATATGAGTTAGAAGGCATAACATGATTTCATATAAAAGAATCCTAAACAACTATATATAGTAATAATAGAATGAAAACTGAATCATATGATCAAGGAAAAATATTATTGTTGAAATAACATAAAACATGACATAATCATAAGTCATGGACAACCACAAATATTGTACCACAAGGTGCACCAATTCATATCATGGATTTTTTTTCTATAATCCTAAACGAAAACTCCCATGACTCAAAAACATTACCTTGTGCATTAGAGTAATATCTAAGAACTCCCATTATAACTTTTTTTAAGTATAAATGTCCAAAAATATATCAATAAGATGTCATAGACATAAAAAATAAACAAGGAATGAAATGGGTTTCATAATCATTTCTTATATCATAATCAAAGGATATTTTATAAATATTTCAAGAGAGGAATTAATTTAATATTTGGGATGTCCATATATGAGTATATAAGTATAGATATCAATGTTTGGTTTTAATTTAGAGAAAAAAATCAAGATAAAGGGTAGATATGTCTGTATATAAATGAATATTCAAAATAGTGTTTTAAGGAACCAGTTAATGAATTTTGAAGAAAGAATATGTAGGGAAATTTATTTGGAAACTAAAGAAAAAATAATGGTTATACATGAAATATTATATTATTAAATTATATCAAGAATCAAAATAACATATATAAATGAGATTTTCAAAAAAGAATCATGTAATGTAAAATTTCACATTAATTAAGTTTGATTTTGAAGAAGGAATTTTAGAAATTTTCTTATTTTATGTATTACCCCGTCAATGAAAGGGATAATAAGATATATATATTTGTAAGAGAAATATTCATAGAATTTAGATGATTTAAATAACATCAAAGATATATGGAATGTTATTTCTATATATAATGTTAAAAATATTTAAAAAATTATTGGTTTGGTAAAATTTCTTACCTTATGTAAGAAAATAATTATGATTTTTACGAAATTTGTTTTCCATTTGGTTGTCCCCTTTTAGGATACCCCTTAATGATCCTTGTAATGGTATTTTTATGATACCAGTAGCACTATAACAAGTCGAAGTGTATTGAGAAGGAAATTTTATAGAAATATGGAAATCTCTATGGCATAGAATTTGTGAGTAGAAGGGTTGGTGAGGTGAGGTTTTTGTAAGAGGTGTAATGTGGTCTATTTTAAATATTATTATAATTATTGTATTATTTTCACTCATTTTCACAAATACTGTTGAATATTGTGAATATATATTATAAATGGTGCACTTTATTTCAAAAAATGGGGTTTTACATCTATCCTAACTAAAAAGATTATATATTTAACTTATAATGTAAAATATCTTATATTATTGTATTTAATTATCCATCAAAAACATTGATCTATTTTAGAAAAATAAAATTCACCCTAACAATTTTTTAATTTATCGATTCTAAAAATGATATCCATTTTATAGAAATAATTTTCCAAATATAAGAAATATAATTTTAAATTAAATTCTCATTATTTGGGAAATAAGTATTTTAATATTATGATAATATTTTTCCTCCATTAATATATTACATAAGGTATCTTATATTTATATAATCATTTTAATACCAAATATTATTAATTTATTTACAAATTTTGTGAAACAAATTCATAAAAATGATTATATTATTTATAAAAATGAATGTTAGACATATATTTTTTATAAAAATATGAACACTTATTTTATAATTTGAATGAGATTTATTTACTTGTATTATGATATAGATATTTAATATTATAATTTTTTAATAGTACTAATTATTATTTTAAATATTCATAGGTGGGGTTACTATTATGAGAAAAATATTACTATTCATAGTCGTCAAATTACTATTCCAATAGTCATATTACTATTACAATAGTAATATTAGTATTCTAATAGAAATAATAGAATTCTAGTGATCGAATTTTTAATGATTATATGTGTTTCTTTATTTATATAAAAACCTAATTTTTTATGAATTCTTTATTCAAATCTATTTTCTCTCAAGGTTATATATTTTTCAGTTTCAAAATGCATATTTCATCACTAACATTATACTTCATTTCTATAGTGTTGTTCGTGGGTGACATTATTATAAGGGATCAAGAGTATAAAATGTTTCCAATTAATGTTATTTTATTTTATTGTTTTCCCATTTTTATATATTCAATTATTAAAGAAATATTTATTCTGTAAATATAATGCTTAAATTAATATAATAAAACGTTTTTGGTTTTATTATTTGGTTCATGTTCTATATACTACAATACTAAATATAATACAATTATATGAATGGAAATTCAATTTATAAAAATTTGGGTAATTGAATTATTCCCCCTTATGAAATTTTTTCTTTCAAAAAAATTAAATACTACTCTGAAAAAGTGGTGAGGGTTCTGTTACATCACTTATTGCTTTGGTTCCCTTGCCCCTTCCCATTTAATGTTGTTTTATCATATTACATTCAAATGGTGTGTTATCCTCTTCCATAAAACTGTATCTAGATGTTCCAACTTATTTAAAGGATACTCAATATAAGAGAGATCATTTCCTAGTTGTACCACCTATGGATTTAGTACATTTATGGTATATGGTATATAATTTATCATGTAGGATTCGAGGAACATATCTTGTACTTGAGACAAGGTTGGTGGGTGTACTAATCAATAATCATAGTCTCCACAGCGAACAAGAAACTCAAAGTGGTAGAAGTACCTAGAACCTAACTTTCATTACTTCCCAAATATTATGACTCTCTTCTACAGTGATATGTATAATAATAATTTATCTTTAACCTAAAACACTAGATCTCATTAATTATTACTAGCATAGCTAGACCATGGACTCTACTTTTTTTATGTGTTTCATAGTGGTCTAAAAATTTTCTACCAATTATTTTCCTAATTCAGTTCCTAAAATATAGTGTTCAACAATGATATCTCAAAACAGAGGTGTTCTATATATCTTCAAATAAATGGAATAATATGTAGACATTTTTTTTAGTAGAAACTATTATACTATGAGAACTAGACTAGAGTAAGGTGATGAACCCATCTTCCATCAGTGTTCCTTGAGCATGCTCTCAAAAGGTATTCATGTTTCTAGATAGTACACTCAAACTGGCCATTATTTCAAGGAGATAAGATATACTAAATTTCAATTCAATTTTGCGATATTAATGAATAATTATTAAAAATATAGAGCTAATTATCAGATCTAAGTCAGTGAAAGTATATTATGGTGTTCTATATCATCACATCAAATCCCTAATATTTATCCTTTCACTTTTATTGAATGAGATTTACTCTCATGTTTTAATGAAATTCTAGAGACCCAAAGCATGACGTAGATGGACATTTTAATACATTTTAGGAATACTTATAACAAAAACAAACACTGAAGGACCGTAATAGTTTAGTGTCTTTGGAAACTTGGAAAAAAAATTCTAACCATGTTGAAAGATCTTCAAAATTTCCCATAAGGATCTTCCCCTTTTTGTTTCCTTACCTAAAACCTTTATTTTAATCATGGGCGAAAAGAAAACATAGTAAGTTTGAGCTCAAATTATATGTAAGGGAAAGCATAGAGAAAATAAAACATACCATATACATTTGAACTTCAAAACATGAACATAATATTTAAACATAAAAATCTTGAGGAACTACATAAAACAAGGAAGTACGTAAGGAATATATCATAATGGATCATCAATCATGATAAAATAGCATGAGAATAAATAATTTAATTGTGGAAACCATTAAGCACATGTTATGATTTACATAGTATCCAAGGCATTGCAGCCAAAACCATCTTAGTGGACAAAGTACCTTTCTGAATCGATTTCACTACTAGATCTAGTCCTGTATCACTGAACTAGATTAACTTACCTTTCCATCCATGTCTTTATCATGAGATATAAATCATTATCCAATTTATTTGAGGGGGATATAGGTCCCACCAATCTCATAATAAAATCATTATTACTTTTTCCACAAAATAAACATAATTCATTCATCATAACCCAAAGAATAAACCGGGTTCTATAAACATCACCCCATCATAACATAATCCATATAAAAAAACGGATATCATTTCATAATAAGAAAAGTGAAACCATGTAAATTATAGAGACATTATACATGAAACATACACATATCAAATAATGTCATCTTAGATGGAAAATGGTTTTGATAAAACACTTGAGATGAATTCTTGAGGAAAATATCCTTTCTTCTTCAAAATCAATTTCTTTTCACAAAATGTCACGAAATTTTAAAAGAAAAAGATTTTGTTGAAAATAGTCATGAAATATTTTGTAGGAATATTCATGAAAATAATGCTTTATGAAACTATAAAAATCATTTCATACTGTATAAGTTGAAAAAAAATTCTTCTCGTGCTTTTACCAGAAAAGTCAAATAGTACCTTGTAAAAAATATTCATTACATACCATGTAGTAAAAGTAAAAAATGGTTAAAAAATACATTAAACATACATGAAACCAGTTTTAGGAAACATTTACATGGATGATAACAATAACCCCAATAAATACTAACGAATAAACAATCTCGGATAAGAACTATATTGGAATAGTTATCCCTTACCTTACGTCAGATATGCTTCGTATGTATCCGAACCTCCTTTAATTAGGGTAACTTGCATTTTTTTGAACCAAAAGGACTTCTTAGAGTTCCTTATGCCTAAGGTAAGGCTCTTAGGGGGAGGAGTGGGATGTAGGTATCTTTATTGGGCAGATATTGGATGAGTCAAATGGCTTGAGAGGTGTAAGGAATTGGATAGATGTGGTCTCCTTTTATAAGGGGGAGGAGCGGCTCTTTTGGATTGTGTGAAAATATTATTTTATTTTAAACATATCTTCGGTTTCAAAAGGTCCAAAAATCATTAAAGATGAAGATAAGATGAATCATGGTTGAAATTAAATCATCGAATCAGAATTGGACATGTTTTTTATAATATTTTAATCATTATAATCATATTTATTTAAATCATTTATTAATGAGGTAAATACTTCATCATTATTTTGTTGTAAATAATATAATTTATTTGATGTCTAAAAATTATAAAAAAATACCAACATGTAGGAAATATTTTCATATTTCCAATGAATATTTATAGTCTAAAAGATAATTTATATAACCCCTTAAAAAAATTAATTACTAAAATATTTTTGTTAATGTCAATTTTCTCTTTACATTAAATTAATTAATCCAAATTGTCATTATCACTACCATGTGGCTCAATGGGGTCCCAAAATCAACCCAAGGATGCCCATGGTCGGCCACTACTCATCCAATATGGTTAGGACAAGTGTTAAGGTAATTTTGAATTATTATAATATTCTTTTAACCTTAAATTACACTATTTAACTTTAACCTCTGAAAATAAAAGTCAAAAATTACTATTCACCAAAAATTATTTTCATCTTATTGAACCATATATTACTTCTTGATAACAACCATGTATGTCGGATTTGTGAAATTCAATTCATAGAAGTGGTAAAATTTAATTTAAATGGAAGAGTCAATTTTTTTAACTACCACTAAGTGGTTTCACTATTTATCAAAAATTGATGTTTTTTAGAGAAATACGAAAAATTCAGCCTAAGATATATTTGATATTCCAAATTAAAAAATAATTTCTATTTTTAAAAATTGAAAACATATAAGTGGAATTAATTAATTTTAAAATTAATTCTTGTTATCAAAACAAATTGTGTGTTTTTAAGAAATAATAACTATCAAAAGATCGACACTTTTTTTGTCCAATTTCAAATTGAAATTAATTCTATTGACCAAAATTGGATTAAATGGTAAAGATTTATTATAATTACACATTAAAAACAATTAAAAATATAATCTAACCATATAAATCATTTCGATTAAAAAAGTTGTTTTTAATTAGAATATAGCGTGTTTTTAATATTCATTAAAATATGAAAGTTATCAGAATAATATGAAAGCATTATCCAATGTAAATTTTTATATCCTGATTCTAAAGAATAATTTTATTTTTTCAAATTGAACTTATAAACATGTCATAAAATATATTTATTGTGGGTGAGCCATCAAAAGGCGACAAAACTACATTTTTTGAAAAATACTTATTTTACTCGAAAAATTTATTTTGTTCTCATACCATGTTCTAGAAAATGTGTAAGATGAATTATAATTTCAAAAAATTCAAAATTTATTTACTACTATTCATAACAGTAATAATATTATAACCATATATCGTTGTTTAGTGAAACCCGGTATTACGTACAACTCACGCTATCGCGGAAGGTTGCGATTGCATGTAATGTAAGCCAAGTCAGGGTTGCATGTAGTGAAAGACTCTTTTTTTGTTGCGTATAAAAAAATCGAACCATATTTAATTTATAAATTGAATATATATATATATATATTTATACACTGAATTTTTTGTAGAATAACTTCTATCAAACAAACTTGAAATTGCGTGTAACACGATCCAAGATTAGTGTTGCGTATACTGTAAGCTAATACAATGTTGCATATAGCGCAAGATAATCATTGTGTATCATACAACAGAAGATATGAACGAAATTGAAAAGAATATATCTTATAAAATCTCAGTTTGTTACATTCTACCCCCCTTAAACTGAATTTCACCCTCGAAATTCGTCAGGGTTGTAAATCATTTACTATTCATAGAAACCCACATCGTAAAAAGGAATACTAAAACATAATTTTAAAAACTAAAGAATGAAACGTAATGATTACCCAAAGTAACTCATCACTGGGTTTCCAAATAGGAGAACATAGGTGAGAAATGGATATGGAAGAAAAATCTAACCATCAAGTTCTGATGGAGAGTGGTAGAGAACATGGCTATGAAAAAGCCATCAATCACAAAGCCATAAATTTGTGATTATCTAAGGTACCATCTGATTCATATGATATAAGATCACTAGGAAAACATTTTTGGTTTTAAATATCATTTTCTTAAAGTTGAAAATTTTTAATTAGAAGAAATGCTTACTTGATTTTGGTATAATCTCATTATTGTTCGTGCCTTGAAAAATTTCCACTTAATCTATTAAAGAAATGAAGTTGATTTTTTTATTTGTGAAGTGTTAGCAGATCATGTGATTTTATGATCAGTCATTCCATCTATTTCAAAAAAAAGGATAGAAAAAGTTATCAAATATACATAAGTCCATCTATGGTGAGGTTAATTGTATATGATTCCAAAAATGAACTTATACTTCATCTATCATACCGCTTAAGAAAATAAAACTAGTTTCTACTAACCAGGGTCTTCCTGTAGGCTAGTGGTAGGCGATAAAGGCCTATCATAGTTCGGTTGTGGGTTTGATTCTCGCATCTTTTTCCGACGCGATGGGTTATCGCCCATCCTACGGGTTGTCCTTTTTATAAAGTACATCATTATGACATTCCATCAATAATATCGAAAAAAGTTATAGCCTTAAATAATACTAACTTGGGTCCAATATAATCCATTCCAATATTTAGGCTGATCCAAAATACTTATGTCCAAGCTCATAGTATAAAGAAAACAATTACTAGAAATGTCATCTATCGAGCATGTGAATACCATCATTTATCCCCCATATATCATACGATATATCTTATTGGTCACATTCCAAACATGTGAATACCTTAATCACGTATTCTCTTGAATACCCATTGATCCTTAGTGAAAACATGAATGCCGTCAAAAGTTAATTCTTTCTACATACCAAAATCCCAAAAATTCTATATACTCAAACCATGATATCACTTAGTCCTTATATCAACCATGAGCTCATTCAATTTTTTTATTATCCATTCATTATGTGCATATCATCTTCTTTCCAAAAATATTTAAATCACTTTTTGATGGTTACCAATACCATATAATTATTGAAATCCAATACATAGATTTTCCAAAATTCCACAGTACCATAAATGTGATTCCATGATATTATTTTTAAATCCCATTACATAAACACTTAATCATTACACAACATCATTGTCATACTCATCATCAAAAATAGTGATCGCATGAGACTTCCCTTTATCCTTTGCCTTAAAAAGTTTCTCATTATATCATCATTAACCCATAGATTTGGGCATTTATTAGCATAATGCCCCATTTCCTTGAACTTGAAGCATTGAAGTGTTGGTGGAGCATTCTGTGTAGTCTTTTCTCTATTCACATCATTGTCAACCCTTTTCCCATTACTTCAATAATCAAATGCTCGATGACATTCTTTTCCACATTTAAAACATTTTATATTACCTTTTAGGAAATGTCTACCATGCTTCTTTCCACACTTTGAGCACAAAGAAACCTTCATCTTCTTTTTATCATTGTTATGAGATTTCTCCTTGAACCCCATCTTTCGTTTCTTTTCCAAACCATGATATGTATATGTAACACCAACTTACATTTCTACCTTGATAGCACAATGCACAATTTATTCATAGCGACTGAATTATCTTATAGCTAATTCCCTTCAAAGACTTGGTCTTAAGCCACTGATGAATCGATCAACTTTACTTTCAGGTTGGATGATAAAGCCAGATGCATACCTCACAAGCCTTGTCAAATTTGATTCGTATATACCAACAGATTCATCATCCTTTTGATTAAACTCAAGAAAATCCTTTTCCATCATTGTTCGAAGAATACGTGGGAATTACTTATTGAAAAACATGTTCTTGAACTCATCCCATTCCATGGATTCAATTTCATCTTGGGGCCTTGTATTCTTAATCCGAGTCCACCAATGGTCTAATTAACCTTCTAAAAGTTAAACAACCAGAATGACTTTTTCATGTTCTGAACAGCGAAGTATGGAAAATATCTTTTCAATGGTAATGATCAATTGTTCTGCAAAAAGTGGATCAGAAGACCAACTTAAAGAAGATGGACATTGGCTCATGAAAGACTCAATAGAATATTGTTCCCTTCTCTGCTCATTCAGAAGTTCAGAATGATTCATAGCTTGCGTAAGTATAGCAATAAGATTTTTCACTCTATCTCCCATAACATTGGATTGTTCAGAAGGAAAATCATTGCATCGTCCATTACATTAATCAACATGGTTCTTTCGGGTTCCAGCCATCGTCTAAAACCCAAAAAGAATAGTGTGAGAGGAAAAAATCATGCTAGTGAAAAAAACATAATAAATATGGATTACCGTAAATATATAACATCTTAGGTATATTTCTAAGACCATTATTGTAATTCTAGCACTATAACCTATACTTATACTTATCCTTAGGGACATTCCTAGACATACAATTGAAATATCTCTAGAGATCTCACTAAAGTTTTCGCATCCTAGTTTCCAATGGTTAACTAAAACTCCCACTGATACCAACTGTAGAGACCCGAAGCTTGACATACATGGACATTTCAATAATTTTGTGGAATACTTATTACAAAAACAAACACTCAAGTACCATTATAGTTTAGCGTATTTGGAAACATGGAATATAAACTTCTAATCATGTGGAAAGATCTTCAACATCTCCAATAACGATTTTCCCCTTTTGTTCCTTACCTAAAACCATTCTTTAAATCCGGGGAGAAAAGAAAACATAAAAAGGGTGAGCTCAAATTCTCAGTAGGGTTATACATGGTGAAAATAAAACAAACCATATACATTTGATCTTAAAAACATGAACATAACATTTGAACATCAAAATCTTGAGCAATGACATAAAACATGGCAGTACGTAAGGCATAGGTCATAATGGTTCATCAATCATGATAAAATAGCATGGGAATAAAGCATGGAATTGTGGAAACCATTAATCACATGTTATGATATCCATAGTAGCCAAGGAATTTCTACCAAGACCATCGTAGTGGATAAATTTCCTTTCTGAATCGAGTTCACTCCTTGATCCAGTCCTGTATCACTGAATCAGATTGACTTACCATTCCAGCCATGTCTATGTCATGAGATATAAATCTTTACCCAATGCATTGGAGGGAGATATAGGACCCTCCCATCTCATAATGAAATAATTCAAACATTTACCACAAAATAAACATAATTAATTCATCATAACCCAAATAATCAAATGGGTTTCATAAACATCATCCCATCATAACATTATCCATATAAAACAAACAGATATAATTTCATAATAAGAAAAGTGAAACCAAGTAAATCATAGAGACATTATAATTGAAACATACACATATGAAATAATGTCATCTTAGAAGGAAAATGGTTTTGATAAAACACTTGAGATTAATTCTTGAGGAAAATATCCTTTCTACTTCAAAATAAATTTCTTTTCACAAAACGTTTTGCAATTTTAAAATAAATGATTTTGTTGAAAATAGTCATGAAATATTTTGGAAGAAGCTTAATGAAAATAAGGATTTATAAAATCGTAAAAATACTTTGATGTTGTATAAGTTAAAAAAACAGCCTTCTCGTACTTTTGCCAGAAAAATCAAAAAGTACCTTGTAAAAGAAATATTCCTTACATACCATGTAGTAAAAGTAAAAAATGGTTAAAAAACACTTTAAACATACATAAAACTATTTTTAGGAAACATGGACATGGATGATAAAAATAACCCCAGTAAATACTTACGAATAAACAATCTTGGATAAGAATGAAATTGTAATAGTTATCCCTTACCTTACGTCTGATATGGTTCGTATGTATCCGAACCTCCATTAATTTGAGAAACTTCCTTTGGTTTGAACCAAAAGGACTTCTTGGAGTGCCTTATGACTAAGGTAAGGATTCTAAGGGGAGTAGAGGGATGTAGGGAGCTTAATTGGGAAGATTTTGGATGATCCAAATGTCTTGAGAGGTGTAAGGAATTGGATAGAAGTGGACTCCATTTATAAAGGGGAGGAGGGGCTCTTTTGGAAAGTGTGAAAATATTATTTTATTATAAACCTATATTCAGTTTAAAACGGACCAAAAATCCTTATTAATGAAGATAAGATGACTCATGGTCGAAAAAAAATCATCCAATCATAATTGGACATGTTTTGGATAATATTTTAATCATTATAATCTTATTTATTTAAATTATTTATTAATGAGGTAAATACTACAACATTATTGTGTCATAAATAATTTAATTTATTTGATGGCTAAAAATTATAAAAAAAATACCACCATATAGGAAATATTTTTAGATTTCCATTGAATATTTATAGTCAAAAATAAAATTTATATAACCACTTATAAAAAATTAATTACTAAAAGATTTTTGTTAATGTTAATTTTGTCTTTACATTAAATTAATTAATCCAAATTGTCATTATCACTACCATGTGGCTCAATGGGGTCCCAAAATCAACAGAAGGATTCCCATGGTCGGACACTACTCATCCAATAAGGTTAGGACAAGTGTTAAGGTAATTTTAAATTATTATAATATTCTTTTAACCATTAATTACCCTATTTACCTTTAACCGCGGTAAATAAAAGTCAAAAGTTACTATTCACAAAAAAATATTTTCATCTTATTGAACCACAATTGACATCTTGATAACAACCATGTATGTCGTATTTTTGAAATAAAATTCATAGAAGTGGTAAAATTTCATTTAAATGAAAGAGTCAGTTTTTTTAACTACCACTATGTGGTTTCACTATTCATCAAACATTGATGTTTTTAAAAAAAATACCAAAAATTCAGCCTAAGATATATTTGATATTCTCAATTCAAAAATGATGTCTATTTTCCCAAATTTAAAACATAGAATTGGCATAAATTAATTTTAAAATTAATTCTCGTTATCAAAACAAATAGCATGTTTTTAAGAAACCATAACTATCAAAAGATCGACACTTTTTTATGTCAAATTTCAAATTGAAATTAATTCCATTGAAAAAAATTGGATTAAATGGTAAAAATATATTATTATTACAGATTAAAACGAATTAAAAAGATAATCTAACCATTTAAATTATTTTGATGAAAAAAGTTGATTTTAATTCAAATATACCATGTTTTTAATATTCATTAAAATATGAAAGTTATCAGAATAATATGAAAATTATATCAAAAGTAAATTTTTATATACTGATTCTAATAAAAAATTATATTTCGTCAAATTGAACATATAAACATGTCAGAAACTATATTTAATGTGGGTGCACCATCAATAGGTGGAAAAACTATATTTTTTTGAAAAACACTTATTTTACTCAAAAATTGATTTTGTTCTCATACCATGTTATAAAAAATGTGTAAGATGAATTAAAATTTCATAAAATTTAAAATGTATTTACTAATACTCATAACAGCTTGTTTATAAAAATATTATAACCATATATCATTGTTTAGTGAAACCCGGTATTTCGTACAACACACGTTATCGTGGAAGGTTGCGATTGCGGGTAATAAAACCCAATTCAGGGTTGCGTGAAGTGAAAGACTCCTTTGTTGTTGTGTATAAAAAAATACAACCATATTGTGTTTATAAATTGAATATATATATATATACACTCAATGTTGCGTATAATAACTACTATCAAACAAACGTGAAATTATGTGTAACACGATCCAAGATTAGTGTTGTTTATACTGAAAGCTAATACGGTGTTGCGTATAACACAAGATAACCATAGTGTATCATACAACAAGAGATATGAAAGAAATTGAAAATAATATATCTTATAAAATCTCAGGTTGTTACATTATACCCCCCTTAAAATGAATTTCACCCTGGAAATTCGTCGGGGTTATAAATCGTTTACTATTCATAGAAACCCACATCGTAAAAAGGAATACTAAAACTTAATTTTAAAAACTAAAGTACGAAACGTAACGATTACCCAAAGTAACTCATCACTGGGTTTCCATATAGGAGAAAATAGGTGAAAATATAGATATGGGAGAAAAATCTAACCATCAAGTTCAGATGGAGAGTGATAGAGAACATTGCTATGAAAAAGAAATCAATCACAAAGCCATAAATTTGTGATGATCCAAGGTATCATCTGATTAATCAGATATAAGAGCACTAGGACAACATTTTGGGTTTTCAATATCATTTCCCTAAAGTTGAAATATATTAATTAGAAGAAATAATTACTTTATTTCGGTACAATATGACTGTTGTTCGTGCCTTGAACAATTTCCACTTCATATCTTAAATAAATTAAGTTGAATTTGTTATTCGTGAAGTGTTAACAGATCATGTGATAGAATGTTGGGTCATTCCATCTGTTTCAAACAAATGGTTAAAAAAAGTTATCAAATATACATAAGTCCATCTATGGTGATTTTAATCATATACGATTCCAAAAATGAACTTATACTTCATCTATCATTCAACATAATAAAATAAAACTAGTTTCTACTAACTAGGGACTTCCTGTAGGCTAGTGGTAGGCGATAAAGGCCTGTCACACTTTGGTTGTGGGTTTGATTCCCATATCTTTGTCCGATGCGACGTGTTGTCGCCCGTCCTATGGGTTGTCCTTTTTCTAAAATTACATCATTATTACATTCCATCAATAATATCAAAAACAGTTCTCTCCTTAAACAATACTAACTTGTGTCCAACATAATACATTCCAATCTTTAGGCTTATCCAAAATACTTATGTCCAAGCTCATAGTATAATGAAAACAATAACTAGATATGTCATCTACTGAGCATGTGAATACCATCATTTCCCCCCCCATAAATCATACGATATATCTTATTGGTCCCATTCCAAAAATGTGAATACCTTAATCGTGTATTCTATTGAATACCCATTGAACCTTGGTGAAAACATGAATGTTGTCAAATGTTAATTCTTTCCACATACCAAAATCCCAAAAATTCTATATACTCAAACCATGATATCACTTAGTCCTTATATCAATCATGAGCTCATTTCATTTTTTTTCATTATCCATTCATTATGCGCATATCATCTGCTTTCCAAAAATATTTCAATCGCTTTTTCATGGTTACCAGTACCATATAATTATTTTAAACCAATACATAGATATTCAAAAATTCCACAATACAATTAATGAGATTCCATGATACTGTTTTGAAAGACCATTACATAAACACTTAATCATTACACAACATCATTTTCATACTCAACATCACAAATAGTGATCACATGAGACTTCCCTTTATCCTTTTCCTTAAGAGGTTTCTCACGTTGATCATCATTAACCCGCAGATTAGGGAATTTATTAGCATAATGCCCATTAACTTACACTTGAAGCATTGAAGTGTTGGTGGAGCATTTTCTGTAGTCTCTTCTCTATTCACATCATTAGCAACCTTTTTCACATTACATTGACAATAAACTGCTCGATGACATTATTTTTCAAACTTAAAATATTTTCTAGTACCTTTTAGGCAATATCCACCATGCTTCTTTCCACACATTGAGCATAAAGAAACATTCATATTCTTTTCAGTATTGTTATGAGATTTCTCCTTGAACCCCATCTTTCGTTTCTTTTCCAAACCATGAGGTGGATATGTAACACCAACTTCTATTTCTACCTTGATAGCACAACACACAATTACTTAATAGCTACATATGTCTCTTATAGCTAATTCCCTTCAATGACTTGGTTTTAAGCCAATGAAGAATTGATCAACTTTACTTTCAGGTAGGATGATAAAGCTAGATTCATACCTCGCAAGCCTTGTAAAATTTTCTTCGTATATACCAACAGATTCGTCATCCTTTTTCTTAAGCTCAAGGAACTCCTTTTACATATTTTTTCAAAGAATATGGGGGATGTACTTACTGAAAAACAAGTTCATGAACTCAACCCATTCCATGGATTCAATTTCATCTTGGGGCCTTGTATTATAAATTAGATTACACCACTGGTCTGCTTCACCTTCTAAAGGGTAAACAACCAGAATGACTTTTTCATGTTCTGAACAGTGAAGTATGGAAAATATCTTTTCAATAGTAATGATCCATTATTCTGCAACAAGTGGATCAGAAGACCCACTAAAAGAAGGTGGACATTTCCTCATGAAGGACACAAAAAAATATTGTTCCCTTCTCTGCTCATTCCGATGTCCAGAATGATTCATAGCTTGCGTAAGTATGGAAATAAAATTTTGCACTCTATCTCCCATAAAATTGGTTTGTTCAGGAGGATAATCATTGCATCGCCCATTACATTGATCAAAATGGTTCCTTCGGGTTCCAGCCATCGTCTAAAACCCAAAAAGAATAGTGTGAGAGGCAAAAATCATGCTAGGGAAAACCACATAATAAAGATGGATTACCTTCAATATCTAACATCTTAGGTATATTTCTAAGATCGTTACCATAATTCTAGGACTATAACCTATACTTATACTTAACCTTAGGGATAGTCCTAGACATACCATAGAATTATATCTAGGGATCTCACTAATTTTTTCTCATCCTAGTTTCCAAAGGACAACTAAACCTCCCTCTGATAACAACTCTAGTGACCCGAAGCTTGACGTACATGGACATTTCAATAATTTTGTGGAATAATTATAACAGAAACAAACACTCAAGGACCATAATAGTTTATTGTCTTTGTAAACATGGAATATAAACATCGAATCATGTTGAAAGATCTTCAACATCTCTCATAACGATCTTTCCTTTTTGTTTCCTTACCTAAAACCTTTCTTTTAATCCTAGGGGAAAAGAAAACATAAAAAGGGTGAGCTCAAATTCTCAGTAGGGGTATGCATGGAGAAAACAAATCAAACCATATAAACTTGAACATAAAAACATGAAAATAATATTTAAACATCAAAATCTTGATCAATGACAAAAAACATGGCAGTATGTAAGACATAGATCTTAAAAGATCATCAATTATGATAAAATAGTATGGGAATAAAGAATTTAATTGTGGAAACCATAAAGCACATGTTATGATTTACATAGTAGCCAAGGAATTTTTGCCAAGACCATCTTAGTGGAAAAAGTCTCTCGTTGAATCGAGTTCACTCCTCGATCCAGTCCTGTATCACTGAACCATATTAACTTACCATTTCAGCCATGTCAATCTCATGAGAAATAAATCTTTACCCAATTCATTGGAGGGCAATATAGGTCCCACCCATCTCATAATGAAATAATTGTTACCTTTTCCACAAAATAAACATAATTCATTCATCGTGACCCAATGAATAAAATGGGTTTCATAAACATCATCCCATCATAACATTATCCATATAAAACAAACAGATATCATTTCATAATAAGAAAAGTGAAACCATGTAAATCATAGAGACATTATACCTGAAACATAAAAATATGAAATAGTTTCATCTTAGATGGAAAATGGGTTTGATAAAACACTTGAGATGAATTCTTGAGGAAAATATCCTTTCTTCTTCAAAATCAATTTCTTTTCACAAAACGTCATGCAATTTTGAAAGAAAAAGATTTTTTTTTGAAAATAGTCATGAAATCCTTTGGAGGAAGCTTCATGAAAAAAAGGCTTTTTGAAACCATAAAAATCCTTTCATTCCATATAAGTTAAAAAATACATTCTTCTCGTACTTTTTCTAGAAAAGTAAAAAAGTACCTCGTAAAAGAAATATTCCTTACATACCATGTAGTAAAAGTCAAAAATGGTTAAAAAAGACTTCAAACATACATGAAACCATATTTTAGTAAACATGAAAATGGTTGATAAAAATAATCCTAGTAAATAGTTATGAATAAACAATCTCGGATAAGAACGAGATTGGAATAGTTATCCCTTTCCTTATGTCCGATAAGCTTCTTATGTATCAGAACCTCCTTTAATTTGGGTAACATCCTTTGGTTTGAACCAAAAGGACTTCTTAGAGTGCCTTCTGCCTAAGGTAAGGCTTATAGGGGGAGGAGAGGGATGTAGGGATCTTAATTTGGAAGAGGTTGGATGATCCAAATGTCTTGATAGGTGTAAGGAATTGGATAGAAGTCGTCTCCTTTTATAAGGGGGAGGAGGGGCTCTTTTGGAAAGTGTGAAAATATTATTTTATTATAATCTTATCATCAGTTTAAAAAGGACTAAAAACCATTAAAGATGAAGATAAAATGACTCATGGTTGAAATAAAATCATTGAATCAGAATTGGACATGTTTTGGATAATATTTCAGTCATTATAATCTTATTTATTTAAATCATTTATTAATGAGGTAAATACTCTATCATTATTGTGTCATAAATAATATAATTTATTTGATGTCTAAAAAATAAAAAAAATACCACCATGTAGGAAATATTTTTATATTTCCAATGAATATTTATAGTCAAAAAGTTAATTTATATAACCCCTTATAAAAATTAATTACTAAAATATTTTTGTTAATGACAATTTTGTCTTTACATTAAATTAATTAATCCAAATTGTCATTATCACTACCATGTGGATCAATGGGGTCCCAAAATAGACTCAAGGATGTCCATGGTCGGCCACTACTCATACAATAAGGTTAGGAAAAATATTAAGGTAATTTTGAATTATTATAATATTCTTTTAACCTTGGATTACCCTATATACCTTTAACTGCGGCAAATAAAAGTCAAAAGTTAATATTTACCAAAAATTATTTTCATCTTATTGATCCACATTTTAATTATTGATAACAACCATGTATATCGGATTTTTGGAAATCAATTCATAGATGTGGTAAAATTTTATTTAAATGAATGAGTCAGTTTTTTTAAGTACCACTAAGTGGTTTCACTATTCATCAAAAATTGAAGTTTTTCAGAAAAATACCAAAACTTCAGCCTATGTTATATGTGATATTATGAATTAAAAAATGATGTCTATTTTTCCAAATTGAATACATAGAAGTGTCATTAATTAATTTTAAAATTAATTCCCGTTATCTATATAAATAGCGTGTTTTTAAGAAACAATAATTATAAAAAGATCGACACTTTTTTACGTCCAATTTCAAATTGAAATTATTTCTGTTGACCAAAATTGGATTAAATGGTAAAAATATATTCTAATTACATTTTAAAACCAATTAAAAAGATAATCTAACCATATAATTTATTGTGACGAAAAAAGTAGTTTTTAATTAAAATATAGTGTGTTTTTAATATTCATTAAAATATGAAAGTTATTAGAATAATATGAAAACTTTATCCAAAGTAAATTTTAATATCCTATTTCTAAAGAGTAATTTTATTTTGTCAAATTGAACTTATAAACATGCCAAAGACTATATTTAATGTTGGTACGCCATCTAAAGGTTACAAAACTACATTTTTTGAAAAACACTTATTTTACTCGAAAAATTGATTTTGTTCTCATACCATGTTCTAGAAAATGTGTAAGATGAATTATAATGTCATAAAATTCAAAATTTATTTACTAATATTCATAATATCTAGTTTATAATAATATTATAACCATATATCGTTGTTTAGTGAAACCCAGTATTGCGTACAACACACACTATCGAGGAAGGTTGAGATTGTGTATAATGCATGCCAAGTCAGGGTTGTGTGTAGTGCAAGACTCTTTTATTGTTGCGTATAACAGAATCCAACCATATTTAATTTATAAATTGAACATTTATATATATATACACAATTAATGTTTCGTAGAATAACTACTATCAAACAAACTTGAAATTGTGTGTAACATGATCCACGATTAGTGTTTCATATACTGGAAGCTAATACGGTGTTTCGTATAGCGCAAGATAATCTTGTTGTATCGTACAACAAAAGATATGAAATAAATTGAAAAGAATATATCTTATAAAATCTTGGGTTGTTATAGAAATGATCAGTATTTATATGATGATACACCATAAAACATATAGAATTATTTCCTCTTGATATATTTATAAGACAAATGAAAAGTCCATTTTAATGTTTTCCATTTATATATTGATATGGGTAATAACTAAATAACCCCCTTTTAATTTTTCATTTCATCTTTTACATCCTGACATACCTAGAATATTAATTTATATTCTATGTCCTTCTACATATTTTCTACCAATCAGACTCTAATAGATCTTGATACATATTCATGCTATCTAGGTGTATGTTGAAGGTCAATACTTTTTCATCATTAAAAAATACTTCTATATATTAGTAATTGATGGTATATGTAGTTGTGACCAACATAATACAACTCCTTCTTAATTAATTTTAATCATTTTGGATTTCACAGTACATATTGCTTTGATTTTTTTCCCATATAATCTCCTCCATCTTCCTTTATCTTCTCTATAAGGGATGGTTGATTAGTTATTTGATTTAGTAATAATGATATTCCTCCAATTATGATTCCCATGTCCATGTATTAAATGTATATGAATATTGGATACTTATAAAATATCACTATTAATAATTTTGTTAGAAACTTTTTATCCAAATTTTTTATTTTTTATATAAAAAACAATAGACAAGAATAAGGATCAGAAATAAGAAAAATAACATAGAAAAATTATAGTGTTATGAAATAGTAGAGTATGAGGGAATCTAATCATACTATGTCCACACCATCATGAGAAAATTAACCCAAAATAGAGAAGAATTCTACCAACATTCCTTGAGAATACATAGGTGATAGTAAGTCAGAAACATAGTTCCCCTCTTGCTAGGTGTGAATGACATCCATCTAGTTGTTAGAGAGTCCCTTATATGTATGAATGTGACATGAGATATAATATTATATGGAGCAAAGTCCATAATGATAATTTTGTAATTTTATCGAGTATTCTTCAACTTCCATGATATCAATTTTATTTTGGATTCCATGATCTTGACCTACAAACATCACATTTTCTTCTTCCAAGATAGAGAGAAAAATTGACCCAAATGAAATAAGTGAAGGTAGGGATTATAGATCCTATAGGATCCTAACCAATTTCATCACCAAACAAAACAACTATTATAAATAATCCATCACTAATTATCTGGAATCCAAAATTGTAAGGAAGACAGTAAAACCACCAACACTGTAGTACACTAAGGGAGGTCGGGTGGGGTGGGGTGGGGGTTCTGGTGATCTAAAGGGATCTGAGGGAGGGGAGTCTTCCTAGTTCTTAGGAAATTGAGTCTATTTCATCAATATGATCATAAAAATGAAACTAAGGGTCTAACCCTAAGCCTGTTCTCCCCTTATAATGAGAATTTTTCCTCACCTCACAAATAACCCTATAAACCACTACAAGTATAAAAACACGCACCTTCTTATAAAGTACATTTGTCTTCACACCCTTGAAGTACTGATTGATGAAATTTAAAGTCAATGGATCATGGGTATATAGGGTAGTAAAATTTTCAAATGATTTGCACAATATTTATGGCAATTCACCATTGAAGAATTTGTAGTCTGAGTTTCCTTCATAAGGTTCTAGGATATAGGTGCACCTAGACATGAGGCTTCCACATTTATTTTCATTCCCATGATAGAAGTGGATTGAGAAGTCATAGTCCTTGAGATTATATAACCATCATCACGGGTCCATGTCAACCTCCTTCAATGTGAATATATATTTTAGGATCTTGTGATCCATATATATTTCACACTTCACTGAATAGAGATATTTCCACAATACTTTCAACATGAATATGACTATAATATACTCTATATCCTATTTTTTGTAGTTCCTTTCATGAACCTTCATCTTCATTGAGGTGAATGCTATCAATTTTTATTTTTTCATAAATATGTATCATAATCCATTTTTTGAGTCATCACTTTATACCAATAAAAATACCAAAATTTTGGGTAGTGCAATAATAAGTGTAGTTATAATCCTATTTTTCAATTCTTTATAGTTCTCTTCACATTCTTATGACCAGAAATATTTACTACCTTTAAATCCATATTCAATTATGGGTTTCAAAATCATGAGAAGCTTCTAACAAATTTTTGGTAATACCCATCTAGGAAAAGGAAACTATGTACTTCCGTTATTGATGTTGGCCTATGGAACTATCAATTACATTTTTCATGTAATGGTCCACTAATATTTATTTTTCAGGTGATGGCATGCCCCAATGATTATAAATTCTCTATCTATAACTCATATTAACTATACTATACACATATAGTCTTCTTTTACAAATTATTTATCATAGTATTCAAAATCTTCCTATGATTCTCCTTGGTTTTAGAGTATATAAGAATGTAATCTATAAAGAAAATCATAAATTTGTAGAGGGAATATAGGAAGACACTTTTAATTAAATCCATAATGATTTTTGCAAAATTAGTGAGTCCTTAGGGAATCACTATTTATCATAGTGTCCATACCCTATTCAAAATGATGTATTTATAATATATTCCTCAAAAACAAATAAATTATGATATTCTGATCAATGTTCCACAATAAAAAATTACTAGGACCCACATGGTTGATTGAACAAATCATCTTTTTATGGAAAAGGGTAATTATTATTTATCATTATTTTATTGATCTAATGATAATCCATATAGTGGTGCATTGACCCGTACTTATTTAAGTAGAAGTTGTCTGGTGTATCTCATGGTGAATCACTACAGAATATAAAAAAATGCTCTGATTCTCATTTAACTTCATCATTAGTTCATCTAACACAATAGTGGCCTTTTAGTAGCATTTCTTCCATGTGGTTAGAGATCCAGGATTAAGTTCCATTAAAAACTGAACCCCTCAGTCAAAATGATGAACCACAATCTCTTTAGGGACTAAATTAGGGTATTATCTCATAATGGGAATGTCTTCCATAATGATTCTATTAGTTTTCTCAATCATTTTTGGTAGATATGATCTATCATAAATGAATAAAATGCACACTTGAGGCAACGATTCTAAAAATTCTCCATCTTCCTCCTTATAATTAAACAGAATTTGAGGATGACTTAGAATGTGAATATTGATCTTCCTCTCACAATATTTGATATTGTATTTATATAATGGGCCATGAATTCATGAATAATATGAAATCAAACATTACTAAAGAAAGTAAGAAGATATTTTATGTAAGTTTTATTCCACACTCATTGATTATGGAGTAGTAACATAGTTAAGATATAATAATTTCTGCATTTTCTATTCTCACATATAAATCAACCTCCATATTTTGAGGTGGTGGTTGAATAGATAAAATAAAGATGAAATATATGAAATAATGTGTAGAAATATAATCATATAGTACATTTTAATCACATGAATTGATAAAATGTGAACCTTTAACAATTTTACAATGGTTGTAGTAATCTAATTTATCTAAAAAAATAATGGGATGAAAATACTCAAACTATAAAATTATATAAATGAAATAAACTATGAACCAAAAAGTAATAACATAAAAATGACATAAAAATAAAAACATATGAGTTGAGATTTGAAAATAATATATACATGTAAATTATTAATATTAGTTTTCCTATCCTAATCATCTATTCATGTCCTTCATAATGAATCATAAAGTGTTTGGGAAATTTCCAAGGCACTTCACCCTAGAGTTTCAAACTAGGTATAGAGAAATTAATCTATGTTTTAAACCTGGTCAAGATTGAGTTAATATTTAATACACCCTTATAGGGTTCTTACCCCTATATACGGCTACACTAGATCCATATCAACTTGTAGTATCCAAATAGGGATGTAAATTCTTGGAAACCACTAACACTATTCTTCCCAAAAAATCATGATGTTTTAATATATATAGACATATACCTATGGATCTAAAAAAGTAATATAGTCTCAATCCGCAAAATATATAGACCATACTATAATACAAACTATAATGACTTAATAATTTTCCATATTTTATAATATGTTTTTTAACATTGAAATCTCACAATTACAACACAATGATCATGGACCACAATGTCTTTGGATGATTAGGTTCATAATACATAAAATGAAACCAAAAAACAATATATTTATTTCTATCTCCATAATGGGATCATATATCCCCTTGAACTCCTGTGATTTCACAAGATAAATTTGTGAATACATAAAAATATGGGGTGTTCTATAAATCCTAGTTACTGAATAAACATGGTAATGAAACATATAATATGAGTCATAAGGATTAACATGATATCATGAAAGAGATGGCTCATGTATATTAATATGGATCCATAACATAAAAAAATGACACATAAGATCATGGGAATATAGGAATGTGGACACTATATAAACCAATAAATATATATAATTAACTATTAACTTTCAAGATAATAACACATGGTGGATAGAGTCCCCACTAAGAATTTGTTTACTCCAAAATACCATAAAAAGGTCTCATGAGACGAAAATTTTACCCAATTCATTGGAGAGATATCTGGGAACACCATTCATAATATGTATATGATTATGCGTTTCATAAAATTAAATCAATCCTAATGCATAAAAATAATAAATAATAATGCAAATAAACTAGTTTATAATCATTCCTCTTATCATAATTGAAGTAGATTTCCAAAATACTTCAAAGTGAAGAAGGAATTAATTTTTATGACATTCACATTTGACTAAAAAATAATAGGTCTCAAAATATTACATTAATTTGGAAAAGAAACATCATAATAAAGGGTATAAAATTTAATATTGGAATGGACTTGAGAATGGGGTTTTAAGAAATTGGTTAATGATTTTTAGTGAAAAAATAAGTTGGTAATTTCCATTAGAAACCAAAGGTAAACCATAACTGTCATACTAGAAACAGTCCTTATATAATGAAATCATTAAATAGAATAAATATGTTGAATGATTATTAAATTAAAGGATTCACGGATAGAAAATTCACCTTTAATGGGGGTTTAATTTTAGAGAACGAATTTGATAACTGGAATTAAGGCATTAATTACCCCTCTATAGAATGGAGAAAAAAGTTAGGAATATATGAAAGAAATTTATATAGGGAATTTAGTAGAACATATTAACATAAAATAAATATATATGTTTGTTAAAGAGAAAATGTTTTTAAACCAAAGAAAACTGGTTGTTTGGGGTGATCCATTACCTTAAGTTAGAGAACCATTCTTCACTTTCACTTATCTCCCACTTCCTTTGTTTGTTTCCTTTTAGGATACCCATTAGTGCTAAATAGAATAGTATTTGGATGTGAAAAGCTATAGTCGGATGCAGGGAGAGGATTTTAAAAAGAATTTTTTAGAAATTCTGAATTCTAAAGGGATTATATGTGGTGATTGCAAGGGGTGCTGAGGGGTTACATTTATAAGGTGATAAGAGGGATGATTTTGAATATTATAATTATTAGATTCTTATTTTTTATCAAAAAATTATTAATCATTATTTTGAATATATATAGTAAATGATTTTTGGGAGTTTGAAATGATGTCTTATTATATAATCTATGGCTAAAAAAATAATATATTTAGCTTATAATACTAAATATCATATTTTTCCACATTTCGCAATTGAAATATGATTCAACCATTTTAAAACAATCTAAACATTAAATAAAAAAATATTGTCCTATAGATTCTAAAATTGAAATAAAATTTTGAGATTATGTTTTTAATTATGAAAAATATTAATTTAAAATAAAATCCCTTATTTTTTTTGAAAAATATCAATTTGTAGTTACAATTTGACGACCCTTTAAAAAATAACATCTAAGGAAAAAAATATATTATCATTATATTACAACATAATATTAATTTATAAAACAATTTTATGGAAATAAAAATTCTTTTAAATAATTATATTTTCTTAAAAAGGGAAAATGAAACTATATGTTTTATAAAAATAAGAACACCTTTATTATTATTTTTTAAAAAAAATATTTGTATCAAGATATGAATATGCCATATTTTAATTTTATACCATAAATAAATATTATTTTTCATTGTTATTGGTTTTTTCATAATTTTAATGGCCATGTTACTATCCGAATAGTCAAACGACTTTTCCAATGGTCATTTTTCTATTCCAATTGTCATATTAATATTCTGACAGTGATATTGTTGTACCTCTCGTACCCCTCGTGGTTTAATTTTCATGATCACAATCACTATCTTATTTATCTAATTTTGTTTTAAGTGTTTTTGGTTAATAGGTTGCCAAAGAATTAGGCCAAGAAAGCAAGAAGGAAAAAGTGGACTGATTTTCAGTCCACCGGCCAACCGGTGGAAGACCACCGGCCAGCCGATGGAGCCTGGACAGAAGGCATCCCTCTGTCCAGACCACCGGCCAGCCGGTGGAACCCAGACAAATAGTGTTTGCTACTGTCTCAACACCGGCCAACCGGTGGCCTCCTCACCGGCCAGCCGGTGGTTCCTGAGCCCAAGCCCTCTCCCTTTTCCAAAGCACCGGCCAACCGGTGGACAAGCACCGGTCAGTCGGTGGAGCCAGTCAAACTAGCCGTTGGGCTTTGACCAGGATTGTCCACTTGACTCCCAACGGCTCCGAAGGCCACTCCAACGGCTCCGAATACCCCTAAAGGCCATTTGAGGGTTCCCCCTCTATAAATAAAGGACTAGGAAGCCCCGGAAACAAAATGAATCCCACGGACACATTTTTGATCATTTGGCGAACCTCCGGCGCATTCCATCAAGGAACCCTCACTTTCTCCAACCTTCTTCCACATCCAAGGAGCACCACCATAGAATCTTGGGAGCTCTCTTCATCAACTTCATCAATCCATCGGCGCCCAAGACTTCTCCCATTACGGTTTTTCTTGTTTTATCTATTTTGAGCATCAATTTGGGTTTGTGCCTACAATCCCCTCATTTCTCTCATCCTATCTTCTTTGGGTTTTCACACCACCTTCAAGGTGTGAAGAGGTTAGTCAAGCCTTCCCTTTAAAAGGCTTGAGTCATAGGTGAGCTAGCCTTCACCTGTAAGAAGGCTAGTGGGTTCTTGCTCAACCATTAAAAGTAAGTGGGTTCTTGCTCAACCATTAAAAGCAAGCTGTAATAGGTTCTAGATTAACCTTAAAGTCTAGTGGGTTTCTTGCTAAAACCATTAAAAATCAAGCGGTAGTAAATCTCTCAACGGATGAGTTGGGAGCGGAGATGTAGGCTTGGGTTTAAGCCGAACTCCGTTATCAAGTTTTGTGTCTTGCATCTTTTATTTCCGCTGCACCTTTAACTTTGTTTTAAATTGTTAATTATTTTTTAAAAGGCAATTCACCCCCTCTCTTGCCATCACTCTCCACCCAACAATTGGTATCAGAGGGAGATTTGAGTAATACCCTAACCGGTTTCAAATTAAAGATCCATTGTGATGGCTTCAACTTCTTTCGCCCCCGAAGGCTATTCTTTGGGTCGTGCTCCATTCTTTGATGGAACCGACTACACTTATTGGAAAACCCGCATGACCACATTTCATAGAAGCATTGGTTATCCTATTTATAAAATTGTCATGCCTGGTTATTCTCTTTCTTCTCCCGATGAATCCAAATGGACTCAAGCCGATATTAAAAATTTTGAGCTTGATGGCAAAGCCATGAACGCTCTACATTGCGGCCTTGATCGTAATGAGTTCAATCGAGTTTCCACATGCACCTCATCTTATGAAATCTGGAAACTATTGGAGGTTACCCATGAGGGGACCAACAAAGTCAAGGATACTCGATTGGAAATGTATCGTCAAGACTTTGAAAGTTTCACCATGCACCCACATGAAAATATTTCTGATATGTTTACACGCTTTACTGAAGTTTGCAATGGTAGAAAGTCTCTTGGTGATGATGTGTCTGCAGAAACAATGGTCAAGAATATCCTTTGGATCCTACCAAGCACATGGGCACCAAAAGTCACGGCAATCCAAGAAGAAAAATGCATCAAGAACATGCCGGTCGAAGAGCTCATCGGATCCCTCATGACCTATGAGATCACCATGAGGAGGCAAGTTGAAAAGGAAGGCAAACCAATCAAAGTTCCAAAGAACATCGCCTTCAAAGTTCAACAAGAAGAAAGCTCATCCTCCTCATCTTCTTCCTCTTCAAGCAGCGATTCAGAAATGGAGAATCTTGCCCGCAAGATGCACAAATTCATGAAGAAGCACAAGAAGAAGAAAGCCCGCAAGGCTCAACCCAATGAAAAATCCGAGCCCGGGGTAACATGCTATGGGTGTGGCAAAAAAGGCCATTACAAGCCCGATTGTCCACTCAACAAGAAAAAGGCCAAGAAAAAGGAATAGAAGAAGGCATTCAAGGCCACTCGGAGTGATATCTCCACATCCTCATCCTCCTCCTCCTCAAGTGACAACGGTAAAAAATGTCTAATGGCATTTCATGAGGTATCCTCTTCCGACTCATCTTCCTCTTGTTCTTCAAATTCATTCAATCATTTATCTTATGAGGATCTCTAACATGCGAGAGATCAATTGGAGGAAGGTTTTCATGAACTTTCTTCCAAATTTGTTGCTTTAAAAAATAATTTCAAAAAACTATCTTCCGAAAAGGAACAACTTCTCAAAGAAAAGGCGGAGTTGTCCCTCAAGATCCAAAACCTTCCCGATGTTGATTCTATGGAATCAACAATCAAAGATTTAAGGGAATCTCTTGCCAAGTTCACCCAAGGTGAACAAAATTTGACCAAATTGCTAGGTTCCCAATGCATATCTAGAACCACCTAAGGGATTGGATATTCCAAGCAAGCTTCCTCTTCCTATGCTCCCACTATTTTTGTAAGGGAGAGCTCCCAATACAAATTTTGCACCTATTGTAAAAAACTCGGGCACTTAATTTATGAATGCAATTGCAAAAATTCCCGGTATGGAAGGCCCAAAACCATTTCCCTTAGTGATGAATTTCATAGGAGAAGACCCGCAACTAGACAAGTGTGGATTGAAAAATACGTTTTAGCGAGTCTCACCAGACCACAATTTGTCTCGGTTCCAAAATCCTCTCCCCGGTGATTTGTTGTTTTTATTTAGGGGGAGTTAGGATCGTTTAAGCCTTTTTGCTTTCAATTTAAAAATTCTCAATTCAAAATTTTCGATACAAAACTTTCAATTCAAAACATTCTTTTCAAAACTTTCAATTCAAAACTTTCAATTCAAATTTCAAAAATTTCAAAACTTTTAAAATCTCTATCTTGTTTTTCAAACCTTTCCCTCAATCAAGTTTTATGCCCCGTGCTATTTTGATAATCACAAAGGGGAAAACATTATTGGTTGGTTGGGGGAGAAATCTTTCTCTCATGCTTTTATTTAATTTTCATTTTATCCTTTAAAGCGTGCCTTTTATTTCAATCTTTTACGTTGTTTGTTTTGGTGATTGTGATCATCAAAATAGGGGGAGATTGTTGTACCTCTCGTACCCCTCGTGGTTTAATTTTCATGATCACAATCACTCTCTTATTTATCTAATTTTGTTTTAAGTGTTTTTGGATAATAGGTTTCCAAGGAATTGGGCCAAGAAAGCAAGAAGGCAAAAGTGGACTGATTTTCAGTCCACCGGCCAACCGGTGGAAGACCACCGGCCAGCCGATGGAGCCTGGACAGAAGGCATCCCTCGGTCCAGACCACCGGCCAACCGGTGTCCCACCACCGGCCAGCCGGTGGAACCCAGACAAATAGTGTTTGCTACTGTCTCAGCACCGACCAACTGGTGGCCTCCTCACCGGCCAGCCGGTGGTGCCTGAGCCCGAGCCCTCTCCCTTTTCCAAAGCACCGGCCAACCGGTGGACAAGCACCGGTCAGCCGGTGGAGCCAGTCAAACTAGCCGTTGGGCTTTGACCAGGCTTGTCCACTTGACTCTCAACGGCTCCGAAGGCCTCTCCAACAGCTCCGAAGACCCCCAAAGGCTATTTGAGGGTTCCCCCTCTATTAATAAAGGACTAGGAAGCCCCAGAAACAAAAGGAAGCCCACGGACACATTTTTGATCATTTGGCGATCCTCCGGCGCATTCCCTCAAGGAACCCTTACTTGCTCCAACCATCTTCCACATCCAAGGAGCACCACCATAGAAGCTTGGGAGCGCTCTTCATCAACATCATCAATCCATTGGCGCCCAAGACTTCTCCCATTACGGTTTTTCTTGTTTTATCTATTTTGAGAATAAATTTTGGTTTGTGCCTACAAACCCCTCATTTCTCTCATCCTCTCTTCTTTGGGTTTTCACACCACCTTCAAGGTGTGAAGAGGTTAGTCAAGCCTTCCCTTTAAAAGGCTTGAGTCATAGATGAGCTAGCCTTCACCTGTAAGAAGGCTAGTGGGTTCTTGCTCACCCATTAAAAGTAAGTGGGTTCTTGCTCAACCATTAAAAGCAAGCTGTAATAGGTTCTAGACTAACCTTAAAGTCTAGTGGGTTTCTTGCTAAAACCATTAAAAAGCAAGCGGTAGTAAATCTCTCAACGGTTGAGTTGGGAGCGGAGACGTAGGCTTGGGTTTAAGCCGAACTCCATTATCAAGTTTTGTGTCTTGCCTCTTTTATTTCTGCCGCACCTTTAACTTTGTTTTAAATTGTTATTTATTTTTTAAAAGGCAATTCACCCCCCCTATTGCCATCACTCTTTCTAATTTTCTATGTGTTTTTGGATAATAGGTTGCCAAGGAATTGGGCCAAGAAAGCAAGAAGGCAAAAGTGGACTGATTTTCAGTCCACCGGCCAACCGGTGGAAGACCACCGGCCAGCCTATGGAGCCTGGACAGAAGGCATCCCTCTGTCCAGACCACCGGCCAACCGGTGTCCCACCACTGGCCAGCCGGTGGAACCCAGACAAATAGTGTTTTCTACTGTCTCAGCACCGGCCAACCGGTGGCCTCCTCACCGGCCAGCCGGTGGTGCCTGAGCCCGAGCCCTCTCCCTTTTCCAAAGCACCAGCCAACCGGTGGACAAGCACCGGTCAGCCGGTGGAGCCAGTCAAACTAGCCGTTGGGCTTTGACCAGGCTTGTCCACTTGACTCCAAATTGCTCTGAAGGCCTCTCCAACGGCTCCGAAGACCCCCAAAGGCAATTTGAGGGTTCCCCCTCTATAAATAAAGGACTAGGAAGCACCGGAAACAAAAGGAAGCCCACGGAAACATTTTTGATCATTTGGCGAACCTCCGGCGCATTCCCTCAAGGAACCCTCACTTGCTCCAACGTTCTTCCACATCCAAGGAGCACCACCATAGAAGCTTGGGAGTGCTCTTCATAAACTTCATCAATCCATTGGCGCCCAAGACTTCTCCCATTACGGTTTTTCTTGTTTTATCTATTTTGAGCATAAATTTGGTTTTGTGCCTACAAAACCCTCATTTCTCTCATCCTCTCTTCTTTGGGTTTTCACACCACCTTCAAGGTGTGAAGAGGTTAGTCAAGCCTTCCCTTTAAAAGTCTTGAGTCATAGGTGAGCTAGCCTTCACCTGTAAGAAGGCTAGTGGGTTCTTGCTCAACCATTAAAAGTAAGTGGGTTCTTGCTCAACCATTAAAAGCAAGTTGTAATAGGTTCTAGACTAACCTTAAAGTCTAGTGGGTTTCTTGCTAAAACCATTAAAAAGCAAGCGGTAGTAAATCTCTCAACGGTTGAGTTGGGAGCGGAGACGTAGGCTTGGGTTTAAGCCGAACTCCGTTATCAAGTTTTGTGTCTTGCCTCTTTTATTTCCGCTGCACCTTTAACTTTGTTTTAAATTGTTAATTATTTTTTAAAAGGCAATTCACCCCCACTCTTGCCATCACTCTCCACCCAACAGATATTACTATTACAATATTCATATTTTCAATGGGAATATGGGTTGCCTAATTTATCTATATACATCATATTTCATTCACTCTTCATTCAAATATATTTTCAATAAAGGTTATATATTTTCATTTACAAAATTATTATTTTATTATTTTCATTTTACATCATTTCTATAATGTTGTTTTGGAGTGTGATTAATATAGAGGATCAACCAGGTTAAAAAATTTCAATCCTTATTATCTTATTTTTAATTTTTTGTCACATTATAACAATTTCAATTCACATTGACTTATTTATTTGTTAAATATAGTTTTTTAATTAATATAATAAAATTTGGATTTTTTTGTCATGTGGTAATGGTTATTTATAAAACATTTCTAACTAAGAAATAATTATTATTAGGGAAATTATTTTGATAATTTTTTTTAATACAAAAACTATATTTTATAAATAATACTTCAATGTAAAAACTAAATAATATTCCCTCCAAAGGTAGTTAAAATAATTAAATAGTGATAAAAAACCAACACAACGGGTAACAAACACCATGTGTGCTTAAGAAGGTCTCAAAATATTTACAAAATAGGATTTCCAAAGTAAAAAAATGGGTGTTTTGCAAAAAAACATCTCAGAATGCTGAGAACTTTACATTTCATAACACACCACTTCAATATCCTTTATAAATCAATTTAAACCACACACAAAATTCTAATTTTAAATCCATCATTTAAAATATGTCCTTCCCTCTCAAAAATATAAAATATATCTAAGGGATTTGTATCTCTATAAGACCAATTTTAATGATCCATAAAAGAATTTTCAAAAGGGGAATAACAATGTTGTCATTTCAATGAATAATTTAAATTTATTAAATAACCCCATTCTAAATCATTTTAAGGGAAATTCATTAAAAATTAAAAATATTATGAAAACCATTTTTTTCACACTTTCAAACCCCAATCAGGTTTCCCTTTATCACACAATATCAAAGTATTCTAAAAAATACTTATTGGAATTTTGGAATTCTTGGAACATTAAAATTTTCTATTTCAACAGTGAAAAAATAATAGAAAAACCCTTTTATGAGTAGACAAAACATCATAGACACTATTTATAAACATCCATTAGATATAACTTACATTCATATATTTATTAATAATCAATTAATATGCTCATGGAAACATGAAATTCTAAAATTAAAAAATTTCATTGAAAAAACTAATTGGAAGAATCAGAGAAAAAATTAAATGTTGAAACATGTCACCTTGGATGAAATGAGAATAGATAATGATTGAGACTAAGATTAACATTCCTAGAAATAAAATACACAGAATTTGGTCAATACAGAACCCTAGATCATCCAAAATGTCATATAGGGTTTTTAGGTGGAACCAAAACAAAGAGAATAGAGAAGAAAAAAATAAGAAATAGGGAATACTTAACTTTACAACCAATTGCAACCTTGAGTAGAGGGAAAATATTTTCGAGAGATGATGGATGGATCCCCTCCTTAGGCTCCAAAGATTCATCTGAGTCATAGAGGATAATAGTGGGGGAAACCACCCTTTTATTATTATAGAGTAATATTAGAAAACACTCAACATAAAAACCTGCGAGAATTATCAAAGTTTTCCACATAGTTTTTTAAACAATGACTCAACAGTACAAAAGTACCCCTACAAAAAAATATTGTGGTTCCATTGGAATATCCACATCATTTGAAAACCCATGGAAAGAGTATAAAAACCCACACTATCTCTAGAAAAACACCCACTACAAATGTGATTAATGGTTACTACTAACCATGTTGGTAAAACTTGAAACACCTAAAAAGACATAGAAACACCATATTTCTACAAAAAAAATCCATAGGAACATGGTCACCCAAAATAATAAAATTTAATAAAATTAGACTCTATATTGACATGTTTGTGTCGTAAATATAATCATTATTCAACTTTTTGGGACCAGGAAGTACCTAGTAGGAAAGTAGAAGGTGAATGATGAAGAAAACTTTAGAGAAGACCAAACCCTGCAGAACCACTCCACAAAAGTAGAACTTCCAACCAAAAATTGAAGATCCTAAAAAAGTTAAACCACTTATTCATAATGGATTCAGAAACCTCCTTGCAAAATTGAAACATGAACCTCATGAAAAGATACCCTTGAAGGAAATGAGACATAACAATATTTCCCCACCACATAGAATTCCTCTTGACATAGTGTATCCAAAATGAATTATGAGGAGGAACATCCTAAAAATAACTAAAAAGAAATTTCCATTAGATCTTTCAGGCACAATGAGTGGGGGGAGGGGTGAATTAGTTAATAGTTTTTTTTTCAAATTTTCATTTATTCTCACATACCCCTTTTTAATTCTAACATATTCACTAGTTTGTGTTATAGAATGTTTCCTATTGATAAAAAATATACCTAATGCAAGACAAAATTTAAATAAAGAAAAGCACATATTATGTTTATAGGGATCCGATCAAAAGTGGGTGAATACATCCTTGCTGTGTTCCAGAAGATCCAAGATGCAGATTCTCCACTATGAATTAAAAACCAATTACTAGTTGGATGGTAATGTATCACCATAAAAAGGTTGTCAGTAGGTATAAATGATTGGAAAATTTAAAATATAATCCCACCAATGTTATTTATACTAGAATCTCACCAGTGTTCCACAAGCACAACACTAACATAATGATAAATATCATAATAGCTTCAAGATGACACTGTAACAAAAAACATTATCATCTTTGTCAATGCACTGCAAATAAACTGATTCTCCACTTGATCACTTCATCTAAAAAACTAATAATTCATTTGGACATAATACACAACATGATATACAAGTCCGTTTAGTATACTCTTCTAAAAAATTTAAAGATATTACTTCTACTACGGCACACTACAATATCAAATAAAATTAAAGATATAAAAATGGAAAACAATTAATCTTCTTTTCGTCATAAAAAAAATATTCATTTAACTAAACTCAATTATTAGACACAACAACAATGTCTATTATTTATCTATTTAGTTATCATCAACTTATGAAAATATTTAGTGCATGTAAATATATGTAATATTTATGTTTCTTCTTTGTGTAGTAAACAAACGCACAACATTGTGTATACTTTTGATCTTATTTAATCATGTATACAATGATTCCATACACAGAAAGTGTATATATAATTAGTTAAACTATATGATTATCCATGGATTGACTTTTCACAATCCTAAATAAGTATGAGTGTAACTTTTTTTAGGTCTATAAGGTCGAATAACCTAATAGGGGGGTGAATCCAGTTATGACAGATTAAAACTTCTTCCCATTTGGATCTTGTTTTTTGTAAAAAAACTCAATTATTTCTTCTTAACATAGAAATATATGGTAAAATATCAAATCATTCATAGGACACCATGATTTTAACTTGGTTCACCCTCATTGGGCTACGTCCAAGGAGCATACAATGGCGATGTGTCGATTTACAAAATTCACTTAGGCTCACTACCAATAATGAGCACCATAATCTGGCCATATCTTTAATGTCCAGGCTCACTGCCTTTATAAGGTTTGTGGTTTTCTAACTGCATTCCCAAGGATCATTCCCTATGAATCTTTCTTTGGCACACATCATGTGGAAGGGGTCACTGTTTTCCACTTCAGCGCTCACTACTCTTTGGAAAGGAATCCACCTATAGTTTATAGACTTGTAGGTAAAAAATATTTTCTAGACACGTATGTCCCTTCATTTCCATGAATTCACACATCCTCAACTTTAGGTATATGATCTTTTGAAGATAATTTTTCACCCTCAAATGATTTCCACCTTCCCGAGTATTTTGAAATACCGAAAAATTCTTTCAAAAACTGATTTAATGCTTTTGAAAGCTTCCTTGTGAAAATTGAAAACCAACATGTTTCCCTACATACTATATATTGGGTATGGTACATATAACACCTCCTATATGCTCCTCTTCCACATATATGGACATCCCTTCTTCTGTGGACTTCCTTCAACTTCAGTATCACGTACCGCCTCTACATACCAACTCCGAGAACAACCTCTGCAAACCATCCTCTATCCACAAACTGTAATATGTTATCAGACTACCTTATATTCTGAGGACCATCTCTCCTCAACGTAACATAATTCCTTCTCTGTGTACTGAACATCCGCTTCTATGTATGTTGTTCTTTGCAAGAGGATATTTTCCATAAAAACCATCGGTGGAATTTCTTCCACATGAACAAATTTAGTCTTTCATGGAATTCTACCTCTCGAAATTCCTTTGAAATATTACAATATTCTGTAGAAAAAATATGTTCTCTAATGATATTATGTCTCTATTCTAATTGGTGGTGTTAGAACTCATTATATAGGCAATGATATCCGCTAAATCCACTAGGCCAAGATTTATGAAATTTTTGATTCAGTACAACCTCAACCACATACTAATCCTTCTTCCATGACCGCACAGATTTTGTGAAACTTTTTTCCACGATGGTCCACATAATTCCATTTATACTATTCATTTGATCGCTTTTTCTAATGAATAGTCATCCATGTAACACATCACATTCCTCTACGAACCATTTTTCATTTCATGAACCACTCCCACATACCGTTCATGCTACCTGATACGCGACCGTGTACCCTTCATGTGCATGGTACACTGTCCATGTCCCAGTCTCAATGGTTCTCTTAATTTTACAATTTTATTTTGAGTTCTTCAAACCATTTAGTTGTATGTATAAATCTTTACATTTTCTAACACAAATTCTCGATTTTATGTCCCAAAAAATTGGCGAACACTAGGTAACAACACCACCTTAAAAACCATTCCTAAAAAAACACCAACCGTACCCATTTCATGTAATCTGGATTTCTAAAAAAAACAAAAATACCCCAAAAAAATTCCAATAAGACACATTGATAGATTTTTTCCCATAATATCTGCCTTTGGGTTTGTTTTAAACTCTTCTCATAAAAGTTCATCTCATTATGATACTTCGTTAACACTCCATTTTTCATCAATCAGCATTTGCTTCATGCGATTTAGATAGAGATCATGGATTTACTCAGAATATACTCTAAGCCCACATGAGCCTTTCTAAGTTTGAGAAACATGATTATAATAAAAATTTCATCAATGATTCAATTCATTTCTGACACCAGCTCTTGAAACCACAACTATTTTAGTCCTGACCCTCATCTGATGTGATATGTAATCATTGATCGATCACTTATAGAATCATCAGATTTAATGTTCTCCCTATGTTATAACTCTTCCAATAGGATTCAACTCATATTCCACTCCCCTTATCTTGCTACTCCACTTAACGGCTTCTACTCATGTCCTTTCTCCCCCTGTAAGAGTCACACTTTCTCTCCCATTTTCAACGAACCCGAAGGGCACTTCATGGGTATCTTCAATAAGGTAAAAACATATAGTATCAAATTTGGGAACAACACACATGCCTATAGGTGTGGGTGTCCTACATCTAAACTTTTTCATGTGTATGAATTTGATTGGACTCCTAGATCAAGTCGATTCCATTTAATTGCTTCTCTGTGTTAGGCCTTTGTATGAATATCATTAACTTGTTATTCTGTTGGAAAATACTCTAACTTAAAAATACTTTTCTACACCTTCTCCTTGATTAAATTATATATTATTTCAATTTGCATTGTGCTTGAGTTGTAGAATATATTTTTACTATGATTTATGTGACGTGAATTATCACAATGAATTTTGATAGGATATTTCCCTACAACTCTCAAATCCTCAAGTTGAATCTTAATCTACAATAGTTTTGTGTAGGATTGAGAGCATAATATCTCCTCCCATCAATATCCATTAGATAAATTTACCCACACACGTCACTATGCACCATCTAAATCATTTTTGATGACCTTTTTCCTTTGACTTAAATATATTCCAAGTAATCATTCCTTGTTGGATGACATTTCACGTATATGTAAAACAACATGAAAATATAGAGATATTTTGAGTAGCATCACATTTCACTATATCATCCAAGTTTAGCTGGATTTTATGGCTATGAATCTTATTCCATAACTAGTTTTATTTATCCTTGGATTAAAAGAACATGTCTTCTTCTCCACTCAGTAGGTAGATATTCTGTTTTGTATTCTTTCCATGCAACACAAAATCATCATTCTTTTCCATGACAATGTATAATTTCATGGAAAAACATATAGAATTCCATAATTCACACAGTTGACTAATAGTAAGCAAGTTCTGACTAAGCCCCTAAATGACCAAGACATCTGCTCATCTCATGTATTTTACACCAAACATATCTTGTCAAGAACAAATAATTTACATGCTCTTGTCATTACCAAATATTACGACACCATCATTATAAAACCTGATTTCAGTCGCTAGATCCTTATTTCCCATCATATGGGATGTAAATCCACTATCAATGAACCATATCCTAGTGAGATCTGATGCCTTGAAAGAAATTTATGAAACCATTTCCTACTCTAGCCTTTTCATTTTGACCTATATATTTGGCTTAATATACAACATGGAATGAAAATCTTAATATTCCTCAGTATATGATGAACAATCTTCAACCTGTAGATCTTCGAATCAATTTTTATTTTTCATCGCTCTTAGAGATACAGTTGGGTGCTTCTTATGAAAAATTTTAGTCTTCCTTGGCACATTCTTCTGCATTGTTGATGTGCATTATCATTCCATATATCTGAGTCATTTACACCTAAAACAATGAAAATCAAATGATGACTTAGATTTTTTTGCTCTGTACAACCACATATGTTGGTCTTGTTCCCTTTGATTCCTCTTTTCTATGGAACATTCATTTATAGAGAGTACCATTATACGAAAACAATATCATATTATGTGATCTACATTCATATGTTGAAATGATGCACCACAAGTTGTTACTCTGGTTCTCTGAATCTTTTGATTCTGCTTCGTGCACAAATCAATATTCAATCATGGAGTGGGTGCTTCTAGTTTGAATTGAACCATAGAAAATTTCTATTTTAGATCAAGGCCCAAATCAGACTTATCATTCAAAGTTAAATTTTGATTTTATTCTTCAAGACCATTATACTCAAAAATCATCTTCATTGTTTCTTATATGATATTCATTCCTAATGTCAAACCAAGAGCTAAAAATTTCTCCTAATCATTAACATTTCATCAAAGACTGAATACTTCCACTTCTAGTTCATCAATATGGTTAATATTATCTTTTATAGTTTTAGATGAAATTCCAATTTGTACTTTCTGTTCTTCAATTTTGAGTTTGTACTCAACCACCTTTTTTGTGCTTTCTGGCATTTTAGACCTCAACTTTTCAATTTCTACATTGATCTCAGATTTATTTTCTTCCTATAGCTATATATATAGTTTGGAATCATGAAAAAATTGGTTATACTTACTTGTTTTCACACTAAAAATATCTAACACTTCTAGATAATCTTCTAATTCATCCTAAAGGTCTACTCTTCCATCAATTTATCCTTCTTTGTTCTCACTTTCTTCTCTTATTAAAGAATTTCTGACAACTTCAACCAAATAATCTACATTATGATCATTACATTTCTCCAAATATTCTTCCTCATATTCTACTAAACATTCATCTTCATTTGAATGAATATTTTTCTTTTGGATGAATATTCTCTTAGTACATTTCCAACCTTTCACATTCAAAAAATTATTCTTCGAGGGATTTCATCATTGTCTGCATTGTCATCATAATACTTCTTAGGAAATTATATAAAAAAATGACCAATCTTTTCTCATCGAAATCATGAAAATGGAAGTTTACCTATGAACTTTTCTTTTCCCCATTCCAGATTTGTGGAGAGAAATGACATGACATTATCCAAATTTTCCTCCTCAGAACGATATTCAATAGATAGACTCTTCAGGGCCTTGAATTCTACTTCATTAGTCATACCTTTTAAACTATATTTTTTTCATCATTTATTATTTCTTATTCTAAAAGGGTAATATGTAGGTTATCTAGTTTCATCTCTTTTGAGTCTTTTTCTTTCAATATAGAAACATTCATATTGAACCGTAGTGGAAGTTTCCTCAAGATATGTTTCGTAATATTTATATTTTCAATGGTTTCTCCAGGACCATACATATAATCCACAATAACATTTACCCTATCGAATAATGTATCAATGTCTCATTGGGGTTCATTCTATGATCCTCACACTTTTTCCAAAGAACCTTCAAATTTTCTTCACAGACTTTTGTTTCTCCATCATAAATGTTCAACAATTTTTCCTACATTACATGTGATGTTTTATAGGAAATCACCCTCATATAAATTGAATTTCAAAGGGATCCCCCAAAAGAATTGTTCCCATTATCATAATCATACAATTCCCACCGCTTAGTTCCTGATAAATTACCACTATTTATGTTAGCTAATATTCCATGCATAACTATTGTGAATGAATCTATCCCTATAGATTAGAAGTAGTGTTGTATCTAATTCATCAATAGTTGAAAATTATTTCCATGGAAGATAAAAATTCATTTATGACTATCAACATTAATTTATTCTTATGAGAGAGAATTAATGACTATCATCCTTTATCTCTGATACCCATAGTTAGGTCCACAAGTTTGAATAACCTGAGAGGGGGTGAATCAGGGGATGAAAGATTAAAACTTCTGCCCCTTTGGATCTTTTCTCATTGTAAAAAAACACAATTCTCTCTTCCTATCATAGAAATATATAAATCTATATTAAATCATAAATAATAAATAGTTATTTTTATTTAGTTCACCCTCACATGGCTATGTCCAAGGAGCATACAATGACAATGTGTCGATATACCAAATTCAATAAGGATCATTTATAATAATGAGTACAATATTCATGCTAGATCTTCTATGCCCAGAAACACTTCATTTACATGGTTTATGGTTTCCTCAATACATTCCCAATGATCAATACCTATTACTCGCTCTAGCTCATTACTAGTGGAAAGCTTTACCGTCTTCCTCTTCCTACACTCACTACTCTGGGATAGGAATCCACATATAGTTTATAGACCTAAAGGTCAAATGCAGTTTATAGATATGTAGGTCCTTTCATTTGGCTGAATTTTTTCATCTTAATATTTATGTATATGCTCTATTAAAGTACCTTTTCACCCGTATATGAAGTCCAGATTTTGGGTACCATTAGATACTCGAAAATATTTCCGCAAACGGATTTGAATCTTTTGGAAGCCTCCTTTTATAAATTGTGAACCACCCTGTTTCTCTGAATACTCTCTACCATAAATAGTATATGAAACACCTCCTCCACATACCTCTTCCTCTTTCATGAAACTCCATTCATTTTTGGACTGCCTCCACCTTCGTTATCACGTACCACCTCTACGTACCTACTCTACGAACCTCCTTTTCAAATCACCCTCAGTTTGGGAACTATTATCTCTTTTCTCACTACATTCTCTCATGAAGACTGTCTCTCCCAAGAATACTAAACATCCTTCTTCTCATAGAAAATTTCCTATTTTGCATACCACGTTATTTTCAGGATGAAAATACCCTCAAAAACCTTCTCCGATTTTTTTTTGCGCGAACCACTTCAGAATTTCGTGGAATTATCCCTTGAGAACATCCTTTGAACATTGCTGAGATTCCAGAGAGAAAATATGTTCTCTAATGATATTCGTTATCTCATCTAATTGGGGGATTACTACTCCTTATATAGGAAAATACAGCGGCAAAATACACTAATGGAAGATTTAACAAATCATTGATTTGGTGCAGTCTCCACCGCAAACTGATCATATTGCCACAAACCCCATCCATTGGGCAAACCATTTCACCCCAGCAGTCCACATACTTCCTTTTATCCTATTTAGTTGATCTCATATGAAAACGATGATCCATATGTGTACCACATCACCTTCCATCTTGAACCATTTTCAGTGTCGTGAACCACTCCTACATACCATTCTCACTACCTGGTATGTAACTGTGTACCCTTTTCGAACAAGTTACGTGGTCCATGTTTCAGGCTCCATGTTTCTCTTCCTTTTATAATTTCATTAATTGTTCTTCACACAATCCAATCCAAAAATGAAAATATTACATTTACAACCACATGTTCTTGATTTTGAGGCCCCAAAATTTAGCACACACTGGGAAACTGCACCTCCTTAAAAATCAGTCATCAGAAAATGCCAACCATACACATTTGAGGTCATGTGGCTTTGTCATCAAAAAAAATTACACCTAACACTTACTGAGAGGACCCATTGATGGATTTATCTCCAAAAATAACTTAATGTAATTATCTCAAAGGAAGCATGAATAAAAACACTACCAAACATTGTTTCATAGTTTACATATATCAATTATACTCATGCATGAATGTTCTCACATGCATGTGGAATCCCAGTACCATGAAAATTATGTGATCAAGATTATGTGAAGCACACTATTTACCTTTGGTTTTCATTGATCACATTGTATTGATATACAACCCACAATTTCAAGTGAAAGTAAATTCTCATATTCAAAAAACCATGCATGAATTGCCTAACTAGTATATATGATGTTACTTAACAATGTAGTCACATGAACAGACACACACAGTACAATTATCCATCACACAAAAATAAGTATCAATGAAGATATTGTAGCCATATCAAATCACATGATACTACTCTATTTTGAATCATACACGCAGATGTATAAACTCAAAACAAAACACTTGAATCTGATGCCTTGTTTTTGTAAATAAAAAACATCAACTTTATTTTTTTGTTCAATATTCAAGCTTCTTGTATTAATTGATATCAATACATGCATAATTTTTAAATTATTTTCATAATTATAATATATATAATGTTTACTTTGCATAAAATAGAACTAAGAATGAATCATCTTTGTGTGACAGTAGTTCGAGGAAACTTACTTGACCTTGAGGAAGATAAGGAAGATTCTTTTGATGAAATACAATTACATTATTAATCAGATATTCATGAAGCAATTTAAATGTTCTACATGCATAACGATTAATCATATTATACTACTACATCTCATTCATGTAAAAGAGTATTTGAAATATCTTTCAACTTCACATGTTCACCTTCTTCTTCATAAAATTGAATTAAATGTATTAAATTATTCTGAGAAACAATATGTGATCATGAATTAAGATGAACAACAAAAATACATGTAATCTCCTTCTTAAATACTAGACACGCGATTAGATCTATTGCTCTCTCAAAACATTGCTCGGATCTCAGATGTGAGATATTCTTTTAATTAAATGATAATACACATAATAAAAAATTAGCTCAATTGAGGTACTTATAAACAAATATCACAAAAAAATTAATTCCAAAAAAGATGAGTGATTCATCTAATTCACTAGCATGGGTGACACTACCTTGCTCCATGAGTCATCACCATCCTGAAAAAATCTAAAAATTTGAACACAATGAAAATCTACGATTCAATCCTAATTACATGATGCAACCAAAGGTGCATCACATTTTGATCATATTTAGATCATTGGATCAATTAAACAATGATAAAGAACCTTAGATTGATCTTTGGTCGACCTTTCAATAGAGATTACCTTTTAAGAGAAGAAATATCAAGTGTAGGATAAGGATGAAGATGAAATCAGATGGTGATCATATAGCATGAAAAATTTGAACAAATGGAATTAAATGTTCGAACGATTATCGGGAGCATTGAACCAGTAAACTGTCGATGTTTCTCATGGAGATCTTAGTGAAAAGTATAGTCAAGCAAGAGGCTAGCTGGAGAAGAAAACTCAAATGAAGAAAACTGAATAACTAGGAAAACAAATCAAGAAAATTACATAGTAGAGAGCTCACGTAAGATGATCAGATGACCAAAATTATATAAAAACATATTTCACAACTCCCCATTAGTTGGAAACCAAGGTGAAACCCCTATAATTTTTATCAGACTTATATTAAAAAATATTTCATGAATAAAAAAAACTAACCTATGTGTTATTCTAAAATGCTTATAAAAAAATAGTTTTTCCGTGGTAATAAAATTTCATCTTTCTTTGTACTCCTCAATCAATAAATCATTAATTAACTAATCATCCAAGATCTTAAAAACATTATCCATCTTCACTTTTGAACATTTAATCAACATACTGAATGATAATTTGTATCATTAAAATGTAATAGAAAAGATAAAATATCCTAATCCCAATTTCACATGTTTTGGTCCATAAGAACATCTCTTCAATCATCACATGGATATTTTTTCTATGTTTAAAGAAACTTCTTTAAATTAAAATAACCCTACAGGTCAAAAAAATACAATGTTATTAGCTCTATACATCAACTAATGTCCCATTTACTTTTTACTGTACCATATAATTTTTATCAAAAAAAAAATATTGATAAAAATTACAACCCAATATTACATTCAATAATGTTGGGTTCCTAAAACCCCCCCTTTGTATTTTTTTCAATAGTCATTTTACATTAAAATTATATATTTTCTTCTCCCCTTGACTTTGAAATAAAATCCAATATATAAGTATGGGAAAGAATTTATCTCATCTCATTTTTTAACAACTGATCCTTTTTTCTTATCACATTCAATGTCAAAACTTCTTAAGAGTTATCACTTATAATAAATATAAATTGATATAATTAATATAAGGAATGATCCAACTTCATTAAGAAATGAGTAATTAGTTAGTCATCTTAATGTCTACATGGTATAACCAGGTGTAGAAAATAAGAGAAATAAATATAGACATCAAAGTTGTCAATAATTTTCTTAGATTATTATTCCATCTATGAAATCATCTTTCAAGATTAATTCAAAATTTATTCAACTAATCTCCTTCATTCATCTTGAAAAATAGATTTAATATATTTAATTGTAAGAATCAAATTCAAATTTTATCATTACATTTTAATTTTTCCATTGAAGCATTTGTTTATCATATTATAATTTAGAATAGTTTTTCATATTGATATAGAAGAACATCCCTCTTTAATGACGTGCTTTAATTTCTGGAATTTGAATTATAAAAGAAATAACATACTGAAACATTAAACATTCAGTGGTACTAGTATATATATTAAAATTTGGTTATTTTTTAGCTTTTCACCCCCAAGATGGATAATCATCATCCAGGTCCTTTATCATGAATGGATTTTTCAAGAATGATCTTCAAGAATAATTTTAAAAGAAATTGAAAAAAACAACTTCATGATGGCTTACATAATACATGCAGTATAATATTTTCACAGAACTTGTATCTTTAGGAATCCCCAAAAATATATGAATCACCTTAAATTACTACACAAAATATAATAGAAAAAATGTGGTACTTCAATGATTTTTCAGTTAGAGAAACCGGGATGAGACTTATATCAAAACCTATAAACTCTTTTTATTTCAACTCCAGATTCATAAATACACATCATTAATTCCAATTATTTTAAATTATATGATTTATCAATTAAGGAAATCATGTGATTCTAGATTTATTCATTTTTGTATCTTTGATGGAACTAGATTTTTAATATTAGATTTAGAGAGAATTCATTCTTTTGATTGTCTTCCAATTTTTTACCCAATTCCATCTACTCTAGACATATGAATGAACACACTTTTGGTGCGTTCTTAGACTATTCCTTGGGTTTATACTACTTTTTCACAGAATCATTGTTAATATTAGAAGCCATTGGAACTTCTTATATGTTCTTCTCTAGTTTTATTACTTTAAGCAACCATGGTATGAATTTATCTACAATATTCCCTATCATTTTCCACAAACACAAATCTTGAGTAATCATAGGATTATCGTTTTTAGACAACATATCATGAAATTTGTGTATTCATCTTGATTTTCATGTACAAAATCCACCATTGTTTTTGATTTTTAGATTAAGTTCTTTTTCTACTTGAGCTTGCTTCCACTATCATTGATCTTTATAACCTGTGTAAAAAGGTCCATTATATGGCATCTTCTTCCATAGTAGAAGAATCTATTCATTTGTGTGATATTCATGTCATCATTAATCTTTATTGTAGCTTCATTCATAGTTTTCTTAACATTACTATCATATTTATACTCCAAGGAATAATTTTATAATACAGTTATTTTTGAACTACAATTGTTCTATTCTTGTCTTTATATAAGTATTTTAATTTTTCATATTTGGTATATAGAAATACCCATTATAATTATGAAAACTTCTATCACAATAATAACAGAAGTATTCAAGACATTTAAATATATAATTAATAAATAGATTCTACATTAACAATAAATTGAACCTTAATTCTATAATATATCTCCTCACAAATGATCTGCTCCCACTGAATAATGTACTTTTCTAATTATCATGCATTGAAAACTTATACCAAAACGCAATGGCCCGATGCCAAATTTCAAAACACCAAAAATATCAAACAAATCGTGACTCCTTATTTTGTGAAAAACATGGATAGATTTGACATATGGGTGTTTTTGGATGTTATGATTATCCATCGGCACTCATTGTATGGAACAAGAATTCTTTATCTTCATCATATACACAGTTGATGATATAGTGTATTTAACATCAGTCATATTCACCCATGGTTTTCCAAAATTCATTTTGGAACCTTTGTATGTAAATAAAATAGTATTAGTACAAACAGAATATTCTCGACAAAGGGTTATCTGATTAAATGACTATTCATCAGATTTATTTTTGGATAATCTCAATCTCTTCATGACACTTGAAAGAGTATTTTCATAAGTAATAATATATTTATAACGACTCTTGGTATTTTTTAGGATCCCATAATTTTGTGAAGATTCATCTTGAATACTCTCAAAATTACTAAAAAAGATCTCAAAATTGTGATAGTTCAAATTTAGATATTAATTTTGTTCTTAAAGTTATTTAATCATATCTTAAAATTATTTATGAGAAATATTTAACTATGTTTCCTTCATATTTTCGAAGTTTACATCCATTTTAAGACACTTCATTATGAGGATATTTTTCTCATCTTCAACAAATTTGAGTTTGTTTTCTCATTAACATTTTGTTTTCTAAACATGATCATTTTGCATTTTATTTTCATTCAGTAAATAAATTTTCAAATATTTAATTATCTTGGTCTTATCCTCAAATTTTCATTCATTAACATTCATTAAGTTTCTTTGTATTTTCTCCAATGTGTGGATGACTTCTATACAAACATGTTATGTCGTATCCTTTCCCAAATAGTCCAGTGTAATTCATCACCAGTAAAAATTAATTTATCATTGTAATATAATGAAACCTATTATTTTGATTCCAAACAAGAGTCTATAATATTCATGATGGGATTATGAGATTATTACAGTATACGAATCATCACTATAAGGACCCAATCAATAACTTCTATCTCAAACAAATTTCTTTGTAGTTGTTATCCACATAAGATAAATGTTTTTTGTGAAGTGCAATATTTTTTTTTCATTTTCATCAATAATTTGTGAGATATGATTACACTTTTAAAAATTCATTGACAAATCCTGCTCCATATCCTCATCTTCCTTTTCAATATGTGACTTTTCATTATATATTCCATTGAAAAAAATTAAATATGTACATAAAAAATATAGTAGGAAATTTTTTTATTTAATATTTATTTCAGAATCAAAATAATTGAGTGATTCAATAAGCTCTTCTTCATCACCACTTGAATATTACTCATCAAAAGGATCTTTATCAATTGATTTAACAGATACTGTTGATAGAAAACCATTTGGACCACAATTGATTTGTAATGTATAATATTTATTTATAAAATTCTTTTTCACCATAATTACCTATTTCTTCTTTTTGTTCTTCATGCTTTTTATAAAAGAAAATTTGATTAAATTGACAGAGAAAACATCTGGACATTCTATATTTGAAAACCCTTTACTTCTCCAAATTGAAATCCTCACTCCATATAAGTCTGATGTAAACAACCTTGACAATAAGATAGACCCAATCTAATGTGTAAATTAAGCACTCATACCAATTGATGTGACTAGTGGATCATACAGGTACACTGAGAGGGGGGAAGGGTGAATTACTGTACAAAAGTTTTTACAAATTTTCATTTATTTTCTCTTATCCATTTTTAATTCGATCCTTGGAACTTTTTATAATGAATGATTATTTATCGTTTATAAACACAATTATACCGCATGCAAGACTAAAAGTAAATAAACATAGTGCATAGTATTTTTACAATGTACTCCCTATATGTGGATGACTACATCCTTTCTATGTTCAAGATAATCAGAGACACAAATTTTCAAATATGACTGAATCACCAATTATAAGTGGGATGTTCAAGTATCACCTTGAACCCATTGTGGGTAGGTTAGAACCTTTAACAAAATTAAAATCATATCCCAATAGTGTTCATTATATTGGATTATCTCCAATTATTTTTAAACAAAATACTAACAAAGTGAGAAATATCTTAAGAACTTCAAGATTTCATAGAAAAACAAAACTGATCTTCAATTTCCAGCCACTAAGAATGAACATATTTTTCACTTTATCACTTTAAATAAAACACTACTACATCCACTGAATATAATCAACAAAATTTTATCCAATTATGTTCAGTATATTCATTTAACTAAGTGAAAAATTTTACATACACTATAGATCACTAAAATATTAGAAAGAAAAACTGAAGATATATCAATGAACAAAATCTCATCTTTATTGATTCACTAAAATTTTTTCCTCTTTCTCAACTAAATTATTACACACATTATCATATTTTGTTCTTAATGCATTTAGTTCTCATCATCTCATGAAAATATTTAGTTCATGTTAATCTCTACATAATTAATGTGGCTTTTTTTTGTGTAATAACAAATGCACAACACTCTGTATACTTTTAATCTTATTTAAGAAAGTATAAAATGCTTCTACGAATACACCTTCTATATACAGTTAAATATTCTATGTGAGTATATTTATAATACCTTTTTATAATCCAAAATAAGTATGAGTGAAACATTCAATTAATTATCACAATGGAAGCACGTAAACATACTCTGGGCACTTTCTTCCACAGTTTATGCAGATCAATTATACTCATGCATGCATGTTATCACATTCATGTGGATTTCATGTACTATAAAAATTATTTAATTGAGAGTTTGTGTCAATAAAATTTACCTTTTTTACTTAAATAACATTTTATGAATATAATTACCACTATTTAATGTCAAAGTATATTATCATTTTCAACAAACCATGCAGGAAATGCATAACCGGTATGTATGATGTTAGTAATCAATGTCTTCACATGAATTCCCATACAGTATCCACATATCCTTTACACAACACAATTTTAGAGTATGAGGCCTTATCAAATACCTTGATACTTGTTCATTCAAAAATCATAGGCGTGGAAGCATCAAATCGAAACATAACAATGGAATCTACTACTTTTTGTGTAAATAAAAAAATTATACGTAAAGTGTTCCACAATCTTTAACCTTAATGTTTTCATGGATATAAAAACATGTATATTTTTTAAATTAATTGTGCATATAAAATATATCATATGTTTATTTCACATAAACTAGAATCAATATTGAATCATATCAACATAAAAATAGTTCATGGAACCTAGCTTCAATTTGTGGAAGGTAAGGAAAATTATTACAATGTTATCCAGTTACTTCTTGGATCAGATCTTCACAGAGAAATATGAATGTTCTATGGACATATCAATTATTCAGTGTATATTTCTATGTCTCATTTATGTATAAATGTACGTGATGATAATTTATTCTTAATTTTTTCACCTTCTTCTTAGAAAAATAGTATTTAATATCCTAAAAGTATCACAGAAACATCATTGGAACTTGAATGAATATGAACCCAAAAAATTCATGGAATCTCCTTATCAAATACCGAATGTGTGATCAGATATTTCACTCCCTCAAAATATCCCTTAGATCCTTAATTTCAGATAATATTACAGATGAGAGATAGGCCACACAATTACACATGAGATAAAAATGGAATTTATAGATAAAACTAACCAAATAATCAATCCAAAAAACATATAGAGGCATCTGATTCATCAACTTAGAGACACAACCTTTCTTCATGAGTCATCCGATTCTTCAAAAAATATCTTAATTTGAACACATTGTAATTCTTCGATTAAATCATGAATACATGATGAAAAAATATTTCATCACATTTCAACCAAAATAAGATCCTTAGAACAATGAAATGATTACGAATATTCTTAGATAGAGATTTTTTTACCTTTAAATGGTGATTCCCTTCTATGAGTTGAAAACTCATGTGTGGGTCGTAGTTGTAGATGATGTTGGAGGATGTGGAAAAGCCGATTGAATAGCTATGAATCTTCAAAAGAATCTTGGAATCTCTGATCCAGTTGACTATCGGTGTTTCTCATGCAAATCATGGTGAGAAGGATAATCGAGTGAGAGGATAACTGGAGAAGAAAACTCATCTTGAGAAAATCGATTAGATAATAAAAAATAATGAAGCATATCGCATGGTTGAGAGGAGGGGTGAAATGATCAAATGACCAAAATAATAAATTGATGGATTGCATGAATCCCCTTTTGTTGGCTGGCATGGTGAAGACCCTTTATTTTTTAGTAGTGATACAAAAAAATATTTCAAGAATAAAACAGACCCACTAAAGCCTTCTTCTCAAAACATTATCATGAAAAATCAATATTTTTAATGGTCACAAAATTTCATCGTTCTTTATACTCCTCAATTCATCAATAATAAATTAATTAATCAACCAAGATCATCAGAACACTATCCATATTCACTTTTGAAATTTTTCTCAACATACTAAATAATAATCAGTATTATTCAAATGTTATATATAACGTGAAATCTACTAATTCTTTTTGAACAAGTTTTGTTTAATATAAACTGCTCTATAATCATCACATTAAAATTGTTTCTTTGTTCTAATAAACATAATAACGTTTAAAATATACTGTCCAGACCCAAAAAATTAAATTGAAGTAGCTCCATAATTCAACTAATGTTACGTTGTCCTTTAATTTCACATTGACTTTTTATCAAACAACTATGTTGAAAATAATTAAAACACAATGTTACCGTAATTAAATTTGGATTCTTCATGAAAAACCAAAAGAAAATATTATTCTCAATCTAAAGGCATATCTAAACCAAATAATTAATTTAAATATGTATGTATCCTCAAAGATATTATATGAGTCCCCACTTCATGACATAACACCAACCAATAATCCAGGGTCATAGTCCTAATCACCACTTAATAGTGTATCTCTAATAGTTATAGAAAAGAACTAGAATGTGCATACTATCATATACTGATTTATCCACCCTAACTATCTAATCATACACCAAATTCATTACCTCACTTCTAACTAGCAAGCATGTCAAAATATCAACACAAAAAAGTAGCACAAACTATAACTCATAAGAGAGAGACTCACCTAAAACAAGGAACACAAAAACCTTGACTTATAATAACCCACAAAAGAACAACCCATGATATATAATGAAATTAAATGATATCTACAATGTAAAATCCATCAAATAAGCCTTCAAACTATTTTGAAAACACAATTAATGTAACTCTCTATGATTTTACTATAAATCTTTCTTTTCAATAATTTTTTATGAGTTTCATATATTTATATATAAGAAACACAAAACAAAAATTATATGTAACATATTATATTAATTTTATTATGAAAATTTAATAATTATAAGAAGTATAGTAATAAAAAAATATTACAATCCAATATAAATTCATATAATATATTAAGAATATAATATAATGTATTAGAAGTGGGTTATTCATTAAAAGTATTTTTATACTTTTGTTTCCTTTTATATATATATTTTATAATTTTATAATTTAATTTTTAAAAAATCAACTAAAATTTTAGATTATTCATGTTAATATTATGTTAGGGTGTATTTTGGATATTTTTCAAAAATAAGTATTTTTTAGGTGAATAGTTAAAATACACAAAAAAATTTAAATCCCGTCACTTTTATGAAATTATCCTAAAACAAGAAAGAGTTAAAAGTTTTTCAGAAAACATTTATAAAAAATATAGATTTAAAGGTTAAACTAATAATATAGCGAACCATTTTGAATTTAGAAAACCTATTATTAACATTTTAGAATATTATATAATAGAATACTTTAAAAACTATATTTCATTAACTTATATTTGAAAACAAATTCATCAAATTTCGGAAAAATATAAAAAAATTGATCCCATATTTTATATCCATATTTTCATATTATAAAATATGGTTAATTTCATTTTTTGTGATAAAATTATGATTACAATGATTAAATTAAATTAATATGATAATGGCAAGAGTTTTATTTTCAAAGAATTATTTTATTAACCCTTTGATATTTTTACCTAATAAAATATATTAATCAATTCAAAATAATTAAATTAATATTATATATATATATATACTCGTTAACACTATTTCAATTGGAAATCAATAATAAATAATATGAATAACATTTAATGTTAAAAATAACAGTTTTCTACAAAAAAATATAAAATTTATTTTTTAATTTTTTAAGATGATTTTCTCATATATAATTAGAATTATAAAATATATTGGAATGTTTTTTATTATATATAGTTTTTTAGAAGTGTTACCTTATATTTTTATTATAATATATATTACAAGGATAAAAATAAGTAACCAAGGTAAAAAAATGGAATAATGGTAATGATTAAGTTTTAAAAGGATTAAAAATGTATAAAAATGGGTGGATGAGGATTTACCATATTTATAACATGAATAAATTATTATTTTCTCACCATTGGAACTATTTAACCTTAAATATCTTCATTCTATTTTTGAAAAATAAGGGTTGTAATAACAATGCCTGGCTATTCACTTATAAATCGGGATCGCTAACACCCACTAAAAATTACACAAAAACAAATAAAATTACCTTAAAACATACTCAATTTTACTCTTATATAGTGCCATTACATGACCTAAATACCCGGTAACCATATGTTAGTCTAAGCTATAAATTTCCATGAATATTTTTAAGGAAAACACCACGGTCCCAAATTGAGTATTACTTGATCCTTATCCGTTTTCATAAGAATTTTCTTTTCATTTTATACCAAACATAATATTATAATTACCTCATTACCATTATTATAATTTATTTTTATTATATTAATGGAACAATCCTTATTTATTCCTTCCATCACAATGAAAACAAATGAATGGCAATTGTGCGTCCTTCTGCACTATCCCTTCCACAAAGTTGCATGAGGTTTTTTTAATCACCACCTAAAATTAATGAAAATTAAAAAAAATATAAAAAACATGATATATATGGACTTATTAACTCTTTATACGTATAATATTATACATATCAAAAATAATATTAATAATAAATGGTCAAAGTAAACGTAACTACCAAAAATGAACATATTAGAATACCTTTCCTACACCAAACTTATTTTATAAAAACATATATAATTATATAAATTTTATAATAATAAAATAAAAAATTATAAATGCACCAATAATTTTAGGGATTATGATTTTATTATAAAATTTCTTCAACCAGATTCAGTATACCAAACTAGTTTCATATAAATTGATAAAACCATCACAAATAATCAACATAAGAAAAAAAATATACAATGTATATTGAATATGAATATAAATAATCCATAGAAAATGAAATATAGATGAGAAATTTTCAAAATAATTTATATAATAACCTTAATTTGATTATTAAAAAATTTAAGTGCATGCATTGAGAGAACTATGGACAAGGTAAGGGTTTGTGCTTACTCAATTTTTATCTATTGAGTTATATAGTTTATTATTTTTATATATATATATACTAACATTTGATTTATTATACCATATAAATAATGTTTATTTTATATCCCATTTACTTTTTGGGGTTCTATAATTCTTCCCTATAACCTCATCATCAAAATATTCTTAAATGAATGATTATTTTACAAAAAAGGATTTCATTTCTTCATTTCTGAATTCATAATGCATGTTTGATATTATACACAATAATTTTTTAATAAGGTGTGATTAATACCTAACTAATTATTTTTACTATATTTTCTTAATTCAATGGGTTTTGAGTTTAATCTCATATTATTTATTTGAAAGTATTTTATTTCAAAATACCAATGTTATAAGGGGTTTTTATTAACATAAACCCCTTTTATTGAGTTATAATGTGTCTTCTTAATCTTATTTCTTCCAGGACTTTTTATTCCATCATTAGATTTTATTTCATGTCAATTTATCTATCTATATAAGAGAAAATTACACTATTGATTGAAAATATCACCCTTAAATAATTTTTCCCCATAAAAATAATAAAATTATAAGAACAATTTCTGACTTTTAAAAGATAATTATTTCTGTTATTTTAAATGTTTTAATACGGTTTTCTAAATGAATTTTAAATCAATTAAAATTTCAAAATAAAAAAAATATATTATTTAATTTTTAGATTTTTAGATTTTTTAAAAGTAATTATTGATTTTAAAATTGATTTAATGGATTATGTTTTATGAAAGGATTCTATATGGTTTTCTATATATTATAAAAAAGGTTTTTAAAATTATAATACTTTTGGTTTTAAAAGATAAATTTTAAATGATTATTATATATCATGTATGCAATTATAAATAAACCGTTTTTAGTATGTTTTCAATTCTTTGAGAAATGGATATCCCACTTATTTAACATTTGATTTATCTAATAATAAAACAAAGTAATTTTAATCTTAGAAAATACCGATAATTCTCTTTAGGTAACACTGGGGTTGTTTTTAGGCCACCATTAAAATTACTACTCAGGATGTCTTACATAATGTTCTTAGAACTTTTTCTATGAATCCTTTTACTTTTTATAAAGTCATTAATGTTACTTTTGAATTTGTAATTTTTTAATATTAGAATGACAAACATAATTATTTATTATTATCATTATAAATGTCATGGTCCAACATATCCCTCGAATTCATTGGTATTGTTTATATCAGACGATATAAAAAAGTTACATGGGATGATTTGTTCCATGACCAAGGTTACACAAGAATATTTATATGAAGACAAAGGGTTTAAAGGTGGATTTATACTATGCCATTATATACAAAAGTGGATTTATCCCAAGACCTAAAGTGCACAGGAGGACTTAACACAAGACTAATGGTACATAAAAAAATTATCCAATTCCAAATGCTACTTGAGAGGACTATCCCAAGAAAAATATAACATGGGAGGATTATCACCAACCCAATTAGGTACACATCTGATTATCCAAAACCTACTCTGCATTTAATGTCTTTGTGGGTTTCCTTGATATTTTTTTATACGCTTATGATAAACCACCCTCTCATGTGATAATTAGGTGCCTATAATTATTGTCCATGACTCATGTTTAATATTTTATGAATCCAAAAACTTGTTTCTATCATATAATATTTCTCATTTCAGATTAAATGTCGTTCTATTATTACTTATGAAACATTTTTATTTTTCAAGGATTTTTAAAAAATATATATTTCTCCCATTCTCGGGTTTCCTCATATGCATTCCATCTAACCATTTCTGAGATGTTGATGAGTTTTTAACTTAATTAAAAATTTATATTACCAACATATTTTTTTACATTCTATAGGTTATGAATATGAGTATAAATTATGGGCAATTCATAAAAGATTATATTGTGGTTTGATTATGGAGATATGTTCACATTTTTTGTTAAATAATTTTCCAATATAACTGGTCCTAAAATAAATTAAATCATATTTTTATAGGATTATGTGATGATTTATATATTATAATAATTATCTTTTTCTAATGTTGTCAAATTAATATATGTTAATCCCAATTTGTATTAAGTATATTTTTAAGAGAAATTGTTGTAGCACCAGATGTAACACATCAAGATTTTAAAATAGGAACATCTTGTTCGACAGAGTATGTGAAATGCAGGACAAATATTATAATTTAATAAAATAAACTATGAATTCATTCTATATATTTTATAAATAAATTATATCTCTTCAATAGACTGTGATGTATAAAAAACTGGTTTAAAAGAAACATGATACTATATCAAAATATTATTATTTAAACATCACCATTATAATATAACTATTACGTTAGATTGTATGAATAATACAAACAAAAATATAATAATTATTCGGATTAAAAAATTATTAAATATATAAAATAGATATGTATTGATAATAAATAAAATTTGAACCATTTAGAATTGAAATAAATATATTCTAAAAAATAACAACTTTTTTTTCTAAAAGATTTCTTATTGGAACTTTATGCTCGTAATTTAAAATTAATTGTTATTAATTTCATAAAAATTAATGGATAAAATAATATTTAATTTTCAGATTATAATTTCTATACTATCTTATGATGGATATTTTGGATTTTTTTAAAATTGATTATTTTTTGATGAATTATAAAAAATATGTGATTTTAATTGAAAAATTGTATGTTCGATAAAAATTATTTTTAAAGATAAATTAAAATTTATATTTTTCAAAAAAAAGTTCAATTATATATAAATTAATCCATTTAATTTAATATGCATCATTTTAAAATTAATTTTTAATATAAAAATATTTTAAACTTTTGAACATTTTCTCTTTGAAAACAATCTTTCTCATCTCATCTATAAGTTTAAAATTAAAATGAATTAATATAGTACATTTAATTAATTTTTTAAAAATAGATTCCATATTTGGAATAATAATAATTTATATTAACTAAAATGGTAAAATTATTTTTTTTACCATAATTGACAGTAAAAATAATAAAAAATATTTCCAATTGTTATGGTAAAAATGAGTTTACTATGGGGATAAACTAAAATGATAAGGGTTAAAATGGCCAATTTTTTTATAAAATATAATAAATAGAAATATTGCGACCAAAAAATTTATAATTATTTGGAATACTACATTTTGGACATATTGTATATGTGAGAAACAAGGGAACACTTTTTGTTTTTAAAAATTAAAACCATTCCACTCACCTCACCATATTAGGCCACCCACTCTCCTCTCAAATTCACACATTAAAACCATTATTGTTAAAAAATTCCTACAAAACTCACTTTAAAACATCCATCAATTAATCCTAGAATACTAATTTAGACATAAATAAAATCTAGGAAGGATTTTGTTGAAAACATAAGGATGTAACCCAATAAAGAGGTAAAGTTATTCAATGATATATTTCATTTTATTTCTTCATACACCTATTTAAATTATTAAAAGAAAATAATCATATAATAAAATATATACAATAAAAAAAATTTATATATTTATTTTATGTTAATGAACAATAACAGACCAAACTTCTATAAAATGGGTTCAGAAATCATCAATTGTGTATACGATAACCTATGACATTTCGAATCAATGCCATTCATTATTACATTACCATCTATCAAGGTTGTGTTTAATGATATATATAAAGAGTAAAATGATATTTATAACATAATCAATCCTCTAGAAGAATTATATCATATATATATATATGAAATTATATTTTTTAGGGGATATGATAAGGTTGTTGGAGAGTATGACAGACTACCACCTCACGAAGTGATGTGATTTGTCTTTCACTAAAACATTACATGGAAGGTGATAAATATTAATTTTGTGACTATATGTGACATAAGTGACAGAATTATTATATTAACGTCTAAAATACCTTTCTAAAAATATAATATATCATTTTCATTCTTATAAATTCACTCATTTGAAGATGATTTTTTCTATGTGTGTATGTGTGAACCACAACTTTTATGATGTGATGTGACTCTCTTCTCTTGAATAAAACTTGGATTATATATATAAGTATATTTAAATAAAAAAATAATTTATATTTTATATTAGGATCATTATGTAAATAAAGAATATTAATAATTTTCTTTCCATAATGATTATAAGTAAATTGAAATGTTACTCATGTGTACGTACGACCTACCATCTACATGATTGTAAAACAATAATTTTTTATTACAATATTTATGGATTAGATTTAAAAGTATAATTTATCTATAAATGTGATAATTATTTCATTATTTGTAGACTAGATATTTCTATATAATTATAACTTGAATCATAATCAAATAACCAATGTCATATTTTATACATAATTAAAATATCATAGAAACATCAGACATTAACATAATTGATTAAGTAATAATTTATAATATGGAAAATAAGAAAAATAAAAATATTAATAAACTGAAAAATATTCTAAACCTCATGGATAATTTTCATTAGATTATGTTTATGAATATAAATAATGTAATTGATGAGGCATACTAATGGTGTGGTGTTAATGTATCACTTTTACTTCCTTGAGACATAATATATATTCACCAATTAATAATTTGGTGTGGTTTATATACAAATTTTTTTATAATATATATCATGATATAATTTATATTCGTGGTAATTAAATTTTAATTAAAATTCATCTCATTCACATGAATTCTTATATAAGAGTTACTAAAGTGGAAATTATTTGTTTCAAAATCACATCATTATTAATTATTCTTTTTATTTAAGTTTCATTTTGGCAAATTATATGATATTTTTATCTTAAAATGAAAATATTGTATTCTTCTATTATTATTAATGAACTTTTTCAAGTAATATTTCCATTTTTTATTCTCTTTAGTACTTAATATCAAGGAGAAATTGCTCTTAAGAAAATCCATCTTTATTTCACTCTTCAGTCAAAAATCATTTTTCATCCAAAACAATGTATTATAAATATATTTTATAATTCTCTAAATAATATATTAAATAATTTTTTCCGATGATTTTCATTTTAAAAAATTCCTTTAATATAATATTCTTATTTATTTTGTAACAAGTCATTTTTATATCATTTTTATAGTGAAAAGGGAATAGTTTTTTAAATTATACAACATGTACAAAATTACCAGCCTTTATGAATATAATTACTTTTTAGCCCCCTTTGAGAATTAAAAAGGTTAATTTTAATAATTGATTTTAGTAATTTGAATGTTATTATTTTTTACAAAATATTTTCAATGAAAATTTTTTTGAGAATATTTTTTATGTTTTATTCTTTTAAAATAACGTGGTTAATTTTACAAGAAATGTTATTTTCATTGAAATTATTCCAGGTGACTATTCAAAATAATATTAGGTCTATGAATAAATTATTTGATGTTACTTATTCATTAATGGGTATATAATCCAATGATACCATCCTTATTATTTATCAACATGGTTTTTGATCAGTTTGAATTACGGTGTACTTTTTTACACCATTCATTTTAATCTTGATGGTTTATAGATATGATTTTTATTGAAGAAAATATATAAATTTCTTATTATAGTCGAAATACGAAAGTATATGTTTGTTATGGTTCAAACATTTCTTATGGGGAATGAATTAGACATAGTATGTGATTGGAAAGGACTAATATAGCTCACCATTGCATCAGTTGGTATCATGAGTCAAACTAGACAGTGTATTGGTTGAAAACTTTTAGATTTATATAGTTGTATTGTTCACGGGATCGATAATATTATATGTCTTGGCATAATGATTCAATGTTATTTTTTAGATATCTATCATTATAAATTCCATCATTATGATTTCTATTATTAACAATCCTTATGATTATATGATTAGTTAAATATTTCCATGGTTACAGTTTCAAGACCATGTGATTATTTATATTATTTATTTAATAATCATTATTTCTTTCCATATTATTCTTAACTAAATTATTAAATTTCTACTGTTTAAATGTTTAACCATTCTATATTGATCATTCCTTATTTAGTAAGATCTTCTGATATATACTTACCCTAACTAAGCATATGAGATCACCCCTTTATGATATTTTATTTTCCCTAGAACATTATGAGGGGTTTTCTAATTGATATATTATGATAAAGTAAGAAGAATAATAGAGTTCAATAAAGAATATACTTTTTGTATTATATATTTTCATTTATAATAATAATTTCATGTATGTAGCTATTTTTCTATTACTAAAAACTATTATGTTCTTATTGATTGGAATCCTTGAATCTTATGATAATTTAAAAATGAAGACATCGGATCTAGGCTACTGGGGTTGGTTTGATATAGTTGGTATCATAGGAATTTTATTAAAAAAATTGTGAAATAGATTTAGGAAATATTAGATAATGGGATATAACCTTATGATAGACTATGGGGATTTATATAGAATGAAATATTATTGTTTGAGTAGAGAAGATAATATTTTTAATAGAAAATAAATCAATATATGGATACTAAAATATGAAGTGTTTCTTGTATAAATGATTTAGGTGTAATACATCTGAAAATGCCACATTGGGATTGACCTGATCATCACCTCATGCATGAAAATGATATTCAATATACACTGGTATTAGAACTCATATGGGGTATACTTATATTAAATCACAAATTCTTTATAAACCATTATGATTTATTTGAAATCATTTTTAGGATTTAAAAACACTGTAAAAGAAACTATTTATGTGATTATAAAATTTTCCATGCATAAAATCATCAAATTACTTTATGTTTTCTACTATTTTTGGGATTATAGAATATGTTTATTTTTTTATGATCTAATATACTTTTTTTAAATAATAATAAATGAACCCTAACAAATTTAATGGAAACTGTATCATTGAACATACTCCTTGTATAGATTTTCATCTTAGACAAGATAACGAAGATAGATATGGGGTTGTAGTTGGGACTGATCAAATTTTAACCATATTTTGGAATTTAACTCAGGTTATGATTAATAACCATTCCTGTATGGATAAACCTATAGATCCTTCGTGTAGATTAATGTTTTCATACTACTACATGCATCAAAAAACTCTATCATTCAATGGTACTACAAATATATTTTTAACTAATAAATGGATAAGTCCCTTATAAATGATATCACTTCCTATGGAATGTTTTAAAAGGGAGATGATTTCCATGATATTTTACCTACTCATGAGAGATGAAAATAAATAGTGGTGATTAATTTGAGACATTAAGGATAAGGATGAAATATCGAGCATGTGGTAGAAGGATTACAAGGTACTCTTCTTGTAAAAATATTTTCCTCTAAACAATTAATGGATATGGAAAAAATTTTCTTCTTATGTCATTGATATAAATAAGAGGAAAATATCTTTATGTTTGAAGTTATCATTATGAGGTTATCAAGGAATGTTTTGGACTACATATACAATCAAATTAAAAATATTAAATTTTCATTGGTGGGCTTAAGCCAATCCATTGAAGGGAACTATTCTCCCAGAATTTCTCATTATATTAGGATACGGTATCATGTACTATCAATACAAAAAATGAATTTTCTACATATTATGACTTAAAAGTAAATTAAATGAAATATAATATTTATGGAAAATATAAAGATATAGGGAATAGGGTAGTGATGGATTTTCTAACATGTGAAACCTATAGAAGGAAACACCATGGTACATGCTTAAATGTAAATGGGGTTTTCATCATGTTTGAGGAAACGGGCCATCGATATTTTGATTGAGAGGTAAAGAAATAATCTAGAAATGTTCGATGCACACATAATATGGATATAAGGGACCATTAATGTGAATTCTACATGATTTAAGGGAATATATATTAAAAGAAGATATTGGAACAAGGTCAAGATTATGTTAGAGATATTTTCAATATGGAATGATTATTGTGGTTGTGTATTTGGATGAAATATAAATTTTATTAATGTACTTTATCTATTTGAACCAAGTCAGTTTGTTGATAATAATAGAGTTTGTTTAGTGATCATTTTGAATCAGCACATGGATGAATAAGGAGTTTGTAATGAATGAGGTCATATGTTTGAGGTGGAAAGCATTATTGAATGTGGCACAATTTCTTAGTGTTTACAAAAATTTTTGGCCTCAAAATCAAGAGTTTGCTAATGGAAAAAAAGGTTTTATACATTGGAGTAAATGGTATGTGAAACGACAATGAAAATTGAAAAAATAAGGGAACCTCATACCATAGAACATGGATCGCATACCATGTTTTGGGAATGGTTTGTGGTCGTTTACCAGGTAGTGAGAATGGTATGCATAGCGGTGTGTGGAAACAAAAATGATTTGCAGGTATAGAATGTTGTAAAGGCGTGAAGTATGTGAAAATGCTAATGGTTTTTGGGATTTCTGTGATTCATGAAAATTGGAGCGGTATGTGGTGGAGTCTAACAGTACGCAGATGAAGTTTTGTACACAGTAAAGATTGTCCCACGTTGAAAGTTTGGGTAAATCAGAATAGAAAAATATGAAAATTTATGTGCCCATTTAAAGAGTATTATCCACTTCATTATAGAATAGTATTGGAGAATATAAATTTGTGAAGAAATCTAGTGAGGTTAGAAGTGGTATGCAGAGGAGAAGAAGATACATGGAGAGAACCCTCTGTGTAAGAATAAATTGTTCGTAGAAGAGAGGTAGTTCATGGAGGAATCTCTCATAGTAAACAATAGAGAAAAGTTCGACACAGAGGGGATGCTCATTTTATTGAGGTAGGAAGTATATGGAATAGGGTAGTTTATGGAAGATATGGACAATATGCGGAAACTGTAGTGGTACGTGGAGGAGGTGAACTGCGAACCATACCTGCTGCTCAGTATGCGGAGGAGGTAAGGTGTGGAAGATAATAAAATAAATCTGTGAGTTATAATGGGACATCAACAGATCATCCATTTATAGTTGAGTATTAATGATTTAATGATAAAAAATTTATGTGACCGTCAATTCGATGAACTGGGTGAATATTCTTTTGAAATAGTGAGCAAGGGGGAGTTAGGTGAAGTTATCCAAGGGACACGGTGTGATTTCACCAAAACCATGAAAAGGAAATTTTCCTGGAACCATGTGAATATGAAAAAATCTTATAATCAACAACTTTTAATGATTAGTGGTTATGGTATGACCGAAATACAGTTGACGTAATCCCATTGGTTTTATCCCTTAGTGGTGAACCAATTACAATTGATGTGTCATTTCGTTGCATGAGATCATTTATTTTCTATACTTCTTCCTCATATAGGTTTAATAGGTTCTTACCTATGTGGGAACAAGGTCCATCTTTCTAAAAGAAAATGTTGACACCCTGATTCATCCCTCCCATCTCATGGTGTTTTTGGGTCCTTCAAGTTGTTTTAGAGGATAAAGGTTATAGGTGAGGAATTGATCTTATGCTGTAACATAGAATCAAGTCAATTTTAGGGGAGTTCCCCACTTCGATCAATGTAATTTTTATATATGAAAAAATAGGATGTGATATCAGCTAAGATCTCTTAGAATGGAAGTATTATTTCCAAAAATTCATGGAATACCAGTCACTGATTCTACAAGACTGACAATGATAGATAAATACATAAGATTTCTTAGTGTTGATGTAAAATCAAAACATGCTCTCACTCCGGTGCTTTCGGTTTAGATTTATCTTAAGGTAAGGAGTTTTACATATTCCAAGTCAATGTGGGATAAACTGGGGAATATTCAAAAAGGTGATATCAAAGTGAAGGATGAAAAAAAATCAACTAATACATAACATGTTTAATAATCAGAATATGCACAATGATTAGAATACAGATTACTTTTTCAATAGAATTACTGAATTATTAGGAGCAATTTGAGGTATGGGTGATGAAATCAAAGACATTGACATACTAAAAAAATATTGATAAGACTTACACCCCTTTAAAATGAAAAAGAATCATCCCTTGAGTAATGATATCTATCCAAACTTTCAGTGGGTGATATTCTAAGCAATCTATCGGCATATGAAATGAGAATCAAACCAGAGGAATCTATGACTTTTGTGAGAAATGAAACTCCATTCCAATCCATGGAGAAACTAAAAGTGTTAGGAGATAGTGGGTATTATGATAATTAGGAAAATAAAACACTTTCTCCCATTTTTATGAAGCTCAAGAAGGGAACATGGAAATTTGAATGCAAGCTACCTATGGCTTGTTTTTGTTGTGGAAGATTTGGTCAAATTTCCTCCTAGGGTTCATGAAATTTTGATGATGAAGAGATAGAAGATGAAAACATAGAGAAGCCTCATAAAATATTCTTCACAAGGGAAAACATCCAATTTGAAAATAAATAATATAAGAAGAGTTTTTTCTATGAGGAAGAAGGTGATGATAATGAATTCTGCGAGGAAGAAGAACCAGGATTTAAGACTACAACCCATGCCTCCATGATGGATAACATTGAAAATTCAAAACCATGAGAATATAAATCTAGAGATAATATTTTGATTACTCATTTCATTCCCACTATTTAACGTATGATTTCTTTTTTATAATCTTAATAATAAATGTAAGATATGAAATATGTGGAAGAAATGGTGGGGTAATCATCGGAATATATTGATCAGCTAGAAGTAGAAATTGAATGACTGGAAGAACATGTGAAACTAAAATCATCAATCCTTGAAAAAACTAATGATTTTGGCAACTAAAACAAAAAATTTATGAACAAGAAAAGGTCATCAATGTTCTTACCTCAAGACTACAGGAGATATCCATGAATGTTGAGGGACTTGAAGAAGAAGTTTTTACTCAGAGAAGTAATAATGTGAATAAATTTGAAATTAATAAATGAAGAAATGTAATTTGGAAGGTTCTCTGATGCTGAGATGTTATAGAATGAAAAATGTGGCTCTGATGGATTTGGAAATATCTTGAGTGATCAAAGACCCACATGCATAGGAAATAGTGTAATTGATTGTGATGCTAAAAAATCAAATTCTATAAATAATATAATCCATAATAAATGCAAGATGAAAGTAGATCATGTTTAAAATCCACCATAAGTACTGAAAAATAATACAATAAATCAAATTGAAAGGAGATCTTAAGATTGTCAATACATTTCCATAAAAATGAAAGGTTTTCAAACTATTATCCAAATGAAGACAGGGTGAGGAGAAATAGAAGTGAGAATACATTTTCTCTCATGAAGTGTCGGTTTTGTGGCTATCTGGTACATACCATGTCATTCTGTGAAGAGTCAAGGAGCTATATTAATGGGGAAGAGTTAAGAGTTCAACAGAGGGGAAAAATTCATATCAGACTTCTTATAAATGAAATAGTTTCTATGGATACTTTTTTCACTATTCTAGCATTGGACATAAGGCTATGTATTGAAGGAAGAGGTATGATGGGATAAAATATTTCAATGCTTAGAAAAGAGTCAATACTCATCAACCAGATGGTGTTGCTATTTAAAATATGTTTTATCCTCTTGAAAAAGAATTTGAATACGAAGAACCCATGTACATGGAAGAGAGAATTGAAAGGTCATCAATGTCATACACTCAATCCAACATATCAAGAAAACAATAGAGGAAAATTGAAAAATCTAATCTTGAAAAAGTATCCCTCAATGCTACAAAGAAAATCAACACCTATAGTTTGGATAGTGGATGTTCATCCCACATGATGGGTAATGTAGATCTATTATCGAATGTTAAGAAAAAGTTCGATGGAACAGTGAGGTTCGGTAATGACGGTACTTTGAAGATAAAATCAAGTGGAATTACTATGCTAGCTAATGAAGAGCTAAAGAAAACTAAATTCCTCTATATGGATGGTATGCGTCATAATATTATCAGTGTGAGACAACTCTATGACACATGTCTTATTGTGAAATTCAATCAGAATGGATGAACAATAAGGGGAATGTCTGAGAATTCTTTCATGAAAGGATGTAGAATAGAAGGCAACAAATACCAGGTTGACAATAAAAAGAAAATTTTCTATCTAACAGTTGGAGAGGAAAACAACTCGTGGAATCAAATATTGGGGAACATAAATCAACATAACATGGAAATGATATCTATGCACAAAATAGACATTGATATCCCAAATCTAAATCATGAATGAGAAAATGCCTATGATGCTTCCATGCAAGGGGAACTAGTGTGTGAAGTGTACATGCCAAAGATGTAAAGAGAATCTAATCTACATTACCTCATCCATATATATTTATGTGGTCAGATAGATGTTTCTGGAAGACATGTACTATGGTATTTTTTTCTTTTTATATATTATTACAGTATCAGGGAATGTTTGATAGTTATACAAATAAAGTGAAAAGTGCTTGACTACATGAAAACCTATCGAAGAGTCAATGAGAATGATACTAGATGATAGATCAAAGTCATGTGATCTGAAAATGGAAGGGAATACATATCCATTGAATTGGGAAATTTCTTATAGAAGCAAGGGATACAACATGAGGTGGCTATTGTGAGAACACAACAACAAAATGTATTTGTTGAGCATTGGAATTGACAGGTAAAAAACATGGCCAGCGCTATGTTGATCGAGATTTGTATTCATTGACATTATTGGAAAGATTCATTTTTTGATAAAATGTATTTTTAAAACTGTACAAGGAAATATATGGGTGATACAATGATACCATATGAATTTTGGCATGACGGAATCCCTAATTCAATTATTTTCATGTTTTCGAATAAAAAGTTTTCTCCCAAAACAAAGAAGGAAATCAAAAAACGTATGGTAACAATGTAGATGAAGGAATATTTCTTAGATAATCAATGAAAATAAAATTATACAAGTGCTTTAATAATCGCATGGGATGAACTGTGGAATGAAACAACATTAAGTTCATTGAATAGAGAAACGTGAATGCTTTAAGGAATACATATACTGGTGTGATAGAAGATGAGGAAGAATTTGAACATGAAACAAATGATAATATAGAGGTATAAGAAGATGTAAAAAACTACCAACAGTAGCATCATGATGTTGACTTAGAAGAATAATCAGAAGAGGATTCCATAGTTAGAAAGAATTGGGTCAAACCAAAAATGAGAAATGGAAGAGAATATATTGATAAGTCCAACAATATTGAGGATCGAAATGTATCTACACAGACAATGAAAATGAGTAATAATTCTCAATATATATTTATATCAATTGAGAAACCATCCTAATGTGAATATGCTACAAAGGATGATTCGTGTGTAAAATAAATTAATGTAGATTTAGATTAGATTGGAAAAAATCAGACTTGGGATCAAGTCAAAACACCTGAATGTCACAATGTGATTGGTGTACTTTTAGAAAAAACTATGAAAATCACGGAAATGTAATCATAAATAAGGTGTTCTTGGTATGTAAGGGATATTCACAAGTTGAAGGTGTTGATGTTGAAGAGAAATGTTCTTGAGTAGAGAGAATGGATTCAATCAGACTATTTATTTTCGTAGAAATCCAAAGAGGTTATAAAGTGTATCAAATGGACATCAAGACATCAGGCCAATTGGAAGAATAAGTATACATTGAACTACCCTTGGGGTTCATGATTGGAAATGATGAAATGAAGGTACGAAAATTATAGAAAGCTCTCTATGGCCAGAAACATGCACCACATGAAAAGTACTCTTAGTTAGAATATTATCTACGAAAGCTTGAGTTTAAAAGAGGAGGAGTGGAGCACAATATATATTTGAATAATGCTAAAAAGAATTAGTTAATGGTATCGGTACACATGGATGATATTATTTTTGGTGGAAGTAGGAGTGTATTAGTGGATATATTTTCCAATCACATGAAATCAGAATTTTAAATTTCTATGATTGGGGAACTCGCATGCTTTTTAGGGTTCTAGGTGATTCGGAAGAAGGATTGCACTTTCATTTATCTGGAAATGTATTCAAGAGATCTAATGAAGAAATTCAATATGCATGATTCTAAACCAATTTCAACTTCAATTAAGGTTGGAACAATTCTCAGGAAGCATGAGGATGGGACTTCAGTGGATCCAACCATGTATAGAATAATCATTTGAAGCCTACTGTATCTGATGAAGACACAACAATATATTGTCTTTTCAACTTTCATTGCATCCCTATTTCAGATTAATCCAAAGGAAGAACATATGACGACAGTGAAAATAATCATGGGGTATATTCAAGGTAAACACAATTATGGGCAATACAGCATTGAAGGAAGAGATAGTGAACTATAAACATTTTTGGACATCGACTGGGAAAGAGATGTAGTGGATATAAAGTCTACCAGTGGTGGAGAATTCTATATTGGGGAGAAATTTGTGGTATGGTTTAACAAGAAATAGGAAATTACATATCTTAATACTTCTAAAGGAGAATATATATATTCTACCCAGGTCTATACCCAATTACATTTGATGAAGCATAAACTGATTGAAAAAGGGGATGAGGTGAAATAACCAATGGAGATTTTCTATGATAACAAGAGAAATATTGATCTTATGACGTATCTTTATCAACATTCTCATATGAGACATATTGAGCTCAGATATCCCCTCATCAAGAAAAAATTTGGCCAAGGGATGATCAAAATGGAATATGTGGGAACCAATGAGAATGTGGATGAAATTATGGCCAAGACACTATCAATGAATGTGTTTAAGAAACATCGATTAAACCTCATGGTTCAGCCACCTCCTAGTGCATTAAGAGGTCACGAGATTCAACTCTCCCCAGTTTTTTTACCATTTTTAATCTATTTGTTGAAATAATACAGGTTTAAGTGAGAAATATGATCCCGAGGGAGTGTTCTTTCCCTCTAAAGTCATGAATCAGTTCTTTGGAATTATTATCAATGGGGGTGAATGGAAAAATTCAATGGAGAGTGATCTGTTTCATTCTTGATATAAAAAAGATAGAGAATAAAAAATCCATAATTGTAAAACTGGAGGTGAAAAGAAACAAATGAGAACTTAATTCATGTCCTCTATCTTGTTCTCTACACCAAGCACTACTCACGTAGACTTAGAGTGATGGAGAAGTTGTTTCTTAAAGGTTCAGGTTTTGATCATGGTTGGAATATCGGTGAATTTATCTGGATATTGCCAACAAAACTAATGGGGTGGATTATTGGAACCAAGGTTTTTAGTTGATAGTTAAGGAATTTATTTTGATTTTTTTTATTTGGAACCTGGATGATGAGGGAGTTTATAAGGGATTAGGTAATATGTTTCTCGCTAAATGTAGTATTGAAGGTGGGGAAGTTTCCCATTGTTTGAAAAATTTTTGGGCCTTAAAATTGTTAGTTTGGTATTACAAAAAAATATTTTTTTCACATAGTAGTGAATAGTATGTGAAATGACAAATAAAATTGTAAAAAAAGGGAACCACATACCACCTAACATGGAGCACGTACCTTGTTTTAGGAATGGTTTGGTGCTGCGTACCTGGTTGTTGGAATGGTACGTGTAGCGGTACGCCGAATCGAAAATGGTTTGCAGTGATGGTATGTGGTAGAGGAGTGCAGTACGCGGAATGCTAAAGGTTCACAGGATTGCTGCGGTTTGGGAAAATTGGGGAAGTATGTGGTGGAGGCTAATAATACATGGATAGAGTTTAGTATACAATGAATATTTTCACACATTTAAAATTGGGGTAAATTATATTAGTAAAATTATCAGAGTTATGTGCCCATTTTTTGGATCAGTATCCCCCTTCATTAAGGGATGTGATTTAAGATTAAAATTTCTATAAAAAATCTGGTGATGCCAGAAGTGGTTCCTTGAGGAAGATATTGTACGGGGAGATAACCATCCGCGTAAGGAAAAATAGTCCACATAAGATTGTGCAGTTCGTAGAGGAAGCTCTCGCAGTATGTGGAAGAGCAAGGCAGTACACAGAGAAGGATGATATATTGAGGAGTTGAGTGGTACGTAGAGGTATGCAATACGCTAAGCATGGTAGTTTGTGGAGGTGATATACAGTAAGAGGAAATGACATTGGTACGTGGAGGAGGTGAACCACAAACGATACCTACTTCTCAGTAAGTGGAGGAGGGAAGGTGTGCGGGAATGTAAAATATGTCTGTGATTTATAAATAGTAATCCACAGAGCATCCATTTTCAGTGAGGATGCAATATTTAATGATAAACCACTAAAGTTACCATCAAGTTGATAAAATGAGTAAATATTCTTTCAACATAGTTTGCTGGGGAGGAGTTAGTGGAAGTGATCTGAGGGACGCAGTGTGCTTTCCCTATAACCTTGTAAATGTAGTGTACCTGGCACAGAGTGACTGTGCAAAACTATTTTAATCCACAAATTTTTAATATTAGTGGTTTTGATATGACTGAAACACTGTCAGCATATGCTTCTTGGATATAGCCCTTAGTATTGAACCATGTAAAATTGATGTGTTGTTGCATTGTAGAAGATCATTGATTTTCGGCACATCCTCTTCAAAAAGGTTTAATAGGTTCTTTCAAACATGATAATAAGATCCATCAGTTTAAAATAAAAATATGACACCCTTATTCACCCCTCTCATGGTGTTCTGGGGTCCATCATTATCAATGAAATTATCATTATTAAAAACATGAAATAAATATGTATTGTAAAATAATACTATTTCTTAATGCATTTGAGAGAATATATTGAATGGTACAGAAACAAGAAATGTGATTCAGTGAGAAGTAGAACCACATGAAAATAAACTAATTATAGGAGGATAAATCTTAATGAATTATCTTTGTTGAGATAGTAATGATATGTTTAAGGGATTGTTTTAGTAACCATGAAATATGATAGAGTTTTGATGGTTTGTATCATGTTTTCTAGATTTTACTATAAGAATTAATTTATTGAATATATTTGAGAACCTGATATTTTATATTTGATAGAATAATTATTACCATTATGGTTTTACTGTAAAAAATATATTCACAATATTTGGAATTTTCATATAGAGGCACTCTGTTTTTATATGGATTAAAATGTTTATTTGGGGACATTACTTCAAAATTTTTAATCATTGAATTTGGAAAAAAAATATTTTTAATAATTGATTAGGTTAAAAAAATTTAGAATGTATTAAGTTGAAATTTTTTCTTTTGGATAAATTTTTATAACAATTTTTGTTATGGAAAACATCTTGGAATAGAGGAATGAATTGATATTCTTTTATGTAGCTAATAATATATTAAGTGTTAATTTTACTGATTTAGGTATAGAAATTCATATTTTATATTCATTTCATTGAGTAATAGATGATGATGGAATTGAAAAAAACACATACAAAAGATAAAATTATTCCAATAGAAAGATGTCAAGTCAATCTTTTCTTATGTTCTCAATCAAGATGGTAATGGAATTCTTCAACTCCAGGGAAATGATGTTGAAATAAAAAAGTTATCCTAGTAACATCATTTCTGATAAATCAAATAGTCACTTAAATAGTAATATATTAGTGTTTTTATTCTTTAAAATTATTGGATCACCCACTAATTTTTGATAAATGATATATGTCACTCCTTATTAATCCTTGGTCATTAATATTCTCTTCCATGTCATTGTTTTCATTTCCCTCCAATGTTCCCCTATATAGAAACCAACTAAAGTGTTATTCTAGTTGATCATCATACATAACTTTATCTATTATAAAGAAGATGTATTATAATTATTTTTTATAATGTGGGTCACCAAAAAATTCATTTTCAATTTTCAAACCATTTATTACCGAGATCAAGATTTAATTGTGAGGACATTATTGATTTAAGGGGGTAGGATGTGAAACACTGATATTTGAAAATTGGAACATCATGTTCTATAATTTTTGTGACATGAAACACCTATCTTATATTATAATATAACACCCAAATACCTTACTGTACATTTTATTAAATAAATTCAATCTCTTCAATATATTTCAATGCACACAACACTGGGTATAAACGAAATGTGATAATCTATTAATGTATTGTTATTTAAACCAGACCATATATAATATAGTAGTTAAGTTAGATGGTCTGAATATTACTAACTAAATTATAGTATTAAAATTATATTTAGGTGTTTTTTTGGATTTTACTAAAATGTTTCATTTTATGATGAATAACGAAAGATATTGAATTTTTAATTAAAACCTCTATTTTTATAAATTATATATAATGTTAAATTATATATTATGTTAGTATTAATGTAAATTAATTTAATTAGATATAAATTAGTGTAATTTAATTCATTATAATCATTTAAATATATAATTATGATATAAAAACATTATAAAATATTGAACCTATTCTCTTTGAAAAATATTTTTCTCATAGATTCTGTGCGATAAAATTTCAATTAAATATCATCAAATTTTCTAATGGAATTTAAAAAACTGATTCCATATTTTTAGTAATAATAATTTATATTATATAATATTTAAACCTTATTTTCTTCTATAATTAATGGTAAAATGCAGTAAAAATTATTTATCATGGTTAAGTTAAAAATTATTCTATATGGGGATGAAACTAAAAATATTTGGGTCAAAATGAAGTATAAACAATTCAAAGACATATTGGATCCACTTTACATGTGATAAAAATGGGTACACATTATTATTTTATAAAATTACAAGTTTGGCACTCACCTCACTTATAAAAAACCACCCCATCACCAACATTATTAACATCATTAAACTATTTGAGTTAATACAAGACCTACTATAATCTCTTACAAAATTACATCCCATCTTACTAAAATATTTTTTGGGTGTTAATCCACCCTAGTAAGGCTTCTAGAGAGAACATAATGAAATTATCCAAAAAAAGAGGTAATGGTCTTCATCATGTGCTTTGATTTTTTTTCTTCATCCATGTACATAAATTATTATAAATAAATTATTATATAATATAAATAGTATCTTAAAAATTCTGATATATTTTTAGGTTATTTTAATGACATACAATAATCCCCACTTCCATCAAATGGGTTACAAAATCATCAGGTGTGTGTACAACAGTCTACCTCCTTACAAGTTTATGTCATTCATTTTTTGCATCAACACCTATCAGAGTTGGGAATGATGATAATAACAATGTATATATAAGATATTTATAATTTAATTATAAATATTTAGTCATTTTATGTTATATACAATTTTAAATTATATTACATAGGGAATACAATAAAATCTCCGATGTGTTTGACATATTGCTTCCTCACGAAGTAATGTTAACATTCATTCAATAACTCCTTTCATAGTAGATGATAAGGATAAATTAAATGATTAAAAGAGTTATAAATGAAATAATTATTTTTCGATGATATATTTATCATTCTTAATAGATAATATATAATTTTATATAATGATGAATGAAAAATTGAAACTTTAATCCTACGTACGTATGACCTATGATTTTAAACACTATAATATATTTTATTTTTCATAACCATATTTCATAATTGTTTTTACCCATGGTTTTTCTTGGTGGATGCAGTCCGTCAAGGTCTCAACATTTTCTAGGGTTTAGGGCTCACTGAGTACTTATTTTTAACACTTGAGAAGGATTTAGGTTGTATTCCTATGATCCCCAGAAGGATTGTAATATTTAATGATTAGAATTAATATTATTATTGATTTATGAATATTATAATTATTCTCTGATTATTATTTTGTATTTGTTTAAATAATGACTGATTTGACTGTAGTTAATCAACAAAATTCATTTTTTACACATAAGCCAAATATCATAAAAACATACAATGTAAACATAATTTATTAGATAATCAAATATAACATTTTAATAAGTGAAATAAAAGGAATATTAAATTCAATAATGATATTATGAATGTAAATAATTAATATAAGTTTGTTTTTTAGTAACATAATGAATGAATGTGATAACTCCGACTCAAGGTAAAGGTTTCTCATTTCACTTTTACTTTCATGAGACATATTCCATATTCCCCAACATAATTGTTTTGTTAAATATAAAATATCCTTTTTGTTTTTTATATAATTATTCAATTTATAATAACTGTAATTTAATTTTAATTTAATGTAATGTATTTCATGAGACTCATGATACAATATTTACCAAAGTGGTTAGAGTTTATTTCACAATCACATCATTATTTTGTATTGTTTCTGTTTAAGTCTCTCTTGGTGAAATAATTTGAGATTACTCTATTAAAATAAATGAATTTTATTCTCCTCTAGTTATTAATGAACTTTTTCAATTAATATTATCATTTTACCACTCTTTGGTATATAATGTTATTAGGAAATTATTTTTAAGAAAATCATAAATTATTTATCCATTTCATTGAATAACCTTTTACTTCTAAAATTATTTTTAAAAAAAAATTAAAATGTTTTAGAATTCTCAATGATATTAATTTTTAAAAAATATTTCCCATTTTTAAATATATTAATTTTATTGAATTTAATATTCTTTTCTTTTTCTATACGAGGAACTTTTTTAATCTTTTACTGTTGAAAATGATTGGTTTCTCTAAATTATAATCCATAAAAAAAATTATATTCCATCATGAATGAAATTTATTTTACTATAGATTTACATGTTTACAAGTTTTTTTTAAGCAGTTATTTCCCATAATATTCTATATATTATTGGTTTTGAAAATTTATTTTCAAAAGAAAAATATAATGGAAATAGTTTTTGAAATATCTAGTTCGAAAATAAAAAAGGTGATTGTGAATAAAAGGTTATTTCCTCCAATAAATGTTTGAAGTGATAATTCAAAATAATTTTCCATCTAAGAAGGAATTACTTTATGTTACTAATGCTTTAATGGGGATATAATCGAATTACACCACCATTATTATTTTTTCGAAGGGTTTATTTTCAGAATAACTATGGATATACAATGTTTATACCATTAACTATAATCTTGATGGTTTATGATTATGTATTTTGATTCCGAAAATTATTTACATTTTTATTCTAGTTTAAATACTTATTTTTATATTATTTATGTATATCCTCTTTCATATGTCGAATGCATTAGACATAATAGGTGACATGTAGGGCCCAACATAGCCCCATGATGTAACAGTTAGTCTCATGATTGAAAGATGTTTTGGTTTTTTATGTAGCCTTACCCAATAATATAGATTTCTTGGAACAAGAACCCAAATATATTAGATTTCATGGAACAATGATTTTATGGTATGTCTTAAATTTCCATCATTATGAATTTTGTCATTGTGAATTCATTTATTGATATTACATTTGATTATTTTATTAAATTGAATATACATGGTTATATTTCCATGAAAATGTGATTATTTATTTGGAAATATTTTAACATAATTTATTCATTCCATATTATACAAAAATTACTGATTAAATGGAATGTGATTCAATTATTTACATTTCTATATTGATTATTCCTTATTCGTTTGTAATATCTGTTGTATCCTTACCCTTAATGATCATATGAGATCACCCATTTCTTATATTTTATTTTACCAAAATTATGATAAATTATTTTTTGTTTAATATATTGGGATAATATAATGGAAATAATTAATTTTAAATGAAAATACATTATGTATTTAATGTTTTTAATTGTAGTATGAATTTAATATGTGAATCTATTTTAAAAAGACTACAAAACTATTATGTCAGTTAGGATGTCATCTATTGTATCTTACATTGATGCATCATATTAGACACTTTCTTTGAGATACTAGGGTTCAGTCTCTACACCAGATATGGGAGTGCGGGTCTAGGTCACCGTAGTGATATATAACTAGAAGATCAACATTATTATAACCATTAAAAAATGTCTCAAAATAAAAAACAAATAAAAAAATATTATACATAAGACCTATTCTGAAAAGACATCATACAACACATCTTAAGATCTCTAAAAGGACCAAACCAAGGAAAACTCATGGAAATATATTATTTGAGGACATAGAAATCCTTAAATCCCAACACTAACATCACATATTAGACTTCTACCTCCTATCGAAAGAACCAATGTTCTATGAAGGATAAACCACATACATATTTATTTCAAACTATGGATTTTATTACTTATTATTTCTACATGTTGGGATACACCCTCACATCCACCTAATAGAACTAATGCATCACCCCACACTGTTTGCCTACACATGTCAGCATCCACCTAAATAGATTCATCCAAAACTTTTTAAAAGGATGTAATACTAGAATGAAGTATAGATAAATGAAAATCTTGGTGAACCACACCTCAAAAGAAATGATCCTTATCTTTATCAATGAAAACCAGCCTCTGGGAGAAGATAACAAATTTTGATATATGATCCCCATACGTCTTCATAGATCAATAAACCTGATAAAGGCTCTTAATATAAATATTTGTCTGTATTTTGATGACCTTGGGATAAAACAATTGTATAATCACCACCATGAAAAACAGCGAATACCTAGAATCACAAAATATAGATTGTACAATAGTATTGATAGAGAAAATATTTTAAATTAATTTATATTGAATATAATTGTTTTAAACCCACAAAATTGTTCCTCTAAAATGAATTGTTTCATTTTTATGATAATGGTGTTATTTTGAGCTGAATAGTAAAAATTGGCCATTTTTTGATTTTTAACAGTTTTAAAATATTTCGGTAGTTTGGCCATAACATTATCTACACTAATCTAAATTGTAAAATTCTTTCTTTTACAGATTCTACACATCCAGAGCTTCATTTACTATTTTTGGACTAAAATCTGAATCGGCCATATGGAAGCTCAAAAGAAGCTCTCAATTTGGCTCAAGAAAACTGTTTTCAGTTCTGCCTAGTTTTGATGTGGGATCCATAACTCATCCACTATGGGCCCAAAGATTGTGAAATTAGGTGGGTGGACACGCAAGGCATTTTGGAGTATCTTTTATGAAGGAAGAACCGAGATAATTGGCCGTTTATTGTGTCATTAAATCACCCTAACCCAGAGAATTGCGTTTTGGAGAGTCTGACTGGACAGAATAAATTCTCATAGTAAAACGGTCATAACTCTCTGAATTCATGTCCAAATCCGATGAGATATTCAGGGGACACGGCCAAGGGAATTATGAACAAAATTCAAGAAGGGATCAACGCATGAAGATGTCATTTAATGGGGATACAACGTGTCGACATTCGGGGGAAACATTCTGGCTATAAAAGGAGGAGAGCTCCACCCTCTCAAAGCATCAATTCTCCATCCCATTCCTTCTAGGACACCAAGAAGGAGAACCTTTCGGCTTTATTTTTTTATTTCTTTTATTTTTCATATATTAATAATTCCTTCTTCTTCCCCATTCATCTCGATTATCCTTACCATGGTGGGGTAAACTTTTGGAGTGATTGGGGAAGGGTTGGTTTTCTACATTGTAATGCTTGAGTTCTTGGACGCAATTGAATAAATTTCTTTCTTCATCAAAGTTGTTTTCAATTTCTTATAGAGGATTTTATTATCAAGTTCGATCATTCTTTAATATTAATTCTGTTATTTATTTTTTCCTTGGAAAAATAATCAATATCTCCCTCCACTAATTTTTGGTTTATATACGATGGAATAAACCATGAATTAGTGGTGAAGTACTCGACGATCGTCAGTATGTGTAAAAGGTGTAGTGAATGATCTTGATTTTTTGGGATAAAAAAAACCGATTGTGAATTGCCCATTTCAATTAAGGATATTCAATACAACTATTTTACACATGGAAGGAGAGTTGACCAAACCAAGATCTTGGTAATGTTTTCTCTCACAATAATAATTTCACCAAGGAAGTGAGAGGAAACAATTGTGGAAACTCACTTTAATCAAATAATAAGAACATGTTTGAATTAAATTGAACAAGGATAGAATTATAATTAGGAAACCGACCCCGACCTAATCATCCGTTTTAATTTCATAGTTTTTTAATCATTTGAATTTCAAATTTCCTTTCACAACATTTTTACCCCCGTTTTAAAGTGACAACCCGTTTTGTGTGCACTCCTCTTCAGGAGACATACTAGGTCAACCACTTAACCACATTTTAACTTAGGAAATAATTGTTTTCCCACGCCCTACGACAGGTGTGCGTCAAACTTGGCGCCGTTTCCGGGGAGGTAGTGCCACAATTTATTTGTAAAGATTTCACTTTTTCAAAATTAATTTTTTTTAAAAAGAATCTTTTACCATGTTGTTTTCAAATGATTATTTTTTTAATTCATGGAAAAATTACCCACAAGTGAGAGAACCAGTTATTGAATCACCTTGGTCTATAGAGTATAAATTTTATTTCTTGGCTAAACAAATTCGGGGAGCTCGAATCCAAATCGTAATCGAGGATGAATTAAAGGATCTCATTGAAAACCTTAAAGAGAACCTCGAATACCCAATGTTGGAGGGATTGGCCAGAGAATTAATTGAACTTCAGGAGTATTTTCCGGAATTTTTTCAAGACATAATTAAAGTAAAACACCAAGAAGAAGATGTTCACAAAGATATTGAATCCCAATTTGAAAGAAATAGCCAAACAGTTCAAAACCTAGAGACCTCAATACAGTGGATTGCTGAACAAGTACATGCATCCCAGGATCAACAACAAATGGAGCCCGAACAAGAACCAAAACCAGAAAAATTGATGGAAGAAGTATCCCCACAAATCCTTCAAGTTGAATAACCCATGGAAGCATTTATGAAATTAAAATAAGATCCATTGAACCCATCTCAATCAATGTTGGATGAGATTGATGAAGAAGATTTAGCAATTGAAATAAATATGGAAGATCAAAAAGATCTGGATAACTTCTGGAATGAGTGTGATGAACTTCTTGAGCCAACTATTCCTCATAATGTAGATGATTCAATAACATTGAAGGAAGAAACCAACAAATCAGTGAAATTTGAAGAGAAGATAGAGGAGTCTAACTGCCTACCTCTATCTAGGGAAATTCAACTTCAAGAAGCACCTCCCATTGAAGAACTAATTGAATCCAAACAAGATCAGGGAGTCAATTTTTTTATAAACTCATTATCTTTTGATTTTTTTGAAACTAAATTGAGTATTACCTCCCCTTGTTTTAATTTTTCAGATTCATCCAACACTTGTATTTCCGTGGAGGTAGAATATACATCTGAAGAGGAACATCTGGAGCTCCCCAAACCTATTGAACATTTAATGGAGGGAGTACATGAGAAGATCAAAGTTGTGTTTCTGGAGTAAAATGAGACACAATCTACTTTCTTTGAAAGGGAAGAATTTGATATTGACTCTTCATGCTTTAATTATTTTCAAATAGAATTAAACTCTGACATTCCATATGATTTTCCCCTAGATGTATAATACCTTCAGCAACTACTGGAGAATAAAGAAGATGTTGTTCATGGAGAACCCAAGAAAGAGGAGGAATCATTCATTGTCCTAACCACACCATTCATGTTGTATCCCATTACAAAGAGGGTGGACATGGTGAATTTTATCGATGGAGTCCTCAAGAAAAAGGAAGGCGTTCATCCTGGAAAGAATAGTTTTTGTTGGTTCATGAGCAAGAAACCTCACCCACCATCAGATTGGGGATAACTTATTAGAACTGCCCCTCTGGAGGCAGTCAAAACCCATGGCCCACTTGGGGGATTATTCCAAGATTTATTTTTTTTCCTATTCAATTTCTATTTTCATTTCTTTTAATAAATTTCTTATGTTATGTTTTTACTTTTTTAGGTTTTCAAAGAGCAATACTTAGGAGTCAAACTCAACGTTACATTGCCAATAAGTCAGGTTGTACCTCTCTTTCACACTTTCTTGATGTTGTGATTAATTTGAAAATTGGCTTACATGTTAAATCTATTTAAATGCATCGAGGATACTGCATCATTTAAGTGTTGGGAGGGATCCTTTGTAGTATAGGATATTCATTTGATGTTTTTTTTTCAAAAAAAAATTGTGTGTTTTCAAATTTTTGTGTGTTTATTTTTCAATTTTTGGTGTGTTTCTGAAACTTTTGAGCTGAAAAGATTATCAACACCATTTTTGGAACCCATTTCAATGAGTGAACCAATCTATTTCATGAAACTGAGAATAAATGAATGCTGAAATGAATTTGTTTCAAGTTCATTTTTTTTTGGAATTTCATGAAAATCACACTGATTTTTGAATCCCATGCCATATTTCACTGTCTATATCTTTGAAATCACTTTCCTGTGAGGCTTCTGAACCATTTTTGTCATATTATTTTCATTCAGCTCATTTCTTGAGAGAACCATACCATGCTTGCTTTAACCAGAATTTGATTTATTCCTTTCAAAACTTGAGTGTTGGGGTACCTATGTTTTAAAATATTGAAGAATTTATTTGGTTTGAAGCCCCCTTTTCAAAATAATCCTTTTCATTATGGCCCACCTTTACATTTAACCTTCATTGCAGCCCCTAGTAGCCATGATTTTTTTGTTAGGTTAGCCAAATTAGAAGCCAATTTTCCCTATCATACTTGCTCTTAAAGTAAAATTGAATGATCTAGTCGAACTTTAGTGTGGGGGAAGATGTCTTATGGTGTACTACCTCATTTTTTTATACATTGGGTGGAAAATAAATTGTGGAAGAGATGTGTGTGATGCTGAAAAATTATTCTATTGAAAGCTGTGCCTTTTCTGGAGCTTTTATGATAAGAGAAGCAGTGCCTTTCTGGAGCTTCCAATGTGAAAAGAAAGTTGTGCCTATCTGGATCTTTAAAAAAAATCATGTTTGAAAAGATTGAAATGTTTTCTACTGAGATTATTGAATGATTATGGAGCCTATTTTCATCAAAAGGGGAAGTTAAGGAGACCATATTTGAGTGAAAATTAGAATCTTGCAATTTTTCTTCAATAAGAGCCAAGTCTTCCATTTTCGGCCTCAGAACTTTTAACATCTAAATCCTACCAACCGGAAGCCACAGAACAACCCTGAAAAGTCCTCATGAGAAACACATGTCCTTGACTCACATCGGGTAGATAAGTAGGAATTTATCAAACCTATGGTGACTCTTGTGTGAGTTTGGATGAGAAAAGCCTTGTTCAACCTCTACATTTGTGAGATGAGAGAAAAATTCATGTGAGGTAGGTGTTTTGTGTACATGGGATAAGAAATGAAGTGGAAATATATTAAAATATTAAATGGAGAACTTTAAATAACAGTTTTTGATGAGGCATGATATATTTTTGCTTCTTGAAATTGATTTGATTGATCTTATTGATATGTGTTTTGGATTTGATTTGATTTGATTTTTACTTGTCAAGGAGTTCAAGTGCTAAGTGTGGGGGAATTGATAGAGAAAATATTTTCAATTAATTTATATTGAATATCACTATTTTAAACCCAAAAAATTGTTCCTCTAAAATGAATTGTTTCATTTTTATGATAATGGTGTTATTTTGAGCTGAATAGTAAAAATTGGCCATTTTTGGATTTTTAACAGTTTTAAAATATTTCGGTAGTTTGGCCATAACATTATCTACACTAATCCAAATTGTAAAATTTTTTCTTTTACATATTCCACATTTCCAGGGATTCATTTACTATTTTTGGACTAAAATCTGAATCGGCCATATGGAAGCTCAAAAGAAGCTCACAATTTGGCTCAAGAAAACTGTTTTCAGTTCTACGTAGTTTTGATGTGGGATCCATAACACATCCACTGTGGGCCCAAAGATTGTAAAATTCGGTGGGTGGACGCGTAAAGGGTTTTGGAGTATCTTTTATGAAGGAAGAACCGAGTGAATTGGCCGTTTATTGGGTCATTAAATCATCCTAATCCAAGGGATTTTGTTTTGGAGAGTCTGACTAGACAGAATAAATGATCATAGTAAAACGGCCATAACTCTCTGAATTCATGTCCAAATCCGCTGATCTATTTAGGGGACACGGCCAAGGGAATTATGAACAACATTCAAGAAGGTCTCAACGCGTGATGATGACATTTAATGGGGCTACAACGCGTCAACATTCGGGGGAAACATTCTAGCTATAAAAGGAGGAGAGCTCCACCCTCTCAAAGCATCCATTCTCCATCCCATTCCTTCTGGGACACCAAGAAGGAGAACCTTTTGGCTTTATTTTTTTATTTCTTTTGTTTTTCATAGTTTAATAATGTCTTCTTATTCCCCATTAATCTCGATTACCCTTACTATGGTGGGGTAAAATTTTGGAGTGATTGGGGAAGGGTTGGTTTTCTACATTGTAATGCTTGAGTTTTTGGACGCAATTGAATAAATTTATTTCTTCTTCAAAGTTGTTTTCAATTTCTTATAGCAGATTTTATTATCAAGTTAGATCGTTCTTGAATATTAATTCTGTTATTTATTTTTTCCTTGGTAAAATTATCAATATCTCCCTCCACTAATTTCTGGTTTATATACGATGGAATAAACCAGGAATTAGTGGTGAAGTACTCGATGATCGTCAGTATGTGTAAAAGGTGTAGTGAATGTTCTTGATTGTTTGGGATAAACAAAACCCGATCGGGAATTGCCCATTTCAATTAAGGATATTCAATACAACTATTTTACACATGGAAGCAGAGTTGACCAAACCAAGATCTTGGTAAGGTTTTCTCTCACAATAATAATCTCACCAAGGAAGTGAGAGGAAACGATTGTGGAAACTCACTTTAATCAACTAAGAAGAAGAGGTTTGAATTAAATTGAACAAGGATAACATTATAATTAGGAAACCGACCCCGACCTAATCACCCTTTTTAATTTCATAGTTTTTCAATCATTTGAATTTCAAATTTCCTTTCACAACATTTTTACCCCCGTTTTAAAGTGACAACCCGTTTTGTGTGCACTCCTCTTCAGGAGACATCCTAGGTCAACCACTTAACTACATTTTAACTTAGGATATAATTGTTTTTCCATGCCCTACGACAGGTGTGCGTCAAGTATCATACCACACATGGATTGATTTGAAAAGAAGTCTCATCATATCACACGACTGGGAGGATTTTTTTTAAAGAGATTGAACGAAAAAAATCAATTTTTTAAAATCACACCACTACTTTTTATGAATATCGATCATCAAAGAATAAAGGTGTGGATTTATATAATATTTATTTTATGTGTTCTAAGAGAAAAAATGGTTCTGAGTCGACCACTCTGATCAATGTCTGGAATCCTTCCACAACTATAAGAACTTATTTTAAATGAGGATGGGAATCACCAAGATGATAATCCTTAATAGAAAACCCTCTATTTAACTTCAAAAAATTATCAGAGGAATAAAATAAGAAACACATTGCATTAAGAAAACCAATTCTTTCCTAAAGCAACAATCTAGATAATACCATCATCTATATGGAATAAATCGATGAAAAATGTATCACTACAAAAAATAAATTTAAATTTCATGAAAATAAATGAAATTTTTATTTAAAAATAATCAACATACCCAAATTAATTTATAAAAAAATATCCATCAAGTAATATTCTTGAATAAATATCTAAACTCAGATTTGAAAACATTCTAGCTTGGTGGAAGTCATATCATCAAAATACATCAAATTTAAAGCACCCGTGTTTTAAGATCCATGATTTCAATAAAAACCATTTTAAAACAAAATAATTTTAAACATTCATTTTTAAAAAGAACACATTTTGGAATACCCCTAATGAAAATATTTAAAACATTTTACTTTTCCCTTAAAAATATATTTAATACAACAATACAAGTACCAACATGAAAAATATTACATTGAAGAAAAGGGAACCACCTTTTCTAGAATATATGAAAATTAAATATCAAAATTATTCATTTCAAAAAAATTCCCTCTTTTCACAAAAAAAATTATTCAAACAAAGAATTATAAAATACTAAAAAAATTACAATGTCTATAGGTACCACATCTATATTGAATCAAATCCATCATTAATTTACTTCCAATAAGTGAGATTTAATTTATGATAAATACATAATAAAAATGATTCAAAGAAGCACAAACAAGAATGAAACAAGTTTTTGAATGGTTCAGATGAATGGTTTGGGGAATCCATCCACAAAACATTCCATGGGCTCTGTAAAGGTGATAGGTCCAAATCGCATGGGAATCACAAAGATGACCAGACCATGTCAGAAAACCAGTTTTCTCCAGTTCCCCTCTATTTTGACTGTAAAATCAATGATATACCACAAAAATCACATACATAATCAAATGGGATCAAAATATTATCATAACATATAATAATTATAAAAAACTAAAAAAACATGATTTCACAATTCAAATCAAAATTTCCCTTAGAAGCTTGAGGCCTAGGATAAGAACGGGATAACTAGAATCCCACTGTCTTTATTTCTCATGCTCTGACAACCATAATCTACTTTCTACCATGACACACACCAAATAGAAATAGGGACACTCAATAAAACGAGGTTCCAATCAAATAACCTATGATCTGATAACTTTTTTTAATAAACCAACCCAAACTACCCTCCCCTAAAAACCCTACTCATCCCACCACAATACCCGAAGAGATTTACCAATCATCAATGGATAGAAACCAGTTCTTAGGGATAACATGAAAAAAAGTTGTGAAATATTTAACCCCATAATTAGAGATAAATTATAGTTTATAATTTACCAGAAGAATAGAATATATTTCACTCACATCGGATGATCATGTTGCATCATAATTTAAACTAAAAGTAAATACTGAACACTGTTAAAAGGGTTATTTCCAATATCATTAATTCAAACCACTATTATAAAAATAAAAAGTTTCCATAAAAATCATTGAATAATAAAATAAAAAGTAATAATTGAAAGTGGAATCATAGAGGGCCAACATGGAAAATACAACAACAACCAAATAGAAACCAAATTCGAGAAAAGCCTCATGCCTACTCCCTGAAACCTTTTACTTCATACCATCTTTTGAATCAACCAAAATCAAATGCAAAGAGAAAAACTAAGTCTATATGAATATTGAAACAAAAAATATATACAAACATGTGATAAATATCCTAATTGGATTCTACCTATAGAATCTAGGAAATTTATTTAATATATCATTTCAAAAATTCTATTTGATAATAATTGGAATGTTGGATATAAAAACATAAAAAAGTTAAAACCCCATATCATGTCCAGAATTTCATCAAAAACTTTTATAGTTCTTTTTGTTTAAATGAAAACATTCACTTTAATAAGATTTCACCGACCTCAGAATTTTAAAATCCAAAACACGTTTTATGTAATTATGTTTAAAAACCTAAAATAATAGTCTTTTAATTTGTAATGGGGTTTCCAAAAATCACTGAGAACTATATAAATATTAAAAACCCAATAAAATGGGTAAATAATACACAATTTGGTAACCACGTGACCAAATATTGATAAAAATATTAACAAGGGGAAGATAAAATCAAGAACAGAATATGAATCCCCAATATAAACCACTAATAAAGAAACATGTGTGTCATGGGGTTCGACTCAAGAACTAACCTGAGAAAAATATAATCTTATCAATTTATCATGGACTAACTACTGACATATGTTAAGTCCAATCATCTATAACCAACCAATATTCCGAAAATTTCTTCCTCGAAAATGGAACACCCTCCTAACCCTAGTGCCTATCTTGAGTAGAGGGACACTAGCGGCATGTTATCCAACTTATGTTGCATAAATATAGATATTTAATTATTGTATGGGTCCACATACCAAATATCAATGTTGAGTTTAGTGAATAAATATTCCAATATAGACATATAGGTCCCATGAAATAACACACGCACACCTCCATCACCCTAACATAGAAAAAAACCTTTTTATAAATCATGAATCCATGGAAAAAATAAATCACATTACCTAAAGAGGATAAAAAGAACAGGATAGTCAAAAACAACCCACAAAATTGACATCAAATAGAAATAGGTACTCAATAGGGTCTCACAAGATTCAATCAACATTCTTTCTGATGTGGAAACTAGGCCTCACCAACAAAAATGTGTCTCTTAAAACTAAGAAATTACTATTTCATTAAAAATATTTCAAAATACATTAGAATCCATTAAATACATAGAAACCATTTAATTTTTATTACCACCCTATTAAACATGTTTATCCATATATGAAATCCAAATCCAGGAAAATTCTAATCCATTCCCATATAAAATATTTAAAATATCCATTATGTAACTTTTACAAGGGGCATAATACCACACTCATTTCAATGATCATTTAAAATTAAATAAAGAAACTCCTTTAAAATTGTTTCTAAATCAAATAGTTATTATATAATAAATCAATCATTAAAACCTCATTTATAATAATTGATAACCCAATGATATTAATTTATATCAAAAACCACCTTAACCATTTTCATAAATCCTTATAATAATTTCACAATGATTGGCACATAAAACATTCCATTTCAAAAGATAAAACATGAAATATATATGAAAAAACCATTGTTCCAAGCTCAAAATTCATATACATTATTTAGAAAAAATCACATGGATAGAAAATATACTCAAAAATTCAAAAAAAAAATAGATTATAAAACATAGGAACGCTCGGAATTCCAAAATAATACAAATATAAAGAAACAACTACTTCGAAGAAGAAAAACCTTTCTAAAAAATGGAAAGTATCTCCTTCAATGATAAGTACCTAAATAAGGATGGATAAAATTTATATAGTCCTTATAAACCAAAATCCCTATAATTATGTCTAGAATGAACTCTAAATTGGACAATGATAACATTGGTAATCACATGTGAAATAAATAGGGCAATGAGAAATAAAATTATAAATATTGAAGATTCACTTTGAAAACCAATTGAAACATGTAATAAGGGACATGATAGAAGGGTGATGAAGGTCAAAGAACTACCTTGGACCAAGTAATTGACATTGTTTTATGAGAGAAAATAATTATTAATTCCCTTTTATTTTGAATGGGGTAAAATTATAAAACCATAAAACAAAGAAATATAGTCATAATGCATACCCAACTATGCCCCAACAAAGTGGAAGTACATATTTTTATAAACATTCTTTACGATTCCCTTGGATGCTCAACACAATTTGAAATACCATACAACTACCATGAAAACCCATAACGTCTCCATGAAAACATGCTCTGAAATAGAGTGAAATTGTTATTATGAACTATTTAGGTAAATTGTGTAATACCTAAAAAATATCCAAATATCCAAATTTCTATTTTACAAATCATTGTTACTCATAGTTAAACAAAATTACATAAAATAATATAAATTAAACACTATAGTGACTTGTGAGTGTCATTATCAATGAAGAATACTCTGTTTTGAAAAATTTTAGTCTCTAAAAAAATAAAGAGGAAATTTAATCAAATATCATCAATGGGTAGAAGAGACAAAAAATAGAATAATTATTTTGAAGAGTTGAAATTATATCTCAAATTTCATAAATTTTATTGAAATAAAATCCTTTAAGATTTTAGTGTCAACTGAATAAAATGAATGTGATGTAAAGTTTCATGAAAATACTTGTAAATCCCAAATAAGTAACTTTAATAACAAGAATATAGTCTATTGGAGTAGTATGTGCACCATATAAATGAAGAATAAATGAATAATATTAAAACATTCCCAAATTAAGGGGAATTGATTTAAACCACGTAATTTTGTAATATCTTAAGAGTTTAAAATAAAGAGTATGTTCACTATCATACTATATACACAACACAAATCTTAAATAAACTATGAAAAAATATTTTTTAAATATAACTATTATATCCTAGCTATTGTACCAATGGATATAATCTTGATTAACCTAATTTTGATATATATATATATATATATATATTTGTCCTATTTAATAATTTGTTGTTAATTCGTGGTGAATAACTAAAAAATTTATTATAATGGAATTTTATTCTTTAAAAATATGTTTTCATCAAAATGTATTGTACTTTTTTATGAGAAATATTTTTCAATTATTTTTTCAAAAACAATGAAAATTTATTAGATAAAATGATATTCATTTCTAGAATCAACCTATCAAATTTATCTAAATTTGAAATTCAGAAAATTTTCTTAAAATATTTATTTTTCAGTAAATTGTGAAAAATACTTATTTTTATTTAAAATTGAATTATAATTTTTGATTATTTATAATGTTAAATTTTATTTTGTATTATTTTTAAATTTAATTATTTTCTTATAATTTATAATATTACAATTTTTTTAATGAATTTTAATGTTGAATTTAGTATAAATTCATCTTATACTTAAAAAAGATTTTTTTCTCATAAATACCGCTTTTCATTGATTTTTTCCAATTTAATTTTAAATTAAATTATTCAACATAGGTATTTTGAATTTTTATAAATTGAATCCGTATTTTTATTCATGAGGTACAAATTTCATAAATAGGATCCTTTTATTTTTTCCAATATGAATAATAACATTAGTTATTTTTTCCATGTTAAAAGGTAAATCATGTAATTAAAGGTAATTATAATATTATAAGGACTAAAAAATATACCTAAAATATTACATTATTTTATTTTTGGAGTCTATTTCATCTATAATCATATAATATTTGGTTATATGATCTCATTGCATATGGGTGTAACTATGACTATTATAATATTTTACCTAAAAAAGTAAAACATGTTACACTATTTTTTTGAATTACTATAATAATTTTTGGTATTGGGATAAAATAGATATGTTTTTTTAAATATTCCTTATAAATATAAATTATTTACCTCACTATGGTAATTTATTTTTTATCTTTTTTGGAAAACATAATTACCATATGTGATTACATAATGTTGTCTCAATAATTGTTCAGTTAATTGAAAAATATAATAAATGATATTAAAAATTTTAAAATTTGTTTAATTTCTATGAATTAATTTTATCTATGTTTTTATAGATAAAATTAAACAATTATAAATGTATTAAAATATTTTTTTAGTTTTATTTTTTATCATGATGTTGTAAAAGTCAATGTAAAGGAATAGTTATAATTTTGACATTGCTGATATATTATGAAAATATTATTTTATTATATGGTATAAAATTATAAAAAAATTACTCTTTTGGCCATGTTATTAGTATATTGATTATAATTTCGACAATGGTACATCTGGGGGATGTTTTCCTATTTTGGGTATCTATCATGGCTGTCATGGAGTAAAAAACCATACTATCTGAGTAAATGTTAATAGATTTATTAGGGGTTTATGAAAAATGATATAGGTAAAAAAAATCCAAACATGTAAAAATTTTATTCTGAGATTATTTTGACTAATAATAATATTAAAATTTAATATATATAATTTGGATCCATTTGGACATCAAAATTAATTTATAATAATTTAATATATTATGACTTCCTAAAACGGCACCTCTCCTCTCTTAAAAAAGGGAACCTCCTATCATGTTCATATCAAACTAAAAAAACCTTTTATTTAGGGAAATACATTCCCAATTTTTTTTTGAAATCTCTCCTCCTCATTTTAAGAACCGTAGTTTTGAAAAACTATGAACCCTACTAGTCATATGGTGTTAAGTAAAGAAGGTTGTTCAATGGACATGTATTGTTCTTAATCTAGAATTTCTATTTTATTTATTCTCCGACATCCTTTAAATATTCATAAACCATAATGATTTAAAAATGATGTTATCTAAAATATAATTAAATTTTATTATTTTAAAGTAATAAAATGTATCCACTTCCATCCTCCACTAATTGGTTTATAAATTCATCATTCTTATTTACAATAGAGTACAACTTCACAAACTACTCTAATTCCTTTTACATCACCGTGTCTAATGATTGGTTATATTTATGGATATAATATGTATTTATATTATACTAATTATAGATTTAGCATTCATAAAAGATAATATATCTTATAATTTCTAACCTTTCCATTCACTAAAAATAATAATGTAGGTTCTGTGTATGTGTAGACTATCATCTCCACAAAGAGATATGATTCATTTTTTCATTACCTAAAAACATTGAATTTATATATATAAGCATTTATAAAGAAATAATATTTTTTTATGATATAATTATCATTATTTAAAGATACAATCGTACCTTACCTCTTTCCATAATGATTGTTGAAAAATAGAAACTTTAATCATGTGTCTGTACAACCTATAATCTCCACAATTCAATCATAGTTAATTATTCATAATAAAAATTATAATTATTTGGTTATTATTATTACAAAGATGATCGGAATTTTACCCTTTTTTTCAAGGTCAATGTGATGATGTCATTTGGAAATTATAAACCAAACATCATCAAAACACTCAACTTGGATTTAACTGATTATGTAATTAAATATTTCAATTAATAAATGAAAAAATGGTTTAACTTTAAATTTGTAATCCTTATAAAAGATTTAATACAAGTAAATAATTTATAGAATTTTATTGAATTGGAGTTACAAGACATACATTGAATGTATAGACTCAAGGTAAGGGATTTCTTTCAACTTTCCTTCTTATAGGCATATTTTATTATTATTCACCTAATTATATTTATATAGTGTATATACGTGAATTAAATATGTTATATCTTGAATATTTAATAATTCATGTTATTTTATATTTGATATTGAATTAATTTTTACTAATTGATTTTACTTGAATTTTACTAAGTGAAAATATGATTGCTAACTAAATTTCCGTTCATTGGGTTTTAAATCTTCTTTATTGATTTTTTTATTCCCTTATTATCTGTTAATTGATCTCTAAATTGATTAATTATAAATTTACACTTTTTTTATTAATATTTTTTATATATAATATCTCCATCAACTAATTCTCAATTCGTGTACATGATTTTTGTAAAGTTAATTCGGCTCAAATTCTATATCTTTGGGACATACATTTATGATATGCATGTGTATTATTTTATAATTTTCAAACATATCCCCTTTTATGTGTTATATAATGAATCTACTTATTTTCATAGAATTTAATGTTTCTTTTTAATTTATTCTTTCTTCAGACTTATGATAGAATAGTGACCATGTGTCAATGTGTTTATGTTAAATTATCATTCAGTTTTAGATTTTTTTTATATCCAAGGTAAATTTGGAGGAAACAATATGATCTTATCTTCTTAGACTGTATCTATTTCGTTCACCACATGTTATGAATGTGGTTTACATGTTTAATTACCAGGTCCTTCCATATTAATGGAATAAACATCAAGAACATTTTTTATGTGATACCAATGTTGTATCATACTTTAGATACATAATATTTCTCTTATATATCTATGTTTTCTAAAATGATAAAAATGTTCATTTCTAAAAATAAATGACTTCCAAATCCAATTGAAATGGTATTTGAACTTATTTTAAAATGGATTAAAAGTATATTTATTAATGTATTTTAATTGGGCATCTTCATACTACCATTTGAAAAGGTTTTAAAAGAATGTTTATTTTTATCATTTACAACATGAATGGATTTTCCCACCAACATGAAAATTATTTTCATAAAATTTGAATTTTTAAGTTAAAATTACTAATCAATCCCATTTCATTAATATTTTATGATTTTGAGTTTTAAAATTTCATTTTCAATGACAAAAGAGAATTTTCCGGATGAAATTTTTTATAATTTTTTATTCATATTTTCAATAATTGAAACCTAAAACCTTTGATGTTACTCATGCTCCACTAAGGATATTTTATAATGTTACCATTTCTATTATTTATTTGTTGGTATTATGATTTATTAAATTACATTATACAAGATACAATTTCTTTTTCAAGTGTAAATGAAGCATTCAATGAAAATTTATTATTCTTTTGAATGGAAAATGAAGTATTTTAAATGATTTAATTATATGTGGAACATGAAAAATATTTATGATTAATGGATGATACCTATATAGATTATATTTATAAATAATTCTAATTATAGATCATAATGAATGGGTGATCATAATATATCCTCTATGATGGGAAAGCCTACATAGCACTTCAACAAATTGGGTAATATTCCCTTTTTTAGTGTCAAGGAGGGTGTTTCCAATGGGGTTCTCCTATATATTTTATTATGATTTATTTATTTCATACATGTGGTTAAAATTTTTAATAATACCCATTTTTTAATGCTCAAAAATCATGTATCATATTTTAATGCTCCCAAATTATCTATTAGGTTTTAATGCTCACATCTCATGTTTAACATATTCCACATCATGTTTGAATATTGTAAACGGTGCTTAATGTTGTTATGTAATGATTTAGTATGACTCTGTTTATTGTTATACCATTATGTAAAAATTACAGATTAAGATACCTTATATATATTTGATTATGTTTGAGAAACCGTAATGGTGTCACCAGTTCTATATTATGAAAAAATCAAAGACACGGTAACCCTAACACCGTAACCATGACACTATAACCCTGACACCATGAATCAGACACTATAACAAGTTACATAATACAGAATGTTTTTGACACTATTTCCTTGCAACCATTTTTCTCTCACCGTAACAAGGCACCATTTTGGATTTTGACAAAGGACTAAACACCATATCCTGAGGTAAATCTTCCTGACTCCATAGTCTAACTACTAATTCCATAATTTGCAATAGACCTAACCCCACATCTGTGCTACCAGTTACAGATCTCAACAAAACTATGGAACTGTGACTATCTCATCGTGATTGTCTCACTGTGACTATCTTAGCACTCAAAGGAAAAGGAGAAGACATTATTTTTAGTGACACTGTTTGGAAACTATATTTTACATTGTTCAATACTGAACCATTTTCATCGATCATTTTCAAATTAAATTTAAAAGTTATATCTAATGGCCAGATTGGAGTCATTTTATGACACCTATCTGTTTAATGTTCTTTTTGCAGTCATGTCATCATATCTCATGTGGTTCGAGGTGTAGAGATAGTGCATCCTTTAGGCTCCAACAAAAGAACCTGAAATAAGAGAAATGAATGTAACTGGAAGAAATACCATGAAAAATAGATTGCATGAAAATAAATATAATTCCATACATGCAAGAACAACTTAAGGATGAACTTCTAATAGATATTGAATTTAAATAAATAAAAACCTATTGTGAATCATCTTTAAAGCATCCTTACATCAACTCAATGGAGAATAGGAACATCTCATCGAACTGGAAACCAGAATACGAGACTCTCAATAATCTATCTTTATAGGAGGACTCAAAAGTCAGATTTGAAACATCCAAAATGTCTAGATCTTCATAGAACAAAAATCAGACCATTTATAATCCTTTCTCCTTATATTGGATATTTTGTGCACTATTTTTATTTATTTTCGAGCTGTGTGTGTATCTGTATTAAAACACTCACTATCTCATTCGTTAAACTGGTAGATTTAGGATATCCTCACTCTAATATATTTTACACTTTTATTACCCACGTATAACTATGGAAGAGTTCACATGTGTCATGGATAGTTGTATTCCAATTTAGAATAGTGGAAGATGACTTGTGGGCTGGACATCTTGTGTAATATTGTCATCCCCGATCCCAGGTGTGGATCATAGAATTGTACATACATATTTCTTGGTGGAAGGTGAAAACCATGTGGAGCGGATTAGGTATCAGCTTGATATTGAACCACTTGTTTTATCAAATTTTTATTTCAATATAGTATTTCTCTCTTTTATTGAATATTTCATAAAACTAAATTTTACTCTGATAGTTAGTCTTTGATAGTAGTTATAAGTGTTTTCCCTTGTTATAGTAGTTTTAAAAGTTGTATTAATTTCTAATATTCATTTCATTGAGAATTAATAAATCTTCTGAAAAACTATTTCAATAGTCAAACTATTATAATTTTATTACCTTCATCAACTGGCTGGATTTTTTTTAATTGGGGAATATTTTTAAATAAATTTTTTATTAGAATTTCTTATAGGAACCCAATGGACCCCCATGTTGAGTTTCCTACTCTAACCAAGAAAATGGGTAATGAAAATAATGATCCATGATACTAACATGTTTTCTTTATTCATTCTATGATATTTTTAGTATCTTATTGATCAATATTGGTATCAAAAGTCTCATGATGATTAATTCCAATGGTTTTTGTATTTGTAAAATCATTATTACATGGTTTATGAGTGTTGATCCAGGTATTTATAGGTAGAAATCATCTTATGTAACACTAAATCACTCTAAATATCTTATAATAAACTTATCAAAACATTATTTTCATAGGTGAAATCTAATTTAATGGATATTTTTATCTTTACTATGGATTTTAGCTAACCCTTCTTATTTTTCCATTTTAGCCATGTTATAAATATTGATATTAAATTAATTAGGTATGTGATATTTTTCTATTGTAGAGTGTTATGGGAGATGTTAAAGAAATAATATTGAATATGAAATGCTTGGTATAATGGGAAAGATAATCTCTTGATATCAAGGGATTTTATTTCATATTTTATTCCAATTATAAAAAAGTATAAACCTGAAAGGTCCTTAGGTATGTATGTGATCCAATAAATCCATTTTCTGTTTTATGATGTGAATAGAAATCTTGGGCAACATCTATACAAGGTTTTTTCTTATTTACACAAAATTCAGGAGTGTGGGTTTATAGACGTTATAGTTTTTAAGTAGTATGGTTTAGAAAATTTTTGAGATTAATATATTTTCATGAGATGACACATTAAGATTCATAAGTAACATCATGTTTAATTTTTTTGGTGGTTCTAAATTTAAAATTATAAACCCCATTTAATATTTTATGTGATGGTATTTTATACTGATTAATGATATTTTGGAAGACGTTTTATTAGGTTAAGGTATATATAACCCTTAGGATTACAAGGAACATTTTTTTGATAAAAAATGAATTTAAATTTTTTTACATATGTTTTAATAATATTTATATTATTAAGGGTTTATATGATAATTTTCAATGAGGTAATTATTGGTTGTTATAATTTCAGGAATTTTTTTATTTATACATATTACTATGGGATTGAAAAGGGATTTCATGATTAAATGAATAATTTTATTTCAGAAGAAGATCATTGTAATGTTTAGGATCATTATGTGATATTATGGAATTTTATTTCAGGATTCAAGGTTGGGTTATCCTTTGATAGAATATATGATACTGATATGGATTTGTGGTGATTCAGGTTACTTATTGAAATAATTAACAAATATAGGGGATTATGTGGTTAAGGATTATACATTTTTGGTGTGATAAATCAAATGTTATTAGTGTTCTTAGGAGATAAAAGTTAAACATACCTAGAAAAAATTTGTGATTGAATCATTATGAATTTTTAGATTCAAGATTGGTTAGAAATATTTTGAAGAATTTTAAGGTTAGTTATTTATGGAATTATTTATATTGATCTTTTGGTATTACAATTTAATTTAAAATATTAAAATATATATTATTTATATGATGGTTTATTCATATTGAGAATTATCTTACCTTTAACTAACCATTTTATATGGGTTAATCTCTAAACATAAGAAGAATATTTTCTATCCTTTTATGGATTATTTTATCTATTAGAAGTTTATTCTAGTTCTCTAGGCATGATAAATTCATCTAGTATACTCATTATTTGTGAAAATAAGTGATATTATAGTGGAAATTGAACAATGGATAAAATTGAAAAAGTCATGTAAGGATATTTACTTATTCTTTTAGTCTTGACGCTATGGGAATATCTCAACTATAGTGAAAATTAAAATCGATAATTTTTTATCCTATAGCATTTATTTTGGATGAATAAATGGCTTCTTCACCCATTATAAATTTATGATTTTTTGGTTGTTACCTTTTTCTTGAACATGTTCTATATCTATCTTTATAATTCATTGGTTTTTAATTTTCTAATCAATTTCATTATTTTCAATTATGTTTTTTTTCTTATTTGGAACACCAGTTATGTGTTAATCTAGATGATCTTCGTAAATATATTTCTCTATTTTTATGATGAAGATTTATTAGACTTTTTATGTGTTGGTATAACAAAAAAGGTATTTTAAAATTATAAACCTTTGATTATCAATCCTGAGATCTAATTTCAATAATGAAATTAATTATATGAGGATAATATAATATGTAGATATTTTAAAATAAAGACTATGTTAAATAGTGTGAGAGACACACAACTCGATCTTAAAACAACAACCGAATAATATTATTTTTACATAACAATTATAACTTAGTCATCACATTTATTTGAATGAAAAGGATTAAACAAATTTTAATATAGATATACATTTGATAATCAATATTTTTTTTTGATTTATTCTTAGTGAATAATCACTCAATTTATAGAAAAGACATTTTATTCTTTAATAATAAGTTTTCTTAAAAATTATTTTTGTTGGGTATTATAAAAAAATATTATAAAGAATTTATGAAATCTTTTTGTAGCTTACTTGAACAAATAAAACTAATTTTTTTTTAAAATTAGATTTTAAAAATAATCATAAATATATGTTTTTTTGGAAAGGTTTATTTTTCATTGAAAAGTGAAAAAAACATATTTTTTTGGAAATTGTAATTTTGGTTTGACTATTTACAAAGACAAATTTTACTTTGGAATAGTATTAAAATTTAATTTTTTAAATTTAATTTAATTTAATAATGTTATATTTTTTAAATTAATTTTATTCTCAAACTTATCATAAAACTTTTTATACTTAAAATTTATTTTTTTTAAAAATGTTTTTGTTATGTTTGGTCAGTTTAATTATTAATTAAATCCTAAATGTTATTATTTTTTAAATTTTTTAAAATTGATTCCATATTTTGGCATTATGAGGGAAATATTTCCTAAATATTTCCATTTTATTTTTTATCAATATGAAGAGTAACATTAATATTGTTTTATGATGTTAAATTAAAAATCATATAATTTTACTTAAAAACTATATGATAATGACATGAAAATTTACCTAAAACATGCATTAATTTTATTTTATGGAACAATTTCGATCATAATCATCATATATTTGGTAATATGAACACATTTTTTCTATTTGGATGTGAATATGACCATTATAATATTTTAATTAACGAAAATTAAAAAGTATCACACACTTGTATTTAAAAAATAATTTATTTTTAAATGGGTATAAACAGAATATATTTTTTTTATAAATTTTAATTTTAATTATAGATGATTTATCATTATCTTGTTTATTTTTTTGAATTTTCTTTAAGATACAATTACCTTAAATTCATATAAAACACTAATGGATGAATTTTTCAACTAATGGAAAAAGTAAAATAATGTCATGAAAAATATTTAAAGTAATATAATGTGAAATAATTATTTTTATACATGAATTTTATAGATTAAAATAACTTTATTTTTATTTAATAAATATTTTATTAAAATTCCTTTTTGTTCTATTGATGTAATAAAAGTCAATTTGAATGAATAGTTCTAAATGTGATATTATAGATATTTTATGAAAAAAATATTTTATTAAATGAAATAAAATTCCTAAATAACCATTATACTTATAATATTTTAGAAAATTAATTAAAATATAAACCATTGTCTATTTCAAATCATTTTTTATTTTTATGGAATCTTATTTTACAATCTAGGTGTAAAAAATATTGTTATCACGGTAATAGTGAAAATGCTCAAATGGGGGTTAAAAGGAAATGACAACGGTAAAAAATAATAAAAAACATTTCCAAAATTTATTATATCATAATATTAAGGCTCGTTATATTATCTTTAAATATTTTGAATTTGGATCCATTTTTACATCATAATTTATTTATAATAATTTAATATTTCCTAAAATATTAATGGTTTCATTGCATTCTCTTATAAAAGGGAACATCCCCTCTTATTTACATCACACACAAAAAATACTATGGTTTATCCAATATCTACCTAAATTACTTACAAAAATATATACCCATTTTCTATATGTATAATTTTTGACAGAATACCATCCTTTTTGGTCTTATGGTGTTAAGAAAAGGATGTTGTTTGAAGAAATGGTACTTTGTTAACTGAGGGTTTATTGTTTTATTTCTTCTCCCACCTTTTTAAAATTCTCACCAACCATTATGATATGAAAAAATAAATATCTCACAAATAATTAGTTGTTTTTTTATTTCATAACCAATCTAAATCTCTATCCTCCATCAAATAGGAAAATAATTCAACATTCATATGTATGATAAACCACCACCTCACGAATTGGTGTGATTTTATTTCCAGAAACATATCTCAAGGATGGTTATAATGATTTTTTAAATATATATACATATATATTATTGATATATTTATAATTTTTAATAGATAATATATCATATAATTTATTACCATCCCATTCATTGAAAAAATATAATTTCATTCTTTGGTACATGTAGAATACCAACTCCATGAAGTGATGTCATTAATTTTTCATCCCCACATAACATGGACAAAATATTTGAGTACATCTAAAGACATAATATTTAATTAATGATTTAATTGAAAAAATTTAATGATAATTAATATTTACCCTATTTCTATAATGATTTTTTAAAAATGGAAACGTTACTAATGCATACGTATGGAAAACTGTCTCCAGGATTATAACATAGTTTAATTTTTATAACCACGTTTTGTTATTAGTTTTAAAAATTATAATTGATGAATAATAAATCTAATTATATTATTATTATTATTATTTCGATTTTAGAAAATATGAACCCTTTTACCATGATCAATATGTGGAAGTCAATTTCAAATTATGATCCTTACATTATCAAAACTCCCAACAAGGACTAAACTAATTAATTAATTAAATATGTCGTTGTCATAAATCAAACAATGGGTAAATTATAAATTTATATATCTATTAATGGTTCTCAAAAAATTAAATAATTTTCAAATGTTTATTATACTATAGTAAAATGACAAACATGGAATATCTAGAATTGAAGTAATTGATTTTTTCTCAATTTTCCTTCATTGAAGAATATTTCATTTTTATGAACCTGATTTATTTTATATGGTGTGTATAATACCCATTCATATGTTATATCAGTAATCCATAATAATTTAATTTATTTTATATTTCAATTATAATTTATTCATAAAATGGTGTTTGGATTGATCATCAATAAGTATTAAAATTATTCTTAACTTAATTTCATTTCACTTTGTTATAAATCTACTTCGTTGAATTTTCTATTCCATTAATATGTTTTAATTGATCTCTAAATTTATATGTTTTCTATTTCAGATTTTTTTGTGGATTTATATTTGTTACACATAATTCATCTATTTATTAATTCCCAATTAAATGGTGTGATATTTTTAGGGGTAATTTTCCTAAAATTCACTTTCATTTTGAGATTTATTTATTATACCCACCTGTATTATTTTATGAGGTGTATATAATTACACATTGATATTTTATATAATTAATAATCTTTTTTTCATGATTTTTTATCTTTCATTTGATGTTATTCATTCATGGGGCTTATTATTGAGAAGTTTCCAAAGCGACAAAAGGTTTATTATATAATCTCTTTTCTTTTAAGGATTTTTATGTTCAAATGTTCTTTTTGAAGAAATTATATGATATTATTTTCTGGAAACACACATATTATTTTCATAAATATTTTTTAATTGGTTTTACATTTTAATTTCTATTTTACCTTTTATTGATTTAATAAACATAAAAAATATGTTTTTAAGTGATATTAATTTGGTATCTTCCAATATATCAAGAATATATATTCCTTATATACCAATATTCGAAAATCTTATAAATATATTAGTTTATTAAAATAATGGATTTACTAAATCTGTTTTATATGATCATTTTTACTTAATATAGTAGGTTTTAAAAATTAAATTTCTTAACAATTTCGAAGTGGGAAACTGTAGACAGACATTACAAAAAAATTTAATGAATTTTTTTAACATTTATAACTAGTGTTTATTTTCCCACCTTCATGAACATTATTTTATTTTAAGAGTAATTAATTATTAGAAAATTTTATTTTCAAAAAAAAACTATTCTCATAATGTTTTATAAATTTTTGGTTCTTAAAAGTCAATTTCATAGAGAATAGTGTATTTTACTCAAGAATGTCTTAAAGAATTTTTATTATATTTCTATGAATTAATGCCAACAAACATTGATGTTACTTATAATCTATTTGGAAAATTTTTTTAATGATATCATTTTGATTATTTCAATATGTGTATTACTATTTTTTTAAATATATTTTCATGGAATTAATTTCATTTACCCTCGTAAATCAAGCTATAAAATATAATTGATTATTATTATGATTGAAAAGTGAAGGATTATAAATATTTTATTCTTGAAAAATACATATAAATTATTTAGGATGAACTGATGATCCTTATATATATCTTATATGATGGTTTGTTCCCCTTTATAGCTCATGTAGAATGATTGATCTTGATATATATTATTTGATCGTAACACATTGATAATAATCTAATACATTGGGAAATGTTCCATGAATTTAGTGGAATAAATGAGTAAGTCACAAAATGGTTACTCCATCAGATTTAACTAGACCTTAATTATTTCATAAATGGGATTAATATATGTTTTTATGATATTTATTTGAGATACCAATAGGTTTCTACATAAGATTGATATGGGGTTTTAATTATTCCTCGATCAAGATTGATATGATATGGTTTAAGATTACTAATTCCAATGAATATTTCCTTTTATAAAGCATTATTATATGTTTCATGATTGAAAATATAAGCATTTATGGGTGGGAATAATGTGAATATAGGATCATGCATATTGAATATCATATCATTTACTTATGAAAACTTATTTTCCCTGGTGACATTCAATTATTTCTACTGATGTTTACTTTTACTCTTCATTTGAGCTCATCATTCTTATGTTTAATTTTCCCTTCATTATGATGACTGATGTTAATTTTTTTATCTATAAATTTTTCATATGTGATTATGTTTATGGGAGATATTGAAGACACAATATGAAATATAAAATTTTAGGTATAATGGGATTGATACTCTATTACAGTCATGTTTATTATTTATATAAGAGTTTATCCTATTTCTTGAAAACTCTATTCAAAAAATTTAATTGGGTATACAAGTGATCAAATATTTAGTTTTTATTTTATATGTTTTTGATATAAAAAAAATTTGTAACATTTTTTGGTATCAAATCTATAAATATAATGTTTATGTTTTTGGAACTAGATCTGAGATGTGCTTGTTCATGTTTGTTACACAATTACTGTCGATTTCCATAGATTTATTGTAACCACATTTATAATAAACATAAAATTTTTTAATAATATATATTTATTTATTCATTAATATAAATATAAACTTCTTTATTGTTTAATTATAATGGTTAATTATATATTTATCAGTATGTTATTATTTTTTGTCATCATCACATTCATGTGATTTTGATTGTTTTAGACATTCATTGTGATGTAGATGTTGATACCCATGCAATATCACCATGTTAATCATTTTAATAATATTTTCAGTATTTTTGAATGAAAAAATGATAGTATCTTAATATTGAGTTAAATATTAATATTAACATACTAAAACTAAATATAAAAAATTATTAACTAACTAATATAATATAATATTATCAATTACATTTCCACTACTATCCATAATAAAAATTAAATTCATTGTTCAAATTGTATGTTATTATTTTATAAAGAAGTAAATTCAATCCCAAATGGATAATTATTAAACTATTTTTATGACAATATCATAATTCAATTACCATAATGATGGTTTTTATATGTTATCAAAGAGATAAATCAAAATTGATAAAAGTAGAAGGAACAATAATGATAATAAATTAAGAGTTTATAAGATGTAATCATTTTTCATCTTAGTATATTTGTCTTTAGAGGCTAAATTTATAATGATTAATCATTAACAATAATAATAATTGATTTACTAATTAAACTCTATAGGATATTAATCATTTTAAAAATGTAAAATGTATTCATTAAATTTAGTTTTATAACTATACATTAAAGATAGTAATTGAAATGACCCGTCCCATAAGGTAATGCCTAACTTGCGAAAGGCTAAGCTTCAAAAACCCCAAACCCACCTATAATAAACAGAGGGATAGTGATAAGATCCAAGAATGAAAAAAATAAAATTGGAGGCCATTTTATAATATACCTATATACATTCACCCAACTGTTTTCATGTAACAATGGAGGGGAATATAATAAACACACTACAACATCTATTGTGCAACCATGATTTTAATAAAATATTGGAAATACATCGGACTATTATTGTACAGACCAAAATTAAGGGGGTGGGATACATTCCCAAAAAAAATTATGCCCCAAGATGAAAAAAATGGAATATATTCAAAATGAGGGTTTCTGACCCCAGATCTTCTTGTCTTGACCACCATAAAGGATCAATGTATCTAGGTATCACATGCTACAATAATGTCACCATTGATCTGTATATTATTTTTACAGTACCCCACATGAGAATAAAAATCCATACATGGGTGAGAATATACTTACCTAGTATGATCCCCCAAAATATAAATAGGATGAAACTGAATGATATAAATAAATATTAGTTCTACCCATCAATGGAATTCTAGTTGAAAACTAATAAAAAAATAAATGCGAATATATAATAAACAAGAATCGCAAATGAGAATGAAATGATACCTCTCTCTCCAAAACCTAGCTAAGAATAATTATTCTTCTTACAAATCTAAATGTTCCTCTTGAATTGCCACATTCAAACACAACCTCACTATAAGATGTGTGTTGGTGTTTCTCCTCACTACGGTGCTTCATAGTCAATGGAGCCACAAAACTTGTGGAAGATCCTCTCATCGTCAGAACTCAGATAACAGAGAGAACTAGTCCTTCTATATAAGAACAATTCCCAATGTTGTGGTGTGTAATCTCTGTATATATAATGATTCTAGGGAACCCACACACTGGAGTGATATGGGAGTAATAACCCCACAAAAAACATTAATGATATTCTCCTAATAACTTAAATTTTCAAGAATATAATAATTAAGATTCATAATAAAATCATTCCACATCATATCTTATATGATAAAATCAATTTTTCCATCACTTTTTATGTGGAAAACCTCTCAAGATACGACACTAACATGGCTAAATATGAGCCCAATTGAACGATATATATGAAGAGGAAGTTATAGAAGGAATAACTTGGTGTGTGTCCCTAAATCATTGCCTGGACGTGTTATCCACTAGACACATATTGGAAGTCATCTTATTAAACACTGTATCAACCTTGATATTTTAAAATTGACCCTTTTGTTTATTCATTGTAAGGTTATAATGATTGGGTTATGTTTTGAGAGGTTACTATAAGTTTTGAAACTTGTTGGATTCTATTCTGGAAGTTCAAATTTTGAGAACTATTAGGAGAAACTAGGAAGCACATCCATGAATATATATAAAGAAGAATATAGGTTACTACGTAGGAATATAGTTTGTAGATAGTTTTCCAAATCATGTTGATTTTTTAGAGAAACATTTCAATACAACTAACATTAGAGACACTGAATAATGTATAGTTATAACATGGTTTATCTAAGAGTGAAATCACAACATGTTGTGATTTAAATTGGGATAGTAGGAACCACAGAGTTGGAGCACAATTAAGTAATAAGTGTAGCCTAACAATTCAGTTTATCGTTAGCCCTCTCAAATTTGAAGATCTTACTTTCCTTATTGAGTTAATATATTTTTTCCCTAACCATACCATAATGTGGTTTCCTTATCCTCCTATAGAATGAGAGGTGATTACCTTTGGTCCAGGATTGACCTATAGGAGAATCAATGTGAATTGGAGGATTATATTTAATTATGGGTACATGATCATGGTTGTTCATCTTAGATCCTTGATACTTATCTGTCTCAAAACATTAGATATACGTGTCTTGTATCATTTTATAATTAATTATTATTGGATTAAATTAATTGAAAATATTTTGTGATATGATCTAGATGTTTATATACCATTATTTTCTTTCTAAAACTCTTTTGAGGCTGGTGGCCTCTCACATTCTTCCCCATGATTATATCATGAAGTATTTATTGAAATGAATTTCTTATTTATTTTAATTGAGAATTTGATGTTTGATACTTAATCAAAAACCTATTTAGTGATGTTTGTTTTTATATGGTGTAAATTTGATTGTTTTATGAAATCCTATTTTTGATTAAAAATTTAAAATGATTTAAAATTAATGTTTTGATTTGAACCTAGAAATTGGTTTATGAAAATAGTTTAATAAAATAATGGTTTGTGAATGATTTTTGCATGGGTTTTGGAATACAGAGTTGTTATTTGTACAATTTCATTTGGCATGGCCTTGTGGAAAAAGTGTGTTCCATTTAGGCACCTAATATTAGATACATTTTGAAAACATGGTAGATCAATAAGAAACCACTCATGATTGTGTAACTATCACATGGGCATGCATGTGTGGATGTGTGGATTTTTGGAATCATTTAATCTGTATGAAATGTGTATTTGAGAAATATTTTAATGAATTGTTTCATTTTATTTCCGTGGAATACAATTTTGTATTTGATATAAATTGCTTCAAATTTTTTGAAACTATTTTATGTAAATGTGATATCATGTTTGTCTTTGTTTAATGAGTTGGGAAGTCATTGAGGAAATCCAACTGAGTTTATACTCTACCACTACATGGGAACTGTTATATATGTTCAAATATCACCTATAGAGGCACAGGTAATGCCAATGAATCTCATTTATCTAGTGATTCTTCTTGATATATATTTCATGGCTAGTCGAGATTGGGTAGGTAACATTTTGGGAATTGTGATTGGATTTCTTTGGTTCCATTGAGAATTGTTGTCACTTGGATTCTACTTTGTACTCAGATATGGTTACTGTTCAGTTCAGTTTTATTTGAGTTGTATTTTGTACCCATGGTTCATATAGAGGTTGATTTTTATGGTTATCAAGGATGGGTTGTTTTATATTAAAAGGTTAATTCATCCCATAATTGCTTAAAAATCCATTGGAATCTATTATCGTACATTGGATTATGGTGGATGTATCCTAATAGTGGTAACATCCACTAACTTTTCACAAGCCCATTGGTCATTGGAGGGATAATACAAACAGTATCAGCTTGTTTGGCCATTTTGTTAGAAATTTTATTAGTTTTTTAAATCCTTAAGTATCATTATTGGTAGATTCTTGTTCCTTTGAGATGGTTTAATAGAGATATAACATTCCGAACATGAAATTTTGGACAAAAATATGTGTAGCTAAGTTATTTTTATAGAAATTAATGTTACCAAGGTGTTTGGGTACGTGATTATTTAAGACACTTATAGGTCAATTTTCACTATAATTTTATGGGTATAGATGATGAGGGTTATATGAAATGTATTGAATGTATGGATTCCACTTAGAATATAACAATTCATCATTTAGTAATGATTCATGAAATGGTAAAATGTTTATTGTTTTTCCAAATCATTGAAAATGATTTCATAAGATGTTATTTTAATAAGTCTAAATGAAGTTATTTATGAAAATGGAATTATTTATAAACATGTTGGGGGAATGATATGTGGTATTATGTGTAAATGTGGTCAATTGAAATAGATAAACAATAGTTTTAAGTGAGTGAGACTAATTTTTTTTTGGTTTGGAGATAGAAAATGGAACTATATAAGAGATAATTAAATAAAATAGAATAGGTTATTGAGAATGTGGTTTCAATTGATAAAAAGTGAACAGATGTTGGTATAATGTATTATATAATATTTTTTAGGATATGGGAAGTGGAATAGAAAGGATAAACCAATTTATGTGTATCATTCATTTCAATTCAAATAATATAACACACCAACCTTTCGGGGGGGATTCTAAACCAGAAAAATAAGAAGCATCGTTTAATATGATGAACCAAATCCTAGATTTACATAGGAAAAAATCTATGCATAAAGTGATGTTGAAAGTGTACATACTGGATGATCAAGCATGTTAGTGGAGGGATTTAGTTGTTTAGGATAAATTATAAAATGTCATAAAATTGTAGGATTTGTATGCTCTATTTAAAAATGAAATTCTACCATCACATGTTCAGAATTTCAAGAAAAACATAATTCTTGAGCATGAGGAAATATATTCTCTCAGTAATAGATTATACATAAATATTTATGAATATAGATTCAATTTAAACAAAAATTATTTCAAGCACATCCTTATAGAAATACATTTGGAACTGGGGTTGAACCCCAAAATTTGATGAAATATTTTTGTTTATTATATAATGGATAATATAGAGATAGTTAATAGAGATACGGTGGAAGAAAAATACATCTCGGGAAGCATAGTTAGAGGAAGAATGTTTCTTCATTCAAGAATAGGTGGTAACTCTGATACAATAAACAACTGGAGTAGGGACACATATTATCTAGGGGTGGTATGTATCAGAATTAGATTATAGAATTGGTCAACAAACCTCCTCTATTGAAGAGTAATACATTATATTTTTAATATAGTTCATAAAATCATATGATTTGAAAATTTAAGGAACCACTATGATATGTCACAATTACAGGCATATTGGAAATATTCACTGATATTGTCATAGTGCATCAAGGTTGGGTGCTAGAGAAACATCTCATGATTCTAATGAATCTTTTTTGTTAACCAAATGAGTTTAGAAAAATATCCCACAACAGAATATCTAAGAAATACATGTTGATTCTTGGAAAACGATTTCTCCACAACTTGTATACTCTCAATGGGGTAATAAAGAGAAAAGTGTTGGCTCTAAGCAATTATATGGTGCAGTAAAAGTGATTATGGATGGAAAATCAAAACTTTTGATGGTGAGAGGTATGATTCTTTTCGATTCTACCCTTATGAAAGATTTTTTTGATATATTCATACCTGATTAGTTTATTTATTATCATGCCATTGATCATATAGTTTTACACATTAAGATGATTTCTTTTATAGAAAATCTAAAAACATTTTGTACACCATTAAATTTGAGGCTTGAAATGGTCTAAATTTTTGATAAATATCAATGGGAATAGATTGATAAGGTATTTCTATATGATAGAGATATGTGTATATGAGTTGATATTTGGAATAGATTAGATAATTAAATTTCAAGACCATGTCAATTGTTATGAATTAATAGTTAGTTTCTGAACATCAAACAGTGTTGGAAATATCATTTAAAGAGATTGGGTAGTGGATTCAAGAATGGAAGGATCCTTGGTATCAATGGTTTGAATAATATCTTACTATATTATGATAGCTTCTTTTCAATCAGTCGATGATATCGAGAATACATATTTCCCAACCATAGTGGACCACTTCCTTAATGGTTTTCCTGACAATTTCTTGGGGTCACCACCCAAAAGAAAATATTATTTTATGATTTATTTCCTTCTAAGGAATAGTCTTATTTACCTTCTATCTAATCAAGTGGAACCAAAAGATTTGAGGGAATGGAAGGAGCATTTGGAAGAGTAATAAAATAAATGGATCATATGACAAAGTATGTCTCTGTGGGAAGCATTGATTTTTATATGAAGAAAATATATGTAACACTTATGGTTTGTGAAAATTATTGTAAGCATAATTATATTACGATAAAGAATATATGTCCTATTTAATGCATTGATGATCTATTTGATCAATTGAGGGGAACCCAATGGTTATCTATAATATACATACATCTAGGATATCACTATCTATGGGTTTGGAAAGATGATATTCTGAAAATAACTTTTAGAAGTAGATATAACACTTATGAGTTCATTGTTATTTATTTTAGTATCATTAGTTCTCCTATTTTCATTATTGAAGTGATGAAATATGTATTTCAATGGTATATATATTTCTTTTTAGAGTTGTTTTGGTACGATTTAATATCATATTGAATGATAAAGACTAATCATGGGAAACCATTGGCTATTGTTTTTTTATATCGTAGGATCATTGTCTTTATGCCATGTTATCAAGGTGTGATTTTTGGAGACTACAGATATGTACCCTTAGCCATGTAATTTATGATAAAATAATTTTGGAAGACATGTATAACATATATGTTTCATGAATTGGAAACATTCAAAGAACATCTTTGACATATGTAGTTTAATTATCTTAGTGGTATAATCCATTCAATTTGTATGTGTATTTTCAGGTTTGACAGCACTGGTTACAATGTTTATTAGTAAAGGTGACACTTTATAGAAGAATGCGGAATTTTTTAGATCCTTTCAAGAGTTTAAATTTACAATTACACCAACCCCTTGGCTTACATTGTATGATTATGGATATGGATCTACAGTCCATTTGGTTTTATCAAGATTAGGTTTGGGATTCTTTCTCATGATGGGAGATCATGTTATTTCTTATGGATCAGGATAGTCATTGTTCCATGGGAATAAAAAACCACCAAATGATTTTGAATTGGATTTTTTGGTATTTGGTTTGAATACATGCTGTCATTATCTTTTTTGTGAGGACATTCACAATGGTTATAGAACATGAGAGTTTGAAGTAGATTCTCCCTCAAATTTTTTTGAATATAATGAATAGAATACGGATGAAATATATTTAAATTTTATAATTTTTATTGATGTATATACAAGGTAAATGAAATTTGGTGGAACATGAATTAATCAGGAAGTCAAATAATTATTTACCAATGTAATCTTTAGATTAGTGGCAACCCTTGTCAATCATAGAAGAAATGCACATTTATTGTACAGACCAGGGCGATGTTGTAGTCCTTATCCCAATTTAATTTATTCTTGATTTGGTTCTATATGTGATTGAGGCTAATTTATATGATTCAAAATGTGTTAATATAATTTCAAAATTTGTTGGTGGGGAGACCATTGAGGTATAGAAGCTAGATATGTGCTGGATTTTTAGTTTTAGAGATAGGATGTTTGTGACATTGGTTTTTCAAGAACCAATTCTTAATGTTTTCCATCATTGTAAATGGGATGTTCATTCAAGAATAAATATGTTTTAAAGAGCACTGAAATCAAATATTTTTTGGGGGAAAAAAGTGGTTAGTGGTAGAGTTTGTTTAGAGTTGCCTCACAGATCAGTAGGTCATGGTGGAAGATAAATGACTAGACAGAATATTGTAGTCTTTACCAATTCCATTATAGGAATGGGAGAAGATATCTATGGATTTTGTGAAAATTTTACAACAATGATAAGGAGACATTATTACATATTGGTAATTGTGGATCGAGTCATGTGTTCTTCTCATTTTATACCTATTCATGAATCTTATATGGTGGATGAATTGTCCACAATCAACATCTGAGAGGTACTAAAGAGGAATAGTGTTCCAGTCTCGACTATATATGACTAGGACCCTAGGTTAAAATATTGTTTTTGGAAATCCTTCTCCAAAGACCATGGAATATAGTTCACTATGAGCATAATGTATCACCATTAAAAAAAGTCTAAAATCTTATTGGATGATCCAAATGTTAGAGGATATGATTAGGGATTGTGTAACAGATATTTATTGATGATGGGAGTAGAACATACCATAAATATATTTATCATAAAAAAAAGATATCAGAAAATGATAGATATAGATTATTTTGAAGCATATTACGGTGTTACTTTTTTTATCCACTTTGTTTGGTGGAAACAAGTTATATTTGACTAGTTGGACCAAAACATGGGAAAGAGACAACAAAGAATATTTAGTTGACTATAAAGAGGATGAATACAGATTACAGTCATCATATATCATATTTAGATCATCATCGATGGGTGTTTTCATTTGAGGTGAGTGATCATGTGTTCTAAATAATCTATCCAATGCTTGGGCATCATCATCTTTGGATGAAGGGAAATTTTATCCTAGATACATATTCCCTTTCTAATCACATAAATGAGTTGGTGAGGTATAATATCGATTATATTTTCCACCACGTTTTTGTTCATGGAATATTGTGTTACATGTATCTCAATTAAAGAATTATCAACAAAAGACTAACCCTAGGATTCATTGGGAACATGTTGACATAGATCTAGATGGAAAATTTGATCATGTACTGATAAAAATTATAAATAGGGAAGAGAATGTATTTTATGGGAAATTCATTTGTCTTGTCTGTGTTTTAGGATAATATAGTCATATTTACGATTAATCATTGAAGCATAAAAATTAATTGTTAGATAAAAGGATAAAACTCGTTGAGGAACACACAATTTTTCTACTCTCAAGTGATTTAAAGAACAATTTTAGGGATAATTTTTCAACCCCATTTTTAGGAATATCGCCTTTATTTAGGTATATTAGGGTTATATAATGATTCAGCTATGTTTTAGGAGGTTACTAGGGGTATTGAAACATGCTGGAGGATTTTATGGTGGTCAACTATTTAAATAGAGTTATGAGACCATGAAGCACATCTTGGAAACCATGCATAGGAAAATAGAGATCACTGGTTAGATTCACGATCAAATAATGGATGGGGGATGGTTTGGCGAAACCATAAATATACAAAAGAGAAACTGTGTAATAAAATATTAGTTGGGATAGTTAATAATTCATGAATGAAATATGGTTTATCTAAATGTGTGACCCAATGTTGTGGGGTGTTGGCTTGAGATAGTATAAACCACATGGTTGTTGCATGGTTAGCTAAATTTTGTGGCCTAATTGTTCATAGTATAGTCAGCCCTCTGAAAATTGAGGATTTATCTTTTTTTTATCCCCAAATTTACACATTTATCCCTAAAACTCCTCATAACATGATGTTATTTTCCTTTTATGGTGTGAGAGACACATCCTGTTGTTCTGAGAGTAATCTTTTGGAAAATCATGGCTCATTAGAGGCTCGGATTCAAAGATAAGTGCTCGTTCGTGGTTTTTATTCTTAGATCCTTGATTATTCAATCTATTGGAAACAATAGATATATTTCATTATGGTTAGAAATATGTGTTTTTCATTATTTTGTGGTGAATTCTGGTTAGATGTAATAAATTGAACATAGTTAGACATCTGATCTATATGTTTGAGCTTCATTAATCATTTTCACCAAATCATTTGAGGTAGGTGGCTTATCTCTTGATACAACATAATTAATAAAATGAATTATTAGTATAAATGATATTTATTTATTGAATTGAAATATAAAATTGATGCATTTTTATTGTTGGAAACCATCATTAGTGAGGGTTTTGTGAAATATTCTAAATTGAATGATTTTGTGGAGAAACCACTTTGATGAAAATTTTGAAATTCGGAATTTGAAAATTTGATTTTAACTTGACAAATTGAAAATGGTTTGTGGAAATGGTTTAATAGAATAATGTTTTTTGAAATGGTTTAGCACTGGTTTTGGAATATATGGTTTGTGTGAGTTTATTTTCTTTAGACGTGACCCTAGGTATAAGGTGTATTCCTTTTAGGAACCAGGTATTGGATACCTTTTGATGATTTTGTAGAATTATGAGAGACCACTAATGAGTATGAAATTATCAATTACTCAGGTATGTATGGAGTTTTTGAATCATGGAATGTGTATTCCAAATGGATTTGAGATATTTTATAAACACTTGTTTGTTTTCATAACATGGGAAAATAGTTTTTCCTAAAAATGAACTAGATTCGATAAAAAAATTCATGGAATTTGTTTAATAATTTTATATTTATTTGATAACAAGTGTTACCCTAGTATTATGTGTTGGTTTGTCATTGTGGAAATCGTACGGAGAATTGAATCACCATACTTATAATCTATTTTACATTTATAGATGTCATATATCAAGACATAAGTAAATGAGAGTAATCTGAGTTATTTATTAATGCTTCTAGATATCGTGAGTGTGGCTTTTTTACATGGAACATGGATCCTATTGTTATCTACTTATTTTTTCAATTTTTCCTTCGAGTTTTGTTTTCAATAGTTTTTCATATATAGTGTCACTTGGTTTCGAATTTGTACTCCGATATGGTTTCAATTTGGTATGAATATTTTTATTTATATTTTATAATCATTCATCATATATAGGTTTATTTTTGTGGTTATAAAGATTTGGATATATTACTTAAAAAATTTAATGTCTTCCTAAAATTGTTTATGTAGATCTATGAATTTATATCTAGACATTAGTGTCTTGGGGATGTCACCTAAGGAAAGAAACATCCACCACCGCTTCCCAAGAAAATGGGTGAAGAGAAGGTTGTTACGAACATATTGTATAAAATTAATACAGTATGTGAATTAGAAATTTGGAGACTAAACATGTTCTCTTATCCATGCCCATGTAATTTGGTTCATGTTCATGTGCGTGTCCATGTACCTGGTTATGCCTAGGTACCGACCCATGCTCATGTACTACCAGAGTAAATGGTGTGTCATCCTAAATGGGGTCCTAGACAAATGTAGAAATCACAATACCTAGAAACTTGAGTTGGTTCAAAAAATTTTTGGTCCCATCCACAAGACTTGTGATCGATAAATTGGTTGGAAACCCCAGCCACTTTATAAAATAAAGTACACGACTAGTGTTCTTCCACTCTACATGGTGTGTGTTAATGTTTTTTCACATAATCCTTATATCCATAATTCAATTTTCTATATTTGTTCCCATATTCATTAATATGTCCCATTAACAACCTGATATTGAAGAAAAACACATCCATGTAATGTTTACAATATTCCAGTTGTCAGAAAATAGAATCTAATCAATTCATATGAAGCCACCGCGCATCCCATCGTGTCATATCTCTCGTTGCCAATAATGGATCCAAAATTTATAAATTATCACCCAATTTGTTTCATAAAATATCAAAAACATACTCATACATTCTTTGTGAATACAATCACCACAAATCAGGGGCGGGGGTGTAATTGTGCTCAAACTCACACGTGCAATTTCTAATCCTGACCCCATGGTCCAATGATGAATAACATGAAGAACGATAGAGAGAAAAGGTGTAAAAAAGTGAAACCATCATTGAAAATTCATTTTTTAAAAATAATAATAAATCATAGAAATATATAGTGAGCTCCTAGAAAAATAATAATGAATGAATTCAATCATATTAATTCGTATACCTGGACAATGTGATAGATCAAATAATCACTTATCAAAAGAAGATAAAAAATCCATGATCATTATTTTGTTTAAAATGGAAGAAAAAATTGATTCCCACCTTGATTTGGATTTATCAAGGGTGAAGAAAAAGTTCACCATTGATGAAAATGATTGGCTAGGTTCATTTCCTCATGATCTGCCTTGATTCCATCTCCAGACTTCCCCTAATGAAATCTTCTAGAGATGAATGATATTTAAATTCCTACCTAAAATCACACAGTTATATAGCTAACCCTTGATAATTTCTATAAGAGGGAATTTATAGATGTTTTGGATTATGTCATCTAAATAATATAGATAATTTAATAATTATTTTATCTTAACACATTTCCAATGAATGATTTAGTCATTCATTGGGTGCTAACCAACTTGATGTCAAGAATAAGGTAAACTCTATGTTTTAGGCTCAACAATGTCCACAAATTTATGATCCTAGACACAGGACAAGTGTAATTATACTATTATAGGAAAAATATTTGGGTCGTATTTTAATATATTTAATATTTTTATAATAACAATTTCTATCTCATTGGGCCTCATAATCTCACACTATTTCAGTGCTTGACTACTCAAATAGTCCTCAAAATATTAAAATGTGTGATAAGGAAAAACCAGAGTCATTATATTCTCTAATATTTCATGTATTTTCACCCTAAAAAGAACATGAAAATTAAAATGGTGTGGATAATAACTCCATATCATTCCATTTCACCAACTGGAGCTTTGCTTCAAGTTCTCATTCTTATAAACCACACGAAAAAAATGAACGGCTCAACCATACATGATCTTATCTCACCCATCCTAAATAAAGACCATATAATCCACAAAGTTGTTTCCATGTTAAAATTATAGGATCCCCTAATCAGTATCTTGTATTAAATCATGCACATATATCCTCATATATGAATCAAGGATGAAGTCATACAACTCTTAAATTTTATAGTCATGTATTGGTGGTAAGATAGCTCCCCAAACATATGTAAGATCTCAAACATCTTTTAAAACCTCATGAATAGATTTCCTCCCTATAAAAACCTCCAAATTACTCATATTATGTAGACACTTATGAAATAATTTTCATCCTTATCAAACTCCAAAGGCCTATGCTGTCAATCTGGCAAAAATTTCTTTTAGATCAGGGTTGTTCTCATATACTGGCAGACCACATGGATCATCTCTATCATTTCTTGCACCATTTCTGGCCCAATAAGATATATCCCACCAGTCTTGATCTAGCATATGTGGGACCTAAAATGTATCCCATTAAGGTTATTGTAAGATTACTTGAAAATTATAGAGTGATAATTATTATTATATGATAACTAAACCAATGACATGTGATCATACCAGCTTTGGAAGAAGTCTGACACAACCCTCATCATATACCCCAACATCAAGACAATTTACTTAGTCTTACCATTTATATGTTGTTCAATCCCTTTACTCACATCCCTACAGGTCTCTCCACAGCTATGAAAAAACCACGCATTGTGGTTGGACATAATAATTTTGGGTACCCCATAGTGTCAAATGGTCTTACATAGATGCAACTTCCCTAAAATCTCCACCTAATTATGCTCTTGTTTAGCAAGGAAGTTTACTGGCTTGTAAAGTAAAATAATTATCACCCAGATGGAATCGTGGAATCTCACTATCCATGGAATCCCTATAAGAAATCCCACCAATATTTCATCCAATTTCCACTTTAGGATTTCTATAGAATGCATAATACATGTGAAAACCTGGTGCTTAGACTTTTTCTACATAATAGTGAGACACTGAGAGATAAAATCTATGATGATATATCACATTATATACCATTAAACCTACCAATAATTGTCCTTATAACTAGTTAACTCTCTATTATGTAAATCCAAATGTAACTTCTTAAACTCCCAAACAACCACCTCTCATATCTCAACAAAAATTAATATCAATCCTTAGAAAACAATCACATATTATTTTCCCATAGATAATCTATTTGGTGAATTAAATGAGGTAATATATTCGTGAAGAACCTCATAGTTGAACTCTCTATATTGAGCCTCCCCCAAATGCTAATGAAGTGGAGGATTCAAAAACATTGACTGCAGAAATGATGCACCCCTCTCCTCCACAAGGGTAAGATGAAAATAGGACAACTGCTCAGAAGGATCATCCACTAAATGAGAATGGGACATCTTGTCAAGGAAATATTCGACCATGTTTCCCTTCCCATTATTATAAACAATCTCAAGGACATAGTCATAATGAAACTAAAAATAATTTCATTTTCTCATGTTGATATCTCTCGGAGTGAATATGTACCTAAGAATATATTGTTCTGAGTAAAAATAAATATGCACTCCTAGAAAAATGTTCCTATAAATACTTAGAGTGAAAGATATTGCATCCATCTTAGGTCATGAGTAGAATAGTTCTATTCATGGGGTCTCAACTCCCTTGAACCTTATGTGATCAGTTTTTCCTCTATTTAAGAATTAAACTAAGTCCATACCCATAAGAATCCCAAAATACTGCATATTCCATTCCCAGATCTAGTAGTCTCTATAAAGTGGAACATAAGAACCGTATTTTCAAGGCAATGATGGATCCCTAACATTGATCGGTGTAGGTAAATGGTCACCATTTCTACAACTATGTGGACAATGGGGTTTTAATCTTAGAGAATTTAGGAACGATCCTCTTGTAGTACCTTATTAAGCCAATAATGTCACATTTTTAATTCTCTTTAGTTTCTCCCAAGAAATCACTAAATAAAGGATCACCAACTGAAAAACTAATTGATGTTAAGTTATGATATTTCTATATAAATTGAACCACCCATATCAAAAACTGGCACTTGACAATCATACCACAAACTTGGTTCTCCCTGAGTAATTCTAGGACCATGATGCAGTGCTATGTATTTTCTACCATTGGAATAGAATGAATGTGTATGTCATCAATAAATAAAACAAAAATCTGTCCAAATATGGATATAGAATCCATTTTTCCAAATACAAAAACATGATAGGTGAATTTTTCACACCGAAAGGAATCACTAAGAACTCATATTGTACAAAGAGACATGAGAATGTCATTTATGGAATATAATCCTCATAAACCCTCAAACACTGGTATCCAGAACTCATATTGATCTTTGAAAATCATGTCACACCTTCAAACTAGTCAAAGAGGTCATCAATACTAATAAATGGTCACATTATATTTGTTGTTACAAGGTTCATGGAATGATAATCAACAAAAAACATCACCCTCCAATCTGTATTTTTTGAAGTAAAATTTGGAACAGTCAAGGGGGCCCAATAGCCCCAATAAATCCTTTATATTTAAGGTCCTCAAACTACACATTTATCTAATGATGCCACATTAGGTTATCTGATATATTGTCATAACAATTAGGCCACCCCTGGGGAAAGTCCATTAAGATAGAAAAACATAGATAGGAGATAAACCTGACACATCCTCAAGATGTATATTCTCATACTCCACCACCATCATACAAAATTAAAAGATCATAGAACCTACTAATTCAAGAGTTATATAACAAAAAGTAATAATATCATTTATATACTCTGGAAAATTAAATCATCCAACACTGTTTGAGATTCCTTCTCACCCAAGAAGAAAAATCTCATAGCACTACCTTCGGTACACTCGAATCATCATAGGTGATAGTCATCTTCACATGGATAGTGAGAAAATTCCATACTGAGGGAAAACTTCCTAGGTCTTACTTTATTACTATTAAATGATTTTATTTGAGGATCATCCTCACATCCTATAGTATGGTTACATTATTTGTAAAAGTGTGTGATCGTAGATCTACTCTATGGTAGCCTTGAACATAGTGTTCATTTAAAATGAATCTACTTGTATTTCTATCCCATGAACATGGGATATATCCATTGAGATGTGACCTCATAACATGCACCATAACTACAACTAGAGAATGTAAGACATTAGTTATAAATAGATATCACCCAAAGTCACAACATCACAAAACCCTACTACATGAATCCATTATTCCCCTTTCCCACATATCCTCCTTATCCATGGTATCCATTAAAAAAATTTCACAAAAACTAACCTCAAACATACATTTAGAAGGAACTCATATTCTGCACATCAACACTACCCTCATTAGGTTTCACTAACTCATAAACATAATTTTAGTCACATCACAAGGATACATATATGGGAATTCCCCACTTCATTCCTTGTTCAAAGAAATATAGAATGTCACTAACAGAGATTCCAAACATCATCCTAGAGAAGTACCACCACTAGGACCACTATTATGAAGGGTCATTTCCAAGAGTTACTTCACACCAAAATCTCATTTTAGCCCTCTATTACATGATAATGGTGTCTAGATCACCAATAATTATTTTTTATTTTTATATATAATGTCCATGGTGATCACATAACACTATTGTGACATTTTCCAGCATCATCTATTCCAATTATTCTTATAAATACGAATGGTTTATAGCAGAACCATCTGTTCCATTCGGTCTGAAATTTAGAAAACTGAAACAATAGTCTCAATGGTCTTCTTCATAGTGAAACAAAAACAATATCTATCACAAAACAATATTAGTGGAATAATCCAAAATGTATGATCATATTGTTCTATTGGAGTCATTAAATTTTATTTATATAGATTATTATCCAACCATACCACTAGAGGTTTTCCATTGTACTATTTAATAGGGGGTGGCATTTTTTAGTGCATTCTTGGAGGTAAAACTTCATGTATGGGTCCTTGAAATATAGACTCAATTCTCTACTCTTTTTCGACTTGTTAGTATCAAAATCCTAATAGGAATTCATCATGGATACATCATGAAAGGAATCAATATGTACCAATATTAATTATAATATAAGGATAGATAACACATTAAGGAAATTCAAAATACTCAATCATATATAATGGATATATACTTTATACCTTCAAACTGATGTCTCAGTATGTCGAGCTAATAAGAAGATAGTCAGTGTACATGTGAATGGATTTGCCTTCTAAAACACAGAACTAGGATCCCTAGCTTGAATGCCTCACTCGAGATAGTTTAAAACTATTTTTAAGGCACAAACAATTCTTAAAATGGAGACAAATCCAAACATCACCCCATGGAATAAACTACTCTAGTAATACTCCATAATGAACCGCCCCACTGGGGGTCCACCTAGCCTGTGGAGAGCTTGGCCAACATAAAATTAATCCCACCTCCAATAGGATAGGGGATAGAGAGAAGAACAATGAAGGTAAAAACAAATGGGAGGCCTTTAGATAATGTTCATATATATACCCACCCAACAGTCTCCAGGAAATCATATAGTGCAATGTAATAAAAAGACTTCAATAACTAGGGTACAACCATGCATGAAATAAACCATGGGAAATATATTATAGATTGAATGTATAAAACAATGTGAAAGGGAAAAAATACATATCCAAATATATAAGAACTCTCAAACTAAAAAATATGAATAAATGAAAACTGAGTAAGCCTGACTTATGATCTCCATGTCTTGACCATCATATATGTCCAATGAATCCAGGCATCACCATGATCCACTAATGTCACAACCTATCTATACATAATTTTCATAAGACATGAAATGTGATTATAAGGATAATACATGGGTGAGTATATACATAACAAGTTGGAATCCATGAAAATAAAATATGGTGAAAATAAAAGATAAAACATAAGGCTTTCTAAACCCATTGAATTCATGTTAATTAGAAATAGACACACCAACCATAACCACCCATATATTTTCAAAAATAATCCCAAATGAGATAGAAATGTGATATCTATCTCAAAATCCTAGAAAGTATTAATGAGTCTTCCCATAACTCTAATGGTCTGTATCTAGTGCCCAACACCAAATGAAACTTCACCCGAATATGTAATGAGGGACTACTAAACACTATTGAGCTCCACAAACAAGGGTTCCACAACAAACGTATTGTATCCAATTTCTACCCGAAGTTTAAGAAGAGGGAGTACCATTTGATATATAGATATCCCAATACAATTATTGAGTAGTATTATCTCTATCTATATAGAGAGTATATAGAACCCACGACAGAGTGCGACATGGTAGTAGTAACCGCAAAATCTCTTGGATGATCCAGACCTAATCATTTCCATCATAATTTTTCACAAATAAGTTTAACATATATATATCCATCATCAAATCTCTTTTTCCACAATGAAGGTCACCATCAAGTTCTACATGGAAATAAAATAGGATATGCTAATAGTATGCCAAAATCTGAGTCCAAACGAAGGATATTTGGGAGGTATAAATTTGGGAAGGAAGTAAAAAATATATAACGGGTCCACATGGGTTGTGTACCACCACATTTATTGGACCTGTTCACATATTAACACCCATTGTATTCCATTCCATCTTACATGATGAGAACATGTCATACACAGTGTGTGTTGACCACTCATGGCTTTCCCATGTGCTCCAAGCATTACTTATGTAATTGTTTCTTTGATAGTGTACCTGGGCATGTACCTATCAGTTCCCAGGTACCATCTCATGCTCGTGAAGTCATAGAATACATGGTATGTCATCCCTCATTGGGTCTCATGATTGTGTGGCTGAATCATGGGAAGGCTACCAGGGTATTGTAACATGAAATGTTTTGTTTAACTCAACTAGAAACCCTAGATACCATGGAAATGAATTTACATATTTTTTATGATTCTCAAATACAAGATGTGTGTTATTTTTTCAAGGATTGTCATATACATCAAATGACTCCATATTTTCAAACATCACCATGAATCTATTCCCATTGACCACCCACAAGTGAAGAAAAACACCAATGGTAGTTGCCTCCCTACCATTGGTGGATTAAAAACATAATTCAATCAACCCACAAAAAACCACCACATGTCTCATCATGTTCCATCTCCTGTCACCACTCATCGATTTTAGATATATTAATTATTCCCCATAATCTATCTTGATCCTTCTGTAAAACAATTATCCTTTTATCATGGACACAACCACCATGACTCCAGTGGTCTGATTGTGCTCAAACGTTCCCTAACATTTTATACTCATGAACCTATGGTCCAACATAGAATCACATGAAAAATGGTGGGGTAAAATAAAAATATAATGTATTAAAAATTTGATGGGAAATCATGTGTAGAAAATGATCCTAAATTGGAGATATCTAGTTTAATATCATGGAAAAAGTATAATGAATTAAATTAAATTATCTAATTCATATATTGGGGTAATGAGAAGGATCAAATATTTACATATCAAAAGAAGATAAATTTATTATTTATTATTATTTAATAAAAGTGGAGAAATATAAATTTGAAATATCCTAATTTGATTTGGATTGATCAATGGTGATTTATGCGTTTTCCATTGATAAAGAATATACGTTTCTTTCACTTCCTCTCAATCAACCTCAATACAATCTCCCATAATTATCCTAAACAATATCCCAATTAAGAACAATGTTTCTATTAATCTATAATCTCACAAGTTTATGTGAATAACCATATAGAATTTCCATAATATTGTATTTTTAGTATATTTAGAGTAAGTCATTTAAATAAATTAAATGAAATATTAAATTTTAATTAATACCATTTCCAATGATTGCCTCAACAGGCCATCTGGTGTAGACCATCATTAGGTCATCCCTAAGGTATTCCACATTTTATGGACTCAACCATGGTGTCATATTTCTAATATAAGAATCCATTTTGTGGTTCTTCCAATATTATTGGAAAATTATATGTGGGTGATATTAATGTATTAATTTTTTTTATAATATCATTTCTTGGCTCATTTTTTCCTTGGAATTTTATTTCATCTCAGATTAGGAATCCAAAAATATTTCATAAAATATTTGAAATTGTTATAATAAAAATTTATAATAACTATAGCAATGAAAAAAATATACCCAATAGTGTAAAATTTGATTTTCCACATGTTTTTTTGTTTTAAAACAATAATTACCTTGACATGTTATGGAATGATAAATTTGGAATATTTTTTTCACATTGCTTATAATTAACTGACTTGTAAAAATATATTTCACATAATTCATTAAAACATCATCATAGAAATAAGTCAAAAACTCTATATTGAACGAATATTTTCAAATCAATTCTTTTATATCCATTTTGATAAACATTTTACCACATTAATTATTTAAAATAATAGATGAGGTAAAATATATATCATGTAGGTTACATGGTAACTAATCTGTAGCCCCATTTTTAATTGTTGATTATTCTATTCAATTAATATACATGTTAGAAAAGTTAAAATATTACTGAAACCAAATAATATAAAAAATAGAATTTTAAGGATTTAACATGAACTCCATGTCAATTTTAGTGTCCTTTAATGGAATATATTATTTTTTAATATTCATTTTATTTTCAACAAATTAATTAGGATTTATCCAAATATGTAATTGTTGAGATACATTACACTCATATAAATTAATATCTTCTGGAATATTTATACCTTTAACATAATCAGATGAATAATTCTTCATCATAAGAAAAAAATAATCAATAATTTTTTTTAAAAAAATTAAAATTAAATAAATTTAAATAACATGAAAAAACAATTGAATGAGAATATTTAGAATGATGATGTGGATTGAGTGAAGAGCATAATAAAATTACTAAAGTAGGTGCATAAAAACATATATAGTGTATTTGATAATTTGTTTCATGGGAAAAATAATTTCATGGGGGATTAAAAAAAGTGGAAGGAAAACTATGAATCTTTTTCAAAATAAATTTAATGTAATATATAATTATATATTTATCATGGTTTTTTAAATAACAATTATTAAAACAGTCTTTTTTGTGTTCATATACTAACTGATTCTAAAACATAATATTTAACATCATTTTGTATGTAACAGATGTTAAAAACACTATTTTAATGTTGGTTAGTGGATAAATGATATTAAAACACAACTAAAAAAATAAAATTAATGTGTATTATCTATGTTATCATAGTCAAGATGTTTTTTATGGTGGTTATTTAATAACTAATGTGAAAATTTTTACTTGAAGATTTTTATTCCAATTTTCTTTTATGGAGGTTGTAGTCAATATGTTAAAAGTTTGATTATTTCATTTTTAATGGATTAGAGAAAGGTATAAAATTATTATTCTATTTATATAATAACATTTAGTGTACTAATTATAGTTATTTCATTATATTATTATATTTATAATCAGTTTTTGTGAAAGATATATAGAAGAAAATATTAACGAGTTGATAGTACCGACATTGATGAATTAGATAATATTTTTAAAGAATTAATGGAAATGATGGAATTATAAATATTTATTGTATCTAAGGGTTAAAATATGTGTAATAGAATTTTATTAGATTATAAATGGGTAGGGGTTGATGTGTAATTTTGATGGTATGTGTGGCTTGAATTAAGGGTTCTCTCAGGAGCTCTTCTCTCAGGAGAACACTAGGGTTTTAAACGGTTGGTTCCCTAGAGGCACTAGTTGATGAGGACGATGTAGGATCTCAAAAAGTGAAGGGCTTTGGAGGTGATGATGGAGGGTCGATGGATGGATTATTTCCATGATTTAACTGTTGGGGTTTTCTGATTTAACATTTAAATATCAAGGAGAAGGAAATTTATAAATATAGATATTTATTGCCACATTAATGAAGGATTTTCTCCCCACATTAATGAAGATTTATTCTCAATATTTGTTTGATATAATAATGAATGTTGAGTTCATTAATGGCGATATGGACATTATGTATATATATGAGGATTAGGTAGCATGTTTTGAAGGGTGTTCCATCATGATGTAGTCATCAAGAGACAGAACTGAGAAGGGGTTTCCGCATTTGTAGAAACTTGTGCAATGGGAAGATGGTGATTATTTCAATGATGGTTTGTTAGTGATGATGATTAATTGAATCAAAGTTATTTTGTGATAATGATGGTAACATGTATGAAAAGTCCTCATAGTTTGGAAGATCAAGTGGTGTGTCCCGGTTGTGATTATCTACAGTACAAAAAAATGGTACGTTCATGGGTGTCAGTGTGTCAAGAAAGTGAAATCCTTTGGTTGTGGAGTAAAATGCCTTTGGGTGAGATGTAAAAATGCCTTTGGCTATGGTGTGATAAAATTCCTTCAGGTGATAAAAGGCATTCGTGTGAGTCTTCTCTTGTGTGTTTCCTTCGATGAATTTCGATGTGGTGCCAGGCTCCACCCCTCTAATGGTATCAGAGGGGTTAGTTGAAGTTTACAATTGAAGAACATAGTGGAGGACATCAGGTGGAGAAGAATATCAATGACTCAGATGTTACGGGATGATAGTGGTAGAACTAGAGGTTTTTATGGGATATCGAATGTTCGGTTGTCCAACTGGAGTCATGAGGCATGTTCCATTGTTAGTGACAGTCAGAGTTTGGTGGAAGACTTCTGAAGTTCCTCGTGTTAGGTGATCTATCATGCTTCTAGAAGAATGTCATCAAAAATAGCAGTAGTATCCCCGGTGTTTCTAGAAAATCGAAAGACTTCCTGGATGCACGTGTCATGCGGCATGTTCCGTTCATTAGGTGACATTTGGATATTGGTGAAGTTGAAAATCACGTTGACTCAGATGGGGGAGATGAATATAGAGAATATGAATTTTAAATCAAGGTGGATATTTTTGGGAATTTTTTATTTAAAATTAAATTATTGAGAATAGAGAAAATTAGTAATGGAGAAATTAAATTCAATATTAATGGAGGATTTTCCCCCAACATTAATGAAGAGTTATTCTTAATCTTTAAGGATGGAATAATGAATGTAAAATGAATTAATAAAGATATGGATATGATGTCTATATATGAAGATGAAATAGAATATTTTTAAGTGTGTGTGGCATGATATATCTGACAAGAGTGAGAATTGAGAAGGGGTTGCCACATTTTTGTTAACTAGTGGAAAGGGATGACGGTGATTACATCAATGATGGCATATCAGTGATGGTGATTTAAGGGATAAAAGATGGTGTGTGATGATGATGGTTCCATGTATCGAATGTCCTCTTAGTTTTGGTGATCAAGTTGTGTTTCCTGGTTGTGATTATAGGTGGTACAAAAAATGGTTTGTTTATGGGTGTTAGTGTGTCAAGGAAAAGAAATCCTTCAGGTGCATTGTAAAATTTCTTCAGTTGTGATAGAAAAATTCCTTTAGTTGTGGTTTGAAAAAATGTATTCAGGTGATAAATGGACTTCAGGAGAATATTCTCTTGTGTATTTTCTGAAACGATTTCTGCTACAACGTTGAGATCCTACCAAACTTCGACTTAAACATCATTGGCATTAAGTCTTATATCTCTTTTTTGAGTGGTGGTTTTTTGTTTCTAAGATTTTCTTTGGTCTTCAAGTGTTGGATATCGGCTCCTTTATCATCTTTTAGAAATGGTATGGGTGAGTTTGGTGATGATAATGAGACTACAACATCTATATGGATAGTGTGGGTTCTTATCAAGTGTATGTGGAGGTGTTATTGGAGGGATTATGGATGGTTTCACGATGCCAACCACATAGTTTTCACTTCTTGATGATGATTCTAAACTGTCTAATTTCATATATTGGTGGTTTGGAAACCCTTATCTTAGAGACCTTCAGTTAATGATGTTTAGATCTGGGAAGAGTCTAAGCTCGCGTAGATATGGGGGTGCTGACATCCTGGTTCTGATACCAAACATGTTGTTGGTCGATCATCATCATGTTGTGCCTTGTTGGATTTGGATTCCCAATTTAATCTACTTTGGGGTTGTGGTCACTATGGGTATAGGTGTTGAAGTCTTCATCATGCATCTTGTTTGTTTCTCCTATGGAATCTATGCATGTTCAAAAGCTTGTGGAGGTTTGAGAAATATTGATTTTTTGATGGTTTTTACTATGGTTTTTATGATGATAATTCAGCCAGTTATGCTCGATTTGATGTGTAGAGAATGAAGGTGTCGCTGGTCACTCATATTGTCTCTATTTTTTAGTCCTCTGCTCTGGTTTCATGATTCATCCATTCTCTCCGAGGCATAGCAGCACAGTGGTCTTCTTGGTCCTTTGGGATTTGAGTTCGAGTACCCAGTTCAAAGATATCGACGATGTTTATCATTATGATTTATTTTTGTGAATTTTTTGGATATTATTTGGAATTTTTCAGTGATAATTTTTGAAATAAAAAATGGATGGGTTTTGAGGTAGGTTTTGGAACATGGTTTTATTTTGAATTTTGATGGTGAAAGAAGCCAACATTCAACAATGATCAGCTCTAGACGATGATAGATAGCAGGAAGCATTAATCAGAAGATGGGCATTCGGTGTTAGAAGAATGAGAGTGTACAGATTTTCCATTGGTACTATGACCATGAAAATCAGTGTAGGATAGCTGGTCGAGCAGACATGTGAGATGGAGTCTTGACATAATGTTGTAATGGTTTGGGAGGGGGAAGTTCCTAGTAGTCATAATCTAGGTTTCTTCTTGTATGACTTTATTTCGGGTTTCCAAATTTCTCCTTAAAAGTGTTTATGAAATAAAAATTTTATTTTTAGACTGTGTGGCCTAAATTGGGTGTATGTGAACTCATTTAATAGGTGAAAACGAGGGAATCCTCCTTGGAAAAGTATGTTCTATGAGGGGAAAGGTTTAAATTACATGGTAGATCGGCGGGAAAGGGTGGTGAGACAAGTTGTTATAACTTTACACCCCAATAATGTCTTCCATATGGTATAAGTTCTATTAAAACATAACAATATCATAGCCACATCAGGTTACCCATTTATTTCCTTATCAACCTTGATTAAAAATAATAAATGGTAATTTTTTTTTAATAAAAATAATATAATTTCATTCATAATAAATTTAGACATTCTGAAACAAATTTTGGACCCCATTAAATTTAATTGAATTTAGTAATAATATAAAATTTACTTCTAAATTAAAACATAATATATTAATTTTTTAATAAAAATTTCTTTTCAGAAAATAAGTTTTTTTATTCATGTTTTCTATAAATTTAAATTTAAATTTGTTTTAGAATATTTATTTACATATTTAAACATAATATTAGCATCATTTTTCAAAATATTAGAATTGGATTCATTTAGATAAAAATTACACAATGTTTACAAAAGAAATTAGTTGAAAAAAACTTTTTTACTGTCGCAACTAAACTGATATATTAATAAAACAAAATTAATTTATTAAAAAATTGGATATTATGATCAGGAATATGAAAATAATTTTATTGGACTTGATTTCTAGAGTTGATAAAAATTATTTTTAAGATAAGCACTCATAAAATAAAAATTTCTTATAAAATAATGAATTATTATGATTAATATAAACTTATTTTTATTACTCGCTCAGTAAAATCTATTAGATTAATGTAGATTTATTTAATTATATATTTTATCTACAAAATTTATTTAAAAACATCCTTTATTAGTGATTTTTTTTGTTAAGATTGAAATTTAAATCACATTAATCAAAACACTTGTTTGAAAATTATATTTATATTAAATGATATTATTTAAATAGAATAGATATTAATTATTTATATTCTAACCACTTAATTTTTTCATTCCTTTAAAATTAAAACCCTTATTTTAAATTTATCATATCATTAAATAAATAAAAATAATAATTAATCACTAAAAATATTAGGTTCTAATAAAATATATTAATTTAATATTGTTTTTAATTATGTATTTTTTTGTAATATATTATTTTAACAATACACATGTTCATCAAACATAATATAAATATTTATTTCTATTGTCTATATTTCAATTGAAAATATTTCTAATGATCATTTTACCAATGTCTATTTTTATAACCATCAAATTGTATTCCTAGATATAAACACACTAAATTCAGCCATCTCATCCCCACTTATTAAGTCATACTTTTCATTAATTATTATGGATTTTGAATAATTATTTGACCATTCATGATTTTTTTATTATAGATTTATTTCTATATATGGTGATTCCAATGGGTGATGATTATCTAGGGCATCAATTGGTTTTATTAATAATACTCAATTGTATATAATTTTATACTTTTAATTTATTCATTTTTAGTGGCTGTGATCAACCATGGTATGTAATATATGGTTTCATGTATTAATATTTTATTTTTTATCTAAAAAATGTATTTAAATTAATTTTAGTTCAGTTTTTTTGTTTGAATTATGTAATTAAACATCATTTTGATTTTAAAGAATATTAATACTAGAACTCTATGAGTTATATCCACCCTTAAAAAATTGTATACTCTCTATTTTCATCATTAATAACTATTTAAAATATATATTGATATATATATTATAAACAACGCTCAAGATATAATATCATCGTAACTATCTTATATATGACTATGACCTATATTATTACCTCAAACATAGTATATCCCCAATATTGAGTTTATCTCTAATCATATGATCTAAATACCCCCACCCCCTTGATTGCATATTATGAACCTTATAATCGAGTGAATTTTTATATAGAGTTCCTAGTCAGTATTACACTAACAGATGATCAAAGGATGATATGATATTGTCAATTTGACTTCATTTTTATAAATTTATGTAAGATCTATGCATAGAGAGAAAATCAATTCCCAAAATCATATCAAATTCATTAATGAGAGAAAAATTATATTTTCAAGAAGTAAATTCCAAAAAAATATTAATACAGATGATTTATATACATTCGAAGAAATAATCATACAACTGTAGTCATTCAATGATAATATAATCATTGGGGTAGATAAATTAATCTCTTAAAAATCATTCTAGATGCAAAGGAATGGGAATAATTATAATCAAATATAAAATATTTTGTTATTGAGTGGATGATTAAGTTCTATTACAGAAAATTTATTTTATGAACCACTTCATAGGATTTCCATTATTCCTTTTGTATAATTGTTTTTTCATGTTTATAATCCATGTTAGTTATTGTTTTGGTGAATCAATTTTCCTAATACCTAAATTCGTTGCAATTAAATCATTGAAGTGTTTGTAACGCATGTAACACCCAGTCCAAAGTTATAGAAAGTGAAGAATATATTTTAATTAAGGACTTATACAATTCAATTTTTATGATTTCAAGGAATAATAATTGATATTTTATAGAATGAATATCAAATTTTAACTTACACAGGAAAAACATATGAAGACTGAATTTTTTATACATTTTGAAGGAATATGATTTTATGATTAATTTAAAATATAATATTTAACTTTTCCACATTTTAAATATAATAATTTAGTATAATATATATGAATAAAAATATTTTGACACAAAATATTATTGAAATAACGATAATACTATATGATGGTAAATGAGCTATTTTTCATATTTTTTTCTGAATGTTTTCTATTTAAAATGGAATAATGTATATCCAATTAAATTTATTAAAATAATCATTAATGAAGACTGACTAAAATCAAATTTACAAATTCTACATCTAATAATATGGATTAAAATTCAATTAATAATTTATATAATCCATATATGTCATAATATATCCCATTATGCTTGAAAAATACCTTTCTTGAGAAAAACCCTTTTTCGACATGATATGTGTTTTTGATTTAATAATAATTGTACCACTTCTATGAAATTAATATGATAAAATTTATCCCAACTTTAAAATATAATAAATTATTTTTATGTAATAATTTTGATATAAATTATTATCATAACAAATATTAAAAATAGGAAAAAATAATTGCACTCATTAAGGCCAAAATGAGGTTTTGTACATGACATGATCTTTATTTAAGAATGAATTTTCCACAGACCAAGATTATTTATTTTATAAATTAGATTTAATATTAATAATAATTGTTTCCAAATTATATAATAAAGATAATTTTATTTATATATTAATTGATAAATAACCATGGATAAAAATCTAGTTACTATGGTGAAAAATAATATGTTAAAAGTAAGTAACCATGATAGTAAAGGAAATAAAATGTTTAAAACATGTTTCTATATAGTGGTGGAGGTGTTCATCATCATTTTAATCCCCCAAAAAATTATGTATTAATTTTTTAGACCCTTTGGTTGAGTGCGATTTCTTATTATTGAATAATTTTATGTATAAAAATGATAATCCTGCTCAATTATCAAAGGGTTCACCTCACCTCACTTCTCCATAGATCTGAAGACAATTATGTCAACTAGAAACTACCAGAATATCTCCCCAAAATATTTATCCACAATATATTTGTTTTGGAATCCCCAAAATACTAATTTTTGGGATCTTAGTAAGGGATCTAAAGGATGTTTCACTAAGAGAAATTAATCATCTTCACTGAGCTCTTTATTTTTTAATTAGTTTATCCATATAAATTTTGTATTAATAATTACAATATAATATCACCAATATCTCAAATATAATTATATTTTATTATTTTTATTTAGTAATACATATCCATATCTTTCCCAATCAAATGGTAATCAAATCCATCATTCATGTGTATGGTGAACCAACGCACCGCGAACCAATGTAATTTGTTTTCCATCACTAACTAAAATAGATATCCTTAATGAAGGAAATATTTAAAATATATGATACATATTAAATTATATTAATATTTTAAATTTATATATCACCCAATTCATTAACCGTTCACCCATTAATTGAATGATATTATCGCTCTCGTGTACATACGGCCAACCATCTCCATGAAGTTATGCGGTTAATTTTTCATGTACCCCTTTGAATAATGGTTATAAAAATGAATATAATTTAAAAATTTGTTATTTATAAAATTAGTATATAAATTAACATGATGTATCTATATCATATTCATATGATCAAGAACCTTTATCACAAAACATGCATGATAAAATGAAATTGTAAACACTTGAAACAATGGTAACGACACAATATTATTATCGAATAGGTGGAAAGATGTTGTCAGAGGATCATATATAATATTAAAAATATGAGTATGCATTTTTTATAAAAAAGTAACAAGATTAAATCCATTTTACAAGAGGCTAAATCATTTTAATCTAATGGGAAATGTGAGGTAAATGCTTTTTTCTAAATATCCATTCAATTGTGAAAAATTTATAAATATGCCCCTATTCACTTTTATATGGTGTATATATTGCTCCTATAAAGATTTAAACATGAATAAATATTTCTTTTCAAATATTAATTTTTAAATTCATCTCTATTATTTCAAGGGGTTACAAATTAAATGTTATAAAATATGTAAGAATCAATTTTACAATCCCACATTCTTTTGTGGTTTATTGTGTTTTAATTGAAGGAATATTATAATTTATCCTTCATTATCTCCAACATTTTTCGTAACCAATATATATTGATGTATTATAAATAATTTATTCCTTATTTACCTCTCATATTTATTTTAATCAGACAATGAATATTTTAAAATAAAAACCAATTTTATTTCACTTTTTATCAGATATATTTTTCTTCCATGTTATTTTTTTCATACTTATTTAAAAATATATTTTTATTTAATCAGATAGATTATTAAGGACATTTATTTTCTTATTTAACTTTTAAAGAGTTTTTTAATAGAATAATTCTACAATTTTTTGGAATGGAATGTTAAGAAAATATCCAGTGGTGTGTTTTGTACAATTATAATTAAATCAAACGTCATCAATACCAAAACCATTTTCCGAAATGATGATTATTCTATATGATTTATATTGTTTTACATAGAATAAATTTTTTTCAAGATTGTTGTAATATTTCACTTCAATTTACATTATTTTTTACAAGGATATGATTTTATTGAAAAAATATATATTCCAGATGAATTTATGGTCTCCTCTAATACGTTGATTAATTTTTAGATAATAAACATTCTCTTGAGCCAATCATTCTCATGGGAACATTTTTTGATGGAAATTAAATTTCTCTTAAATATCCATATTATTTATCAGGTATCTACATATTTATTTAACTATATATCATTTCTATATATGATGATTACTTTGAATGTAATTTGATTAACTTGGGAAATATTGATAAATCCATATCATTTCCTCTAAACCAAATTTTTTTTGAGGATCAAAAGGCCACTTTAGTAGAATTAGAAAAAGAAAAGAAGGAATGTCATAGGAACAATCTAGTACCAATACACATGATAGGATCTCAACCCGTTTTTGAACGGGTACTCATACAATGGAATGGGAGTCTTCCACCCCTGACATATAGTTGTTGTCCCCTATTCGAGGTCATGACCTATATTCATGGACCTTCACCGTGATCATCTCCAGGTTTCTCAACACCAACATTAGTCTTTTTGTTTTTATCTTTGTCCACTCCATCACTTTTATTCCCATCATCATCACTGCTAACTAGATTAAGAATATCAAAAGGGTTATAAGTATGTACATTTATTTTGGTCGTAGTATTAAAAGAATTGGAAGGGGTGATATTGGAACCTATCCTCCTAGGATCATCCATATGTTGATTATGAACACTTAGAGCTATATGATCCTTGCTGCAAGAATCCAAAATCTGAATTCCTAATTCAGCATACTTCACAGTATTATTTTCCTCTCTCTCAATAAGATCTGAAGGAGGTAGTGTAGGTGGCACCCTCCCACTGTGACCTTGTCCATGTGACATTGAAGCATCCAAAGTAGAATTGGATACTGGCAGGGGGCTGATTGACTTGGAAGAACCCAATCCAAAACATGATACTGGTATGGGTCCATGTGACATGGAGACACCAAAACCAAAACCATAAAAGGAGGCTAGTAGGGTTCCGAGAGAAATATAATCATCAAAAATAGAATTGAAGGCTGGTATGGGCCCGATAAACATGGAGGTATCCAAATAAAAAACCAGAACAGGAGGAAGATAGGGATCTAAGTGACATGGAGACCCCCATACAAGAACTGCTAGTTGGTTGGGAACTGACCGGAGTAGATTTCTTCTAATAAGAAGAAGGTTTGACCTTAATTCTATTAGAAAGTAACTCTTTCTCACCAGTAGGTTCAAAACTCGTAAGTGATTAAAGAAGAGCCTTGTCCATAAACCATGTTCCTTCATTTTCTTTCTGAAAATCATTTTTAGAAATATTGGAGGATTGAGAATCTGTTATGGGTTTATGCCTCCTTGATATCACCACATCTATATTTTTACCTTTCATACATTTGGAATGAGACAAAATATGCTCTTGTCACATATTGTAATCAACATACATTTGAGTAGATATTTCTTTCCCCCCTCACTGTCATTTGAATCCACATCTTTGTCACTTGAGATTCCTTTAGATAATATATCTCTAAAAGAAAAACCATTTATAATGTCATTAAATTTACATCCATCATATTTCAGTTGGTTTTCATAAACATGATTTTCCCAATATAGAAGAGTATTACCTCTGATATTAACTGGGGAAAAGGTGCAACAACCTCAGTAGCAATGAGACCAACCTTTTTGGATAGGTCTTCTTTAGCCTCTGGATTAGTAGAAACCTAAGCATGGTTCATTCTGTTTCATCAACCTAACAGACTGGAGCATTCACTATTTTAGGGTCCTCCTTATTGTTAATAATGGGATTCATTTATCTCCTACAATGTTGTAGATCATGCAATTTTATCATACACTTATAATGAACTATGTCTCTCTTACATTTTTCAGTTAAATGTCCTACAATTTTACAGTGTGTACAAAATGGGGGGGGGGGTTTCTCAGACTCAATCCTGAGGAAGATTTCATCTTGTGGCATGGATATAACCACCTTAACAATTTTTAAGGAACTAATATTGATTTAAACTAGGAAACGTGCATAATGACCATAAGTAACTGACTCAGTATCAATTTCCATTCTTATAGGAACTCTAATTGTGGAAGCTATATCATATAGAATCTCAGCAAGCCATAACACCTTGTTAAGTACACGTATTCTGATCTATACTTATGCATAGGTACCCTTGAAATCATGTATATTGAAATTGAGCATCCAATCATGAATCTGGAGGGTTTATGGTATGAGATTAATAGAACCCATACCCCATGCTCAACTTTTTAACTCCGTAGAGGGGAAAATGTGGAAGAAACTTCATCCCAGGGAGAAGAATTTAATGCCATTAAACCCCCAATTTCCACAAGACGAGAAACACAATAAGTAAGCTTCCATGGTTTATTACCATACAGTAGATAAATTTGGCTGATGATTGAGTGTTTTCATAGATCAAATTGGGCCGATATTACATCGTTCATGGTTGTAACATGCGCAGTTGACCCCTTTCGTATGATACTATGTGGAGCTCGATTTTCAAGAGGGGAAAAAGAACCCCTAGAGAATATAGAGAAAGAGGAGAACCTATCATTCTTGTCTTGTTCTTTTTTTCTCCCAATATTAGGTGAGTCCTATAGATAAACAACCCGATTAGAGTCGAAGGAGTGCATGTTCACACTTATCGAATGAAGAAGGGAAAATTCATCATCTTCCGGAGGCAGGAAACTCTGCCTCTCCTTTTCCACCATCTCCAAAAATTTATCATTAAGTTTTCAAAAGAAATATTTATTAATAAGGAATATTATTCGTGAATTTTATTGAAAGATTGATATATGGAAAATTATTTGGACATACCATGATTGATGGGGGATATAATTATATATACCCCTGATGCATTAACAGGTTTATTGATATTAATTTGTTGGAAAAATTAAACTTTTTGTTACCTATTATTTTAAACTATCTTTGTGTATGGTTATGGTGGTATTAATATCATGATTTCTTAGATTATGATGTTAAATATTACGAATTTCCTTCACTAATAATTTATTAATTATTTTCCATGATATCATTCTATTTATATTATTTATGGATTATACTTTTTACCACGTTAGGGATTAAATGGAATGTTTTTTTAGTTATTTACCTATATATATTGATTCATTCATTATATATCCATGATTTTCATGTTTTTTATTTAATTTTATCGATGTTTACTTATTTATCTTACCATATTTATTATTCAAAATGGATTCATAATATCTTTCACTATATATAAAATTTATTGGGAATTTGAACTCCCCATAATTTTGTGTTCTTTCCCCAATATATTATTAGAAATATATGAATGTGTTCAAGGATAATTTTTTTCTATTAATACGTTTTATATTATATCCCAAATGTAAAATGGGTTTCATGTATGCATCTAATTATCTCAGACTACTAAAATGATATGTCCTTTGGGATTTAACCCCTTTATATCTTTTCCATTGTAAAAAAGTAGACAACAAATACACTTTACTAGAGTCAGGGTTGAGTTTTACGTATCAAAGAATCATTAATAGAATCCTTGTGAACTAGATTAAAGAAAAAACATATTAGGGAACCTAACCTATTGATTGACTTTTAGGATTTGTAAACTTTTGGAATAATATACTATATTTTTATTAAGGTAGATATTTTGGAGATATTAATTGAGTTACATCCCTATATGGACAATACATGTTGACATGGTTCTTGATTACTTATACCTAAGGTAAATGACATTGAAAATGGAAAATTGGTATTTTACTCGATTTTCACATGGCGTTAGAAAATCGGCCTCGCTACTCACCTAGTTTGTCACATCAGGTGGATATTCATAGGATAATTTTCATTTTAATGGCAACCCATTATGACGGATTTGAATGTGATGATATCAGAAAGAAAAAAAATTATGATATTGAGATTAATTATGAATAAATTTTTGATTTATTCTAAGAATTAAATAAGACATAAAATTATATCTTATGATTTAAAAGATGTTAGGAGATAATCCATTATATTTAATTTTTAAAAAATGCCACAAGGAATAATAGATGGTATCAACACACATAGTTAATGTAGAAATTTCAATGAGAGAATTCTAATATAATAGGTATTGGTTATGAGAAGATCGGGACTAAATTATGAATGATTACACTATTTTTGGTGAATAATAATTCCTGAATAGAGAAAACTATAGTTCTATAGGATGATTCTTCTATAACGAACTTTTTTATTTGAAAAATTCCTATAACATATTATTGGACTAATAATATTGTGGTAGGTGGGAAATGGTTTAATTTTCATGATAATATATTTATATCATTTGGATACGATGAAAAGGAAAAGGTTACAATTTCATTTCATTATCTCAATGGAAATAGGTATAAATTGTGGGTATTGATAAAAAATAATAGTGAAGGAGAATGAATAGAACACAAGTAATGGAAATATTTTAATGAAACATTCTTTAACTTATATTTTTCACTTGTGGGAAAAAATATAAATGAATAGAAACCCCCTTAGTTTAAATAAAAAAGTTAGCTGGGTATATGATTCCTTTAAAATATTATCCAAGTATGGTAAAGATTATATATATAATTTAAAATATAAGATTGACCATTTCATATAAGGTCTTACTCCATTTCTCGAAAGGGAGATATATTTTAAAACTTATTCATTATATGTATAAATTTTTTTATGTACATTCAAAATATAAAATGAAATTTATAGATCCTATATATTAAAGGGGAATTAAGTGAACAATCACTCATCTGAACACCATGAAAAATGGAATACTTCATAGAAGAAGAATAATTAAAGGAAATTATTGTCATATAGATATTATGGAACAAAAAAACATGGAAAATGATTGAATGTAATTGAGTTTGTTAAATATGCGGAAAAGGGTTATTAAATCATGAATATAAGGGAAATAAAGTACCACTACTATCGAGTTTTTCAATAGGGAATAAATGGGATATCATTTAAATCATTTTCCAAAGAGTCAAGGAAATATACCACATATGAGACTATGGAGAGAATTCAAATCTTATGTTATAGCCCCAATTAAGGTGGATGTTACTAATGATGTGGTGGTATGTACACTAATCAAAGAATAATTTTAAGCTAATGATTTAGATGATTTTAGATCCTTGCAATCCATAATATCTTCCATATATTCATGAATATTAGATATTTTCATAGCTCTTGACGAAGTGAGTGGTAAGTAAAAACTTATAATGGAAGTCATACAACAACAAGGATGGGTCATTCAGTCCAAATTATGAAACATAAATATACCATATTTATTGAATTTATTATATATTCTAGGGTTAACAATGATATAATTATGATTATGGAATGAATTTCAAGATAAGATTCAATATTATTCATGGGAATATAAATTACAATCCATGATAAAGATGTAGAATTCCTTATCTTTATAGAGCAGACTTCATCATATGAATCATACCAAGATCCATCCCAAGAAGATCATACGATTGACATTCTTGGGGGAGAAGATAAAAAAATATGTCGACAGATAAGGTAATATGAAAATTGATTATGTAACTATTTTAAAAGAATACATTTTTGTATTTACTATGTAATTTCATATACATCCACCAAATCAATATGTCACATTCTCCGTTGATTTAATCAATAATTATAGAACATTATTAAAGACACCCTATAGAATGGAAATTGTATATTTTGTGTAGTTTAAGCAGAAAAAATGAGGATTTTTGTCATAAGTGAACTATTCACCATAGTGCTTGAACATTGAGAGCCCATGGTCTCATCATAATGAATAACCAATGATACTTTAGGCTATGTATTGATTATAGGGAAATCAATTCTACTTTAATAAAGAAAAAGTATCATTTTTCTTGATTTTATCACTTGTTTGAACAACATCACAGATCTCAATATTTTTAAAAGACTAAAAATAATTTTGGGTATCATGAATTGTTACTAAACATTGTTGATATTCCAAAGAAATAATTATGATTGTGGTATGTACAATATGATTTTACATTAATTCTATATGATTCACTAATCCACCATTAGTTTTCATGGATCTAATGAACAGTTTATTCAATAAATATTATTTCAATTTTTCTAGTATTCAATGAAGATATATTGATTTATTACAAAACTTATTAGTACAATTATTATCACTTTCCATTATTTCATGAGAATATTAGAAGAAATGTTTTATATTTGAAATTTAGTATGTTAGATTTTTGGTTTCCAGATGCTTCTTTACATTGAAATGTTTTTTCCAATAATGGATTCTCAAATGATCCCATAAAGAATAAGGAATTAATATAATTCCATTTTCCATAAAACATCACCATGGAAAATTCATTCATTTGTTTGGAAGGTTACTATCATTTTTTTTCAGAATTTATCCTGATTAGAAATCTTGTCAACCAAGAATACACAAAAAGGTACTAATTTCGTTTGGAAAATGTAATGTGAGTAATTGAATGAATAATTAAAGGGAATATTGGTATATTATATAATATTGATTATACTGTAAAGAAATTTTTTGTTTTCTAACATATAATGATTCCTTGAGTATTGGAATTTGTTGTGTGCTTAAGAAAAATGGTAAAGTTACGTCAAGGTTGTTAAAGGCTCATGAAAAAATCTATCATTCCAATGATCTAGAGTTTCCAACTATAATATTTACATTGAAGAAATGAAGACATTATCTCTAAGGTGAATGATGTGATATATACAATAACCATAAGATCCTAAAAGATATCTTTTCAACAAATGATCCCAAAATGAGGTAAATGAGATGGATTAAGCTACTCATGGATCATGAAATAACATTTAACTACCACTTATGTAAAGAAAATAAGGTAATTAAGGAATTTACAAGGAAAGATCATTGAGTTATTACCCAACTGAGGATTTAGAGGGATACTCCATTCATTTATATAGAAAAGATGGATATAATAATTATAAAGGATGGGGAAACATTCCAAATGACTACAAAACCATTATTATTGGAAAATTAAAAAGATCAAAAAAGGGTTGATAATAATTTTTATCAAAAAATTAAGGTTTTGAATCTTGGGAAATTGGAAGACTTCATTTGTGACGTTGACATTATAAAATTTGGAAAGAGACGTTGTGTTCTATTTAAACATAATCTAAAAACAGAATTTTTAGAAGAGGGTCATAGCTCAAATTTCTCTATACACCCTTGTATCACCAAGATATATAGGCATTTTTGGAATAATTTATTCTAGGATAACACATAGCAGCAAATTTCTAGTTATGTTCATAGATGTTTGTTTTTTCAATAATTAAATTATTATGGATATAAAAATAGAGAATTAATGAAACCTATTATTATTCATATTTGTAAATTGGATGAAATAACTACCAACAATGTCCTAGAGAATTCCCAATACTTTAATAAATAATAATTCAATTTTTGTTAATATTGATTTCGAAACAAAATCATTACATTTAATTTCTATAGGTGATGATTTACCTCTAGGGAACCTCACATTTATCTATTTTAATGATTTTTTATGACATCATTAGGAACCTCTTCCAAATTTTTATGATCGTGATCCCCTATTTACATTGAAATTATTAATGTGCCTTTTGAAGGATCTAAATACTTACTTTCCTTTTATCCCCACCTACTAACCTAAAACTGATAGATAATATGAATGGTGTATTTAAAAAATGAAATAAATTTTGAGTTTATAATCACTTGACATTCAAGGTATGTGGGATAAATATCTACATTTGGTAGGCTTTTAATATAACTATTGTTTTTATTAAAAATTCAAATAGAACTATATGAAGTAATATATCGAAAGAGATATCATAATCCAACATATTGGGATGAAGATTATGAAAGGGAACTTATAAGCCTAGAACATTTAGAAGATAAAATCAAAAAGGTAAAGACTATTTAGGATTATATAAAATAACATGAAAGTAGAAAAAAGAGTTTGTCTGTTAACGAGAGTAAATATTCGGAATTTCAAGGGGGATATAGTGTTTTCTAGAATGTATATCCATGGAAGGTTTTCATATGGTTTAGTAAGAAGGGAAAAATAATCCCTAGGTACATCAGATCCTTTGAAATTTTGGAATTGTTCGGAGCTATTGATTATCAATTTTAAATTCCACAAAGACTAAGAAAAGTACATGATGTTTTCAATATATCTTTTTTACAGAAGTATAAGACAAATTCAACGCATATGATCACCCATGATGAAATAGAATTAGAACATGATCTATTATACTATAAGGAGCCCATTCTAATTTTTTATATTAGAGAGAATGTGTTAAGGAACTAGAAAAATAGAATAGTAATGGTAATTTGGATAAATCATAAAATAGAGGAAGAAATGCAGGAAACATAGTATGTGGTGAATGATAACAACTCTCATTTTTCTAGAATGTAATATTAATGAATTTTTTATAGATGAATTTTTTATAGGAGGGAAGAATGTAACACTCAAGCCTCAATTATAGTAAGTGAAACATTTATATTATTAAAACAATAAAACTATGATAATTTTGATATTTTATTGGTTATTTTCAATTTGATAGGATTAATATCGATTTTGAACAGACATAGTTAAAAAAATTTGGAATGATTTTTTGAATTTTTCCATTCAAATAATATTTTACGAATAAATGGAAATGAAGTATTTAAATATCCCTCAATAATTTTATAAAAATTTATTATAATATATATAATTAAAGTTTTATTCAGTATCAATATAATATGAATAACGATAATATCATTTGGAGTTAAAAAAAATATTTTTTCATTAATATTTTTTGTAAAATTTTATTCTTAGTGGTGCCTAAGTGGTAAAACCCGTAATTCCACCATCAAAAGACACATTTTTAAAATCAATTTGGGGAAACATCCAGATATAGTATACAAGTGAAATGTATTAATACTTTAGTAGTGGAAGAACTATAACATCAGTCGAACTATAGTGATGACAGTAATGTAGCATTCTGGTTACTATAGAATTACTATTCATCGATGGGGCCTTTGGCCAAAAAAATGGTATCTCATACTAAGAATTATGGATTTTAATCGCTAGGTCCATTGATCAATGTCAATTGGCCACATTGCCTTAGTAATACTTGTAATGTAATGGGTTTCCCTAAACATTGATAGAATGAGGTATTTTGTTTAATATTAAAAATAGCTTCAACCATAACTTGAAAAGAAACTATCTTTGTTTTAAAAAAGTATAACGTAAATATATTTTAATTAACTAAAATTATCATTAATTAATAATGAATTTTATTGATTTTATTGATTATTCCTAAAAATATATGAATTTAAATACATTTAATAATTATTACTAGTCATATATTTTATATAACATCTTTTGTTGCTTGAAAAATGTATTTTGAGAAATAATGGTTCTGACATAATTTGAAAGTTTATTTTTAATCTAAATTTACCACATTGTAATTTTAATTCAATAAAATGTATTATTTATTTTAAATTATAAATAATGAATACTATATGATATGGTAAAATTAAATTTTGGCCATAATGAATAAAAAAATAAAAATTAATTAACCCGATTATGGTTGAAATGAGGATTTTCACGTTACACACACTTGTGTCGAGAGTAATCTTCCAAAATCACATATTTTTTATATGATAAATAATATTTAATAATTATAATAATTTGGATTAAATTACCTAATATAATTGTTCTTTAATGGATAAATATCCTAGGTTAAAAAACTAGTAACCTTAGTGAAAACTAAAATGGTAAAAATATGAAACCATAGAGATAAAGGAAATAACATGACTAATATGTTGTTTTTTATTTTTTTAGGTGTTTATCGATTTTATCATCCTTTCACACCATTATATATCAATTTTAGTAGAAATTCTGTATAATGTAACTACTGATTATTGAATATTTTTGGTGTTTACAAAATTGCAACTCGTCAATTATAAAAGCGGACCCATTCACCTACCATTTTCACATTTCATTAGACATTCATCTAATCAAAATTATGAAAACATATCTACCTTAAATATTTATTCATATTCTTTATGATTTATTCTTAAAAAAAACTACTCCTATGGTTATTAATAAGTGATCCAAAGGGGCATTCTCTAAGAGAAGATAATTGTCTTCACCGAGCCCTTTTTCTTTTTTTACTTCTTCTTTTATCATCATAAGATATCTCTTAAAATTTACAATATAATAGAACCAGTAAATGACATATAATGATATTGTATTATTTTTATTTCATATTTTTAATCCATCCAATCTTCTAATAATTGGTAAACACAGTCATCACTCATGTGTATAGTGGACTTCTACATTGTGAACTACTGTAATTTGTTTTCTATCACAGACTCGAAGGGATAATAAAAATGGTGGAAATAATTAATATATATGATAAATATTTCATGATATTAAATTTTTATAATTTATATATTGTCCACATCCTTAACCTTTCATGAATTATGGGAATGGTATCATCGCTCATGCATTCGTGTGACCAATTATCTCTATAAAGCGATGAAATTAAATTTTCGTATCCAAATTTCATGAATGGTTAAAGAAGGTATCCAAATAAATATGATATCTATAAAATTAATATAATTATGTAGATAATGGATCTATATTCTATGTCAATGAACCAAAAATGTTGTGAAAACATGCAAGAGAAAATGAATATGTTTACACCCGAAATACTGGTAATAACAAAATATTAGTAATCAACGGTTGAAAAATGTTATAATAAGATAAAATTTAATATTATTAATATTAATATGTTTATATTATTAATTAATTACATGTGAAAAACAATTTTTCAGGAGGTAAAATAATTTTTAATTAAATGGAAGCATGTGGCAAGGGATTTTATCTCAATATCCATTCCATTGATATATGTTTGTTATTATGAACCTATTCACAATTATGTTGTGTATATACTACTCCTTTGATGTTTTTAAAATGAATTTATGTTTATTAATTATTATTAATGTGTAAGTTAATTTCTATTACTTTTGGGTTTTATAATTTTAAATTTTCCAATGTGGTAAGAATCGATTTGGCAAACTCAATTTATTTTGGGATTGCTTATATTTTCATTGAAGGAACCTTGTGATTTATCCTTCATAATATTGAATAATTTTCTAATAAAATGGATATTAATGGGGTCTCAATTTTTTTTATTTTCCTCTATATGGTATATTAATCAAGAAAATAAATTTTCAAAAGAAAATTGTATTATATTTTCATTTAAATCAGGTATATTATTTAATCATCAAGATATTTTTCAGTGTTATATTACAAAAGTATTTTTATAAAGTAAAATTATTTATTAATAAAATTTTATGATGTCCTAATTTTTTTAAAAAGGATTGATATTAAAATTTATATATTTTAAAAAGGTTTGTTCTTGAAAAAAATATAGAAATTTTTTTAACGTATATGGCGATAGAAAAATTCCCCAACACTGTAACCATTTTATGAAATTTAAATTCCTCTAAACAATGTTAGTTGTTTTACCAAGAACTTTTCTTCTTCTTAGAGATTATTTTAATATTTTGATTTCATTTTCATTATTTTTCAAAATTATAATATTTAACTTACAAAATCTATATTCTTAATGATCTAATAGTCCCCTCCCATCTCTCCATTAATTTTGTGATTATTAATTCTCTTTTGAGAAAATCAATTTAATGTGATAATTTTTCAATAGAAACTATATTTTATTATACATCAATGTTCTTTATCTTGAATATGGTTATTTATTAAACCATATATTATTTCATTAGAGGATTTTTACTTTCAATTATATTTGATTAACTGGAGAAGTATAAATAATTCTATATCCTTTAATCAATAATAATATTTATTGATAATTCATATTATTCATAAAATAAATAGATCATTTCATATATGAGAAATGTTTTGGGAATGTATTAATGTCTATTTACCAGAATTATGTAGCACTTTTATTTATTATTAGGTCCTATGAGACAAATTATTTGGCCATATTAAATGGGGTTTAACTAATAGTTTTAATCTATCTGGGCACAATTTTCTGGCAGTGTAGATATCATGATATCATTGATCATAACATCCAACATTAAATAATTACTTCAATGATAATTTAGTTATTATTATCCATGAAATTATTTAATTGATATTATTAATAGATTCCATTTTTCTCATGTTATTGATTAGGTAGAATATTTCTTCAGATATTTACCATTCCATTTATATTTTTCCTTATATTAACATGATAGTAAATTTATTGATTAAATGGATTTTGTGTTTAGTTATTTACATTAGAATTTTTATTGTTCCTTATTTATTCATGATAAATTCTGATGTACATAGCCCTTGGTGAACATTTTACCTCACCTTTGTTCGGTTTCCCTTCCCTATAGGAGGAAGAATAATTCTTTTAATGAGATCATGTATTCTAAATGTTTCCATGCTATGTTTTATATTTTATCCATAATTTAAAATAGGTATAATGTTTGTATTTTTCTATCAATTACTACAAAACATATCATTCCTTTTTTATATGACCACATTTATCTATGAGATTATAATAAAGAATTAATCTGTAATGGGTTACTAGAGTTGGGGTTCTTACAGTTCATTATTTATATTCTTTATGCATTTAATTGTATTATCTAAACACTTCATTATTATTTGAAAAACACATGCTCAATGATTAGTCCAACTGTATTTGAATTTTCTTTATTCTTTTAAGAAATTCGAATATATTATTCTTACTATTGCTCATAAATGTATAAGTATAATTATCATTCATCCATGGTCATTTTCAACTATGATTTAATGAAAATAAATCATTTACTTCATTGGTCAGTGAGTTATTTTTTTAAGGTTAGCAATGTTAATCATAACTTATTATAGTTGGGTAAGAATAAGAACATTATTTTTAACCCCATAATCTACAATATTTGGTTTCTCATTGGGAAAATCACCCCATTTCCCATAATATCATTTTTTGACTTGATTTAACCACTCCCCAAAAATTAATTAAATCAATGAATGTTAAGGTATTTTAATACCTAAATTGAATACAAATAAAGGAAAATATAATTATAGAATACCTAACTCACAAATTATTTGAATAAATTAACTTTTGAGTCTCTAAAAATCAAAATAGTTTATCAACTATAATATTAAATTTATGTTTTTTACTTAACCATTTATATATTAAATCATCAAATTCAATTTAAATGTTTCTTAAAGGTATGTAATGATCATGTGAATCATCAATATAATATCCTATGGGACTGTCAAAATAGGTGTGTAGTTAGGACAACATGTTGTATGCTTAGTGAAGATCATGTTAATAACTAATAATTATTTTTTGGGTTATTACACCTTGGTGAATATATCTTGAAGAATCCACTCAATTGAATGTATCCAAAATAGGATGATATTTTTAGGAAACCAAAAACACCATTATTTAGGAACATTTTATAAATTTTTTTCATATATTTAGGTTTATCCCGATTGGTTTTACAAATTATTTGTAGTCATAATAATCCCAAATCACTAAATTAATATAAAAAATAACTTATTCATTCATTGAAATAAACATTGATTCTACATACCTGTACTCCCATGTTTTGTGATAAAACATATTCTTTATACATAGGCTCTGATACAAAGTGAGATCATCTAAGAAAAACATGAATAAATTTTACAATAATATTATTCTCTGTACATTAAATATAAAAGAAACACACACAATATAAGAACCCAAATATTTATTACCTCCATTTATTAGTTAAAAATTTTATTTCACATTATTGTTAAAATTTCGTCATAATTACACATACAATAGATTTTTATATATGACAAATTTGTTATACTTATATGCCTAACTTGGTAATTGAAAATATAAGATGGGTTTTTCTCAATAAATTAGAAATGGAAAATCCAGTCAACATGTCATCATAGTTGAGATCATAAGAATGTGAGAAAAAATTATAATAGGAGAGCTATAATATAATAAATAATATAAAATGTTAATAGTTGTTCATACGACATAATATATGGACATGTAATTTCAAATTATCAAAAATATACCTTCTGATAATTATGTATAATCATGTGAAAATAATCATGATCCATGAATCATAAAATTTGAATATAATAAAAAAAATGAGAACGATATGGAAATATAGAATAAAAAGAAACAATTAACCAAATATAAGAACATTGATTTTTTACATTGTCAGAAATCTCAATCATTTCCACCCTTTATGTTGTATAGTAACATAATCTTTCCTATTATTTAAGATGTGGGAGAATATAATATTTTCTATATGTTATTATATAATGAGATAAAAAACATTAATCAGTGTATTAAAGGGAGTTATAAAACCACACCCATAAATATAAAAAAATTAATTTACCATATTAAATCAATCATACATTATATCATGAAAAACCCATGTAAATAAAATAGGTTTTGTAACATTTCCTTTTTTTATCACATAAAATTACTTCATGAATTAAATAATTAAATACCAATAACCCAATCACCCAAAAAGGAATATTTATTAGGATGATATTGATAGTGATTCATGAAACGATACTACATTGGAGATATATACCTTAGATATATAGAGTAAAATGGTAAATAATTCATATAAATTTTTTCTATAATAGTTCTCCAAATGTGAAATTATTTTTATTTTTTAAATGTAATTTTTGATGGGGTAACAATTTTTTTTAAATACCCACTAAAAAAGAAGTACCAATAATGAATACTTTAAAGGGAATAATTGTCTATTAAAAAAATACAGATTTAAAGATAACACATACAATCAATAAAATAAATACCATTTTAAAAATTTAAAATATCTTTATTGAAACTCACAATACTAAAATAATTATAATGATTATTTTTGTAAAGGGGTAATGTGAATTATGAAAATAATATTACCTAATATATATATTTGATTCCAAATAATATAAGATGAAATTAGAGAAATAAATAATATGGATATAAAGGAGAAGAATCTATTTTAGAGGACAAAAAAATACTCTTCATGGCATTATATTATTTATGATGAAATAAATACATCAAAGAAGAATGATTCAGATTAACAATTTAAATTCCAATTAAACAAACGAGGAAAGAAATATAATATAATTATAAGGTGGAATATGCTAAACATAGAATAATTATGCACACTAAGTAACATTATAACACAATGAAATGAAATTTTATTCCTATAAAACGCATTATTAATTTATTAACAATTGAATCAAAATAATATAAAGGGGGGGGGGGTCAATAAAGATACTAATGAGTCCCATTAAAAAATCGATGATAAAAATATAATAAAATTGCGTATTAAGTAGACCATATAATACAATAATTTTTTCATTGTGTTGAAACATGCCCAAATAAGAGGAAATTGAAATAAAAGCACTTAACTTACTATAAACTTTGAAAAATGTTCTCCAATATCCTATATGATAAAAATATCATTTTTATAATGTATAGTTAGAAACATATTCATATATATATTTCATTTTCAACTATTTAATTATGATAATTCAATATATATTTTTTGGTTTGTTATTTTTTATTTTAATCTTGAGATCTTAGTGAATTTGATTGTTTTGAACTCTCTTTGAAATATTGATATCGATCCCCATTATTTGATACCATTATGATAATTAATATTGTATTTAATGATCATTAATATATTTTCCCTGAGGATTTATAATGTTTTTTATTTCATTTAATAAGTGTTTTAGTTATCATTCAGGAAGATGAAAATGGTGATACACATCGGTTAGTAATTTTTAATAAACCAAAGGTGATATATTAATAATGAGTTAAATAATAATATTACTATTCAAGAAAAAAAATGATTCAATATTAATTATATATTATTAAATTAATTATGTTTCCATAACCATCCAAGATAATATTTTATAACATAATTTATATAGCTGGTCATACCAAACCAAAAAAAGAAATTCTATAAGCAATAGAATTCTGTGAATGTGAATTTTTAATAATATAACAATTTCATAACTATAATGATATTAGTTATTTTTTATTTGAAATAAAAACCACAACTTATAGGTGGATGGGGAAGAAGTTATGATGGGAATATCATAGTTATAATGATAAAATAGTTTTTTCTTTTGATATTCATGTATTTTGAGGATAAATTTACCTTGAACACTTATTTCTATTATTGTTGAGATAATGAATATTATTTCATTAAAAATATCATAATATTTTTATTAATATCATCTTTATTAATAATTTTTTATAATAATATCTAATAGACGATTATTTAAAATGAATTACGTCATTTATTGAGGTGATTGACTATAAATAACACAAGAAACATTTTCATTCTTTGAATACAAGGGATAAACCTAGAAAATATTTATAAAATTAATACAATAATAGTATGTACACTAAAGATACGATTTTTTTATATTAGATTGTTTATAATAGTTTTGGAGGAGAAATTAATGGATGAACCCATTAGAGAGTGAATAATACCCACATTAAGGAATTGAATATTCCATTGAAAGATGTCATGGAAATGGTGGAATTGGGACACTTTATTTAAATTAAAGGTTGATAATGTGTAATAGGATTATGGTATTGGAAATATTTTCATGTGCATAAGATGAATTTTAGGTGTATGTGTTGTTAATGTTGGGGCGAGTTAGCTCTTTTTATATATCAATGGGGGGTATTAACATGGAAATAAAAGTTATGTGGGGGTTGAAGATGAATTTTTTATGAATTTGAAATTTATGATTATAAATTTTTAATAAAATTAATATCATTCAGTTTCTTAACATTAAAAAATTAAATTTCAAATTAAACAATAAGAATTTTTACAAAAAACGTTTTTTTAAGAAAATCCACTTTTATACATTATGTATTTTTCATTATTAGTTCCTGTTAAGAAAAATTAAATTAATATTAATATATTTATTTAAATATTGAAGAATAATATTAAATTTCATATTAAAAATATTAAAATTATATTTCTTTCTATAAAAATAACACAATTTCAATAAAAAAAATTCATTGAAAAATAACAGTTTTACTATGGTAACTGATATATATTCTTGAATTTCTTTAACATTAAAATTAAAAATGTACTTATTTTAAAATTTGTATATTCAAATTAAAAATATTAATACCATGTTATTACAAACAATATTTATAGTTCATAAAAAATACGTTTTTTAGAAGTACATGTAATAATACAAAAATTAAAAACAAAATATATTTTTAGGAATATGGTGAATATATTCTTATTAAATTCTATGTATTGACTATTAAAAGAATGCTAATTTATTTTGTGTTATACATTATCATTAATTAAATTAAATTATTTATTTAGAAATTATTTATTTTATTAATATAAAAATAAATAATACTTTAACAAATTTATTGAAAATTGTATTTTATATAAATGATCTTGTCTTAATAAAATTAAAATAAATAATTTATATTCTAACTGTTTTATTTTACCAATTTATAGAAAATTAAATCTATATATTTTATTTTCTCACATAAATAATTATAAAAATATTTAACATGAAAAAATTATTTTTTATCATTAAATATTGTCATTAAATATTATATTACTTATTTAATTTTTTATTTTTTTAAAAAAAATTTATTTTAATAACACACAATATCAGTATACCAATTAGAAATATGTATATATAATGACCATATTTTCTATGACAATATTTCTCATGTCTACATTTCAATTGATTGTATTTCTAATTGTCAGATTTCATTCTTACATATAGACTTACTAAAAACATTCATTTCATCCTTACTTCTTAATTAATGCTTCTCATTTTTTATTAATGATATTGTATAATACGTTCAACATTCAGATTTTATTTATTTATTCTAGTTTAATTCTTTTAATTTTTTATTTTAAAGGATTTTATGGATTCAATGGATCTCATAGTTTTAAAGAAAATAATCACTTATTAAAAATTTACAAATTTTATTTATGCACTTATAATGTATTTGATCACCCGTGGTATGTAATACATGGGATCATAAACATTTTCTTTCATATTTTATCACAAAAAAATTTATCATATTTTTTAGTTAGGTGTTGTCTGTTAATAAATATATTACCCATAATATTTATTTAATATAAAATTAAAACGAAAATCCTTGTGTGTTTTAGTTAGAAGCCTCTCAATGTAAGACAAAGGGTTGCTCCTAATATTCTAGATTCATTAATAATGGCATAACTAATCATTTCTTCAACTCATCAAAATATTTCTTACACTAATCATAAAAAATAATATCATTATCCTTAAAATATTGTTTGAAAAGGTGAAACTTATCTTACTAATGTCTATAACGAACCACTTATAAAATACTAAATGTTATAGGAATCATCTAACATATTTCAAAAAAATTTGATAAGGTAATTAATTTATTAAATCAAATTTTTACTGACCCACACCAATTCCATTTTGTAAAATGACTTGACAAAGTAATATTATTTTTTCATCCATGAAATTGGTATTTTAAAAATTAAGAAAAAGTCCCATTATAATATAAGTTTTGATATTTTTTTTAAGAATTTATCAACTGAATCTATTAAAATATTAATGTCACTCATAAACACATCAAGGAAGTTATAAATTTATTAGAAAAACTACTTACTTTGAGCCTCTAAAATGTACCTAGTATATTACAAATCCAAATAGAGTCTCTGATAAATAAATGTGTAAAAGGGACATGTAAAGGTGGTATTCATGCATGCCTTTTGGGAATTGAGAACATTAAGGTAATATTATAAATATATAACAAATACTAGTGATATTTCCTTAACAATATATCCAATGTACAGTCAATAAAAGGTATTGGTAAATAATCCTTTCATGTTACCCAATTTAAATTATTTTTATCTATAAGATTATTTCAGATATTTTGATTTATGTGTGGTAGTAACTCATTTTGGTCGACCATCATAATGATCAATCTAGTATTTAGGAACCAAAAGAATTTGGATAACCCATTATGTGTTAGAGATGTGATTTATGATCCAAGCATCTAAATTATTCTCTCTCTTGTTTTCCCAGCCCGAAACATGGTGGGATTCAAACTTGTTTGGGGATTCTTAATAGGCATGTAATCTTCCTATGGAAAAAATCCTTACATACAGTTTTTTGAAATTTTCCATTGTATAATCTCACAAATATTTCTAATGAATTTTTGAAATTATCATAAAATTTATATAAATTTATGTTCTTGATATGAGGAAAGGTTTTTTAGAAATTATCACTCATAATTTTTCTCCAACCATTATGTACCCAAACTTCAAATTATTATCAAGTGGTTTTAATTACAATTTTTGGGGTTTTTCTAAGGATGAAATTAGATTGGGTTTTCAGACTTCCTAGTGTTGGATTTATTAAACACTAGATAAAAAATGAATTTTTTCTTAAGGTAATAAAAAATTAAATCCATCAAATTATTGAGAACATTCATCTTCCTTTCATATAAAAACATAGTTTAGAGATTTAGGTATAGATTCTTTCTCTATTGAATTTTAATTCAAAAAATATTTCCCTAAGGATAAAAATTCATATAAAAAATATAAATATTCAATAGGGATAGCCTCTAAAATTCTGAAAATGTAAATATTGATTTCTCATCCAACATGTACTCTATAACATTAAATATGTTGACCTGGATAGTTTTTTATCTAATCATCACGGTGAGGGTTCCTTTATAGACTATAATGATAGTATACTAAATATTTATGAAAGTTTAACCTTTAATAATGAGTGAGTGTGATTGTGGTAAATATCCATCTGTGTTTGGAAGATAAAAGGTTGCTATAAAGATGTCATCTTCCATTATAAAGAACACATCCTCAATGTATTCCACTAGAAAATTTGGGAATCTATTTTCATGTTATACCACCACTCTTATGGGAATCAATTTTCCCAAAATAACATTAGTTAACAATGATTCATTCATAACCATAATGGAATCAATTAAATTAAATAAATCATCTAAAACATTAATTTTCAAATGGGGAAAGGTATATAAAATTTCTCATGATCTGAAAACATTCAGGTCAAATGTAATTTAATCAAATTGGAAATAGTTTATCCTAAATTTATTCACTCATTCCATTGATTTTTTCTATTATTGATGATGAGTTCCTTAAGAAAATTACAATACTTTTGTATTTTCCTTAGATCTTACAAAAGGGTAATATAGATCTAATATTTCAATAATGTTTATAAAATTTCATTTTGATATTCGACCTCTTAGATATTATTGGATTAGATAATCGTCGATTGAAAATGAAGTAGAGGGTATTAATTATCCTATTAATTCCATAGTAATGTATCCACCTGTTTTATTCCTTTTATACCATGTTTTTCCACTTACTCCTTTTATTGTATAATTCATGGGAAATTCTTTATGAATCTTCTTGGAATTTTTAGCATCCTTCTCTTTATTAATGAGTTAATCCTTCAGGTCAACTAGGATGAAGTAGTCACAATAGATAAAATATTATAAATGAATATACTTTTTATCTCACACATAATCAAAGAACAAAACCTAATTTTTTGGTGTCATTAAAGATTTTCTACATTATCATATTATTCTACAACAATATAGGAATATCTAATAAAATCATTCTACATGATATCCTTTATAATAATCATATATAATAATCATCTTAATAACATGGTAAAAATAAAAATATGAAAGGGTGTCTTATGGTTTTTAATAAGGTTAAAAACTATATATAATAATGAAATATCACAAGGGGACTAAAAAAATCAAGTTCATATGATATCACAATCAAGTTATATGATCCTAACATAATGAATTTATACCCAAATAAACAAGTATCACTAATAATTATAGTGTATCATATCATAACATGATTAATAGTAACATGAGTAAATTTAAAAACATATGATTGTGAAACAATTATTAACATAAAAGTGCATAATATTGGAGACATCGCTTAATAGAAATCATGACGGTACATAGTATTTTGGTCATAACTTAATATAATTATGTCTCACACATAGTCTTAAATATAAAAACAATGATAATCCATTTAGAACTTTTCATCAATATCTAATAATATATAAGACCAATAAAAATGTATTTTGGGGTGATATAGGATCCCAAAAATCACATAATTATAATCCATCAATTTGTGGCTCCAAAATAATGAAAACATTTACACGTCCAACATCATTTGGATAACCCATGGTATAAATATTAGTTTAATTATACATTTCCATAAAAAATCATAATCCATCTATTAAAAAATTTATATGGTATATTTTGATAATAACCATGAAAAATTAGAATATATTCGGATGGAAATTGACATCGTGGAAATTCATTCAATATGAGTGTTGGAAAAATAACATGAAATCCTTAAAAATTTTATTATCCATTAAAAAAAATATAGTGAAATTGAAATATTCATAACCCTAGGATGATATTATATTATTTTATAAATAAATTTTTACTTTTATAGAATCATTCATAAAAAGTATAAATAATATAGAAATATGTGTTCACATAGAAAAATTTTAAGATAGATTATTTTTAAACTTTTTCAAAAATAATTTTTCTATAAAACATAAAATTATTTATTTTGAAACTTCTATAAATATGTTGAATTTATTTTTAAAATGGAATTTTAATTTTTCCATGAAAATTTAGTTAATTACAAAAATTTATTTTATTATTGTGGGTATAGATGAACAAGTTTCTGAACTATAAATAAGTGTTGTTTTTTGTTTTACTTACACACACCGCCTTGGTTATATTATATATCAGGGTGCAATAAATCCATGGTAGGAAATGTCAAAAATCAAGAATATATATATGATAAGAAAATGTTGGTTTTTTTAGAGATATAAGGATAATAAAAATTCCGTCGATGGACCATCACTCAAGAGAAATCTCAATTTAATTACAAGAAAGGAAATATGACCCTATTATCTTTGGAAACAATTTGATAAAAATGATTGATATAAATTGATATTGGTAAAAAAATCCATTTAATTTCCTAAAAAATTTTATAAAATACATCCATGATGTGTATATATACGACATTAAATTAAACAAGTTGTGGATATAGATTAGATTTAAAACAAATTAAATTATGTGAAGATCCTTTACCTTTACTACAGACATTCCTAAAATCACATCAACCACTAGTATAATAAAAAATAAATATATTAATAAAATATTTTAGAATATTCATAATATTTATTACCTTTTATAAACATCAATTATAATCATTTATTATTCACTTATTACTTATTACTAGTTTAATTCCATTATCTATTGTGTTTAGTTTTTTTTCTTCGAATGAGTTTTGAAATGATATTTTCTATCCTTCTTTTATTAGATAAAAACACATCATTACATGTCCAAAAAATGAACATTAAATACCTTTTTTGTAATTTTAAAATGTTCTAATTTTATTTCATGATTGTTTTATTTATGTTTCATTTACATGTAATCATTGATGATCATATTTCAGTTATTTTAATGAGAATTATATGTTATATTAATAAAAAATTAAAAATTAAAAACCTCTTAAAAATACTATTAATTTTTTAATATCATTTTCACTAATTAACTAGATTCTTTAAATCATCCATGTTGGGTGATTCTGAAAAAAATATAGTTTGTTTCATGGAGTTAGTATTTTACACATCCACACCAATGTTGTATTCAATTTCTATAGAATAAGAGGAATGTTGGAAATAAATGATCTTTTATGAAAATTAATAATTTTATATATATTGTATTAGGTCATTAAATCCCCCGATTCAAATATTGAAGTATGAAAGTGATGAAAAATAAAACATAACATACATGGAGTTAGTATTTTTTATCCCCGCAACATGACAATTTCATTTTTCATATAAAAATGGGGGAAAAGAAGGTAATGTTTGTTTTATAAACATAAAAATATATAAGAATATAAATAATATCAATGTTACCTTTTTTATTGGATAAGATAAATTTTATGTAGAAATGATGATTACAAAAACATTTCATAGAGTAATTCGTTATTATTTTGAAAACATGAAATTTATCTTCACATACTTCTTAAAAATGGAGGACATTTTCCATGTTCTTGTGATAAAATACATAGAGAAATGGAATATTATTTTAGGGGAAGTATAATGGGTAGGGTTTCAATATAAAATTGAAAATATTTCGCATGAGCGGATGCTGGATGGTCCCTTTTATAAGTGAAGGGAATGATCTTTTGCAAATATAATCTCTTAGAATAAAAGGAGGCTAATTTTCACAAGATAAGTGCATTCCGAAGTGAAAAATAATGAATATGGGATATCTTTTTTTCTATAAAAACCTCAACTATAATGCCTCGACCCCAGTTACCTAGTGTGGGTGCATTATTACATAACATTTTCATGATCACAAAAGATCATGCCTCGAAAGACCGATTAGTTTAGTAGCCTTGGAATTACTAGATACAATCATATAGTTTAGATTACATAATAAAGTGAAATCTACAACAACCTCTTGTCTCCACACTAATATCCCCATATTCAATCTCTACAAGTCATTCATAAAATACTTCTTCACATCATGGGAAAAATAAAACATAGAAATGGGTGAACTCATATTCCTATTAAGGATAACAATATAGCAGAAACATTCATAAATAAGCATAAACATTTAAGTCAATTTTTAACAAAAAAAGCCTTTTAAACTTGAACTTCATCATAATATGGAAAATATATAATGAAATAATTCCATTTACTTATTCATATGAATATTATACTAGTCAAATAATCACATGAAATATCAATAACCACTTTCCTAAGGATGGAATGCATAATGCCAGACTATCATAACCACATAGTCAAGGCCTTGCGCCAAGAATACAAATAATATTTTTTCAAGGCCTTGTGCCAAGACACTAGTTTGTCTCATGAGACCTACCGATACATCGAGGAGCTATATCGGGCTCCACCCATTACTTACTAATTCCAATGTATTCCTCATATGAAAAGGTTTAAACATAACATAAACATTATTATTAAAACTAGAATACAAAATATCAACACTTTCTCCATAAACCATGAATGGTATAAAAATAACACATCCATAGTCAAATATATCACAAATCCTTCAATACAATATGGAAGTTTTGTATCATAATAAATCTACTTCAAATAATCTTAAAATCCATCAAAGGATGTTGACATAGATGAAATCAAAACTATTTGAGAGAAATATCTCTTCTTTTGAAATCATTTAAAAGTCACATAACTATAGAAGAAAAAATTTATTTTAAAAATATTCTTATAATATTCTATGGGAAGCTTCGACAATTTTATAACTGCTTAAAATAACTGCACCCTCCGTATAAGATAAAAAAGGCATTCTTACCTTAATTCTGTCGAAAAGGTTAAAAAGGACCTTGTTTGGAAAACTATGGAAGGATTACTTTATAAACCTATTATAAAAAGTCAAACAATGGTATTAATGACTTTAACCCATAGTCTATAAAATAGTATGAATGTTTTGAATATCATTTTTAAGAAACATTGATGTGGATGATAAAGAGTTCCCAGTAGATAATTACGTACAAACAACCTCGGATAATGAAGAGATTGTGAAATAAAACCTTACATTGTACATTTACTTAGTTAAGAGTAGGTTAAGATCCAGTATAATGGTGAAATAATTGGTATTAAAATATACAAGAATCATATACATTAATATGATATCATATATGATCGTTTAACATTTCTTTGTTAATAATATCTTAGTATTATCGTCGTTTCAGGTGTTAACTTACTCGTTTTTATATGTTTTGTTAATGAGATGTACTTTTTATGGACATGTAGTATATTATTGATATATAGAATGATATCAAGTCCTTAAACATTATTTTTAATCATCATATGAGAATAATACATGAATTTTTACGATGGGGAATGAATCTCATCGCGTTTGTGGAGACGGTAGTCGGTACGTACGCACGAGCGACAATATCATTCTTTTGATATTAAAATCGTATAAAACTGGATGGTATATCATATATACAGAATAATTATCATGTTATATTTATTATTTTCATCAATTACACATCATTATCATAACCATCCAAATAATAATGTTTTTAATAACAATTACACCACGACTTGGAGACGGTAAGCCGTACATACACATGTATGGTGACATGTCATTCAAAGGATGGATAAAATACTGAATATGGTTGTACCATATTTATAATAACATCAATGTATAAAGGAGATATTGGATTTATTATTTTAGAATGGATATAAAAAATAAAGAAGATGTTGAAGAAGAAAGGAACAAGAAAGAAGGTGGTGAAAACGTTACCTCTTCTTCGGGTTCTTCCTTTTGATTTGATCAAAATGGCTCCGTAGGTTGGCTTTTGGACTAAAGGAAGGCCTCTAGGATGAAGTTAGGATAGTGTAGAGGGTATTTTGTCAGAGGATGGCCGATCCAAAAGGCGTTGAAGGTGTGAATTAATGGGAAGGGGAAGATCCCTTTTATAAGAGGGGCGAGGGGCACCTTAGTAAAATCTAGAAATATTATTTTATAATAAATACATATTCGGTTTCTAATTGCTCAAAATTAAACTATTTAATGTTAAAGGTGGATATATGTTGACAACCACTCATCAAATAGATTTTATATAGGTTTTAGTAACTATATTAACATTATATTTTTAATTTACCTCTTAGTTAAATAGTTTGAAATTTACAATGTCTCTTTGTATTTTTATATTATATAGTTAATAAACTTACTATAAACATACAAGAGACCCCAAAGTGGTCCATTAATAATACACCTATCCTCATATAAGTGTTTTTTCAGAAACGTATATCTTTATAAATATAATATCAATTAATAATATAATTTTTTTTCCAAAAACATTTTTATGTCAATTTTGACACTATTTAATAATTGATTTTTTTAAAGTCTTAAAATCTTTATTAATTCTAAAAAATTTCATCTAAAAAATCATAAAATGTCTTTTTAACCAATAAAATTCATTTATTTTATCAAAACATTCAAAATAAATTTATTTTAACATTTATAATAACAACTATTTGATTCATTCATTAATAAGGAAAATACTGCATCATTATTGTGTCATAAATAAATTGAATTATTCAATGCCTAAAAATTATTAAAAAAATACCACTATATAGGAAATAGTTTTATCTTTCTAATGAATATTTATAGTCAAAAATATAACATATATAACCATGTGTAAAAATTGTTTTTCTAAAAGATATATGCTTATGTAATTTTTTTATTTACTTTAACTTAATTAATATAAATTATCATTATCACTTACAGGTGTATCCATGGGGTCCCAAAATCGACCCAAAGATGAACATGGTTGGACATGTATCTACCAAAAGGGTTAGAACACGTTTTAGGTAATTTATTTTTACTATAATATTATTTTTTTACCCTTATTTACCGAATTTACCCTTTAACCATGGTAAATAAAATATTTAGCGAAGTAATTATTCAAAATGTCTAAAAATAAAGGTTACCTATTTACACAATTTTTACCACCTGATTATAAATATAGAATCCATTTTTATAAATTCAAAACACAGAAGTGGAAGAAATTAATTTAAAATTAATTCTCATTGTTAAAAACAAATAGTGTGTTTTTAAGAGACAATAACTATCAAAAGATTGATACTTTCTTATGTTCAGTTTAAATGAGATATTATGTCAAATTACCAACATTGGATTAAATGGTAACAATAGAATCTAATTACACTTTAAAATCTTTCAAATTCATAATTTATCACTATTAATTATTTCGATTAAAAAGGTTGTTTTTAATTAAAATTTAGTAATTTTCATTATTCATCAAAATATGAATGTTATCGGAAAAGTACCAAAAATTCACAATAAGCTAATTTAGATATTCAAAATCCAAAAATGAAGTCAATTTTGAAATATAAAATTTATAAAATTTCAAAAATTAGGAATTACTATTCATAATGGCTAGTTTGATTGGTTGTGGTGTGTGTTAGAACTCGAAGTTACTTACTACACATGCTACTTTATTATTCAAAGAGAAGCGTACCATGGAATCTTGGAGTGTTACATCATCCACATTGTTGTAGATATTTATTTATTATTTTTTATTTCTTTTACACTTGATTAATCTAATTTAATATTAATTTATCTTTACTTAGGTAATTACTTTTTCACCTCCGGTATCTAATTCATATGAATGAAAAAGAAAATTCCCTTATTGTGTAATTTAGAAATTGTTATTTCAAATATGGAATCATTTTTCCCAAAAAATACTTCTATTGGTGAGATAATTAATTTAATATTAATTCACATTTCTCATATTTTTTTAGAAAAGTGTGTTTTGAAGAATAAAAATAATGTTTTGTATTATATTATCATTTTTATGATTAAAATGACATTAATTGGTTAATTATTAGTCAATTAATAGTTAAATGAGTTTCAATGAAAATAAATAATAAATTTTGTGATACAAAATCATAATTAAAATTAAAAGCTAGAAAGAAATTTTTTTAATAGGATAAAATGTCATTTATGTTATCAAAATGTAAAAAATCATATTTCTGATTTAAGTAAAGTATTTTCAATTAATAATTTCTCCATAAATATAACATTGGTTAAGAATATTGTTTTGATGGTTTTTATTCCATAATTAGTAATGATATATGTATTAATTCATTTTTATTAGTTAAAAGTGTGTTTTTCACTATTCTCATAAAATAAAATAATTTTTAAAAATTCATATATTTAACAATGAGATAATATTTGCATTTTGATTCCAAAAAGAAGTACATTTTATGCAATTCAAAATCTAAAAGTTATAGAAATTAATTTAAATATAATAATCAATATCATGGAAAAGATAAAATGACTATTTTATGAATATATTTTTGATAATTCATGATATAATATTTATTAGTTATTATATGATTTCATTCTCTGCAATTATACATTATATATTGTTTTCAAAATTATAATACTTCTAATTATAACATCGTATTTTAAAAAATTATTATAATAGTTATACTCAATGATTTTAGTTTATTAATGTACCTCTATTCTAAATGTAGTTCATTGTTTCATGTGAAAGAATATTTTTAAAATAGTAATTATTTAGGGTGAAATATTTAAATAATTATTGGTTAATAAAAATTAATCCTAGATTTTGGTGGGGTTGGTGATGTAATTTATTCACATCATATTATAGTCCTAATATTCACATTACCATTAGGATTTTAGACCAGTTGGACTATATATTTCCCAATGTTTTTAGAGAAGATCTCCCAAAAAAAATCTCACATTGTTCCTTAACCTTTACACATCATGCCTCAATATAATATCATTTTGTTATTCTATCTACTTAATTAGGGATTTATTATGGGAAGAGGTTTGATCAATTTTTATCTTTTTCAATAATGGTGGTGGTTGGAAGGCTGGTTAGTTGTGAGATAGTTTTTATGGTTTCGGAAATGTTATTGAATGAAGGAAATGTTGATTTTTATATTGTAATGGGGGATGATGTAGGTATTCCTTTTTTAAGGTGGTAAACCCTAGTTTAGTTGGTTTCCAAATCCATTTTATAAATGGAAGTTATCCCTCCATCCTATATTTTTCTTTTGGATGTGGCCTCTGTTAATATGGTATTAATAATTATTACTTCCTTAAACCTGAATATCGTAATCAATAGAACAGGTAGAAGATGAAAAAAATACAATAACTGTAACTAGTGATTATTTTTAACTATATTGAGTTACGAAATTGTATCTAACTGTTTCATTTATTTCTCCAGATTTATATTCTATCAATGTTGATGAATCGATGGATCTTACTTCATGATGTCCTATTTTTTCCATTACTATTATGCCTAACTTTTTTGAGGTTTTGAAATGTTTCTATTGATTATTTATTCTTATACTTGTGATATATCTATTAAAGTTCTTTTACATGATTCATAAAAAATATTTCTATCATTTTCAATCAATTCTTTATAAAATAATATAAGAAAGGTGTGCTCCACAATGGCTTGATATGGGATTTTAATAAATAAATTCATGAACCACTACCAATAATCATAAATATTCTCTCATTATCCTTTCCTTATGGTGTATATATAATTTATAATGGATGATATACTATATTATGATATGAATATCTAATATAAATATCACTACAGGCCCTTCCATTAATATAGTTATACGGGTTGTATGCAATTAAAATATTCCACAGATTATCCTTCAAGTGAAAAAGAGAATACCTTATATTTATCTTTTTTCTCAGCCTCTCTGTGGGGATTTACTGTAGATTATACATGTGTGGAGTGTTTTCATTGTTTATTTAGATCTTATATTTTTGTTATATGAAATTTTGGTGACATTTAGAGTAATCCAGTATTAAATTTAAATAAATTTTTTAACACATGTATTTAATTTTTGTTATTTTATTTGAGGAATTTTATAGAACATATGTCTCTTATAGATTGATTAGGGTTGACTGATATAGTGGTTGGATCATGTAACCACTAGATTTTTCACCTGATCCTATCACATAAATATTATAACCATTATATTGTATGTTTAAATCCATATGTATACCTATGAGTTTCTTTTATTCATTTCTGGGTTAGATGGGTAATGTTTATTGTAATAGGTTTTAGTAATTCGATTTAAAAATTAGTTTTTTTGGAATTTATCAATTGATAAAAACACTTATTTTTAAAACACCATGTCATTGAGTGCATATAATTAATTATTTATTCGGTTAAACATAATATCTGTTGGAAACCCCAATGTTAAATCTTTAAAGGAGTGTGATAAGATCGAAATCGGATGTGTCCAATATTTAGAGGGGGAGGGGTGGGTGAATTTTTTTTTGTATAATTTTATATAATATTCACTTCTATAAATTTACACAAACTCAAATTTTTAGTGAATGGATATATCATCTACTTCACCGCACCTTTGTTCGACATTCACAGAAATATAAATAGGAATGCATCAGAAAAATAATAGGAAGATTTGTTGATGACATTTGAATTTGTTTGGATGACTATATCCCCAATATATCATTGTAATTATCCAACCTAAACTACTCACTTTTAATTTTCAATGAAACCATAAGCATGATTATGTCTTTGAAATAATTACCTAGACACCTACCTTATAAAATATATTGAATGATATGCTTCACTATACACTATTCAAAATAAATGAATTTGGCATGGACCACTTGAAGAAGATTAGAAATACATATGTATGTCACTATGGTATTGAATTATTGATATTTATTCCTCAATTTCAACAAAATATTGTCAACCATAAACATCTTTAAAACTCAATATCATATGTATATTATTGTACGAGTCTCATAATTTACTCAACCTTTATATGATCTATATTGTACTAGGGGAAATTTTTATTTACATATTCATTAATTTATAATAATTATATTTTAAATTTAGAACTAGATCACTTCTTATTTATCCCATGACATCAAATAATGAGAATATAGATACATAGTTACTTCCCATTATATCTTTTAAACATATAGAATTTACAGTAGTATATATTCAAACTCAAACAATTGTTTTATTCATCATAGAATATATATTCATTGTGTATAGATATCATTATCGATAATATAATTTTTAATTCCCCAAAATAATAACTTATTAAACTCCTTAGGTTCTATAGATTCAATTATCCTCATTTTGTTTTTTTGAAGAATCAATCTTATTTAAATATTTAATATATTTTAACAAACCTGAATATCTTTCTATATTTAAACTCTCCAAAAGATCCATATAATTAAATTTCATATATTCATAAATAAATTATCAATATAATATAGCCTATTGTGTGGATTTCATTATGAGATATCTTTCTCATCAAGCATGGGTACTCCAAGACACTTGCTGGAAACACAAAAAAGTCATAAGGAAATAATGAAATGACCCTTAATTGCTTTAATACTCTATTAAAATAAATACAAATAAAACATAATATATGTTTAATAGACTGCTCAAAAATCTATAATCACTTTATCTATAGAAAAAGGGGGAGATCTGAAATAGGTAGGTCTAAAAATAATTTAATTCATTGATATAAGAGATAAAAATAAAATTATTAATGGTTTATTGTGTTAGTATTGGTAATCCAAATATATTGTTACCCTTGTATTTAAATTATGGACATCTCTTCTTATAATCTATTATGTTATAGGTTTAATAATCACTTCACATATAACACTTAATGGAATAGTTTTTATGATTCTCATATTATAATTTATCATTTCGTAGGTTTACCCTCCTTCTAATGTGAATATATAAAATAGTGAGGAACAAATTTACAAATTATGAAATACCCAACCCGATCTAGTATGCTAGAAAACCCAATATTTTTCACCACCCATTACTCATGAGCTAACAAATATAAAAATCTTTACTACTCTAATCCATCATATTCTATAATATATTAACTGAAAATATGTTGTATATATAATGGGAAATAAGACAATGAAATAATTAGTAAATAGAAAAAAGACAAATATAATCACATCAAATATTAATAATTGGTATTGAATACCAAAACTAGTTTCACAAAAGAGATATCTTTTATTAATTTTTGTTTTAATACATAATACTTTAAAATGGTATCCTTCTATTACTTGGCCAGTCTAAGGTCCCCCCATTAAAATGGTAATAGAGATAAATGGAAAAGAATAAGTCATTATAGAATTAATGAAAATATTAAAATAAAATAATAAATAATAAATAATACTAGAATTGAAATCTCTATCCCACTCTGGATTGTCTCACACGATTGAAATCATCCTAATTTCTTTTCCTTCTTATTTTTCTATTCAAATACTTGAAATATTATTTATTTTATATTTTTTTTAAATTGTAATTCATCTTTGTTTTCATAACCATTCATGATGAAATATTTCTTATAAATACATCATGTTTATTTTTTCATGATTGAAATGTCATATATTTAATAATAGATCTTGAAAGCATAATTTGTTTCATGAATGCTAAGTTGGAACCCTATATCCTTCTGATGAATTGTAGATGATCCATATAAAGACATGTTTGTGCATTGTCTGATTCTTATTGTAAGGAGTTAATGGATTGTCCCATCCTTACGTAGACATTTCATAAGTATATGGAATATTTTATGATGATAACCAAAACCATGTTGATTTTTACACAGATTAATATGATGTAGTTCACCGCAATGAATCGTACATAAGTGAAGATCATGTTTATGTACTCCTTGAAATCATTCATACTATGTCTACAAGATGTTTACATAATGTTTTGGATTATTCTTACACATTCTGAATACATGGTTATAGTGCAGTAGATTTATCCTTTTTATTATAATGTATTTTTATTATCCTCAATATTTCTTTGGGGATGAATCAATCATAATACTACAAGAATCCCCACATAATTAATTATTTTATTTATCAAGCATGAAATCCAATGTCATACATCAGAATCCATGTAGTCAATAAACAAATATATAGAATAATTAGTAGAAATCCATTCATATATCATCAAAAATTAAATAATTATATTAAATTTCATAATTGATTATTTTAATTAAAACTCACAAAGTAAAAAGATTTTATAACCTAATAAAAAAATGCATTAGAACTCAATGAAAATTTATATAAGAGGGAATAAAATTAATTTAATATAAAAAATATCAGGAATTATAGACTATGAATTTTACACTACATTGTTATATTCAATAAACAACATGAATTATATAAAATTTACCGTCTATTTACTAGTTTTCCTATAGTAAAAATACTAGCATACCTTAGAATATCCTTTTTTTGATTAAATTTTAGTGTATACTATCAATAACCTTTATTTTTCTCATTATAGAAAAATAATTCCCCCTTCCATTTCTATACCATTATCATTTTACATAATACTATACACCCCATTTCATGGTCAATGAAACTATTATTATTTAGAAGATGAGGTAAATAACTTTAAACTCATTCATGTTGTAATCTAAAATAAATCATAGAATATATTCTATAAACACGTATATTTTTATTTTGTGGGGTAAATAAATCTTGGGTGGTGACCATAGATTCTCCATGTCATTTACATTACCAATATTATAGAGTACAATAGTTTAACTATATGAACTCTCGGAATCATACATAAACAGATTTCTTATGAAATTTCATATCACTTGTGTCAATCCTATTCATGATAAATCCTTTTCATGTTATTAATTATCCTAATAGAATCCATATTATCATGATTTATTTGAATTATTTTCATTTTCTGAAATAATAATTATTATAGATGCGTATAGAGAATATTTAATATGAGTATTATAAGAAATAATATTTTCTTGATTATCTTCAATTGAAGGATATTTCTTAGGTTTCATTCACTCCAAAAAACAGATGGTTCTTTCTAACCTAAAATATATTCAATCATTGATATATTAATATATTTTATAACATTATTATTATGGTTTAAATTCATTTAATATATAATTTTATTAAATATTATCTAACTAATATGATACCCCCTTTTAAATTACATCACATCCATTGGGAACCATGATCCGTATATCAGTATCTATTGGTTCCTCTCTGGAATTCCACTCACTGCTTAAGTAAATTGGTCGACCATAATGAAAATAATATATTATATGACACCTAGATAATATAGGGAATAACTCCTCAACCAATCAATCATATGAAAAAACTAAAATATTTTTGTTTAATATTCACCCCATTAAGGATTCCCAACTATGTGTAACTTAAATAATACTCCACTTATGGGAATGTGATCCTATTAGGTTCACCCATAACATGTTTTCCTTGCAAAAGATAACCTATGGGAACCCTTATTTGGTAGAACCTACATAGTAAAATGGTTGTGGTTTTTGAAAGTATTTATTTGGAAGGAATATAATACTTTATATTTTATGGGGTTTTAGATATGAACATATTACATCATATATCCCATTAACTTTTATACTTGATTCTAATGTTTTAGTTCATGTATCCATATTCATTCCTCTATATGAATAAGTTCAAAACATGTTGTTGTGTAGCACATTACACAACTTTTATTTTTTGTTATTAATCAAAATTTAAAAGCCAACAATATTTACGCATATACAAATTCATCACATACACAGGTCAAACAAAACCCTTTTATGAAAAGGATTGTAATCATATGTAATCAAAAATCCTAAAAGTGTAAGTTTGGGTTGACAAGTAGAAAACCCCTAGTTTCAATGACAGATCTAATCTCCCATGTTAGTGAGTACTCTAATCCAAAATCCCTATACCTTTTGATCCTTAAAAAATAGTTTCATTCAATTCTATTACAATTCTAAGACCTAATAAATATAATTTATAATTAAAATCTAAATCAAAGCTCATAATTGAATAGAATCTAAATTAAACGTAATGACACAAACATTTATCTAAGTATTTTCTCCCATATTATTATAATTTTAAATAGTGTATATTACATAAAATCACATAGGCACCATAATAAAAACATTATAAATGAGTAATTAATTAAATAAGATGTATATCTAGATGTTTAGGAACCAATAATGATGAAACAGTAACTTGACCTTAGTAATAGTAATACCACCCTTATGAATAGTAAACCAACCAAATGAATTGCTACCACACCCATGAAATTATAATTAAAATTTATTCCTCTTATAAATAAAATTATGGTATAGTTATATCGTAGTTTATGTAAATAAACGTTTTAAAAATTATTAATTAAGTGTTGTAATTTTTACATGTCATAAATATTTAATTAAATTTTTATCATTAATTTAATAATTTAAAAGAAAATTTCTTTTAATAAAATGTATTCATAAATTAATATTTTGATGTGTTATGATTTTAAATTAATTTTATGATACCTTAAGTTATTTTTCAAAAGTGTTATAAAATCAGTTATAATTTTAAAACATGTATTTTGGAAGTTAATGATGATTTTAATTAAAAATAAAATTAATCAAATTTATAATTTTTTTTACTAAAATGGAGTTCATTATTGAATTATATATGTCAAAAAATGTTAGGGTTTTTTTGGATTCTTCTAAATTACTTGAATTTTGTGAATAGTGAAATATAGTAATTTACAATATATATACATTATAAGCTAAATACATGACTCATTGAGTCATATTGGATGTAAGAAACATTGGTTATAACTCAAATCATCTAATTACTATATTTAGACCATGGAACCAACAATATTTCATTCCTTGAGAAAAATAATAAAGAAATGAATTAAATAATAAGAAAACACCCCTCCCTCAACTATAAATACCACCCCACACCCTCTTCTCCTCACACCTCTCATTATCTGTGCATTTTCCAAATTATACCTAAAACTATTAAAAATCCCCTCCACCACATTCATTATCTCTTGGTCTCATAAAAATATCAAATCTATGTTCCTTGAGGAGAATCTCAATAGGAGAATCCAAGAGTTGAATCCTCTCTTTTTCTTTTAATTTCCTTTCAATTTGATTTCTTTTCTTATTCTCACATAATCTACCTTCATCATTATATCATGAAAAATACATTAACAATAATATAATGGAATTATATCATGTTTATTAAATATTCATCATTAAAATACACCCTCTAACTGTTTTATTATAAAAATGAAATTGTCACCCGTCATGCGACAATTTACCGACATCGTGGGGGATGCACATTAATATTTCCTACATTCGTTCAAGGATATTAATAAAACCATTATAATATTTAAATTATATTATAATTTCTATGAGAAAACCCTTTTTATATTCAATAACTATCATTTATAAATAATACTAATTGATAAATCAAAATGAGTTTGTTGTGGTTGAAAAACTGCCAAAATTAACCTAAAACGAGCATCATTAACATTTATCTAATTATTTGTCCTCATGGTATATAAAAATAAATCTTCATAAGATAATTTATACATTTTAAATTTCATTAATAATATATAATAAAAACTCTGGTTATTTATCCACATTTTAATGAACTTCCATTCATGAAGAGAAGTGAATTTATCATGAAAACAATGAAAACAAATGCTCCTGAATGATGAAATTAAACTATATAAGTCATATGAAGGCCCATAACTGAAATAAATAAAGATATAATTAATCAAATTACTGTATAAATGGTTTTTTATTTTTAATTAATGAACCAAATTTCATTAAATATTATATTAATGTGAAGTAATCATTCAGACACGGGGTTAGGGGAATTATCGAACCCAACACTCTTTCATTGGATTTTTCCTATTTCATACCATTTTAATTATTGATATTTATTAAGTATAATTTATTCATCATAATATTATTTTTTTTGTATATATATGTTTTCTACTTGTTCTTATAAAAAATAGAATATTTTCCAAATCAACTCTTCTTTAAAAAAACAAACCTTTAACTTCTTGAGATTTTTTCTTCTTCACTCAAGGTCGATGATTCAATTAAGTTATTACCCATTAGATTTTGGAAACCATTATTTATTAATGTGTTATTATTAAATGAAACCCGTTATTTTCAATGAGTTATATTTAGTTCATTATTGATATATTTTCTAAGTGGCCTGCAAAATAAAGTAAATGTTATGATGTGACGGGTGAAAGAGGAATTATATAGTGAAATGTAAATGATATGATGTGAAGAATGCACCCAGAAATATATAACACCTAAATGCATTTGTTAATGTGATGAATCTCATGAGAAAAGTGAAATATGTGTCAACATGATGCTAGCTTCATTCAAAACTATGTGTGGTAGTTTTTCAATAAGACTTGATGTTTCATCATTTTGAATTGTGATATTATTATGCATATCTTAATTCTTCCTCTCATGATTAAGATCCTATGAATATGTAATGATGATAATGATTATTCTCACCTAATTTTATATAGATTCAAATTCATATCTATCTTCTTACTAGGCTTTTATCTCATCCCTTTTTTGTGTATATCTCAAGGTTATTACTTGTACTATGTAGAAATCAAGGGCCAATAAAATGCTAGAGAATAAGAAATGGAATAAAACTTTATATTTAATTTTGTAAAAGTCATGTATGGTCCTTGTTTTCCAAAAATACTAAACATTAGGATCCTATTTTTGTAATTATTTTATGTTTATTGTCTTTAAAATTATGTGATAGAATTGTAAGTTAATGCAGGGTTGATATAGTTAGTATCATATGACACTTTTGTTAATTTCGGAATTAACATTAGAGAACATTTTTGAAAACCCATAGTATAAGATTATGTATAAGTAAGAATCCAATAAGTTTTGTTTTATAAAATTATAAACATATGGATCCCACAAGATATTTCATTGAACTAAATTAAAAAATTAATATATTATTTATTCATGAAATGTGGACTTATGTTTTTTTAACCTTTTCAATATTATAAATTGGTGGGATCTAAAAGAAACTAGTCCAACAACCCATGTATGAGAAAATATTGGGATTTCACCAATGACATCTCCAATTACAAGGGATGTGGAGTTCAATGTTTCATGTTGAGTCTTACCCATCTATCTCATGTTTTGAACATTAACCGGAATAATGTAGAACATCCTTCTTCACATAAGAGGGAACATTTGGCTATCATGTGTTTTATGCTGAAATGGACACCAACATTTTGTGGATCTTCTGATCTACTTGTCACATAAAAGTGGTTCAATTCAATGCAGAATATATTTTCTTTACATCACTATTCCATGATAGAGAAAGTGAATCTCTTTATTTATTTCCTAGATGGAGTGTCCGATCAATGTTGGGATTTGATAAATAACACCAAGCCGACTATTGAAATTGAAGAGATGGAGTTGGAAAACATTAAGATAAATTTTCAAAATCAGTATTTCCCTCAAATTCTTCATAGAAATATGTTGAGTTATTTCATAGATCTGAAGAAAAATAATGGTTAATCTTTCACATCTTAAAAATAAAATTTCATAATTCCTACAAGGTAAGATTTAGGTTTTGTTATCAACAATGATAGAAACATTGATTTATTATTTAATGGTTTATAACCAAAACATAAAAAGGCTCTTGCAATTAATTACTTTTGGTGTTTTGAAGAAGTTTTTCGATGTTCTCTCAAAATGGAGATAGAGTTTAGATAATGGACATATGGCTATAGTGATATGAAACAAAAGATTAATTTTCAAGCTAGAGGATCTAATGAGAAAGATGGAAAGGAAACTCAACCACCAACATGAAAACAGGGTGGGCAGAATCATCATGGGAACTAACTCAATGTTCTAAGGAATTTATTCTTTTGTGGGATAGAAGGCCACCATGCTCATGAATGTCGATAAGAAATTATGAAGTAGGATAATCTGTTTGAGGAAAGGAGTGAACCACCTTTGGTCCAATGCTAAAATTATAGGTAGTAAGGTCACAATCACGGTCAGTGACCTCAACATTGATTTATCAATGGTAATCAGCATCATTATCCACCAAAGACGATGAAAAGAAGGAAGGCTTATGCCACCACTACTATGGAAGTGGATCAAGAAAATGATTTCATTCAATGTACACCTTCCATTCAATCGATAAGGGGAAAAGTTAAATTTTTTTCAATTTCTATGCATTCCATTATATATCTCAAGTTTTCAAGAATTATTGATTTGAAGACCCAAAAAAAATGAAATAGAGATATCCATAAAAACACATACAAGGGAAATCATAGAAACCTAAGTGTTGGAATCTTCTTCTATTGGAATATGTTGGAATATTATTCAACAAAATCTCTTAATAAATCCCTTTTTTTAATTTGATGCTATATTTGGGATGGATTTAATCTCATTATATAGATCTCAAATAAACAATCAAGAAAGGGAAATATTTTTTTATATTCTCAACTATCCCATGCTCCTCTAAAATTTAAGGAATATCATGAATATCCTTTTGAAAAACCTTCAACTGTGTGGGTGTTTATTCCTTGAGAAGAATAATAACTCTATCAGATAGATGATTATAAGGAAGTTAACTTCCTAGGGGAAATGACCATCATGAGGGAATACAATGATATGTTTCTAGAAGAGTTACCTGGAATTCCCCGATATCATGTGGTAGAGTTCTCCATAGAACTCACACTCATAGATACATTTATTTAAAATTGCCCCTATAGCATGACTCATATAAAACTGGAGGTGTTAATGAAGCATTTTGAAAGATATTTTGGAAAAAGTGTTCATATTACCTAGTGCATCAACATATAGAGCACCAGTTATCGTTGTCAAAAAGAAGGATGGATCAATGCGACTGTATATCAATTATTAGGTACTCAAATAGATCACAATAAAGAAAAATTATCCTCTTCAAAGGATTGATGACTTGTTCAATTAGTTTCAAGGAGATCAATACTTCTAAAATGTGGTATTTATTGTAGATATCAATAGAAAAAGGTGACGATGGAATAAATTTATAAGATTTCCATCCATAATAGGAATGGGAATTTCAAGTTTCTAGAGATTCCCTTCAGACATAATATTTCCCCTGAATTATTCAGGGATACTATATATAGATTTTTTAGATATTACCTTGAAAAATTTGTTGTCGTGTTTATTGATTATATTATAATATACTTTAAGATCATAGAGAAACATGAAGAACACACAAGGCTTGTGTTTGTGAAATTGAGGAAGGAGAAGTTGTACTCTAACTTAATAAGGTGTAATTTTTTTATGTCGCATGTCACATAATTGTGGCATGTGATCAAAAGCGAGGGAAATTTTTTGGACCCTTCAAAAAAAGCATTTGAAAAATAGCCTTTGCTATCTAGTGTCATAGAAATCCATAGTTTCTTTGGAGTATCTGGTTACTATCGACATTTCCTTATTAATTTATCATGATATTCAATCCCACTATCTACATTAATATGGAAAGGTGTACAATATGTCTGGATGGAAGGTTGTGAGGAATGCTTCAAGGACTAAAGAAGAGGTTGATCACTGCACCTATACTCACATTACTAAAAAGTGGTTGATGTTTTCTGATATGAAGTGATTATTCCATGACTTTGTTGGGTAATTTACTAATGAAAATTGATAATGTTATATCTTACACCTCATGGATGTTGAATAGCCATGAGCAGAACTACCCGATGCATGATCTGGAGTTAGTAGTAAGGATTTATTCCTTGAAAATCTAGCAGTTCTACCTTTATAGTATGAATCATGGTATATATACCAATCAAAACAGACTAAAGTATATATTCACACAAAAGTATCCAAAAATTTGTCAAATGATATTGTTAGATCTTATCAAATACTACATTTTCTCTACTCACTATCTTCCTAGAAAGGTGAACAAGGAAGCTAATGATCATAGTGAAAAAGAACATGCTACTCTATCCATGTTGTGGATTAAGAGAGACCTTATCTTATTCAACATGATAAGGATGGATTTTGAAATCATAATGGAATGGAATACATCATACCTTACCGAAATGATTTCCAAACAATCTATCAAATATAAGATTAAAGAGGCACAAAGGGATGATCCATATTTAGATAATATTATGAAATTAGTAATAAAGAGAGTTTATATGAGTTCTATATCGATGACGATGGTGTTATTTAGTTTGGAACAAGACTCCATATTCCATAATCACCTGAGATAAAGAAGGATCTATTGGAAAATGCACATATATCAGCATTATCTATCCATCCCAGGGGTACCAAGATATACTGTGATCTACGAGAACACTTCTAGTGGAAAATATGAAGAAGATGATTGGTGACTATATCTCATGTTTCTTGATACTTCATAATGTTAAAGACAAGTGATAAAAGTAAAAAAGGGATGATGTAGCAATTTCCTATACCAATCTATAATTGGGAGAATGTCGCCAAGGAAATTTTCATGGGTCTCCTGAAGACATACAAAGGAAATAATGTGATAAAAGTTGTGGTAGACTGACTCACAAAGACTGCCCAATTTATCACTAGTCTAGAAGAGCTGTCGCTTGAAAAAAATTCAAAGATATATGATAAGGAATTAGTGAGACAACAAGGAGTTCTAATCTCTATTGTCTTGGATTATGATCCTTGGTTCACATTGAAATTTTCAAGTAGTCATGAACATGCATTAAGTAATGAATTAAATTAAAGCATGAACTATCACCCCCAAACAGATGCCAAATCTAAAAGGACTATATAGACACGTAATGATATTATATTAGCCTCATATTTAGAATTAATATCATGATGTGATTAGTAATTCCCATTGGTTGAGTTCTCATATGATAATAGCTTCAAATCGATTATTCAAATGGATCCATATGAATCCTTTTATGGAAAGTGATGTATTACTCCAAAATCATGGGGTGATTTTAGAGAAATAAAGCTCCTTATACCTAATCTAAAGAAAGAGATAACAGAAAAGGTTCATGTCATCCAATAGAATATCAATGCTACTCAAATTCACCAGAAGAACTATGCAGACAATCATCGAAGGGACTTATAGATTGATGTTGGAGATACAGTCTTGTTTTAAATATCACCATGGAATAAATTCATTTGGTTTGGAAAGAAAGGGACGCGAAGACCAATGTATATTTCCCACATTGAGATACTAGATCACATCAAATATATGGCCTACCAACTTTAACTTCCACTAAATATGGATTAATTTAATGATGTGTTCCACATATCACTCCAAAATATGTGCATAGCATATCCCTTGCATGTATGAAACTCAGATGTGGTACAGCTGGAAGTTGATCTCTCTTATGAGAAGTAGCCAGTAAAGATTATTTACTGAAAAATAAGGTTCTATGTGACAAGACAATGTTTTTGAGGAACTATATGTATGAAGAAACATCTTGGGAAATATAGGAGGTGATTAAGGAGAAGTACCCTCTCTTATTTATGTAATACAAAATTTTGAGGGTGAAAATTCAAAAGGGGGAAGAATGTAAAGACCCAATCTTCTATAAATGAAATTTACCTCTTCTTATAGTAATTTAACATAGTATAAATTACATAAAATCAGTTAGGGACCATAATAAGAACATTTTAAATGATGAACTAATGAAATAGGAATTATTTATAGAAGTAAAATGTTGTTTAATGGGATTAAAATAATTTTTTTGGTGAATAGTAACTTTTAAGTTTATTAATCGCGATTAGAGGTAATTAGTGTAATTTAAGGTAAAGATAATGTTTTAATAATATGAAATGACCTAGACACATGTCTTACCCTCATTGGATGTGTAATTCCTGACCAATAAAATCCATGGGTCAACTTGGGTACCCCATGGAGCCACTTTGGTTGGAAAATGACATTAATACCTATTTATTTAATGTTAAAATTAAAATGTCACAAACATGTGTTGTTTTACTAAAACAATTTTTATAAGGGGTTATGAAAGTCATATTTTTTACTATAAATATTCATTAGAAAGATAAAAAGACTTCCTACATCATGATATTTTTTTTATAATTTTTAGACACTAATTAAATTAAATTATTTATGACACCATGATGATGCAGCGGTTACCTCATTATTTTACGATTTAAATAAATTGAAAGGATAATGTAAACTCTAAGACCTAAACTTGTCAAAAACCTATTTTATGGGTGGATTTAGAAACCTTATCAACTTATACTCGATATAAATCATTTTGGGACCTTTAAAATCAGAAAATCAGTTTATAATAATGTAATATTTTATAACTTTCCAAGAGTGCCCCTCCTTTTCTCCTATAAAAGGCCCCCACCTCTACCACCATACACACAACTCTAAAGCCTTTGGATCGGCCAACCCCTTCCCATTTCATCTCTCCACATCCCTGTCTTCATCATTGAAGTCTCACCTTTGGGCGAATCCTTTCCAAGGAAGCCTTTGAGCTCAAATCAAGAAGAGTTACCCAATTTTAAGGTAATGTCTTCACTTGTGTTCTTTTGTTTTATTTTGATTCTCCAACCCTCTAAAGTATTTTTATTCCTTTATTTTGAACAACACAAGTATTTTGAATATATAGGATGTTTTTATGTGAAGTATTCGAGCTACACTTACACACACCTCCGTCTAATGGTTAAAGAACACACAGTTTCTATGGATGGAGAATTACTGCCTCACGAAACGATGATTGTTCAATATTATTTTAACACCTTAAAAGGTGGCCATTAAGATGTCACTAAATTTATATATGAAATATAATATGTTTATGTTTTTCTTAATCTTCTTTATTTTTCATTTATTGCATACCTTTATGGTTTCCATTATAGGTAAACACGATATCTTCATTTTAGTAAGTGTGGACTACCACCCCCTCAAAGTGATTTAATTCATTAATGCTATATGTGGGATGTATAAAGGATGGAATTAATTTTATTACATATGATATCCTAATGGAATTATAATATACCTTTATATCATTATTATTTAATTTCATTTAATACAAAAGAATAAAATGAAAGTAGCATTCATGCGTACGTACGGCTTACCGTCTCTATGAACGGTACATTTCACTTCTTATCCCCAAATGTTATGTACTATTATAAGTACATATATATAATAGATATATATATATAATATATTACATCTAAATGAAGGATATAATTCTGTAATTATAATATATATATATCTATCATTTTGTTTTAATTCCATTAATATGACAAAAAAATGAATGTAGCATTCATGCGTACGTACGACCTACCGTCTCCATGAACGATGCTTTTAATTTTTTTATCTCCAAATGTTATGTAGTAGTATAAAATGAATATGTTCTGGATATATATGATATTTAAATCATTAATACTTTTCTGGAGATGATATACTCATAACTACATGGACAATCATTTTCAAACAAGTTCATTTTTGACTCATGTATCAAACATCGAAAAAAACGTCTGATATGAACTCACATTATTAACCAATTATTATAGCATTATAATATGTGATATAAACTGAATAATAATCTTTAAAATAGTTCCTTAATAAATTATAAATTTACCAATGTTTATTATTCAGGAATATAAAGAAACAAACAAGACAAGTCAGACTTGAGGTAAGAGATCCTACCCCTCTCTTTCTTTTTAAGTACACTCTTTTATGTCATTCCTTTTACGCTAATATTTCTTATGATTGGGATGTTATTTTATATTAATAATACTGCATATTTGATATTCATATGATGGGAGACCATATTCTCTCTCGTCAATCCATTTTGGAAGTTTTGAGTGGCGCCGTTAGGCTGCCGAATTTTCGTAAGGGATCCAACCTCTCTCTTTCTTTTTAAGTACTCTCTTTTATGTAATTTTTTTACGCTCATCTTTCTTATGTTTGGTGATTTTATTTTATATTACTCAAACTATATTTTTTATGTTCATAAAATGAGATACCCTATTTTATCTCATAAATCCATTTTTGGTAGTTTTAAGTGGCGCAGTTAGGATGCCAAGTTTTCGTAAGGGATTTTTCATCTCACTTTTATTCACGTGACATTTATGCTACGTTTTCCACTATTTACTTTGAGTGGTGTATGTACTGCCCATTATTATACTCTTTGTGTAATATAATTTCATTTATTTGTATTTACATCTTCATTGTATGACCCTTCTTCCTTGGGGTGTACGTCCCAAAAGTTACCCAACTCGGTAAGGGGACCTTTCACCCTCCTCTTTTTAAAAGTCTTCTATTGTTATGTCATTTAATTGAAATACTATTATGTTGGGATATGTTCTTCTATATACTTATTTATGTAAATTTTATGTCCAAGTGATGAGATACAATTTTCTCTCTCCCCAACTCATTTTCTGAATTTTAAAGTGACGTAGTTAGGATGTCGGATTTCTATAAGGGAACTTCTTAACCCACTCTCAATTATTTGGGTTAAACCTATACTTCTTGATTATATTGTGACAATATTATGTGTGGAATCCTTATGTTGTTATTTCCACAGACCTTTGTGTAGATATACGATTTATACACATAATTATCTCATTGATAAATTCTTATGAACTTGTATGGGAAATAATAACCCAATTTCATTTCATTGAGTTAAATATCTATGTCATTGGTTTTGTTTTTCCAAGATTATGTGTGAACGACCTCTGATTTTTTCACACATAATATCCACTTATATTGGGTGTATTTATATTTCTCACCCAAAATTATGTGATAGATTTATCCTTAATTTAAGGATACCATCATTATAATGGATTTCATCTCAATTTCCATTTCCATTGAGAATTCATTGTTGTTATGAACCAATTCACACCTATATGGTTTTTATACTATCCTTTGAAATATTATATCCTGAATCCCTTTATTCTCATGATATTATAATGCTCAGATTAAATCTTATTCTGTAATTATTTTTATTCAAGTGTCTCTCATTTTGTTAAAAACTCTTTAACAAAAATATCATTTTAAATGTTTTAAAGATTCATTATTCTAAATCTTTATCTTTAATGTCCATGTTTTCAAAATGGTTTTCAGTATTTATATATATGGACATTAATTTTTTAAAATTTTAATTCCATTAAAATCTTCAATGTGGTATGGGACACTTTGATTCAAAAATCTCTTTTAAATGGTTTCTGAAAATGGATTGATTATTTCAATATCTTGGAATTACTTATTGTGATTGAAATTGAAATGTTGTTATTAAAATGTTTATATTTTCAATATTTTATGTGTAATGATGTTACTTGGACATTTTTCGGGTGGTTACGTGATAAACCATATGACAGGTGGTGCCGTGAATACCAGGATGGGTGGTTACATTATAACCTCCAATGCATTGGGTATGGAAGTCGGCCGTATGGATATTCCATTAAGTATGTGTGGAATTCGACCATATGGTTATTCCATTTAAGTATGTTTATGTCCCAAGTTACCATTATATGTTATGTGATCTTTATATGGGTTTTATGGTAATCTTTTGGTTACATAAGGGTAAGTAGTGAACTTTTATTCAGTTAATAGTTTGTACTACTTCATAATGGTGAAAAGTATTACATTGATAAAGTATACATGGTTTACTTGTTGTTTTGAAAAACTAACAGTTTTCATTCTTTTTGGATCCCTTATTGAGGTTTTTATGCTCATCCGATGTTTTTGAAATGTTTTTCATAGGACTTAACGTGGAATGGGGTCATGGATGGGATCAAGGGAATGCCATGCTACCTAAAACATGGAACTAGACATGTTTCTTTTTATGAGTTTTTATTTTATGGAAATTTAGTAGATGTTTCTAATTTTTAATCTTTTGAGATGTAATAGTTATGCCCTAATTCTGTAAAACTCTAAACCTAAAAAGATCCTCAATGTGAATTATTCATTTAATTCAATATTAAGTAAGGTTTAAGGTCGGGGCCTTATAGTTGGTATCAATGGTCGGTTTAGATAACTTTAGAGGTTAGGGTATTCTCTAAGCATAAGTGACATTACCATAATGGTTAGGATTTCAGAAAGAGTCCTAGTTTTAGATAAAGCGAAGGAGTAAGTATATATTAGTGTTTATCTTCCACATTAGTACATGTTGGTTTTGTTGATATACTGACACTGACATTTCTATTTTTAGTGAATGGATGGATCTAGCAGGCACCGAAGTGACAATAGGTTTGAAGGAAACTATAGTGGTTCTCTGATTAAGAGACTGGATGAAATGGGGGATTCAATGAGGAAAATCATGGTTGTTCTAAACCAACTATTAGGGAGTCATGATAAACCACTTTAACCTTGGTATGTTCTGTAATACATCATGTACGATATGTCCAATTGATGAAGAAGTTCAGGTAATAATTATAATGGTAATCATTAGGGTTTATATGATCATTGCTTTTCAGGTAATTATGGGTTATTATATGTTATGATGGAAAATGAAAGGCATGAGATAATCACGAGGTTAAAATATGTTATGATTTTTTTTGAAGATTTTATCTCGTTTTGGGGAATGTTTTAAGAATTATATAGTTTCGGAAAATGGGACAAAAAGCAGACCGTGTGACAACCCGTCGCGTCAGACAAAGCTATGGGAATCGAACCCACAACCAAAGTGCGACTGGTATTTATCGTCTTCCCCTGAACTATGTGAATTCCCTAGTTAGTTTGACTAATTATTTTTAGTAAGATGATTTTAGGAATCAAGAGTATGATTATTTTGGGTGATCTATGGAAATGATTAAACTATCATGGCGGATATGTGATTATGTTAATTACTTTTCAATATGATAATTTAAGAACAATTGATGTTATTTGTAGATAAAATTTAATTTGTATCTTGGAATACTATGTGATTAAATCCTTCAAATATTTGGGTTTCAATATTAGTTTGGTTTACTTTGAATAATTTTACGTACAATTGTTTGTCGAATGGTCTTCGTTGAACTTTGGGGTTTTGTTAGACAAATTTTGGAGATTAAGAATAGATTTTATTTTTATAAAGGATTAACCTTTTGTGGATTATCTGATCTTATACTAACCTTTTTGGTTTTTGGCTTTGGTTTTTGTCTAATGTAATGAGAAATATATAGTTCTCTTTTGTGGATTAGGTGATTCTCAATAAGTTGATTATAGCTCTCTTAATGTAAACAAGTCTTCCTAAATACTCATCATTTGGGGAAAGTATGAGTTTGTGTAAGAAATATAGTAAATGTTGAAAGTCAACATGACAAGAAAGTATGTTTCCTTAAGATCAAAAATTAATCAATGAAAAGTAACTTAAAACAAAAATCTTTTCTATTAACTTTTCCTAATGGGGAATCTAATACCGTTTAACCCACCACTAGTTTGTGATTTTTTTGTGGTTAACTTTCTCCTAAACATGTTTACTATCACTCTCCATCAGGACATAACCCTTTGTTTTCTCCTCCATATCCATATTTTCATACTTGGAATCCTTGTCTGGGTTAACTCGGGTGACCTTTATACTTCTCTTTCTTTATTTTAAAGTGATAGATTTACAGACTCTTGTTCCGATGTGGGATTTCCAATTAAATTTACAAGCCCAATTTTAAAATTGCGAGGACGCAATTCCCAAAAGGGGGGAAGGATGTAACACCCCAGGTAAATAAATAATATGACAATTTCACAGTTATCCATATTTGTGAATAAAATATTAATATAACTTTAAAGGGGACTCTATGTTCGATGGCGTACCCAATACGCAACAACGAGTTTCTTGGGAATCTTACGTTTCACTGTAATAATAAAATAATATTATTTTAAATTTTAGTTAACGCGTAATGGTGGGATTGAACAGAACTAACTAAAAAATTATTATATATGTTTGTAAAATATTTTTACTTTTTACAATAAATGTTAGAGGATTAAAAATGCGAATGAATCCAATTTTAAGCGTAAACATTCTAATATTCGTTAAAAGGTCAATTAACCGCCTTTTGATGATGAACCGCTTTTAAATAAACTTTTTTTCAATTTTATGTGTTATATTTGATAAAAAAATTCTTCTTTAGAATCGGGACATCAAAATTTTCTTTCTGTAAATTTTTGGTATTTTTCCGATAAAGTTCATTTTTTAATGAATAGTGAAAAATGCTGTATTTTAATTCAAAACCTCTTTTTTAATCTAATTTATTTATATGATTAGATTATCTTTTGAATTATTTTTATAGGTAAATTAGAATATATTTTTACCATTTAATCCAATTGTGGTCATTGGAATTAATTTCACTTTGAAATTGGACAAAAACTAGTATCAATCTTTTGATAATTATTATTTCATAAAAACACGCTATTTGCTCTGACAGTGGGAATTATTTATTAAATTAATTAATGTAACTTATATGTTTTGAATTTTTAAAAACCGAAATCATTTTTTAATTTCGAATATCAAATATATCCTGGGTGAATTTTTGGTAATTTTCTGAAAAACTTCAATTTTTAATGAATAGTGAAACCACTAAGTGTTAGTTAAAGAAACTGATTTTTTGTTTAAATGAAACTTTACCACTTCTGTGATTTGAATTTCAAAACTCCAACATACATGGTTTTCATTAATAAGTAAAATGTTGTTCAATTGGATTAAAATAATTTTTTTTTGAATAGTAGCTTTTAAGTTTATTAATCGCGAATAGAGGTAATTAGTGTAATTTAAGGTAAAAATAATGTTTTAATAATATAAAATGACCTAGACACAAGTCTTACCCTCATTTTATGTGTCATGGCCGACCAATATAATCCATGTGTCAACTTGGGGACCCCATTGAGCCACTTTGGTTGGAAAATGTCATTAATACCTTTTTATTTAATGTTAAAATTAAAATGTCTCAAACATGTGTTGTTTTACTAAAACAATTTTTATATAGGGTTATACAAGTCATATTTTTGATGATAAATATTAATGAGAAAGATAAAAATATTTCCTACATCATGATAGTTTTTTTATAATTTTTAGACACTAAATAAATTAAATTATTTATGACACCATGATGATGCAGCGATTACCTCATTATTTAACGATTTAAATAAATTAAAAAGATAATGTAAAATATAAGACCTACCCTAATCACAAACCTATTGTATGGGTGGATTTAGAAACCGTATCACCTTATCCTATAAATATATCCTTTTGGGACCTTTAATATCTGAAAAGCATTTTATAAAAATGTAATATTTTATAACTTTCCAAGAGTGCCCCTCCTTTTCTCTTATAAAAGGCCCCCACCTCTACCACCATACACACACCTCTCAAGCCTTTGGATTGGCCAAACCCTTCCCATTTCATCTCTACACATCCCTCTTTTCATCATTGAAGCCTCACCTTTGGGCAGAATCTTTTCCAAGGAAGCCTTTGAGCTCAAATCAAGAAGAGTTACCCGATTTTAAGGTAATGTCTTCACTTCTGTTCTTTTGTTTTTTTTTTGCTTCTCCAACCCTCTAAAATATTTTTATTACATTATTTTGTAAAAAAAACAGTATATTAAATATAATAGGATGTTATTATGTGATATATTTGAGCTACACTTACACACACATCTGTCTAATGGTTAAAGACCATACTATTTCTGTGGATGGTGAATTACAGCCTTACGAAACGATGATTGTTCAATATTATTTTAACACCTTCAAAGGTTTCCATTAAGATGTCACTATATTTATATATCATATATAATATGTCTATGTTTACCTTAATCTTATTTATATTTCATTTATGTAATACCTTTATGGTTTCCATTATGGGTAAATGCGATATCTTTATTTTAGGAAATGCGGACTACCGCCCCCTCAAAGTGATTTGATTCGTTAATGCCATATGTTGGACGTATAAAAGATGGAATTAATTGTATTACATATGATATCCTACTGTAATTATAATAAACCTTTTTATCATTATTATTTAATTTCATTTAATACAAAAGAAAAAGAAATGAAAGTAGCGTTCATGCGTACGTATGGCTTACCGTCTCCATGAACGGTACATTTCACTTCTTATCTTCAAATGTTATGTACTATTATAAGTACATATATATAATGGATATATATGTAATATATTACATCTAAATTAAGTATATCATTCTTGAATTATAATATATATATATATATCTCTCATTTTTTTAATTCAATTAATATGACCAAAAAATGAAAGTAGTGTTCATGCGTACGTACGGCCTACCGTCTCCATGAACGATACTTTTATTTATTTATGTCCAAATGTTATGAAGTAGTATGAAATGAATATGTACTGGATATATATGATATTTAAATCATTAATACTATTCTGGAGATGATATACTCATAACTACATGGACAATCATTTTCAAACTAGTTCATTTTCGACTCATGTATCAAACATCGACAAAAACGTCTGATATGAACTCACATTATTAAAAAATTATTATAACATTATAATATGTGATATAAACTGAATAATAATCTTTAAAAGAGGTCCTTAAGCAATTATAAATTGACCAATTTTTATTATTCAGGAATATAAAAAACGAACAGGACAAGTCAGACTTGAGGTAAGGGATCCTACCCCTCTCTTTCTTTTTAAGTACTCTTTTATGTCATTACTTTTAAGCTCATATTTATTATGATTGGGATGTTCTTTTATATTAATAATACTGTATTTTTTATGTTCATATGATGAGAGACCCTATTTTCTCTCATCAATCCATTTTGGATGTTTTGAGTGGCGCCGTCAGGCTGCCAAATTTTCGTAAGGGATCGAACCTCTCTTTTTCTTTTTAAGTACTCTCTTTTATGTCATTTATTTTAATCTAATATTTATTATGTTTGGGGATGTTATTTTATATTCCTCACACTGTACTTTTTATGTTCATATAATTAGAAACCCTATTTGATCTCATAAATCCAGTTTTGAAAGTTTTAAGTGGCGCCGTTAGGCTGCCAAGTTTTCGTAAGGGATTTTTCATCTCACTTTTATTACCGTCACATTTATGCTACATTTTCAACTATTTCATTTGAGTGGTTTATGTACTACCCATTATTATACTCTTTGTGTAATATAATTTCATTTATTGGTATTAACATCTTCATTGTATGACCCTTCTTCCATGGGGTGTATTTTCGAAAGTTACCCAACTCGGTAAGGGGACCTTTCACCCTCCTCTTTTTAAAAGACTTCTTTTGTTATGTCTTTTAATGCACATACTATTATGTTGGGATATGTTATTCTATATCCTTATTTATGTAAATTTTATGTCCAAGTGATGAGATACCATTTTCTCTCTCATCAACTCATTTTATGAATTTTAATTTGACGCTGTTAGGCTGTCAGATTTCTACAAGGGAACATCATAACCCACTTTCAATTCTTTGGGTTAAACCTCTACTTCATGATTTTATTATTCTAAGATTATGTGTGGAATCTATATGTTGTTATTTCCACAAAAAGTTTTGTAGATATAGTATTTCTACACATAATCATCTCATTGATAAATTCTTTCGAAATTGTATGGGAAATAATAACCCAATCTCATTTCATTGAGTTAAATATCGATGTCATTGGTTTTTTTCCAAGATTATGTGTGAATGACCTCTTATTGTTTAACACTTAATACCCACTTATATTGGGTGTATTTATATTTCTCACACATAATCATGTGATAGATTTATCCTTAATTTAAGGATACCATCTTTATAATGGATTTCATCTCGATTTACATTTCCATTGAGACTTCATTGTTGTTATGCACCAATTAACTCTTATATGGTGTGTATACTGTCCTTTGACAGATTATATCATCAATACCTTTATTCTTATGATATTATAAATCATATATTAAATGTTATTCCGTAATTATTTGTATTCACGTGTCTCTCATTTTGTTAAAAACTCTTTACAAAAATATTGTTTTAAATGTTTTAAAGATTCATTATTCTAAATATTTATCTTTAATGTACATGTTTTCAAAATGGTTTTCAGTATTTATATATATGGACATTAATTTTTTAAAATTATAATTCCATTAAAATCTTGAAAGTGGTATGGGACACTTTGATTCAAAAATCTCTTTTAAATGGTTTTTTAAAATGGATTTATTATTTCAATATCTTGGAATTACTTATCGTGATTGCAATTGAAATGTTGTTATTAAAATGTTTATATTTTCAATATTTTATGTGTAATGATGGTACTTGGAAATTTTACGTGTGGTTACATGATAAACCATATGACGGGAGGTGCCGTGAATACCCGAACGAGTGGTTACGTTATAACCTCCAATGCATTGGGTATGGAAGTCGGACGTATGGCTATTCCATTAAGTATATGTGGAAGTCGACCATATGGTTATTCCATTTAAGTATGTTTATGTCCCAAGTTACCATTATATGTTATGTGATCTTTATATGGGTTTTATGGTAATGTTTTGGTTACAGAAAGGTAAGTAATTAACTTTTATTCAGTGAAGAGTTTTTACTACTTCATAAAGGTGAAAAGTATTACTTTGATAAAGTATACATGGTTTACTTGTTGATTTGAAAAACAAATAGTTTTCATTCTTTTTGTATCCCTTAATGAGATTTTTATGCACATCCCATTTTTTTGAAAAAAATTTCACAGGACTTAACGTGGAATAGGGTCAAATATGGGATCAAGGGAAAGTCATGCTACCTAAAACATGGAACTAGACATGTTTCTTTTTATGAGTTTTTATTTTATGGAAATTTAGTAGAGGTTTCTACTTTGTAATCTTTTGAGATGTAATAGTTATTCCCTAATTCTTTAACACTCTAAACCTGAAAAGATTCTCAATGTGAATTATTCATTTAATTCAATATTAAGTAAGGTTTAAGGACGTGGCCTTATACCAAAAGTATAAATACCTCCCCACACCCTCTTCTCCTCACACCTCTCAAGATTTTATCCATGCCCAAATTATTCCCAAGACTTTCTTTTATACATTACCCCACATATATTAGCTAATGGTCTTATCAAATGACTAATCCAAGGTTCCTTAGAGAGGATATTAAGAGGAGAATTCAAGAGGTGAATCCTCTATCTTTTTCTTTTAATTTCCATTGAATTTAATTTCTTTTCATATTATCTCCACACAACAATTCATTCAAATGAAATGATAGATAATATACCTTTAAATTATTCTAATTATATCATTTTAATGTTATATTCATAATTTCACTCCTCCCTCTCAATATTTTATTAATAAAATGAAATTATCACCCATGACGTACCAATTTATCGACATCGTGTGTGATGCACATTAATTTTTCTTTAAACAACTACGAAGATGTTAATAAAACTATTAAATAGATTAAAAAATTGTTCTAATTTATATTTACACCTTTATTTATATTCTTTATATAATATTTAAACATACTACTAAATGTTAAAACCAAACGAGTTCGTGGTGGTCAAAAAAACACCAAAATTAACCTAAAACGACCATCATTAAATTTTATCTAATGATTCTTCATCATAGTATATAAAAAACATTATAAGATCATTTAAAAATTGGGATGATAATTAAGAACATATAACATTAATTTTTGTTATTTATCCACATTTTACATGAATTTCCATTGATGTATAGAATTGAATCGTTCATGAAAAGAATGAAAATGAAGGCTCCCGAATGATGAAATTCCACAATATAACTCATAAAAATGACCATAAATTAACTAAATTAAACTAAAATGAATAAAATTCTAGTATAAAATATAAGGCCCTAACCTTAAGCATTACTTAATCATGAATTAAATCAATAATTCACTTAGAGGATCTTTTCAGGTTTAGAGTTTTAGAGAATTAGGACATAACTATTACATCCCAAAACATTACACAGTAGAGACTTCTACTATGTTTCCATAAAATAAAAAAACACTTAAAAAGAACCATGTCTAGTTCCATGTTTTAAATATAATTCCTTTCCTTGATCCCATCCGTGACCATATTGATCTTTAAGTCCTATGGAAAGCATTTCAAAAACATGTGATTAGCATAAAAACCCCAGTAAAAGATACACAAAGAAGGAAAACTATTAGTTTTTCAAAACAACAAGTAAACCATGAATACTTTACCAAAGTAATACTTTTCACCTTTATGAAGTAGTAAAAACCCTTCACTGAATAAAAGACCATTACTTACCCTTTTTAACCAAAAGATTACCATAAAACCCATATAATGAACACATAACATATAAAGGTAACTTGGGACATAAACATACTTAAATGGAATAACCATACGGTCGACTTCCACACATACTTAATGGAATATCCATACGACCGACTTCCATACCCAATGCATTGGAGGTTATAATGTAACCACCCGTCCTGGTATTCACAACACCAACCGTCATATGGTTTATCACATAACCACCCGTAAAATGCCCAAGTACCATCATTACACATAAAATATTGAAAATATAAACATTCCAATAACAACATTTCATTTGCAATCACAATAAGTAATTCCAAGATATTGAATTAATCAAGCCATTTTCAAAAACCATTTAAAAGAGATTTTTTAATCAAAGTGTCCCATACCACATTGAATCTTTTAATGGAATTATAATTTTAAAACATTAATGTCCATATAAATAAATACAGAAAACCATTTTGAAAACATGGCCATTACAGATAAATATTCAGAATAATGAATATTTAAAACATTTAAGACGATATTTTTGTTAAAGAGTTTTTAACAAAATGAGAGACTCTTGAATATAAATAATTTCGGAATAAAATTTAATCCGAACTTTATAATATAATGAGAATAAAGGGATTCATGATATAATATGTCAAAGTACAGTATATACAACATATAAGAGTGAATTGGTTCATAACAATAACGAAGTCTCAAATGAAATGTAAATTGAGTTGAAATCCATTATAAAGATGGTATCCTTAAATTAAGGATAAATATATCACATAATTATGTGTGAGAAATATAAATACACCCATTATAAGTGTATATTAATTGTGAAACAACCAGAGGTCATTCACACTTATTCATAGGATGACATGTTCATGAATTATAAGTTGAACCCAAAGAAATCGAAATTGGGTTAAGACATTCCCTTGTAAAAATTCGACAGCCTAACGGCGTCACTTTAAAATTCAGAAAATGAGTAGATGAGACTAAAAGGGTATCTCATCAATTGGAAATAAATTTTACATCAAAAAGGATATAGAATAACATTTCCCAATATAATAAGATGTAAATTAAAAGGCATAACAAAAATAAGTCTTTTAAAAAGAGGAGGGTGAAAGGTCCCCTTCCTGAGTTGGGTAACGTTCGAAACGTACACCCATTGGAATAAGGGTCATACAATGAAGATGTAAATACCCATAAATGAAATTATACTACAAAAAGTTTATAATAATGGTCAGTACATACACCACTCAAAGGAAATAGTGGCAAACGTAGCATAAATGTCACGAGTATAAAAGTGAGATGAAAAATCCCTTATGAAAACTCGGCAGCCTAACGACGCCACTTAAATCATCCAAATATGGATTTATGAGATCAAATAGGGTCACTCATAATATGAACATAAAAATTACAGTATGAGGAATATAAAATATCATCCCCAAACATAAGAAATATGAGCTTAAATGAAATGACATAAAAGAGAGTACTTAAAAAGAAACAGAGAGGTCGGATCCCTTACCTCGGGTCCGACTTGACTCGATCGTTCTTTAACGTCCTGAATAATAAACGTGAGTTAATTTATAATTTATTAAGAACATTTTTACAGTACATTATTTCTTTTATATCACTTATTTCCATGTTATAAACATTATGTAATCATTTATGTTAATAATGTTTGTTTTGTCGATATTTGGTTCTTATGTCGAAAGTGGACTTCTTACAATTACGTGTTGTTCGTGTGGTCAAAGGTTCATTATATCCAGAATTATATTCATGATTTTGTTATCATATATATCATATATATCCATAATATACATGTATTTATAATATTACATAATCATTTAGAGGTAAGAAATGAAATGCTCCGTTCATGGAGACGGTAGGCCGTACGTATGCATGAACGCTACATTCATTTCTTTGTCGTATTAATGGAATTAAAAATAATTGAGATATATATATATTATAATTACAGTATAATATATATTTTATATAGGTCACATATGTTCATTAATTTCATTATTTATACATTCCATGTATTTCATGAATGAGTCACATCACTTGAGGGGGCGGTAGTCCACACTTCTCGTATAAAATTATCGCATTTTCACAACATGAAAAGCATAAAGGCATGATTTAAATATAAAATTCAGAAAATAAATACCATATAAATAATATATAAAATATAGTGACATCATAATGGCCACCATGAAAGGTGTTAAGTGGAGATTGAACAATCATTGTTTCGTGAGGCAGAAATTCACCATCCACATAAACAGTATGTTCTTTAACCATTACACAAAAATGTGTGTAAGTATAGCTCTAATACTTCACATAACAACATCCTAGTATATTTAAGATACTGGTTTTGTTACAAAATAAAGGAATAAAATGAGTTTAGGGGTTTGGATAACCAAAATAAAACAAAAGAACACAAGGGAATACATTACCTTTAAATCGGGTAACTCTTTTTTATTTGAGCTCATAGGCTTCCTTGGAAAAGAATTATGCCCAAAGTTGAGGCTTCAATGATGAAGATAGGGATGTGGGGAGATTAAATGGGCAGGGTTTTTCCAATCCAAATGCTTGAAAGGTGTGGGTAAGGTGGTAGAGGTGGGGGCCTTTTATAAGAGTAGAGGAGGGGCACTCTTGGAAAGTTATAAAATATTACTTTATTATATAATGCTTTTCAGATTTTAACGGTCCCAAAAGGATATATGTAGAGGATAAGGTGATAAGGATTATAAATCCAACAATACAATAGGTTTGTGACAAGTATAGTTCTTAGTTTTTACATTATCTTTTCATTTTATTTAAATCGTTAAATAATGAGGTAATCGCTGCATCATCATGGTGTCATAAATAATTTAATTTATTTACTGTCTAAAAATTATAAAAAAAGTATAATGATGTAGGAAATATTTTTTTCTTTATAATGAATATTTATAGTAAAAAATATGACTTTTATAACCCCATGTAAAAATTGTTTTAGTAAGACAACACACGTTTGTGACATTTTAACTTTAAATTTAAATAAAAAGGTATTAATGTCATTTTCCTACCAAAGTGGCTCCATAGGGTCCCCAAGTTGACCCATGAATTGTCTTGGTCGGGCATGACACATACAATGAGGTTAGGAAATGTGTCTATGTCATTTTATATTATTAAAACATTATTTTTACCTTAAATTACAATAATTACCTTTAATCGCGATTAATAAACTTAAAAGTTACTAATCACCAAAACATTATTTTAATCCCATTGAACAAAATATTACTTATTAATGACAACAATGTATGTCGGATATTTTAAATTAAAATCACAAAAGTGGTAATGTTTCATTTAAACGAAAAAATCAGTTTCTTTAAATACCACTTAGTGGTTTCACTATTCATCAAAAATTGATGTTTTTAAGAAAATTACCAAAAATTCACCCAAGGCTATATTTGACATGATGAATTAAAAAATGATGTATATTTTTAAAAATTCAAAACATATAAGTTACATTAAATAATTTAATAATTAATTCCCGGTGTCAGAGCAAATAGCGTGTTTTTATGAAATAATAAGTATCAAAAGATTGACACTAGTCTAAGTCCAATTTCAAGATGAAATTAATTCCAACAACCACTATTGGATTAAATGGTAAAAATATATTCTAATTTCACTTTGAAACCAATTCAAAAGATAATCTAATCATAATAAAATTATATTAAAAAGAGGTTTTGAATTAAAATAAAACAGTTTTCACTATTCATTAAAAAATGAACATTATCGGAAAAATACCAAAAAATTTCACAAAGTAAATTTTGATGTCCCGATTCTAAAAAAGAATTTTATTTTATCAAATATAACACATAAAATTGTCAAAAAGTGGATGTAAAAGAGGTTCATCATCAAAAGGCAGTTAATCGACCTTTTAAGGAATATTAGAATGTTTACGCTTAAAATTGGATTCATTCGCATTTTTAATCCTCTAACATTTATTGTAAAAAGTAAAAATATTTGACAAACATATATAATCATTTTTTAGTTAGTTCTGTTCATTCCCTCCATTACAACGGCTAGGCGTTAACTACAATTTAAAATAATATTATTTTATTATTAGAGTGCAACGTTAGATTCCCAAAAACTCGTTGTTGCATATTGGGTACGCCATCAAGCATAGCGTCCCCTTTAAAGTTATATTAATATTTTATTCACAAATATGGATAAATGTAAAAATTTCATATTCTATATTTACCTAGGGTGTTACATCCTTCCCCCTTTTAGAAATTGCATCCTCACAATTTTAAAATTGGGCTTGGAAACTTCATTGGAAATCCCACATCGGAACAAGAGTAAGTAAAACTATCACTTTAAAATAAAGAAAGAGAACTACAAAGGTCACCCGCGTTAACCCATTCTACGATTACAAGTATGAAAATATGGATATGGAGGAGAAAACAAAGGGTTATGTCTGGATGGAGAGTGATAGTAAACATATTTGGGATAAATTTAACCACAAGAAAATCACAAACTTATGGTGGGTTAAACAATATTTGATTCCCCAGTAAGAAAAGTAAACAGACAACATTTTTGTTTTAAGTTAGTTTTCATTTAGTAATTTATTTTTGAGATTAACTAAATCATAATTAAGCATACATACTTGTCACGTAGACTTTCAACTTTTACTATATTCCTTAATCGAACACATATTTTCTCTAAAGACAAGTTTTTAGGAAGACTTGTTCGCATTAAGAGTAGTATAATCAACTTCTTTAGAATCACCTAATCCGAAAAATAGAACTATATATTTACCATGTCTTTAGACAAAATCCATAACCAAAATTTTTAGTATGAGATCATATAATCCACAAAAGTATAATCCTTTGTAAAAAGAAAATTTATTCTTAATCTCCAAAATTTTCCCCCCAATAAAAAAACCAAAGTTCAATGAAGACCATTCGATAAACAGTTGTTCCATAATATTATTCAAAGTAAACCAAACTAAGATTGAAACCCAAATAGTTGAAGGATTTAATCACATAGTCTTCCAAGGTACAAAGTAACTTTTATCTCCAAATAACATCAGTTGCTCTTAAATTCTCATATTGAAAATTAATTAACCTAATCACATATCCTCGATGATAGGTTAATAATTTCCATAGATAACCCAAAATAAACATACTATTTATTCCTAAAATCATATAACTAAAAATAATTAGTCAAACTAACCAGGGAATTCACATAGTCCAGTGGTAGGCGATAAATACCAGTCGCACTTTGGTTGTGGGTTCGATTCGTGCAGCATTGTCCGACGTGACGGGTTGTCACACGGTCGGTGTGTTGTCCTTTTTCCAAAACTATATAATTCGTAAAACATTCCCCAAAATGAGATAAAATCATCAAAAATAATCATAACATAATTTAACCTAAATTTTTTTTCATGCCTTTCACTTTCCATCATAACATATAGTAACCCATAATTACCTCAAAAGTAAGGATCATATAAACCCAAATGGTTCTTTATAACTATGTCCACAAAAGAACAGATAACTATTCCTTGAATAAAATTTTCATATATCAAACATCATTGTTACACATACTATAAAAAAATTCTTCTAAAGTAACCCTATCATCAAAAGAGACTTAATACTCTTAAGAATTTCACCATAACTCTTTAAGACCTTATATGTTGACTTCTTACTCATTAAACATTCTTCATGATCTATTAACCATTCCTTTCCAAATTATTCTGAAATACTTATTTCCTACAAACAAAATCATGAATCATATCCCAGGATTCCAAAATAGGAAAACAAAAGTTAAGAAATAATCCATACCTTTGATTGGTCATTGTCAGTTTCTTCATCCTCAATCGGAATGGAATTAGGTATTGGTAAACGAATATTTTTACGATCTTGGTGATCCCATTCCCAAAAATTCTTCATAGGACATGTGTTTGCATAATGACCATGCACACAACATTTAAAACATTCAATTGATCCCTCAGAAAGAACTTCTTTCCCTTTCCTCGAGTCAACTGGATTCTTCCTTTTTCCATGGCAGGTTCTTGCTTTATGAACTTCATTTCCACATCTATAGCATATTTCTGTCCCATTGAAAAAATTTCCAAGGTGTTTCTTTCCACATCTTTGACACATAGTTTTTTGAACACACTTACCTTTATGATTATTACCTGTAGTTCCGTAGGGATTTGTTTCTCGCATATATGATGCCTTATAGAAATCACCATGGTTTAGGTGGTCAATCATTACTCCAGATAGTTGGTTGAGGATAAACACAAGTGTTCTCGTTGCATCTCCTATATCATTCAGTTGCTCACTCAGAAAAATGTCACAGTTTCCTTCACATCCACTGTTACTTTGGTGCCTGCTAGATCCAGCCATTTACTAAAACCAAAAAGGTCAGTGTTAGTATATCAACAAAACCATCATGTACTAATGAGGAAGATAAAAACTAAGATATACATACTCATTCACTTTATCTAAAACTAGGACTCTTTCTGAAATCCTAACCATTATGGTAATGTCACTTATTCTTAGTGAATACCCTAACCACTAAAGTTATCTAAACCAATCTATGATACCAACTATAAGGCTCCAACCTTAAACATTACTTAATCATCAATTAAACAAATAATTCTCATAGGAGATCTTTTTAGGTTTAGAGTTTTATAGAATTAGTACATAACTATTACATCTCAAAAGATTACATATTAGACACTTCTACTAAGTTTCCATAAAATAAAAAAACACTTAAAAAGAAACAAGTCTAGTTCCTTGTTTTAGATAGAATGTCTTTCCTTGATCCCATCCTTGACTATATTGATCTTTAAGTCCTGTGGAAAACATTTCAAAAACGTGGGATGAGCATAAAAATCCCAGTAAAGGATACCAAAAGAAGGAAAACTATTAGTTTTTCAAAACAACAAGTAAACCATGAATACTTTACCAAAGTAATACTTTTCACCTTTATGAAGTAGTAAAAACCATTCATTGAATAAAAGACCATTACTTACCCTTTTGTAACCAAAAGATTACCATAAAACCCATATAAAGAACACAAAACATATAATGTTAAATTGGGACATAAACATACTTAAATGGAATAACCAAACGGTCGACTTCCACACATACTTAATGGAAAATCCATACGGCTGACTTCCATACCCAATGCATTGGAGGTTATAACGTAACCACCCGTCCTCGTATCCACGACACCACCCGTCATATGGTTTATCACGTAACCACCTGTAAAATTTCCATGTACCATAATTACACATAAAATATTGACAATATAAACATTTCAAAAACAACATTTCATTTGAAATCACAATAAGTAATTCCAATATATTGAATTAATCAATCCATTTTCAAAAACCATTTAAAATAGATTTTTGAATCAAAGTGTCCCATACCACATTGAAGCTTTTAATGGAATTATAATTTTAAAACATTAATGTCAATATGAATAAATAATGAAAACCAATTTTGAAGCATGGACATTAAAGATAACGATTTATAATAATAAATCTTTAAAACATTTAAAACGATATTTTTGTTAAAGAGTTTTTAACAAAATGAGAGACTCTTGAATATAAATAATTTTGGAATAACATTTAATCTGAACTTTATAATATCATGAGAATAATGGGATTCATGATATAATATGTCAAAGGATAGTATATACACCATATAAGAGTGTATTGGTGCATAAAAACAATGAAGTCTCAATGGAAATGTAAATTGAGATGAAATCCATTATAAAGATGGTATCCTTAAATTAAGGATAAATATATCACATAATTATGTGTGTGAAATATAAATACACCCAATATAAGTGGATATTAAGTGTGAAACAATCATAGGTAATTCACACATATTAATAGGATGACATGTTCATGAATTACAAGTTGAACCCAATGAAATCGAAATTTGGTTAAGACGCTCCCTTTTAAAAATTCGACAGCCTAACAATGTCACTTTAAAATTCAGAAAATTAGTTGATGAGACAAAAAAGGTATCTCATCACTTGGAAATAAATTTTACATCAATAAGGATATAGAAGAACATATCCCAACATAATAATATGTTAATTAAAAGACATAACAAAAATAAGTCTTTTAAAAAGAGGAGGGTGAAAGGTCCCCTTACCAAGTTGGGTAACATTCGAAACGTACACCCCATGGAAGAAGGGTCATAAAATGAAGATGTAAATACCCATAAATGAAATTATATTACACAAAGTGTGTAATAATGGGAATTACATACAACACTCAAATGAAATAGTGGCAAATGTAGCATAAATGTCTGGGGAATAAAAGTGAGATGAAAAATCCCTTACAAAAACTCGGCAGCCTAACAGCGCTACTTGATACTTCCAAAAATGGATTTATGAGATCAAATACGGTCACTCATAATGTGAACATAAAAATTACAGTATGAGGAATATAAAATAACATCCCCAAACATAAGAAATATGATCTTAAAAGAAATGACATAAAATAGAGTACTTAAAAAGAAACAGAGAGGTTGGATCCCTTACCTTAGGTCCGACTTGACTCGATCGTTCATTAACGTCATGAATAATAAACTTGAGTTAATTTATACTTTTATAATAACCTTTTTCAAGTTAATTATTCTTTTTATATCACTTATTTTCATGTTATAAACATTATGTAATCATTTAAGTTAATAATGATTGTTTTGTCGATATTTGGTTCTTAAGTCGAAAGTGGACTTCTTACAATTACATGTTTTTCGTGTGGTCAAAGATTGATTATATCCAGAATTATATTAATGATTTGGATATCATATATATCATATATATCCAGAATATACATGTATTTATAATATTACATAATCATTTAGAGGTTAGAAATGAAATGCACCGTTCATGGAAACTGTAGGCCGTACGTACGCATCAACGCTACTTTCATTTTTTTGTCATATTAATGGAATTAAAAATAATTGAGAGATATATATATTATAATTATAGTATAATATATATTTTATATAGGTCACATATGTTCATTAATTTCATTCTTTATACATTCCATGTATTGCATGAACGAGTCATATCACTTGAGGGGGTGGTAGTCCACACTTCCTCGTATGAAATTATCGCATTTAAACAACATGAAAAGCATAAAGGCATGATTTAAATATAAAATTCAGAAGAATAAATACCATATAAATCATATATAAAATATAGTGACATCATAATGGCCACCATGAAAGGTGTTAAGAGTAGATTGAACAATTATCGTTTCGTGAGGCAGAAATTCGCAAACCACAGAAACAGTATGTTCTTTAACCATTAGTAAAAGGTGTTTGTAAGTATAGAAATAATCCTTCACATAAAAATATCCTAGTATATTTAAGATACTTGTGTTGTTACAAAATAAAGTAATAAAAAGTGTTTAGGGGTTTGGAGAAGCAAAATAAATCAAAAGAACACAAGGAAAGACATTACCTTTAAATCGGGTGACTCTTTTTTATTTGAGCTCAAAGGATACCTTGGAAAGGCTTCTGCCCAAAGGTGAGGCTTAAATAATGAAGAGAGGGATGTGGAGAGATGAAATGGGCAGGGGTTGGCCGAGCCAAAGGCTTGATATGTGTGGGTAAGGTGGTAGAGGTGGGGGCTTTTTATAAGAGGAGAGGAGGGGCACTCTTGGAATGTTATAAAATATTACTTTATTATATAATGATTTTTGGATTTTAAAGGTCCGAAAAGAATATATTTTGAGGATAAGATGATAAGTTATCTAAATCCACCCATCCAATAGGTTTGTGACCAGTTTAGGTCTTAGATTTTACATTATCATTTCATTTTATATAAATCGTTAAATAATGAGGTAATCACTGCATCATCATGGTGTCATAAATAATTTAATTTATTTACTGTCTAAAAATTATAAAAAAAATATCGTGATGTAATAAATCTTTGTATATTTCTGATGAATATTTATAGTCAAAAATATTACTTGAATAACCCAATGTAAAAATTGTTTTAGTAAAACAACACATGTTTTTGACATTTTAACTTTAAATTTAAATAAAAAGGTATTAATGTCATTTTCCTACCAAAGTGGCTCCATGGGGTCCCGAAGTTGACCCATGGATTGTCTTGGTCGGCCATGACACATAAAAAGAGGTTAGGACATGTGTCTAGGTCATTTCATATTATTAAAACATTACTTTTACCTTAAATTACTCTAATTACCTCTAATCGCGATTAATAAACTTAAAAGTTACTATTCACCAAAAAATTATTTTAATCCCATTGAACCACATTTTATTTCTTAAAGAAAACAATTTATGTCTAATTTTTTAAATTCAAGTCACATAAGTGGTAAAGTTTCATTTAAACGAAAAAATCAGTTTCTTTAACTGCCACTTAGTGGTTTCACTATTCATCAAAAATTGAAGTTTTTCATAAAATTACCAAAAATTAACCCTAGGCTATATTTGATATTCCAAATTCAAAAATTATTTCTATTTTAAAAATATTCAAAAATATAAGTTACATTAATTAATTTAATAACTAATTCTTGCTTCCAGAGCAAATAGCCTGTTTTTATGAAACAATAAGTATCAAAAGATTGACACTAGTTTACGTCCAATTTCAAGATGAAATTAATTCCAACGACAACTATTGGATTTAATGGTAAAAAAATATTCTAATTTCACTTTGAAACCAATTCAATAGATAATCTAATCATATAAATAAATTATATTAAAAAGAGGTTTTGAATTAAAATATAACATTTTTAACTATTCATTAAAAAATGAACATTATAGGAAAAATACCAAAAATTTTGACAAAGTAAATTTTGATGTCTCAATTCTAAAAAAAGAATTTTATTTTGTCAAATATAACACATAAAATTTTCAAAAAGTGGATTCAAAAGTGGTTCATTATCAAAAGACGGTTAATCGACCTTTTAAAGAATATTAGAATGTTTACTCTTAAAATTGGATTTATTCGCATTTTTAATCCTCTAACCCTTATTGTAAAAAGTTAAAATATTTGACAAACATATATAATCATTTTTTAGTTAGTTATATTCATTTCCGCCATTACAACGGCTAGGCGTTAACTACAATTTAAAATTATATTATTTTATTATTAGAGTGCAACGTAAGATTCCCAAAAAAACTCGTTGTTGCGTATTGGGTACGCCATCGAGCGTAGAGTATATTTTATTCACAAATATGGATAAATGTGAAAATATCATATTCTTTATTTACCTGGGGTGTTACATAAAATCTTATGTACTTTTAATTAATTAATATAATGTGATTATATAGGATATTAATGTTTAGGGATCAATCAAAAACAAGGTAAGGGGAATTCTTGATCTCAACTATATTTCCAAGGGTTTTCCCGATTTCACCCCATTTACAGTTTCTGTATTATATAAATATCATTTATTCATCATTATATAACCTTTTTTGTATATAAATGTTTTCTATAGGAGCTTATGGAAAACTAAATCTTCTCTAAGATAATTATTCTTAAAAAAACACCTTTTACTTATCGAGATTGTTTCTTCTTCACTAAAGCTTGAAGATTCATGTATGTTATTACCTCATTCATTTGGGACCCCAATTTCTTTGAATTTATTTTTATTAATATAAACTCATTCTTTTCTTTGGGTTATTTTATGTTAATGATTGATATATGTTCTATGTGGAAATCATAATAATATAAATTTTATGATGTGGTCGGTGCACTTGGAATTATATAGCACTCTAATGGATTGGGTAATGTGTTCACTATCAAGAGAAAAGTTAAATTTTCGTGGAAATGATGCTAGAATTGTTCAAAACATTGTGTGGTAGTTTACCACTATGAAATGATGGTTCAATTTTTTTCATTTCCACATTCAATGCCATATCTTAATTCTTTCTCTAATGACTATGATCGAATGTTGATGTAATGATGATAGTAATTATTCTCACCCTATTTTATGTTGATTAGTGTTATTATCTATCCTCTTACTGGGCTTTTACAACACCCCTTTTTGATGAATACCCATGGGTGATTACCTGAACTAAGGAGAACTCGAGTGAAAATAAAAATCTAGAGAAGAAAGAATTAAATAATTTTATTATATTGTAAATGTCATGTACGGTCCGTGTATTCCAAAGATACTAAACCATTGGATCCTCTTTACATAATGATTTTATGTTGACTATCCTTAAAATTTTGTGATATTAATGTAAAAAAAGATGGGTTTCTATATTATTGGTGAAAGAAAAATATATCAATCATCATACAAATATTGTATCACCCTAAATACATGTATGATAATTCAATGAAGTGGTTTAAATCCTTATTATCATGAATAAATCTAGTTAAAATATAAAAAATAATATTTATTAATAAATATTATAATAATTCATTATATAAACAAAATTCATCAATTTAGGCATGACATATAGCTTTTATAAATTATTCATAAATTTTGAAAACTACACACAATTTTTTATTTGGGAATGATTTAGAGACATTCCATAACATAAATAAACATGAAATTTTCATATTTATTTTAATAATAAATATTTTATATTATCTATTTACAAGGAATTTAATATTAACTATATTATATACAATAATATGAGATACTTTATGAAATATTTAAACTAATATATACATTATTCATATCTTGTAAATATTTTTCATAATTAAATTATCTAATATTTGGTTTTAATTAAAAAATATAACATGTAAATAAAAAATCATTTTCAAATGTATTAGATAATTTTACGAAAAAATTGAATTTTAAAATAAATATTGTATATTACAATTTATGAATTATTTTAAAAATATATATACGTTTTTGAATTTTGTATTATTTTAAATTTATAAAAATATTTTACATTATCTTCCATGTAAATTTCCATTAATACTAGATCACATATATTAATGAAAATTGGGAATGGTTTAACGAGCTAAATCTAATGATTGTTTTTAATAATATAAACAACCTTTTTATAAAAATTATATACACTATGAAATTTATGGATATGTACTATAGCATGATCGTTCCCATTGTGAAAAATCATTCCATAGGAAACACCAAATCTATTTTTACTCTAGTAAGTATATTTCAGATTAATGTTTATTTTATCAACTATTATTTTTTCAAAAAGTGTTTTGAAAAGACCAGGTCATGGTGACATTGACTAAATTGTATAGACCTTATGGAATCATATAACATAAAAACTATTATCATTTTAACTACATCCATTTTTTGTGAAATTTTTTGGCATCATTTACCACAATATCTTATGTTCTTCCATTGAGGATCACCATGTCACATAGGTCGATTGACCATTTTTTGGTGATATCATAAATTTAGAATATATTTTCTAAATAAATTTGTTATGGAATTTATTTAAGAATCATATTAGTATTACAAATCCTCTCATAAAATGAAAATTTTGTATAAAAATAATCCTATGGTTTAAAAAAAATCAAGAACCACATATTTTTTATCTAAACAAGACATAGAATTTGGAATTATCTTGTATGCAGAGACATTATTTATTTAAATAATCAAACCAAAAAAGACGGTTTGTTATCTAACACTTTTAAAGTGTTTCAAAGGGAATACTACTTATATAAATATAGTTTAAAACATCCAGATAAAATTACCATGACTTTAAATCTATCCATTCATTTAGACTAGAATAATTAAAATAAGTATTTATATACCTTTTATCCATTCATTCAAAATTAGTTAAATATCTTCAATGTGATCATAACAGTGATCATTGAGAATTTGAAAATGGGATTATTTTTTACCAGGGTATCCATATGCACAATAAATAATATAATAGTCCAGATGTATTGACTCTACCTAAATGTTATCAATTTTCATAGAGTTTAGAGAGGGGGAATGGAACCTATTTAAAGCGTTTTTCAAATAATTAAGTCAATAAATTAAAATACCATAATCTAATTTGTATAATAAATTCAACGTCATTTTTAGTAAAACAGACATTTATCTATTAAAGAGAATTATTTCATAAACATTTAATCTGTTACAAAATTCTCAACTGTAACGCCCCGACCCCAGCTACCCAGAGCCGGTGCGTTACTTCGTAACATTGGCATGATCACAAAAGATCAAGTCTCGAAAGACCGATTAGTTTAGTAGCCTTGGAAACACTAGATACATTCATAAGTCTTTCATTACATCAAAATTAAACAAACTACAATAACAAAGTCTCCATAGTCCACACTCATATCCTCTTCTGACTATCCGCGCAGGTTATTCATAAAATACTTCTTCACATCCTGGAAAATATTAAAACATTGAAAGGGGTGAGCTCAGATGCTCAGTAAGGATAACAATATTGCGGAAGCTTTCATAAGAAAACATAATCATTTAAGGCAATGTATAACTAAAACAAAAGCCTTTTAAACTTGAACATCAACATAATATGGCAAAAGTAAAATGAGATAATGCCATTTACTTTCTTCACATGGATATTCTACTGGTCGAATAATCACATGCAATATCAATAACCACTTTCATAATGATGGAATGCATAATGCCAGACTATCATAACCACGTAGTCAAGGCCTCGTGCCAAGACCACAAATAAGATTTTGTCAAGGCCTCGTGCCAAGACACTAGTTTGTCTCATGAGACCTGCCGATGCATTTTTTTTAGAAGATACTTATGTTTTAAAATTGCTCAAATATACTCCAGTGTTTTTCTAAAAACATTATGCAAGCTTCTTAAAACAAAATAACTAATTCTGAGACTGCTCGACTAATTACAGGCCATGATGGGTCCATGCCCAATCCCTTCCTGTCTAGCACACTCGAGAGTCGGGTTTTCTGAAAACATTTTTAAGCTTGCGTTAAATACGTATACATTTGCACTGGATTTTCATTTATTAGAGAGAAATATCTCTTTTTGAAATCATTTAAAAATCACATAATTATAAAAGAAAACCTTTTGAATAAACGAAAAAGTCAAAGGGGTTTATACACCGTATAAAAGAAAGTTGTTTATAAAACAAAATATGCCTCAATGAAAGGATATTGAGACGAAGTCTTTAAAAGATCATTTTTAAATAAAATATATCTATTATGTGTATTCACTATATTTACACATAAAGAAAGTATAAATACAATATACGACATAATAATATCATGACATAATTTGAAAGTAGGAGATTAACCCAAAGAATGGAAATTGGGTTAAGAAGTTCCCTTACCTCGTGTCTGACTTGACTCAACCGTTCTTTAACCTCCTGAATAATAAACTAGAGTTAATATATACCTTATTAAGAACCATTTTCAATTTCATTATCCTTATTATATCACTTATTACAATGATATGAACATTATGTAATTATTTAAGTTAATAACGGTCGTTTTGTTGATCTTTGGTACTTGAGTCAACAATAAGCTTCTTATAATTACAAGTTGTTCATGTGGTGAAATATCCATTATATCCAGAATTATATTAATGATTTAGATGTCATATATATCTTATATATCCAGTATATACATACATTTATAATATTACGTAACATTTAGAGGTAAGAAATGAAATGCACCGTTCATGGAGACGGTAAGCCGTACGTACGCATGAACGCTACTTTCATTTCAATTTCATATTTAATGGAACTAAATCATAATGATATAAATGTATAATATAATTCCAGTATAATATAGTTTATAATACCATTTACTCCATCCTTTATACATCCCACATATGGCATTAACGATTCAAATCACTTTGAGGGGGCGGTAGTCCGCACTTCCTAAAATGAAATTATCGCGTTTTACCCATAATGGAAATCATAAAGTAAGCCATAAATGAGAAATACAGAAGCATAAGTAAAACATAAACACATTATATATAATATATAAATATAGTGACATCTTAATGGCCACCTTTGAAGGTGTTATATGAGTGTTGAACAATCATCGTTTCGTGAGGCAGAAATTCGCCATCCACATAAACCGTATGTTCTTTAACCATTAGATGTAGGTGTGTGTAATTGTAGCTCTAATCCTTCTTATAACAAAATCCTAGTATATTGAGGATACTGGTGTTGTTACAAAAGAAATGAATAAAAATAGTTTAGGGGGTTGGAGAAGAAAAATAAAACAAAACAACATTAGAAAAGACATTACCTCAAAATCGGGTAACTCTTTTTGATTTGGGCCAAAGGCTTCCTTGGGAAGAGTTCTGCCCAAAGTGAGGCTTCTATGAGTAAGGTAAGAATGTTGGGAGAGTATTTGGGCAGAGGTTGGCCGAGCCAAATGGCTTGAAGGTGTGAATAAGGTGGGAGAGGTGGGAGCCTTTTATAAGTGGAGAGGAGGGGCTCTTTTGGAAAGATTGAAATTTTACATTATTTACACAATGCTTTTCGGATTCTAAAGGTCCCACACTTATATAATTCGAGGATAAGGTGATAAGGGTTCGAAATCGCCTCATCCAATTAGCTTTGGACAAGTGTAAGTCTTGGATTTTTCATTATCTTCTCATTTTATTTAAATCGTTAAATAATGAGGTCATCGCCATATCATAATGATGTCATAAATAATTTAATTTATTTAATGTCTAAAAATTATAAAAAAAATACTATGATGTAGGAAATATTTTTAGCTTTCTAATGAATATTTATAATCAAAAGTTGGACTTGTGTAACCCCACGTAAAAATTGTTTTAGTAAAACATTTTATGTTTGTGTCATTTTTTACTTTAACATTAAATAAAAGATATTTATGTCATTTTCCAACTAAAGTGGCTCCATGGGGTCCCCAAGTTGACCCATGGGTTGTCTTGGTCGGCCATGACTCATCCAATAGGAGTAGGACAAGTGTCATGCTCATCTCATATTATAAAAACATTGTTTTTACCTTAAACTACACTAATTACCTCTAATCGCGATTAAGAACTTAAAAGTTACTATTCACCAAAAAATTATTTTAATCTCATTGAACCACATTTTACTTCTTAATGACAACCATGTATGTCGGATTTTTGAAAATCAAATCACAGAAGTGGTAATATTTCATTTAAACGAAAAATCAGTTATTTAAATACCACTTAGTGGTTTCACTATTCATCAAAAATTGAAGTTTTTCAGAACAAGGCCAAAATTTCACCCTAAGCTATAATTGATATTACGAATTCAAAAATGATGTCTATTTTACAAAATTCCAAACATATTAGTTGCATTAATTAATTTTATAATTAATTCCCGCTGTTACAACAAATAGCGTGTTTTTAAGAAACAATTTATATCAAAAGATTGGCAATTGTTTATGTCCAATTTCAATGTTAAATTAATTCTAATGACCACCATTGGATAAAATGGTAAAAATATATTCTAATTATAATTTAAAACCACTAAATATTACAATTTATCACTATAAATTATTTTGATTAAAAAAGTTGTTTTTAAGTATTTTTCACTATTCATAAAAATTTAGAAGTTCTCAGAAAAATACCAAAAATTCAACATAGGCTAATTTCAATATTCCGAATCCAAAAATGAAGTCCATTTTGATAAATAAAATTTATAAAATTTCAAAAAGTAGGTATTACTATTCACAACGGCTAGTTTAGTTAGTTGTGGTGTGTGTTAGAGCTCGAGGTTGCGTACAACACACGCCATTGCATTATTGAATGAGAAGCGTATCATGGAAGCTCGGGGTGTTACATTCTCCCCTCCTTCAATAAATTGCGTCCTCGCAATTTGATATTTTTCTTTGAAAATAAAAGGTTGAAAATATAAAATACCTTTGTGGAAAACCCACATCGGAAATAAGGTTAATAAAATTTAGGCTTAATAAGAGGGAAATGGAAATAAGAAAGTCACCACCAAATTATGATCTCGATAAGGAGAACATTGGTGGCAATTAGAGACATATAATTGGAGGAAAAACGTAAATATTTGTAGGGAATGATTGAGGTCATCAATCACAATCAACTGTCAAATTGAGGGCCTCAAAGCCTTCAATCTATGTTGATTTAAAATATCATCAGTTCAACAAGACATAAGGTATTAGGATAACACATTTTTTTTGTTTTAATATCCCTTTACTAAAGTTTAAGAATTAATTTATTCATTGAATAAGAGATAGGTATATATATATTTATGCTTGACAATTAGAGTTTCAACCTTCAACTCATCTTTCACTCAAAAAGACAATAGAACTCAAAAATATTATACTTATCCTAATTGTATAAGGTTTCAAATGTTAACACATACCATTTAGATTAGTAAAATTATTTTGTAATAACCGGGGACTTCCTGTAGGCTAGTGGTATGAAATAAAGGCCTGTCGCACTATGATTGTGGGTTCGATTCCTGCAGCTTTGTCCGACGCGACGTGTTATGCCCCACCCTGCAGGTTGTCCTTTTCCTAAAACTATAGTATTATAATATTCCAAAAATAATCTTCAGAAATTCTTTAACCTTAAACAATACTATCCATGGTTCAACTTAATCCATTCCAACCTTAATAGTTATCCAAAATACCTCCGTCTATACTTTCTCTAAAAGGTCTCTAAATTCCAAAATCAATTGTAACATCAGATTCCCCAAACAAAGAAATGTTTCTCTTATTGTCACATACTAAAAATACGATTACCTTAATCATATTAAAACCTTACTGAAATAAACAAGTACTGCAGTACAATCCATATATATATATATATCACATTATTCTTATAACCAAGATATAATCCTTGAGTCCAAAAGCACCAATACATTAATTATTCTGCTTCAACTGTAGTCACAACATAAGATTGGCCTTTATCCCTTGGCCTTTTCTGAGGTAAGTTTCCCTGACGCTTAGGACATTCATTTGCATAATGCCCTGTTTCCCTACAATTGTAGCATTCACCTTTGACAGCCTCTTTCTTTCCCTTGCAATCACGAGCCTGGTGACCCTTTTCTCCACATTTATAACAAACTCCCATTCCTTTTAGGCAAGTACCAGGGTGATTCTTCCCACAATTATCACATAATGGAAAATCCTTCTTTCCCTTTTTCCCTTTATCTGTCTCTTGTTCCACCGTTCTCTTCTTCTCTTGCTTTACTTTGTTGTCATAAGACTTAGATAATTCCTTTTCTGTCTTGATAGCACACGAGACAATATCTTCGTATGATGAGAAGGATTGTGATACTAAATCTCGACGGAGAAATGGTTTTAACCCATCAAAGAAACAATCAATCTTACTCCTTGGGTTACGTATATAATCGGCAGCATGCCTCGCTAACCTTGTAAAGTTAGCCTCATACTTTGCGACATTCTCATCCTCCTTCTGCCTCAAACTCAGAAATTGCCTTTCCATATCTGCTCGATGGTCACGAGGAAAATATTTTTCTAAAAACAGATCTTTGAACTCCCTCCATTCCATATTCGATACATCATCATCTTCCTTTGTGTTTTGAATCAGCGACCACCACTGATTGGCATCTCCCGTGAGGCGGTAAACTGCCATGACAACCTTATCCCTTTCACTACTCCCCAAGGCATGGAATATTTTCACTAAGGAGTTTATCCATTGCTTAGCTACTAACGGATTTTTACCCCCATTGAAGGTTGGTGGTTGTTGCCTCATGAAACGGTCTAGCATTGATCCTCCACGTTGCGGATCAGGGTGCTCCATACGAGTAAGGTTATTATTCATAACCTGAGTAAGTTGTCCCAGTATGGTGATTAGCTGATCGGCAGTAGTTGCATCACCAGCCCCACTATAATTATCTTGAGCAGGAGGGAAATCCCTACATGGAGTGCGTGCATTGATACGGTTTCCATTTCTTCCACTAGGCGCCATTTCTAAACAATTTCATAAACTAGATTAGTTTATGAAATAAAATACATAATTCCATATTTGTAAAATACTTTACATAAATTGAACTATTTATGGATATAATCCATAATCATAAAAAGAAATGTTTCCTTTGAGGAAGTATATACTCATAACCCTTCATAGTGGTTTGTAAAGAAAATGAGAATTATCCTAAGCATATCCCCCGGGAGTGTCGTAACCAAGAGTACAACAAGGCCCGTTGTCGTGCACCAGTTCCCGTTCGAGTCTAGCTCAAAGCGGTGTTTTCGGGTTTTACCCCTAGGTACATCTGTGCCAGAGCCGCCTCTACCTGCTCGTATCCAGACAGGGATGTATTGCTCAGAAAACTCACAAAATCTCTACAATAACAAAATTCTAAGAAGTTCTTCTATACTAATCCTCAAAGTCTATCTTTGGGCTATGTGCTCTAATCAGAGTTTATCTAAATCTAGCTTCCAAGGTTAGTACTAAACTGCCTCTGATACCAACTGTAACGCCCCGACCCCAGCTACCCAGAGCCGGTGCGTTACTTCGTAACATTGGCATGATCACAAAAGATCAAGTCTCGAAAGACCGATTAGTTTAGTAGCCTTGGAAACACTAGATACATTCATAAGTCTTTCATTACATCAAAATTAAACAAACTACAATAACAAAGTCTCCATAGTCCACACTCATATCCTCTTCTGACTATCCGCGCAGGTTATTCATAAAATACTTCTTCACATCCTGGAAAATATTAAAACATTGAAAGGGGTGAGCTCAGATGCTCAGTAAGGATAACAATATTGCGGAAGCTTTCATAAGAAAACATAATCATTTAAGGCAATGTATAACTAAAACAAAAGCCTTTTAAACTTGAACATCAACATAATATGGCAAAAGTAAAATGAGATAATGTCATTTACTTTCTTCACATGGATATTCTACTGGTCGAATAATCACATGCAATATCAATAACCACTTTCATAATGATGGAATGCATAATGCCAGACTATCATAACCACGTAGTCAAGGCCTCGTGCCAAGACCACAAATAAGATTTTGTCAAGGCCTCGTGCCAAGACACTAGTTTGTCTCATGAGACCTGCCGATGCAATTTTTTTTAGAAGATACTTATGTTTTAAAATTGCTCAAATATACTCCAGTGTTATTCTAAAAACATTATGCAAGCTTCTTAAAACAAAATAACTAATTCTGAGACTGCTCGACTAATTACAGGCCATGATGGGTCCATGCCCAATCCCTTCCTGTCTAGCACACTCGAGAGTCGGGTTTTCTGAAAACATTTTTAAGCTTGCGTTAAATACGTATACATTTGCACTGGATTTTCATTTATTAGAGAGAAATATCTCTTTTTGAAATCATTTAAAAATCACATAATTATAAAAGAAAACCTTTTGAATAAACGAAAAAGTCAAAGGGGTTTATACACCGTATAAAAGAAAGTTGTGTATAAAACAAAATATGCCTCAATGAAAGGATATTGAGACGAAGTCTTTAAAATATCATTTTTAAATAAAATATATCTATTATGTGTATTCACTATATTTACACATAAAGAAAGTATAAATACAATATACGACATAATAATATCATGACATAATTTGAAAGTAGGAGATTAACCCAAAGAATGGAAATTGGGTTAAGAAGTTCCCTTACCTCGTGTCTGACTTGACTCAACCGTTCTTTAACCTCCTGAATAATAAACTAGAGTTAATATATACCTTATTAAGAACCATTTTCAATTTCATTATCCTTATTATATCACTTATTACAATGATATGAACATTATGTAATTATTTAAGTTAATAACGGTCGTTTTGTTGATCTTTGGTACTTGAGTCAACAATAAGCTTCTTATAATTACAAGTTGTTCATGTGGTGAAATATCTATTATATCCAGAATTATATTAATGATTTAGATGTCATATATATCTTATATATCCAGTATATACATACATTTATAATATTACGTAACATTTAGAGGTAAGAAATGAAATGCACCGTTCATGGAGACGGTAAGCCGTACGTACGCATGAACGCTACTTTCATTTCAATTTCATATTTAATGGAACTAAATCATAATGATATAAATGTATAATATAATTCCAGTATAATATAGTGTATAATACCATTTACTCCATCCTTTATACATCCCACATATGGCATTAACGATTCAAATCACTTTGAGGGGGCGGTAGTCCGCACTTCCTAAAATGAAATTATCGCGTTTTACCCATAATGGAAATCATAAAGTAAGCCATAAATGAGAAATACAGAAGCATAAGTAAAACATAAACACATTATATATAATATATAAATATAGTGACATCTTAATGGCCACCTTTGAAGGTGTTATATGAGTGTTGAACAATCATCGTTTCGTGAGGCAGAAATTCGCCATCCACAGAAACCGTATGTTCTTTAACCATTAGATGTAGGTGTGTGTAATTGTAGCTCTAATCCTTCTTATAACAACATCCTAGTATATTGAGGATACTGGTGTTGTTACAAAAGAAATGAATAAAAATAGTTTAGGGGGTTGGAGAAGAAAAATAAAACAAAACAACATTAGAAAAGACATTACCTCAAAATCGGGTAACTCTTTTTGATTTGAGCCAAAGGCTTCCTTGGGAAGAGTTCTGCCCAAAGTGAGGCTTCTATGAGTAAGGTAAGAATGTTGGGAGAGTATTTGGGCAGAGGTTGGCCGAGCCAAATGGCTTGAAGGTGTGAATAAGGTGGGAGAGGTGGGGGCCTTTTATAAGTGGAGAGGAGGGGCTCTTTTGGAAAGATTGAAATTTTACATTATTTACACAATGCTTTTCGGATTCTAAAGGTCCCACACTTATATAATTCGAGGCTAAGGTGATAAGGGTTCGAAATCTCCTCATCCAATTAGCTTTGGACAAGTGTAAGTCTTGGATTTTTCATTATCTTCTCATTTTATTTAAATCGTTAAATAATGAGGTCATCGCCATATCATAATGATGTCATAAATAATTTAATTTATTTAATGTCTAAAAATTATAAAAAAAATACTATGATGTAGGAAATATTTTTAGCTTTCTAATGAATATTTATAATCAAAAGTTGGACTTGTGTAACCCCACGTAAAAATTGTTTTAGTAAAACATTTTATGTTTGTGTCATTTTTTACTTTAACATTAAATAAAAGGTATTTATGTCATTTTCCAACTAAAGTGGCTCCATGGGGTCCCCAAGTTGACCCATGGGTTGTCTTGGTCGGCCATGACTCATCCAATAGGAGTAGGACAAGTGTCATGCTCATCTCATATTATAAAAACATTGTTTTTACCTTAAACTACACTAATTACCTCTAATCGCGATTAAGAACTTAAAAGTTACTATTCACCAAAAAATTATTTTAATCTCATTGAACCACATTTTACTTCTTAATGACAACCATGTATGTCGGATTTTTGAAAATCAAATCACAGAAGTGGTAATATTTCATTTAAACGAAAAATCAGTTATTTAAATACCACTTAGTGGTTTCACTATTCATCAAAAATTGAAGTTTTTCAGAACAAGGCCAAAATTTCACCCTAAGCTATAATTGATATTACGAATTCAAAAATGATGTCTATTTTACAAAATTCCAAACATATTAGTTGCATTAATTAATTTTATAATTAATTCCCGCTGTTACAACAAATAGCGTGTTTTTAAGAAACAATTTATATCAAAAGATTGGCAATTGTTTATGTCCAATTTCAATGTTAAATTAATTCTAATGACCACCATTGGATAAAATGGTAAAAATATATTCTAATTATACTTTAAAACCACTAAATATTACAATTTATCACTATAAATTATTTTGATTAAAAAAGTTGTTTTTAAGTATTTTTCACTATTCATAAAAATTTAGAAGTTCTCAGAAAAATACCAAAAATTCAACATAGGCTAATTTCAATATTCCGAATCCAAAAATGAAGTCCATTTTGATAAATAAAATTTATAAAATTTCAAAAAGTAGGTATTACTATTCACAACGGCTAGTTTAGTTAGTTGTGGTGTGTGTTAGAGCTCGAGGTTGCGTACAACACACGCCATTGCATTATTGAATGAGAAGCGTATCATGGAAGCTCGGGGTGTTACATCAACTGTTGCATTATAAATGTAAATTTATTGTTTAATATCTATAGAATTAATTTATATGTTCAAACTAATTTAATAATTATCCAAGTATTATCCACATTGATCATTATTACTTAGATTAGTAGATGGTGGATTGGTTATAAATCATTACATAATATTTTATCTAATATATAGAACCTCACAACATAATGATCCACACAATGTCTCAGTATAAACCAATAAATAACATGATCTTCTTTAAACAACCATTATATGGATGTTCCTTTATTACATATTTATAAAATTTGGATTCATTTAAAAAATGTGATAAATAATATTGATGAAATGAATTTTTTTATTATTTTAAAGTGGTTATTTGAAAAAAATTAAGAGGTAATTATTTTCAAGTGAAGAATGTATTCTAATTATTTCGGTTTGAGTGATTATTCTTATTTCTCACGCACAAAATTGAGATTTAGGAAGACTAATTTTATATGTGGTTATTTGAGAGGATAAATTTTATTTTAAAATTTTTATCATCTTGATAATATGGGAAATATATGAAGTTTAATGTTCTATTTTATTTTATTTTATTTTTATTCTTTTTATGGTTCCATTGGTCTTTACATTCTTATTATAGAGTGAGACCATTGGGTATACATTGTGTTATATAAAAATTATCCACATAGGTGTTGGGTGAGTTCCAATTTTTATTGAGGGAGGTTTTTTATTGTATATCAGTATATGGATATAATTCTTTGGATGATACCACTTTCTAGGTAATTATGGGTTTTATATTGGCATGTATCTATGTTTTGGGGTTATTTATGAAATTTATAATCTTATTTTACATTGGGTCCATATTATGTAATGATAATTACAAGGTATATGTTATATATTTATAAATGACTAATTTTTATGTATAATTATGGGTAAATAAGATTTTCATTGGTGGAAAACATATTTAAAATGAGGTTTTTATTATTGATGGGATTGGGCTATTAAGATTATTTAAAAATTCAATCATTTTCATTGAAATTGTTTTTTTTACATTGAGGTCCGATCAAAATAGATATGACCAAAACAAGACTTATTCATCACCCCCAATATCCATACTAGAATACCCTTACTTTTTTGTTTTAGGTGAGAAGCATATGTTGTTATGAGATTCTTTTGATTGAAATTAACATGGTTTTAACTATTTGAAGGCTATATTTGGGTGGACCCATTATATGAATATGATTGTTTTTATATAATATTATTAAATTATTGTGGTATTTTTCCCTTTATTACATTATAAAATAATTATAATATCGTGTTTTTATTATATTTATGTATGTATCCAATGTTTGTTTTCATTCATGGTCGTTGATTTCTTATACGTTATATTTTGTGGGATTTTTCATTATAAGAAGGTGACATTATTTATATAGGTAATTACTCCCACTGTGTGTGAGGAAAATTTATACTGAGTCCCTAGCCCCAAGACAAGTGGAAGAGGATTTTAGGAGTTCACACATTGCTAGTTTTGGATGCCAATGATATCAAAAATAAAATTGAAACCCGCAAATTAATCAAAAAATCAGATAAATACAATCCCTTATAGTTTATGGAATTGATAAGTTTCCAAAACCACTTTACATTGCGGGTAATGAAATTTTATTAAATTATAATAAATCATTATACATACTAAATATCTCATCCCATAAAAATATTTTTTGTGGATAGAAATTTTATAAATCAATATCACATATCATGATATTTGTTTTAATATATCAAGAAGTGGTATGACTAATTGAAAATTCTTCAATTTGTTATGATATTATTTATGAAGTTTAATTTCATAATATTTATTTAATGTTTGGATTTATTGGGGGAATTAAATTGTAATAGTATAATTCATGGTATAATCTCAAGCAATTATTTTACCTCTTTCATTTATTTTTTTACATGATTTTTTTGATGATTCAGAGCATTATAATGTTTGGGGATTAACTCTTACACAAAATCAATAGGAATATATATATATATATATATATTTACCACATTTATGGATAGTGAAACATTTTTTATGGGTATTAACAGTATATAGGTACAGTAGGTTCTAAGATGATTTTATATTTTTCTTATCAACACATTTTTCTAATTATCATAGTTAATATTATATGTCATTAAATATAAATTTTTTTCTCTGTAGGAACTATAAATTTGGGGATTATATTTATGCTTTTATATACTTGATTTTTATTTTTATTTTTGGGGAATATTTAGTTTTATTTTTAGGAAGTGGAGTATAAGGATAATTATTTTTGATATTATTTTCACTATAACTGATTAGGGATGTTTGATTTACCCCATGTCAATAATTTTGGGGTAATTACAGCCTAAGGTTAGGATTAGTCTTATAGTTTTATTTATTTTATTGAGGTTTTTGGAAAAATGGAATCCCAATAAATGTAATGGCCCATAAAATAATACATTAAATTACATTATAATTGAATATATTTATTATTAAAAAATTTTGTCATTGAAAACAAATTAAATATAATTTATTTTTTACTATGTACCACAATAAAATGAATCCATAATTTGAAAAATGGTCTTCAGATACAAATCTGAATTATAACTATTATTTTTATATCTATTACATAGTTACTACTAATATTATAATATATTAAGGGTTATTATAAAATCTAATGATCGCAGAAGAAAGGAGTAATGACCAGGACCAGTAGGATCATATCTTTAAATCCAATTTTGTTAGAACTTATAAAGCAGATGGTTTCACCATGATTTTACCATGACCAAGACAAAGCCTATATTGAATAAATTAATCTTTAATGAAACTATTTACATGATCTATCTAATAAAAACAGATCACCTCTAAAAAATGATCACATAACCACCCTAAAAAATAAGACAATTTCACATGTTATGATATGGGCATAAACTAGATTAATAATGGTTTAGGCATCCAAACATTGGTGTTATGATTTTTAAATACTATTTTTGATGATAAAATAATTGATATATTAATCAATTTTTCATTATTATTTTATTTAAATTATTTTTAAATGATATTGATACAAAGAGACCAAAATAAAATTTTTAGAAAATATATAATCATAATTAAACACTATTTTATGATAAACTATATAATTTTAAATAATATTTATTTTCATTAAATATTATTAAAAGATAACTTTTATAAATTTATTTTGTAATATAATTTAATGAATTCCCATATAGCTTTTATAATGGATAAAAAGTTTCTTATACCATGGATAAATGTTTTATTTAATAAATGGTGATTTTTATTTAAATGTATAAATTATAAGAATTGAAAAATTATATTGTAAAAATAAATATGATTTTTAAATATGTACATCAAAAATATTCAAAGATTAATTTTCTACAATATTTTGGGACTACATAAATTTTGTGTAAAAAATAAATATGCTATAAATATGGTAAGTATTACAAAAGAATAATGGTATAAAAATGATGTAATAGACACTATAAAATGAATAATATACCATAATATGGTTTTACATTTAAAATAATGTGTTTTTATGGACAATTATTAATTATAAAACCCTACAATGAATATTTCAAAACTAATCTTATTTTTTTAGTCTTAAAATAAATTTATTATGAACATGACTCACTTCCACAAATTAAATTTTATTATTTTAGTGAGTTAAGTTAATATCCAAATGAAATATTATAATTCACACCTATTTAGTATAAATTGTGGGGATAATCATTGCAAGGTTTTTGGTTTTGATTATTTTATTACTTAGAGTCCAAAACCTAAGTCTATAAATTAATAATGAATTTCCCTACTCATATCTAAAAATAAAAACCTCATATACCCTTAATATCATCCCAAAATCCATTAAACATGAATTTCCTTTCCATATACCACTCTAATTTCATCCCAATGTGTTCCCAAAACCCTTGAAAGCTCTGCCAAATACTTTGGAAACTACGTATAAGTTAAGAGATTCTCCTCATCTTCCTCTTTAATCTTCTACACCCTTTGTATTTAAGCTTTGTATATCAATTGGTTAAGTTATAATTTCCTTATAGATATTAATTAAATATAAAATTGATTTTCTAATCATGTGTGATTATTTATTCCCTGTCATTATAAATTTTTTCTAAGATGTTACTATTGCATTTTTTGGGACCTCTCTTTATTCTTTTCCATCGAAGCACATTTTGGGTATTTACCCTTTATTATTTTCAAATTTTAATGTACTCATATGTGTTCAAATTTTAATTTTACTATCAATATTATTCATATGTAATTATAGACCATCGTTATCTCTCACTATCCCCTATAAAGAACATTTTTGTACAATTATTGTTCTATTGATACTATTATATTATTTTCCATGACAAACTATTATATTGTGAAAACAAAATCCCACTTCTATTCAAGGGCATTCACCTATTTTCAGACATAATTCAATTATTTAGGATTTCAATGTATTAAAACCTTAATTTTTAATTCTAGTATTGAAAATGAAGAAATAAATTCTTATATTATTTGACCTATATGTTAGAAAAATGCATGTAAATTATATGAATATGTGTTTGGGACTAGAATTATATATCCCTCCAATGCATTAGAAATGTTTATATCTCTTGAAAAACCATATTTGAAGAACATGTGGTTATATTAAGAACACTATGTTATGATATTGTGGTAGTTAACCGTGTCTTCTGGTTATGATTTCATTTTTATTGTTATTTACCAATTCGTATGATGCCTTGATGTTACCATAATATGTCATTGTTTGAGGTCTAATAATATGATTCACACCTTTCTATGGAAGCATGATAATACTCATTATGAACATGAACTTCTATACATTATTATATAATGTTATTATTCCCTTGTTCAGCTTTATAGGAAACCCCATTCATATGTACATCCCCATATTATCATGTGAAATATTATAAGAACAATGGAATTTAATGGAATGTTATTGAGTTTTTAAATAATGATGTTGTACCCTAGTTTCAATTTTTTATACTATGTATCTAATTTCCTTGAGATACTAGGTCTATTAATCTTCTGTAATTTTATAATATTTATCTTTATGTTATAAATCAATAAATAATATGTATAAAAGATATGGTTTGTCATAATTAATATTCTTACATAAGAATCTTATGATTCCTAATGTTGTTGTAATTTATTAATGAAATTAAAGTGAGAATCACACATACCAGAATATAAAGAAGAAAGTAGATATTTTAATTATCGTTAGATACATCCATTATAACAAACGTTTATGGATATTATTTACTTTATTATACCCCTTCTGGTAATGTTCAGAGATGGACACCTCATACAAAACTAAAATCTCATATTTTGAATTATTGTGAATTTTGAGATGTGATGGATTTTATTTCCTGAGAAAGGTTTGGTGATTTATATACTACATAATCATTAGATTAAATATTTATCCTTCCACAACCAATAAGGAAAATATCCTCATGGAATTAGGAAATTATTTGTCTATTTTTGACCGATTGTATGGGAAACTAACAAAAAATTACATGAGTAACTCAGAATTTTCCTGAAGTGATTATCCTTGTGATTTTTTAAATCTATAAATTTATTTTATAAGGAATTAACTGTGGTTAAATTTAAAGTCGCACTATTACAAAAAAGAAAAATAAATGCACTTTACATTTATCAGTGCTAAAAAAAGTGCTGATAGAGGGGGCCTTTATCACTGCTAAATAAATCGCTGATAAAGGGTCGCGTTTATCAGCACTAAAAAAAGCGTTGATAAACGCCCCCTTTATCAGTTCTTTTTTTAGCACTGATAAAGCCCCCCCTATATCAGCGCTTTTTTTAGGGCTGATAAAGGGTGGATTTATCAGCGCTTTTCCTGAGCGCTGATAAATGTTGAGTTTCAAAAAAATATATTTTCATGAAAAATAATATTTTGTTATAAAAGTATATTTATATTGATATAAATCCAGTATATATTTTTTAAATATGTTATAGATACATATAAATAAACCATTAAATTTAATATATAATACATTTAGTAAAAATGGATTCAAAATATTTTCAAAAAATATTATTAATTAATAATTTTCTAATTATTATCGATTAAAAATCATTTAATAACAATTTGAGGGCACAAAAAATCAAAAAAATTAATAAAATATCTAAAATATGTTGAAAATGAAACTCAAACTTCAAACATCCATAACTTTTGATCCGGGTGCCTATTTGAGCTCTATAGCATATCAAATCGAAGCCAGCGACATGATCTATGTTCGTATCACTTAGGAAAAGCCTCTGGAAAAGTTTTCGTGCCCAAAAAAGGCCCATAAGGCCTCCAAAACTGAGTTTTTAGTCTGGATACCCCATTTTTTTAACATTCAAACAAGTACAACTTCTGATCTGGATGTCTGTTAGGCCTTTACCACATATCATATCGAAGATTGATTCATTTTCTTTTATTTTAGTTGTTATAGCGCTGAAATGGAATTCCAGATTATATGTTATGGTCATTTAAACATTTTATGGATTTTCAATTACACATATATATATGTATTTATTCATAAATATATATGTGTCTATGTGTGTGTGGGTGTCTAGGTGTGTGTATGTGTGTTGTATATATGTATATATGTATGTATTTATTTATTTACATACTTATAAAAACACATAAAAAAACATATTTTTTTATAAAAGTATTTAAAACTAATTTTTATAAGTACATTCTTTGGCTTTTCAAATACACATATATACGTTTTTATTAATAAATATATATTTTCTTGTCTGTGTGTTTGTCTCTGTGTGTGTGGGTGTCTCTTTTTATGTGTCTGTGTGTTGTATATATGTATGTATATATTTAATTATTTATAAACACACATAAAAACATATTTTTTCAAAAATGTATTTTAAACTAATCTTATAAATATATATTAATATACAAATAAATAGACGTATATAAAATTATAACTATATATATATATATTAATATACGAATTAATATATATATACTAATATATGAATAAATATATTTATATTAATATGAATCTATATTAATATATGAATAAATAAAACTATATATATATATATAATTAAATAGAGAAGAAAACGAAATGACATAGTGGTAAAGGTGCAGCCGTGAAAGGGGAGAGGTCCCGGGTTCGAGTTCGGGTGGAAGCGAAGGGGGTGTGCATGTATGAGGATGCACGGGAAGGGAAGCACGTGAGAGACCTCCTAGGTCTGATAAGGGGGGGGGGGGTGAAGCGCTGATAAAAGCACTCCCCCGTATTATTTTTAATTTTTTAATTTTTTTTATTTTTTATGACCTTTATCAGTGCTTTTTAAAAGCGCTAATAATGGCCCCTTTTATCAGCGCTAAGAAAAGAACTAAAAAAGGGCTCCCCTATATTAGAGCTGAGCTTTACAGCGCTTTTTTAGGGCTGTTAAAGCTCCTTTTTAGCGCTGATATAGGACGTTCTCGTAGTAGTTTCATACCTATAAATTGGGTTTTAATTCCTTTACAACTCTAATATTGATAGGAAAATAATACTACAATTTTTTCATTACACCATTTACCAAAAAATAAAGATTTAAATTTAATAAGGTTTTCAAACATAATGTGGGGTTTCATGGAGATGAAAATTATTTGAAACTCTTGAAAGTATTAATGTGGTTACTTTTCAGTAATACCATTAAATTTTTAGAATATGGGGATAATAACCAATCCTATATTAATTATGACTACCTCTATAGGGTATTAGATATTCACAGGTTGGTACTTTACATTGAAGGGAGTCAATTACTTTTAGATCTTCCAATTTCCTATGTTTATATTAATTTATTTATTATGTTCATTTAAAATTTTATATAAATCTCAATGGGGTAATTCTAATTTTTTTTCCTTTACATGGGTTGATTAAAATTCTCTATACGATTGTGTGTATGGAGTAATTTTTTATATAACGTGGTTTGTTTCATGAAACATACTCTCAAAATATCTGATAATGCAAAGAGATTAAAATGTACATTAATTAATATTTTTCTATATAAGAGATATATCACCAAATGGGAATACACAATGGAATTAAAAATGATAAATTAAAAAGAATGAAAATATAAAAAACAGTTGAAATGTCCATAATGGTGACCAACATGAAGAAATTTGACCCAAGGATAAACCTTTTTAATTTTGTCTTCTTTAGAAGGTATAAAAAAACCTTATAACTCTACTTTTAACTCAATTTGATGAAATTAGAACAAGTAGGTATAATGGATCCTAGTTGAATCATACTAGTTGGTAAAATAAGAGGAAAAAATAAAAAAATAGAGGAAGTAAAAATGAAGTAAAAATTTAAAAAAAATAACATTAAAAAGGACCTTAAAATCTATAGAAATTGTTCCAAAATATTTATTGTGTTTTTGGACCAAGGAAAATTTATTTTAATTGAATCTGGATAAAAGATAACATAAAGAAATTATTTTCTTGAGGAAGAAGAGACAAAAAAAGTGAATTATTAGACATTATAAAATTAATATAATTGTGATAAATATGGGAAATTTTTTATTTTGAAATATGTTTTAAAATGAATTTATTAATTGGAAAAAATAGTTATATCATCCCAGAATAACAAAGTTATGGTCAAAAATATGGTCAACTATCATTACTCACTTGTATTATGAGATAAATCATTGATTTCTTGATTTATACCCAATGAAACACGTATATTACATGATTTATTAAAAGGATAGAACCTATAATTTGAAAAAATAATCAATATTAAATACTAGAATGAATTCAAAATCAATAAAATAAAATTAATTATAATATATAAAATTTTCAATACAACCCATATATACTCTATATAATGATCATGTTTGTGTATATATTTATATTTTTTTCATTACTGAAGAACAAATTTTCATATTTGAAAAATTCTATATAGTATACATATATATAATTTATATGGAACTCTTGAAACAGAAATTGTGAGACAAGAGTTTAATAAGATCATGTTAAAACATCATTAAATTAATTCATGAAAGCTTGAGAAGTCCCAATATGTTAGTTATTATATATGTATATAATAATTAACACTGAAAAAATATTATTAAAAAATAAAATAATATCAGATAATATGAGATTAAATTACATTTCTATAATTTAAAAGATTACTATTGAGAGTACATTAAACCTCACTCAATCAGTTTAAACATAAATATTTTAGAAATACAAGGGTATTATAAAGATAAAAACCTACAGACAATAACTTAATGTTTAACCAAACTCTACCATAAATATTCTAACCATTCAAAGGAGGTTTCATGACCTGGCCTAGAAAACCTATCAAACATGTCATTGGAATAGCCCACTGTAATACACAAATTGCATTCCTGGTCCCCAAGGGTTGGTGACAAGAACATAATCATCCAGCAGAAACCATAGAGGATTATTTGGATAACCTAAAAAAGATACATGGAATATCCATAGAAAAATACCATAAAATAAATCTTCTATAAACAAAAGTGTTCTAATAGAAGTGATACAACCATGATTATCATGATATATATAAAAATTATATATCTGAAAATAATATATATGGACAATAAAAAACTACCAAAAAATACTACATGTCATATGTTGGAAATTTACCAACACATCACCACTAATTACCCATACCCACATGACTGAAATCCTTTACTCCTCACAATGGAAACTATATGTTTGATGAGTTAGATAAAATAAGGTCTACACACTACAGGGGGAGTGTGTTGGGTGTGAGATAAACATCCACAATAGGATTTGGTGAAAGTGATCCATAATATCTGTCTATACAAAACATAAAATATAATCTATTTAAATAAAACATCACATGATAATAAGTTACAACATTTTATATCAAAATTTGGGTACACAATTTTTCCTTTTATTATGTTCCTTCAGAAAACCATGTAGTATAATTTCAACGAATAATTTCCATAAAACATTTACATTTTCTAAATAATTCATCATATATTATCAAATATAATGCAATAAAAATACAAATAACAAGGTTAAGAACCCCTTGGATAACAAATATTGGGCTAGCTATGTCTCTTATACCCAAATCACAAATGATGGCTTGAGAGAAATCATGTCCATATATCAACTTCATACAAAACATGGGATATAAGAGAACAATAAATATCTAAACAAGTAAAATGTATAGATCATCTTCGTAGAACCAGTATTTCTATGATCTCGGAATAGAGGAGCACTCTAGAATGTCAAACAACTTATTAAATAAATCGAAAAGCGATAATACTAAACTATTTACCTAAATACCCAAGTATACCATTTTTATGATATATTTTATAAATTTCAACACTATTATAACTTTTCACAAGTACATCCAAAAAATCCATTTTCATCCAAATATTCTTTGTAAAACAATTACACAACCCATTTCGACATTCCTTGAAAAAAAACCTTTAATATAGCATAACTATTGGGAAACTACGTTTTCTTAAAAATAATTTTTCTCAATAATAAGAAAAAATTCAAGGATAATGAAAATTATTTTTTAAAACCATATGGAAAATCAATATAATCAATGGTTCATAGAACATAGGCCTATAATAGAGACACCCACATGATGCATGGGTTGAACACCACCAAAAATGGGATCCACACAATGAAAAGAATGGTAATTAAAGTTAAAGTTATAAGAGGTACAACAAATGATTCCAGAAACAAAGAATTAATTTACTAAAGTTAAAATGAAAAAGATGAAGTATTATCCACACATGCTATAAGAATTGAAGATTCTACTCTATAAAACAAAAACATAAATAGACATTGGAAGATAAGTACTTGAAGGATATAGAATTTATTGAATTCATATCATAATATGATCTGGAGATCCCAAAAACAAATTATGTTAACGAATTCTAATTCGATGAGAATATGACATAATGAGCAGTGATTAATCAAACATAAAAAATCATTGACAACTAAATCATCTGGGATTCAAAAAACAAAATAGAAAATGGAAAAGGATCCCATATCACCAAATGAGATTCTATTCCATATATTTGTTGGTATTATTTCAATAAAATATGGTTTACCACTTAATTAATTAATTTAGTGGATAAAAATTACATCTGGACCATTAATTTTCCCTCCCATCCTGATACGACAACCTACATGGTGGTGTCTACCAGCTAGTTCGTGGTCACTAATATTATTCCATGTCCATGGGCTAGAATACTGGTAGGATAGTGGAACCAAAATCCATTCATGGTTCTTTATAACTTTAGGGATTCTTTTTTAGCTTCTTACTTGAGTTATAGTGGCTCATATAACCACTATTCAAACCATGAAATTTAATAAAATAACAAGATTTTCTATAACACATCTCAATCCCAAAAATTATCCTATTAAGAATACAAGGAGAATGTACCTCAATAAGTGTATACAATTATCACAAATATAATCCTTTTTATATCAATAAGCTCACGAGGCATAATGAATCTATTTAAAGAGGTGATATCACTACTCCCACATTGATTATTCACTCTCACAAGTCTTGTTAGAATATGATCCACCCCATCATAACACTTTGACTAATAGAATATGATACCAATGAAGAACATTCATCTATGTATCAATGATCACCCCTAGATCCTCTATAATAGAATTTTCTCACTCTAAATTAATCACATCTAAACATAGTTCATGGAAATGATCACTATAGTACTTCTTGAGCCAATATTTTTTCAAAAAATCTTGAATACCATTGAAATGATCCTATAATTCCTACATATTTTGAATGAGACCCAGATTCTCAATGATTTCAAATAGTCTAAAATATGATGGAGCTAGATTTCCTTTTTTCATGTTGACAATGACCATCTAAGGAGAACCCTTCAAGAAGACCCAGTCACCAACATAAAACTAAAAAGTATGGAATCACGGACCTGCATATGACTTTAGATAACTCGGATCTATAACCAATTATATATATATATATATATATATATCCCAAAACCTCACCAATGTTTTTTGAACAAGACTCGATTCAACAAGAGAGGCATTTCCCACCTCTAAACAAAAAATAATTTATTTTCAGGAATGGTGATATAAATATTGAAGGGATCCATTCAGATACATGAATGGTAACTATTTTTATACTAAAACTCAACCATTTTCAGATGGTTTTTCCAAAATAAAACTAAATAAATAACTCTTTCATAGATAATATAATATATATATATATAATGATCCATTTTACCATCCATATATTGATGGTACATTATAGTCAATTCCCCATCACCTTTTAGAGACTCTTCTAGGCCCATGAGGAAAGCTATGGATCCCTATCACAGACAATGATAGATGGTACCCCATGAAACCCCATAATATTCTTTATGTACATATTACCCAAATCATTAACCTTTTTTGTGACCCTTATCAGAATATAAATAGCTGGTTTCATCAACCGATCAATCCCTATATAGATAAAAGTTATTTCCTTTGAGATACCATGGTAATTCAATGATGAAGTCCATGGAAACCTCATCCCATTTCCATACTATCCCTGGATTATTCGGGTGAGTAATAATAGTATTTATAAATTTTTACATCCTATAATTGAAAGTATAATAGTGGGATACAGAATCAGTGATGCCACACTTCAAGCCTACTCAAAAAAAGTTTCATATCATGTCATAATAAATCGTCATCATTCCATGATGAACGACCCGTGAAGAACTATGAAAATCATGAAACACTATGTTCCCAATAGATTATTGTATAAAAATGATTCCATAATTGAGGAATTCCATTAAATGGGAGGTACAAAAAAAACATCCTCCCCACCATATGAGGTTTCCCTCATTTCTCTTAATTCATCATCCAACTACTGGTCCTATAAATCAAACTCAAGGATATATGTTGAAAACCATATACCAGTTACAACCAGAATTATATCATCCTCGTATGCATCCATTTTCAATAATTTGATAATCTACATAATTATTCATTCCACTTTCAACTCAAGAAAAACCAAAAAGGGGTACTTCCAACTAAGAGAATCCATGATAAAATTACCCATCCCATGGTTGTAGGTGACATCGATGTAATATTTTTAGAGGTATTATTCCCATCATATCTATCAAAGTATCAATTCCTTTTGGGAAAATATTTTACTCGGGCATTTTTATTAGAAATGACTGTAATCCTATCCCCAAATAGATAGTTTCTCCCACACATATGCACATTAATAACAATAGTGAGCCCCATGTCTTGACTTGGAATATTCCTCTCATGTGGCTAAAGATCATTAGACCCATATTCAACCAAAGGATCACCCAATATAAGCACACAACCCATACTAGTGGTAGAATAAAAAAATACCAGGTGGTCCATATTAGGTTCCATCAAGAAAAAAATGGATCTGATGTATGATGTTATTACATCTCATCAAAAGGAAGACTGGCATTTCACATCTAAGGATAATTTCATCACATTCATTATAAGAGAGGTCAATGGTGGTTCTATATTCGATAATGAATCATACCACTTATAATACCTTTCTATACCTAAGAATCAATACATCTCAAATATATTATTTTCTTCTTCCCATGATAAGATAGATTTCACCTTTTCAAAATCAACTAAGGGACCATGTTATAAAATAATATTCCCCTATAACATCACCTAGTGGATCTAAAACTATAATTTTGAAAGCTTCACAGAATGTTACTGACTCATAAATATTTTGATAACCAATTTTAGATTATTCTAATTCTCATTATTGTATATGAAATATACTATGATATAATACAAAAATACCATAAAAATCTATCAATATACTAGTGGATAATCCTATTCATATAATCCATGACCACTATTATAGATTTAGTCAGAAAAAAAAGGAATTGAAGGATATTCATAACGTCCATACTAAATCTAAAATGTAATATTATGGAAATATGAATCTAGAAACATGAGTTGATGACACCATTACTAAATATCGATTTTATGGAACCACTTCTCCCCTTTAGCTAATCGACTATTTAATGTACAAGTAGAAAATTTATTCTTAAATATCATATGATTCAATTTCTGATAGTATATGAAAATATTAAGATACCAATTAACCTTCATGTAATATAACATATAATCCTCCACCAGAGAAACAAGAGTAAGAATAAGGACCTTCTCATGAAATCACCAAACTATGTCTTGATATCATTCTTCTCAATGGGTACTCCATGATTAGAGGATATGTAAAACAATGGTGTACCGAGAAAAAAATTGATCAGGAACTCTTCCAATCACTCTAGAGGATGACCAGAGAAGTCATCTAGGGAGAACATAGGGAAATACTGAAAAACCAAGTCTTAATAAGAAATATAGGAAACATAAATGGGATTAACTAAAATGGTATGAAACATCCTCTAGAGCTCTAGGCATGAAGGTACCACATAGCTAGTCCTGGTATCCCACACTCCCTATAAGACCTATGATATCCCATAAAAATATAGAATAAAACACAATGAAAATAACAATCAATCTTTTCTTGGTGATTGACCATAAAATCCATCCATATTGTGGCACTAAAATGTCCTAAATAAAGAACAAATTTATATCAAACCATATCTAAATCAGCTATTGAATGTGAAAACTATTGATAAAGAAAACATGGCTCCTACCTATTTGGAAGAGGGGTTTCTAGCTCCATGAAAATAGAAGTTATCTACGTAAGAATGTCCAATGCATCCAAAACATGGGAAGAAATAAATGAGTGTGAGGAACCTTTATAAAAAATCATTTGATAAAATGATGGAAATATGGTACCCATCATTTTAGTCTATTTCGAATCAACCTGCATTGAAATCTCATCCACTGTGTAATGTTATTTACTCTTGAGGCCTATGGCTAGATCCTTATAGACATTTAATATTCAATATATTATGTAGTTTCTATTGTAATGGATGATCCTTGTCCATATCTGGGCATATAAAAAACCTAATAGAACATCTATATATTAACATAGAAGTCACAAGATCTAAAAATCACCATTTGTGTATGAAAAGACCATCCATTGTTCTATAAATTCTGACACTAATATCAAGTTATCAGAACACTTTTGGATACTACTAAAGTGGCTAAGGAGGACTTAATAACCAAATACACAACCATTACGATTTGCATGAAACTTACTCTTCTTTTCCAATGTACCATTGAAAATACCACTACATTGATGCTAATATCTAAATGATCCATTATAGCCAACCATATCCATTTTTTTTCTAATATCTACATAGATATTGTGCCATCATGGGTGGTGAATTTAACATATATACTTGTGATTTAATATTAGTTCACTAACCGTGAATCTATTTCAGATATTTTAGGTTAACATTCATCACCTCTAATAGAGTAAAAAATAAATTATTGAAAAAATTCTATGAACTATGACACTGAATTCTTTCCCTAAAACATAGTGAGAAACTCAATAGACATAACTATTAGTATAGACTCTATGAATAAATTATGAATTAAAAGGGTCTTAAATCCACTTGAAAACAATCCCACATGGAGGTGTTCCTGAACCATAAAATCCCACCACCAATATTAAGGAACCTTATGCTTAAGCATTTCCAAAATCACCTTAATGGAATAAATTATCTCATAGAAAATGATGACCAGATCGAACTTTTCCATCCTGTACGGTTCCTATTGGGATATATTAAAACACTTAATGTTTGTTTTATTATAATGTAGGGACTATCATGAAAAATCCATATTTCATGTAGCACTTAGTTGTGCCTCAATAGCTTGGTTATGAAAATGTAGTACATTCCAGTCAATGACATGTACTTCTGATATGATACCAACTAAATAGTACTAACCTGAAGAAGGATTCCCTTGAGGGGAATCTCTTGACTCACTAGCATTATGAACCTATGGAAGTTGTCTTTCTGGAATGTATAGAAATGTAAAAATTAAAAGTAAATGATCATACAATGTCAAAATCTCATTATAAAATCATGAGGACACAAGTAAAAACTATGATCAATGTCAAAAACCACCCTAAGAGACAAGCTCACAAACATCCTAGGGTGACTTAAGTCACATAATGGAAATATCATTCTATAATATCTCCATAACCAACCCATGAAGTTCTAATAATCTTGTCTTATTTTTACCAAAATCCCATGATTGAGTCTAGCCCCTCACTAATACAAAATTATCATGAACCGGTCTAGAAAATGTTTCTAGTTGGGCATCAAAACAGACCATGGAAATACATGAAGGGAATTCCCAATCCCCATAGTTTAGAGACTAGCACCCATGAATTCATCAACAATTAGGGGGAATTATTTTACAAACTAATAATAAGATACATGGTATATATGTAGAAAAAATCATTAAAATAGTTATTCTATAACTAATGGAGTTTCAATGGTATTGACACAACAAAGATTAGCATTATGAAAACACAAAATAAATTTCTAAAAACAACAAAAAAGGAAAACCATATACTACCAACAAATACCCCAAGTTATTTGTGGGAAATATCCCACCATCTCACCACCAACTACACATACCCAATTGAACCCCCCCCCCCCCCACACACCTTGTGAAGCATTGGAATTTTTTAAGATAGAGAATACAATGTGCACACACCCTAGAAGGACTATCTAGTTTGTGAGATAAAATGGGTTAGTAGGATCCCACCCAGTTGTTCCATAAAAATTCATAGTTTGACAATACAAATATTCCCTATTTTAGGAAAATATATTAGGTTGAGGAGTTACATAGTTGTATATCAAAATTAGGGTAAAATACTTTTTCATTTCTAATTTGTTTCTCAAAATGAGGTAGTACAATTTGAAAGGACAATTTCCATTATCTCTTTACATTTATCAAATCATGAATCAATTCATATTAATGAAAAAAAAATAAAAATTGAAAACTAAATGTATAAACACCTAGTATTATAGAGGTCATTATATCTAGGTCACTCTTACCCAAATTATAAATTTCCACTACTGAAAATATAAGGACTTATATCCAAGGCATATATTTCATGGGATAGAAAAACAAAAAAAAAATTGAACCCCATATAATTTCATTATCACTTTACTAGAAACAGTGTATCTATGATCTAGGAATAGTGAAGAACCCCAGAATGTTGACCATCATGAAACCTATGTAGAAAATCCGAATGATGTACTCTCCACTTAGGTACCCAATAATACAATGTGTACAATATAAAATATTAATTAAAAAGGATTATCACATTTCACAAAAAATTCCAATTAAACCTTTATCATTAAAACATGGTATTAAAATGAATTTCAAATTCCATTTCACAACCCCTTTGAAAAATCATTTCTAAAAAAATGAGTGCAGGCATGGATTTTATCCAAACCCCTTTTACAGAAAAAATGAGGATCACTTCTATTCATTTAGGAAAATATTTCAAAAATAATGTGAATCCATGGTTCATAGAACATAGAATATAAATTGAACCACCAACTACATGATCGGGTCTCACACAACCCATAATTGTAATGAGAAATTAATGGAATTCAATATACATCGATAGAAGTCAATAAAATATAATTCTAAAAGCATATAATCATGTTTCCAAAAGAAAAGGTGTATGTGGATATGTTTTATCAATAAATACCATGATAATCGTAAGTTCCACACAGCAACCAACTAGACAACTGACGTTTGGAAGAAAAACACGTGAATTATCTATAATAGATTTAAGGTGGATTATAACATGATCAGTGTATTAAAAACACATAATTTAATGACTTATAATTTTATGAGAAAATGAATAAATGATAATATATTAATAAAACGTACTATATCTATGGAAAATGATTGATCTGAGATCAAATCACCAATTGGAAAAGAGAAGAGGACCCTATATCAAAAATTAAGAGTCTCTCATAGAGCCCTAGTAAGATTATATCTATCTAACAGGGATTGGTATGTTAATTAAGGATATTTTGATTATAAAAAATCATTTATAAACATAATTACCTAGACCAATATGATTCCACTGGCTAGTCTATGGACACTATTACATTGAAAAGTCCATGAACTATCCTGCCAACTAGTTTGTGGAAGCATAATGGCTGGGTGGTGGCATGAAAACCCATATATGGATTTTTTAAAACCACCATATTTCCTATGGATCCATATAGATACCATTAATCCTAATATATTTAACAAAAATAAATAAATCCTATGATAAATATCGAATACAAAAGTCAACCACTGAAACATATAATGATAATGTACCAGAACAAGAATGTTACATGATGCATGAGGTGTTTTCATGTACAATTATTTCTAGTTGGATTTAAAATTACTAAATAATCCATGTTGGGAATGGTGATATATATATGAGCATTCAATATCTGTATTTTGATAACATGAATGATATAATTAATATCCTAGTTTCTATTTCATATTTTATATGACTATTTTAATTTGAGATATCATCCGAATTTCAATAAATTAATCCCATTTGAATCATCCTATCCCATGTTATAAATCATTTGGGTCTATTTGATCAATCCATAATTTTTTCATTTTATATTCTTTCATTAGGACATAATGATTATTTAAATTATTTAATCAAGTCGAATAATTTGTAATCTAGTTAAAATATATTTAACAAAAGTTACTTTTCAATTTATGTTAATTTATAAAATACTTTGAAATAATAAACTTTTTTTCTATTGGATGACATATTAAAAAAGTTATAAAATAATATTTATGTATTAATAATTGATAAAATTTAAAAAAAATTAATTTAAAACCATAAATGGGTTGTGAAAAATTATGAATTTATTATATCACAACATTTTATGATAAAAAATGGTCGTAATTCCTAGAGTGATATATAGAAATCAATCGACTTATTATAAGACAAATTCATTATTTTAATTATCCCCCAAGAGTACTATTTTTGATATCATACACCATAATATAAATAGCATCTAGTGTTAAAATAAATAAATAATGTTATAATGATATTACATTATATCCCATAAAGTAATATATTATGTCATTGTATATGATATAATTAATAATAATATATGATATTAATGTATCGTAGAAAACATATTCTTGGACTATAACACAAATAGTGATATTGGATATCAATATTTAGATATATTATTAATAAAAATAGAAAATTTATGTATACCATTTTCATGAAATTAAGTAGTGATTTTTTTGAAAAATATATCCATTTTTATAGTTGGTATATATTATGTTAAATATATAAACCCTGCATTAATTTATTAATTTTCATATCTGAATATTCAGTATTGTTCATTTTCTTATCTTGTGAATATTTTTATACTTTAATTTGAATAGATTAAAATTAATCATATAAGTTTTATGTCATTTATTTGAGGATTTTCATTATTACTATTTCAAAATATCAAATTTAGTTTAATTAAAATTAATGAAATTGTTGTTATATTTTATATGTGAATATTTACAATAATTATTATTAAATATTAATAGAATTTTTCTAAATTGGAAATCACTCAGGAGTAATAATCTCTATATCATTGAACATTAAGTCTATCTTATTGAGGTAAAGTGGGTTAGGTAGAAAGTGTTGACTACTTATTACATCATATATGAAATTGAGTAAGATTTCAACATCCAATAATTTTAATCCATTTCATGAATAAAAATTTTATATACTATTTTCATTCTATACATATAGATATGTTTAGAGTAATATTATTTATTTCTATTATATACGTATATTGCAAGCCAATAGTTTTAAAAGTGTTTTAGATTATATGGATAGAAAAAATTAAATTTTTAAAGACATTAGATTCATTTTATAGATTGTTAGAAGTATTAATATATAAAGGGAATTCAAGAAAATTATGTACAAAATGATGTGATTTATAAAACAATTAGCACAAAACTGTTTTATATTCCATCAAAATTGAGTACTTGTAAATACCTCAATCATTCAATATGGATGACCCTAAAAATTATATTATAATGTGTTACTTAGAAGAAGGAATTAAATATATAAATACACTTAAATTTATGGAAACTATATCCAATAATAATCTATGGGTTCACTTAGTCAGATGCCCCTAGATGTTTTTCATCTAGTGTAGTATATATAAGATGATTTATTAAATAAATCCAAAAAAATTATAATTATATTTTCATGTGTTGTCTATGATATAATTTTTATTTTTTCTACCCAAATAGCTATGTTTTTGGATAAAGACTAAATTTGACTCAGAACATGAAATAATATAAATATTATACAACTAAAATACATAATATATGATGTCATTTTTTTATTTGGAGAATATTCATAGCCCTTAATTATTGGATATTTAAGTAAAATGTGATTACAAATTGATAAATATATTACTTATTGTATTAGAATTTAATTTTCAAAAACATATTATAACCTAAATAAATTTTATATATTTTTTTCATTCTATATATATTTTTATAACCTAATATGTTCTCTTAATTATAATAAATATCATAATTATCAAATATAAAATAATATAACAGAAATTATTTTTTAAAAAATTATTAGAAAAAGATATAAATTTTCACTTTACCATTATATAATTTTCCAACTCTCCGAAAAAATTGATAATAAAAAAATATCTATTTATTTAATTCTATTAGAATAGAAATGGGAGTTTTTTTATTGAAGGTAGGAAGATACGATCTACTTCTACTACAAATGTTAGTTATAGATATAGAAGATTGATATTATATTCTAACCATAAGTAGAAAAGGTTTTTTATTTTTTTTTGGATAAGAAATTATTTTCATTCCTAATTAGGAACATATGTGCTTATATATTTTTGAATGATTTTTTTTAATCTGGTATATTATAAATTTATTATATATTTAATATATAGACTATACAATTTATAATGTTTAGAACAAGAAGAATAATCATATTGATTTTGATAAATATTAACAAAAATTTTTGCGTCAACATATAAATATAAAACACATAAAAAGTGTAGGGACTAAATTTTTTAATAAATAATTGTGAATAATTTTAATAATAGATATGAATGTGGTCAGAAATCTAGTAAATTTTTATGTACTTTTCATCTTTGAAAAATATAAAATATATTCAATATTTTTTTAATCACATGAATCTGAATAATTAATTTAATATAAATTGAGTCTAGATTGGAAATTATAACTCAATAGTTTTCATTGGATTGATTGGTGTTATAATTGAGTGGGTTAATCATCATAATTATTGTTTGGTCTCAGAATCATTAATTTTTTTTGTTTTCTATTTAAAAATATCAGTAGAAATAATATTTTATAAAAAATATATTTCTATGAATCCTACCTTGGAAGGAATCTGTCAACACTAAACATTATCCCTAGGGAGATTCATTATCATTATTTTTGATTTTGATGTTAATTATTCGAGGTGATGATTTCTATGATTTCATATCCATACAGGTCATCTATGACTCAACATAAACAAAACATTTTAGGGAGAAATGTGTATTCTATTACTTAATTATCCATTCTATAATCACTATATTATCATGTTAATAATTTTTTTTCATTATGGGGAAAAATTATATCTAATCTTTAATATAATGATTTTATATTTTTTTAACATTTTTTGATAATTGATTGTCACAGTTTTTTATTATCAGAAATGTAGTCTTCAATTTCCATTCCATATTCTTCCTGATATATTAATTTTATGTTTAAATCAAATTTATTTTTATATCATGATTTATATTAGTTAATTATTTAATAATATTTAGCCATTTCTTGGATTTCTTCAAGAAGGTGTTTTTCCTTCTATAATGGTGAGTTCTCATGATTATTAAAATAAATAGAAGAAGTTTACCTTTCCCACTTAGAGTGAGACCTCAATTGGAGGAGAATTAAATATAATTATTTGTTAGGGTGAAGGATGATGCTCCTAAGTGCATTATCTACATGGGTATGATGTAACATGATAATGGTAATTGATATGTTTTCACAAGTATGTTTATGATTTATCAACTTTTATTATTCCATAAAATATTATTACATTTATAAAAATACAATGGGAAATTGAGTAACTAATGTAGCTTCGTCCAACTAGGTAGGGTTTAATATATTATAAATACATTAAACTAGGAGGAGGAGTCTTTAAAATATTGTACCCCATGGAGGTATCAAATCATTGTTCTTATGGAAATTCCCACATCTCTCTAAAACCAAGTATACCAACCTTTTAAGAATGTGATTTTTTATTTAATTCGTTCACTATTAGGAACACCCATTTACCGATATAGATTAGAATCACTAGGAATAATTTAATTTTCTACAACATGGAATTATAATTAATCTTTCTTATATCATGGGAATTTTTAACACAATGGATAGGGCTGCGGAGCCATCTCGATTTGGATACTATTTTAGAAACAATGCAGAGGTATATTTCACATATAATTCAATTAGTAAGGTTATTCTCTAAACCAATGTTGATGTCATAGATTTATAGGTTCAATATTAAATGCATCCAATTTTTTGTTGTTGTGTATTTTCCATAAAATAATGGATAATTATGTTAATTATTACCATGGTATAATGTGTTATTTATTTCTTTAAAACCGAATAATGATGTATACTATTGAAAGTAACCTTGAGGGGTGAATGATGATTTTTTTTGTTGATCATGAGGTTGTAGATCATGCCTTGGGTAATAGTTTATAGGGGAAGGGTAATGAGAATGGGAAATATTTAAGGGGTGCTTCACATAATCTAATCACAAAGGCTAGGTATATTAGGGAAGCTAAAGGTATTTATAAAAATGATAAGATATATAAAGTAGTATATTGGTATTAAATTTCTCAATTAATAGTTATTAATCCTGATATGTAGCATGAGTTTGTTTCTCAAGAAATATATGTGAATTAATGGGGGAATGTGAATCTATTAAAGATCCACAAAATCATCTGTTTGAATATCATGATGTACTAAATGTTCATCGAGGTTATTTATTATGATAAAACATAATTTTAAGAAACCTAATATAGATAATAACATATAAGTATGATGTAGATTCCAATTATTTCAATAATAATTATAGGGGAAAGGTTCACCATAAGGTCAATAAAAGAGGTTTATTTATTTGAGGAATTGATAAATGAGTAGAATAGGACTAAAAAATATAAGGGGATATTGGTAGACCTGAATGATTTCGACTCAGGTAAAAATATCACTTTTAGAAATATACTTTGATTAAAGGAAAGAATGACTTAATTATTATAGATGGTTTCTAAATGACTCCCCTAGGTACTATTGGAAGTGAAAAGATGAATCATATCCATAGAGAACCAAGTGGACATGGTCTAAAGGGTATATTTTTAAACAATAAAATTAATGATGATTTTCATTTTTGTAATGAGTTTTTATATTACGATCATTGATGTTATTTTTTAAATATTCCCTGGTTTCCCTTGGAATGTGAGAAGTATCAATGCCTGGACCCACACCCCATCGATCATAAATTTCATTCCTTTAATAACTCTTATTGGAGATTGAAAATTGGCTCGTCTTATTTTGATTATTTTCATAGTTAATATTTCAATAAAATTAACTGCTCACTGAATTCATTTTAAACATACTATTTCTAATGGTCACCCTTGCAATCAAATAACATTGTGAATAAACACTAAATGAGAGACACCCATATCATCCCCCATTCCCATCATTTCAATTTCATCATGATACATGTCCAACACTCAAAATTGTAGTTCTTAGTGGTTCAACCGTGTAGGTTCACAATGGTGACATATGAAGGGTGGGGAACGAAAATGGTAGTAGTGATGGGTTAGGATGACCTAATAATGATAAGTGGCTGAATAATATGGAAATACATTGTGAAGTGATGGTAAAATCTTGGTGAGTGTTTATTTTGGAATGATATTTAATGGGCATGATTTCTAGAACAAATTTTATCTTCAAAAGATGGAGTGATGACTTGAAAGGAATAAGTGGTAATCAATGGTATAGGGGAGACCATTGAGGTGTTATAAAGGGTGTTGAAGGCATTGATATTAAAGGTAGTTATGAAATAAAAAAAAATAGTTATAGAGAAGATATTTCTAAATGATGTTGTATCAAGAGACCACATAAAATGTAATATTTATCATATAGGACTGGGATTTATTTGAAGTTATAAAAATTACAAAGTTCATGACTTTTGTTTATAGATTATATATAGTAGAATACATGAATAGATGTGTATTTGATTAAAATCTATTTAACAACTTATTATTATAGTAACTATTGATGATATTATATTCAATATAATTTAGTAACATGACAAAGAATCTTAATAAAATACATGATTTATTAGTCATTAAGTTCCTTACACATGTTTTGTACTAGAAAATTCCATAGAGGTTGACTGTACATGAACAATACCATGATGTTACATGCCTAAATTCCTCCAACATATATATTTCAATTATTCGATTGAATATTTTTCATAATGAGTGTCATATTGTTTTTTTAATATTCCCACATGGGTGTTATAAAAAAAATACATTACAAGAGTTTTTAATGTAGAATTTATAAGATCATGTTTCATCATCCTTACATGTGGGTTTTATGGGGTTTTAAGTGTATAGTTTCCATATCCTAATAAATAGGATAAAAATGTTTTGGAAATACATTCAGATATTACAGTGGGTTGGTAAACCCCATAGGGACACATGATCAAGGGTGTAGGTTTTATGTTTTTATTGTGGAGTTGGATTCTCCATCTTGGTCATGGGATATATAAGTTCCTTACATAGCACGAGAGACCTCCTTTTAGGTATTATATTGTAATAAATTGATCTTAAAATGGAATAGGTCCACCATATGTTTTTTCAGTCACTCAATGTTTTGGGTACAAATCTTTTTTACATGAATTGGGTATTCCCTCAATTGGTACTATTACCTAGATAATGTTTTGTTCCCCCATAGGGGTCAAAAACCCATTAAATGACATGAACATATCAATGGTTTATAGTTTCCAAACTAGGATTATAGATAAGATATGTGATGTTATTAAATCTAGGAAGTTTTACTACTGTAAGTATTACAATAAATAAGGTATCTTTTGTTTCTTTTTTATATATGCTTTTCTGGAGCTATGTTTTGAAAATTTGTAATTTCGTTTATTTATGGTGCTTTTATTGTTTAAAAATATTTAAATATTTTCGTTCTATACTGATCAAGATTACTATTTACATTTTCCTATTGTAATTTTGGAGTTCCATAATATGCATATTTATACACACCCCCAAATAAGATTCATTCCAACACATGTTTTCTTTATGTAGATAATTTGTAGTTAAGAGTTAATTTTGGGGGATGCAGTGTTGTTGGTGATGGGGTATAGAGATTATTAATGGTGATTGATGTTTATTTTTTCTTGTTTGGAGATGCGGTGGTATAGAGTTCCCTTTATTATTCATTTTAAATCTACCATTATTTTTGGATGGAGGGAACTTCTATTTTCAAGATCGTTTTGTATTTCATTTTTCATTCTATTATAGATTATATACATATGATGCACACATTATATAGATATTGATAAATGTTATGTATGATTTATATTATTCTATTATATTCAAAAATATAGGGACATGTGGTTGTTTTATAAATTATGATCTCTCATGTGTGTGGTATTCATTCTTGGTGCCAGTTTCTATCTCGTGGCTTATTAGATGGTGGATATGGTATCTCACACAACCTACTACGTAACTAGGAGGGGACATAGTGGGTCATTCATATTAGAATAGAATTAGATTATTTTGAGTCATGGGGAATAAATTTGGAAATAGTAATATTAAGATATTAGTTTGGAACACTTTTAAAAACATATAGAAATGGTTTAAAGAGGCGTTGTGTTTGGTTTACAAAATAAGAACCTCGCATAGTTTGGGAACATTATGTATCCTTCAACCCAGAATATAATAAATAGTTAGTTATCTGAAGACATTAAGGAATATTTTTTGTGTATAACGTTAGGATACATGTACTATGTAATGTCATAAATGTGTTTTTATTTATGTACTACTTCACTTTTCTAAACCAGATATTCTTTAATAATTAATGGTTCATATTTTTAAATATAAGATGTTACTCAATAGATAACTAGCAGAATAAAATAGATAGAGTCATGAGAAACCCATGTGTGTGATTTATCATTCATTCTCTAATCATTTGGGAGATTATATGTTAGTATGAGGACCTAATCAATAGGAATATGAACCTTTAGAGTAGTGGGTATATCCTCAACTAAATTCACTAAATACAGACCCACCTATAGAGTAGATATTATTCCCATATATGTAAAGAAACACTAAATTTTTTATTAATGTGCATCTTATGTTTATTTACTAGAAATTTTCTCGTATTGGAAGTAATTATTGTCCTTGGGTGAGGGAGTATTTAGATGAGCCAATTATTTGAGTCAATGATTTGGATTTCCGTCAATTTGAAATTCCAACTAATTATATGGTGTTTTTTATTGTGTTTTACAAATGATATAGTGAGTTTTTAGAAGAATGGGTAATATAGGAACATAAATTTGATTTCATGTGATGGATAGTATTTGAGAGTCTTTTTCTAGAGGACTTATTCTATTAGATACAGATAAATGTGAGATTGTACTAATTTTTGGATTTTTCATTAGGATAACTCAAACAAGATCAAGTATCAATTTAAGTACAAAAAACATATGAGATTATATAAAAACATTTATCATGATTATTTATTGTAAAAAAAATTCTTTTATATGGGACATTGAAGAGAAATTAGTGGTGGATTTTTTTCATTATGTATACCCACCCATGGTTTAGTTTTTTGGAGTGATTTGTGATTCAAATTTTCCCAGCAGAGTATTATCCTAGAGTCAAAAAAAGATTATGTTATCCTAGGGGAAACATTATTAGTAAAAAATAACTATTAAAAGGAAACAAAATATCATCATCAATGAAAGGTTCATTTAGGATAACAACATTCCAAGAAACTAGTTGTGGGATCGCATGTGGGTACCACTTAATTAGGATATAAAGTTTTCTATAATTGAATTAATATAAGAAATCTACAATCTGTTTTCCATACTAATTGTGACATGTAAAAAACATAGTAAATTATAATGAATACACCTCCCCAGAAGGGGCATCATAGAGATCAAATCCTCCCCAAGGTGGATGTTCTTTCACTTATAGAGGTGAATATGGAAGGAGTTCAAGATGTGTAGATGAAACCCGGGGTGGGTGATGATTCCATCCATTCCAAAAACCACCACAAATTCTTTATGGATTATAGAAGGCACTTATTTTTAGTGGATATGTTATAGGATAGAATTAATAATATAAGGGTTTAACCATATGGTGGCCATTATGGTTTGACATTAGTTTTTTTCTCTTTTTTTGTACTTCTACCCATCAATACCAACATAAGTCAAAAAATTATAATTTTTTCATATTTTTGGTATTTTATTAAAACATATAAATACACTCTTAGGTTATAGAGTTTTTCTACTAGAGGTCAATGTAACGCCCCGACCCCAGCTACCCAGAGTCGGTGCATTACTTCGTAACATTGGCATGATCACAAGAAAGATCAAATCCCGAAAGACCGATTGGTTTAGTAGCCTTGGAAACACTAGATATAATCATAAAGTTTTACATTACATTTCAAAGTGAAAAACTACTACAACAACAAAGTCTTCATATCCACACTATTAACCCCTCATAATATCCCTGCAAGTCATTCATAATTTACTTCTTCACTACCTGGGAAAAATAAAACATAGAAAAGGGGTGAGCTCAAATGCCCAGTAAGGATAACAATATAGCGGAACATTCAAAATAAGCATAAACATTTAAGGCAATGAATTACTAAAACAAAAGCCTTTTAAAATTGAACTTCAACATAGTATGTCAAAAGTAAAATGAAATAATGCCATTTACTTGTTCACATGGATATTCTACTAATCGAATAATCACATGCAATATCAATAACCACTTTCATAATGTTGGAATGCATAATGCCAGACTATCATAACCACATAGCCAAGGCCTCGTGCCAAGACTACAAATAAGATTTTGTCAAGGCCTTGTGCCAAGACACTAGTTTGTCTCATGAGACCTACCGATGCATCGAGGAGCTATAGCGGGCTCCACCCGTCACTTATTAAGTCCAATGCATTCCCATATGAAAAGGTTTAAACATAACATAAACGTTCGTATTAAAACTAGCATACGAAATGTCAATAATTTCACCATAAACTATGAATGGTATAAAAATAGCACATCCACAGTCAAACATATCACAAAACCTTCAATACAATATAGAAGTTTTGTATCATAATAAATCAACTTCAAATAATCTTAAAATCCATCAAATGATGTTGACATAGATGAAATCAAAATTCTTTTTAAAGAAATATCTCCTTTTATTTTGAAATAATTTAAGATCCATATAAAATAAAACATTTTCTTTGAAAATATTCATATAAGCTTGTAAGGGAAGCTTTGAAGATTTTATAACGGCGTAAAATAACCGCACCCGCCGTATAAGTTAAAAAAAACATTCTTACCTCAATTCTGTCGAAAAGGTTAAAAAGGACCTTGTTTTGAAAACGACGGAAAGATTCCTTCATAAACCTCTTATAAAAAGTCAAACAAGGGTATAAATGACTTTAACCCATATTCTTGGAAATAGTAAAAATGTTTTGAAATACATTTTTAAGAAACATGGATGTGGATGATAAAGATATCCCAGTAGATTATTACGTATAAACAACCTCAGATAATGAAGAGATTGTGAAATAAACCCTTACCTTGAACTTTCTCTTAGTCGATGGTATGTTAACCTCCTGTATAATAATTAAAACATTGTTATTAAATTATACAATAATCATATACATCAATATGATATCATATATGATCTTTTAATATTTATTTGATAATAATATCTTAGTATTATCGTTGTTTCGGGTGTGAACTTTCTTGTTTTCTTTTGTATGTTTTGTTACGTAAGACATGTTTGTAAAGGATAGGGTGTATATTATTCATATCCAGAATGATATAAAGTCCTTAAACATCATTTTTAAATCATAAAATGATAATTATACTTGAATGGATATGTTGGAGAATGAATCTCATCGCGTTCGTGGAGACGGTAGTCCGTACGTACGCACGAACGCTACTTCCATTTAATTTTTTATTTTAAAAGAATCGAATCCAAATGATACATAGGTATATTACTATTCCAGTATAATATAATATTATATATATGTTACATAATTTCATTAACACCATCCTTTATACGTTCCATGTGTGGTACGAACGAGTCATATCATTTTAAGGGGGCGGTAGTCCGCACTTCCTCAAATGAAATTATCGTATGTATATACAACATGAAACGAATAATGGTATGAAATAAAATGGAATTTCAGAAGCTTATATATAATATATATATCCTTAATATCATATTTAATTACAGTGACATCATAATGGCCACCATGAGAGGTGGTAAGATGTATTTGAACAATCATCGTTTCGTGAGGCGTTAGTTTGCCATCCACAGAAACATTATGTTCATCATCCATTAGATGGAGTTGTGTGTATGTGTAGTTTGAATCCTTCTTATAACAACATCCTAGTTTATTTAGGATACTGGTGTTGTTACAAAAGAAAGTAAATAAAAAGATTTTGGGGGTTGGAGAAGCAAAATAAATGAAGATACTTTAAGAGAAATTGTTACCTTTAATTTAGGTAACTCACTTTGGTTGGAACCAAAGGACTTCTTGAAATGCTTTCTTCCTAAGGGGAAGCTTCAAGGAGGAGGAGAGGGATGTGGGGAGCTTAGTTGGGCAGAGTTTGGACGAGCCAAGTGTCTTGAGAGGTGTGAGGAAATGAGAAGGAGGAGTGCCCTTTTATAAGAGGGGTGAGGGGCACCTTTGGAAAAGCTAGAAATATTAATTTATAATAAATTCATATTCGGTTTCCAAAGGCTCCATAGTTGACTATTCAAAGGATGAGGTGGGGATAGGTCGAAAAAAACTCATCCAATAGAATTTAGACAGGTTTGGGTACTTATATTAACCCTATCTTTAAGTATTAACTCTAAGTTAATTAGTTTCACTTTTACAATGTCTCTTTGTATTTTTATATAATATGGTTAATAAACTTACTATATACATCCAAGAGACCCCCAAGTGGTTCATTAATAATTAACATATCATAATATAAGTCTCTTGGCCGAACCTTAGATTTTTAGGAATTTAATATCAATTAATAATATAATATTTGTTTTAAGAACTCTTTTATGTCAATTTTGACACTATTCAATAGTTGATTTTTTTGAAACTCATAACAGATTGATTACTTCGAAAAAAGCCAATTAAATCAATCCTAATATATTATATTATCCTAGAAAATTAGTGTAATTCATTAAAAGTTTCATATTATATTTATTTGGGTATTTATAATATCAATTATTTTAATTTTTCACTATTATAGTAATTACTGCATCATCATTGTGTCATAAATAAAATACATTATTTATTGTCTAAAAATTATAAATAAAATATCATTATGTAGGAAATCTTGTTTTCTTTCTAATGAAAATTTATAATATAAAATACAACTTATATAACCCTATGTAACAATTGTTTTGCTAAAAGATATATGCTTGTGTCATTTTTGTATTCATTTTGACTTAATTAAAATAAAGTGTCATTATCACTTACAAGTGGATCCATGGGGTCCCAAAATAGACCCAAAGATGCCCATGGTCGACCATGTATCAACCAATAGGGTTAAGACACGTTTTAGGGTAATTTAGTATTATTATAATATTATTTGTTTAACCCTTATTTACCGGATTTACCCTTAACCATGGTAAATAAAATATTTACCGCAGTAATTATTCAAAATGTCTAAAAATAAAAGTTACCTATTTACACAATATGAACAGCCTGATTCCAAATATGGAATCCATTTTCCTAAATTCTAAACACAGAAGTGGCAGAAATTAATTTAAAATTAATTCTCGCTGTCAAAACAAAAAGCGTGTTTTTAAGAGATAATAACTATCAAAAGATTGACACTTGTTTATGTTCGGTTTAATTGTAAAATTATGTCCAATGACCAAAATTATATTAAATGGTAAAAATATATTCTAAATATACTTTAAAACCACTCATATTCATAATTTATCACTATTAATTATTTTGATTAAAAAAGTTGTTTTTAATTAAAATTTAGTAATTTTCACTATTCATCAAAATATGAAAGTTATCCGAAAAGTACCAAAATTTCACCTTAGGCTAAATTCGATATTCCGAATCCAAAAATGAAGTCTATTTTAAAATATAAAATATATATAATTTCAAAAAGTAGGTATTACTATTCATAACGGCTAGTTTGATTGGTTACGGTGTGTTAGAACTCGGTGTTGCGTACAACACACGCTAGCGTACCGTGGAAGCTTGGGATGTTTCATTTTAAATTTTTGAAGTCCCCATTTAGTCAAAAAGTTTAAAATATAGTATCTAAAAAGGGTTCACTATTAAAATTTGGTAAAAGTGCAATACTAAAAATGAATTTGTTCTTACGTTATGTCTAAGAAACTCATAATATGGATTCTAAAATTATAAGGATTATATAAAGTTTAAAATTTAGTTAACACTATTCATAACCTCTTTTGAACAGCTTGTTTGGTAAGTCATGGTGCGATTGAACATGGTGTTGCGTGTAGTGAAAGTTATTGAATTATTTTGAAGAAATAACACACTATAAAATCTTGGGGTGTTACATTCTCCCCTCCTTCAATAAATTGCGTCCTCGCAATTTGAAATTGTTTTTCGAAAATTAATGGTTGAAAATAGAAAATATATTTGTGGGAAAACCCACATCGGAAATTGGGTTACTATAATTTAGTCTTAATATGAGGAAAAGAGAAATGAAAGGGTCACCACCAAATTATGATCTCGATTAGGAGAACATTAGTGGAAATTAGAGACATATAATTGGAGGAAAAACGTAAATATTTATAGGTGGTGATTGAGGTCATCAATCACAAACAAGTATAAAATTGAGGTCCTTAAACTCATCAATCCATGATGATTTGAAGTACCATCGGTTCAACAAAATATATTGTATTGGGACAACACATTTTTGACATTTCAAAATATCTTAGTTGAAATCCCACATCGAAAAATGAATTAATGAGGCCTCTATTTAAAATAAAGAGTGGAAAGTATAAAGATTACCGAAAATAACACATACTAGGGTTCCATGTAGGAAAATATGGATCTGGAAGATAAATCTAACCATCAATTATATGATGGAGAGTGGTAGAGAACATGGCTATGAAAAGGCCAACAATCCCAAAGCCATAAATTAGTGATGATTTAAGGTACCATCTAGGACAACATTTTTGTTCTAAGTTCCTTTTATTAATGTTGAGGAATTTATTTATGAGATTGGCTAAGATCATAAGGAGATATACTTACATTATAATTAGAGTTTTATCCATTAATAAATTTCTACCACAAACTCATCTTTCACTCTAAAAGATAATAGAACGTAAAAAAATTTCTATTTATACTATTCGTACAGGGTTCCAAAATAAATGAATTTATAATTCATCTACCAGATCTTTTAAAAAAAACTACATTATTTAATCCAAGACATCTCATGGGACAGTGGTAGGTGATACACCCTTGTCACCCTTCGGTTGCGGGTTCAAGTCTCGCAGCCTTGCCGGACGCGACGGGTTGTCGCCCGACCTCCGGGTTGTCCTTTTATGGCAATCCAAAATAATCCAAACTAGAACTATCCAAAATACTTCCGTCCAAACTCACAGTCCAACATTTATAAGGAAGGTAAGAATAATGTAGATCCTTTTTACCCCATAATAGCATATGAATACCTTCATCTTGTATTCTTTTAATACACTGAAACATCCTGAAATACCATATTCCTTATTGATTACATTCATGCTCCCATATTCCATATAGAATGATGGATATACTTCATCAATCCAAAAATGTTTTAAACCCCAACAATAATGGAATATACAGATCATTAATCAGTTCCAAGGTAGTCAAGAATATCCAATATAATTTATCTAAATCAATCATGTATTATTCTAAAATCACTAACTCGGTATCAAAACCATATTATGGTTTATATTTCTCTCAACCATATATTTTCCAAAAATTTATCCTGCTATTGAGTCACTTTTCTTTGTTCCACACAATCTCAAGTCCTTAATGAAATAGTACTGCAGTACAATCCTTATATACTCCATAATCATTATAACAAGTACATTGTTGATACAACACTCAATTGACATAATCAACATAAGAACTCTAATCATTCCTCTTCATCTGTGGTAGTATCATAACTTGATTATTATCCAATAGCATCATTTGCGGCATAGTCTGATGACTGGGACATAGGTTCGCGTAGTGTCCAAACTCCTTGCAAATGAAGCATTGTACATTTGAAACCATTTTCTTACCCTTGCAGTCACGTACTTTGTGCCCTTTTCCTCCACACTTATAACAAACTCCCATTCCTTCAGGCAAGTTCCAGGGTGTTTCTTTCCACAGTTACCACATATGGGAAAATTCTTCTTTTCCCTCTTACCTTTATCCATCATTCTCTCTTCCATCCTTTTCTTCTCTTGATTCCATTCAAAGCCATAGGACTCAGTAAACTCTTTACTTATCTTATCAACACATGATATTATTTCTTCATATGATGATAATACATGCGAGACTATTTCTCTTATAAATTCTGGCTTAAGACCATGAAATATATGATCCTTCTTTCTCTTTGCATCATGTGCATTGCTAGAGTTCTCATTCCTTCTACTGGGCGCCATTTCTAAACAATGGCATACACTAGATCAGTTTATGAATCAAAATACATAATCCCATACTTATATAACACTTAACATAAATTGAACTATTTATGGATATAATCCATAATCATAAGAATGTTTTCATTGAGGAAGTATATACTCATAAACCCTTCATAATGATTTGTAAAGAAAATGAGAGTTATCCTAAGCATATCCCCCGGGAGTGTCGTAACCAAGAGTGCAGCAAGGCCCGTTGTCGTGCACCAGTTCCCGTTCGAGTCTATCTCAAAGCGGTGTTTTCGGGTTTTACCCCTAGGTACATCTGTGCCAGAGCCGCCTCTACCTGCTCGTATCCAGACAGGGATGTATTGCTCGGAAAACTCACAAAATCTCTACAATACCAAAATTCTAGGAAGTTCTTCTATACTAATCCTCAAAGTTCATCTTAGGTATACGTGCTTTAATCAGAGTTTATCTAAATCTAGATTCCAAGGTTTGTACTAAACTTCCTCTGATACCAACTGTAACGCCCCGACCCCAGCTACCCAGAGTCGGTGCATTACTTCGTAACATTGGCATGATCACAAGAAAGATCAAATCCCGAAAGACCGATTGGTTTAGTAGCCTTGGAAACACTCGATATAATCATAAAGTTTTACATTACATTTCAAAGTGAAAAACTACTACAACAACAAAGTCTTCATATCCACACTATTAACCCCTCATAATATCCCTGCAAGTCATTCATAATTTACTTCTTCACTACCTGGGAAAAATAAAACATAGAAAAGGGGTGAGCTCAAATGCCCAGTAAGGATAACAATATAGCGGAACATTCAAAATAAGCATAAACATTTAAGGCAATGAATTACTAAAACAAAAGCCTTTTAAAATTGAACTTCAACATAGTATGTCAAAAGTAAAATGAAATAATTCCATTTACTTGTTCACATGGATATTCTACTAATCGAATAATCACATGCAATATCAATAACCACTTTCATAATGTTGGAATGCATAATGCCAGACTATCATAACCACATAGCCAAGGCCTCGTGCCAAGACTACAAATAAGATTTTGTCAAGGCCTTGTGCCAAGACACTAGTTTGTCTCATGAGACCTACCGATGCATCGAGGAGCTATAGTGGGCTCCACCCGTCACTTATTAAGTCCAATGCATTCCCATATGAAAAGGTTTAAACATAACATAAACGTTCGTATTAAAACTAGCATACGAAATGTCAATAATTTCACCATAAACTATGAATGGTATAAAAATAGCACATCCACAGTCAAACATATCACAAAACCTTCAATACAATATAGAAGTTTTGTATCATAATAAATCAACTTCAAATAATCTTAAAATCCATCAAATGATGTTGACATAGATGAAATCAAAATTCTTTTTAAAGAAATATCTCCTTTTATTTTGAAATAATTTAAGATCCATATAAAATAAAACATTTTCTTTGAAAATATTCATATAAGCTTGTAAGGGAAGCTTTGAAGATTTTATAACGGCGTAAAATAACCGCACCCGCCGTATATGTTAAAAAAAACATTCTTACCTCAATTCTGTCGAAAAGGTTAAAAAGGACCTTGTTTTGAAAACGACGGAAAGATTCCTTCATAAACCTCTTATAAAAAGTCAAACAAGGGTATAAATGACTTTAACCCATATTCTTGGAAATAGTAAAAATGTTTTGAAATACATTTTTAAGAAACATGGATGTGGATGATAAAGATATCCCAGTAGATTATTACGTATAAACAACCTCAGATAATGAAGAGATTGTGAAATAAACCCTTACCTTGAACTTTCTCTTAGTCGATGGTATGTTAACCTCCTGTATAATAATTAAAACATTGTTATTAAATTATACAATAATCATATACATCAATATGATATCATATATGATCTTTTAATATTTATTTGATAATAATATCTTAGTATTATCGTTGTTTCGGGTGTGAACTTTCTTGTTTTCTTTTGTATGTTTTGTTACGTAAGACATGTTTGTAAAGGATAGGGTGTATATTATTCATATCCAGAATGACATAAAGTCCTTAAACATCATTTTTAAATCATAAAATGATAATTATACTTGAATGGATACGATGGAGAATGAATCTCATCGCGTTCGTGGAGACGGTAGTCCGTACGTACGCACGAACGCTACTTCCATTTAATTTTTTATTTTAAAAGAATCGAATCCAAATGATACATAGGTATATTACTATTCCAGTATAATATAATATTTTATATATGTTACATAAGTTCATTAACACCATCCTTTATACGTTCCATGTGTGGTACGAACGAGTCATATCATTTTAAGGGGGCGGTAGTCCGCACTTCCTCAAATGAAATTATCGTATGTATATACAACATGAAACGAATAATGGTATGAAATAAAATGGAATTTCAGAAGCTTATATATAAAATATATATCCTTAATATCATATTTAATTACAGTGACATCATAATGGCCACCATGAGAGGTGGTAAGATGTATTTGAACAATCATCGTTTCGTGAGGCGTTAGTTTTCCATCCACAGAAACATTATGTTCATCATCCATTAGATGGAGTTGTGTGTATGTGTAGTTTGAATCCTTCTTATAACAACATCCTAGTTTATTTAGGATACTGGTGTTGTTACAAAAGAAAGTAAATAAAAAGATTTTGGGGGTTGGAGAAGCAAAATAAATGAAGATACTTTAAGAGAAATTGTTACCTTTAATTTAGGTAACTCACTTTGGTTGGAACCAAAGGACTTCTTGAAATGCTTTCTGCCTAAGGGGAAGTTTCAAGGAGGAGGAGAGGGATGTGGGGAGCTTAGTTGGGCAGAGTTTGGACGAGCCAAGTGGCTTGAGAGGTGTGAGGAAATGAGAAGGAGGAGTGCCCTTTTATAAGAGGGGTGAGGGGCACCTTTGGAAAAGCTAGAAATATTAATTTATAATAAATTCATATTCGGTTTCCAAAGGCTCTATAGTTGACTATTCAAAGGATGAGGTGGGGATAGGTCGAAAACAACTCATCCAATAGAATTTAGACAGGTTTGGGTACTTATATTAACCTTATCTTTAAGTATTAACTCTAAGTTAATTAGTTTCACTTTTACAATGTCTCTTTGTATTTTTATATAATATGGTTAATAAACTTACTATATACATCCAAGAGACCCCCAAGTGGTTCATTAATAATTAAAATATCATAATATAAGTCTCTTGGCCGAACCTTAGATTTTTAGGAATTTAATATCAATTAATAATATAATATTTGTTTTAAGAACTCTTTTATGTCAATTTTGACACTATTCAATAGTTGATTTTTGTGAAACTCATAACAGATTGATTACTTCGAACAAAGTCAATTAAATAAATCCTAATATATTATATTATCCTAGAAAATTAGTGTAATTCATTAAAAGTTTCATATTATATTTATTTGGGTATTTATAATATCAATTATTTTAATTTTTCACTATTATAGTAATTACTGCATCATCATTGTGTCATAAATAAAATAAATTATTTAATGTCTAAAAATTATAAATAAAATATCATTATGTAGGAAATCTTGTTATATTTCTAATGAATATTTATAATCTAAAATCCAACTTATATAACCCTATGTAACAATTGTTTTGCTAAAAGATATATGCTTGTGTCATTTTTGTATTCATTTTGACTTAATTAAAATAAAGTGTCATTATCACTTACAAGTGGATCCATGGGGTCCCAAAATAGACCCAAAGATGCCCATGGTCGACCATGTATAAACCAATAGGGTTAAGACACGTTTTAGGGTAATTTAGTATTATTATAATATTATTTGTTTAACCCTTATTTACCGGATTTACCCTTAACCATGGTAAATAAAAAATTTACCGCAGTAATTATTCAAAATGTCTAAAAATAAAAGTTACCTATTTACACAATATGAACAGCCTGATTCCAAATATGGAATCCATTTTCCTAAATTCTAAACACAGAAGTGGCAGAAATTAATTTGAAATTAATTCCCGCTGTCAAAACAAAAAGCGTGTTTTTAAGAGATAATAACTATCAAAAGATTGACACTTGTTTATGTTCGGTTTAATTGTAAAATTATGTCCAATGACCAAAATTATATTAAATGGTAAAAATATATTCTAAATATACTTTAAAACCACTCAAATTCATAATTTATCACTATTAATTATTTTGATTAAAAAAGTTGTTTTTAATTAAAATTTAGTAATTTTCACTATTCATCAAAATATGAAAGTTATCCGAAAAGTACCAAAATTTCACCTTAGGCTAAATTCGATATTCCGAATCCAAAAATGAAGTCTATTTTAAAATATAAAATATATATAATTTCAAAAAGTAGGTATTACTATTCATAACGGCTAGTTTGATTGGTTACAGTGTGTTAGAACTCGGTGTTGCGTACAACACACGCTAGCGTACCGTGGAAGCTTGGGATGTTTCATTTTAAATTTTTGAAGTCCCCATTTAGTCAAAAAGTTTAAAATATAGTATCTAAAAAGGGTTCACTATTAAAATTTGGTAAAAGTGCAATACTGAAAATGAATTTGTTCTTACATTATGTCTAAGAAACTCATAATATGGATTCTAAAATTATAAGGATTATATAAAGTTTAAAATTTAGTTAACACTATTCATAACCTCTTTTGAACAGCTTGTTTGGTAAGTCATGGTGCGATTGAACATGGTGTTGCGTGTAGTGAAAGTTATTGAATTATTTTGAAGAAATAACACACTATAAAATCTTGGGGTGTTACAGTCAATGTTTTAGATCCCCTAGATGGTGAAAATTTATTTGTGTTTTAATTAATGGCACCACATGAGTATAGGAATGCCCACATGTACATCAAAGACTACTTAAAATAAGTCTGGTAAAAAGGTGTCACTATGGGGAGATTATAACCTAATACTAGAGTGATACAATATTATAAAAATAACTTTAAAATATATTAAAAATACAATTAAATTATGTTGGTAAATTCAAAACAATACTATAAAAATGAATTGTTGAAGCATTTTTTCATATAGACACATGGTCATCCCAATATATATCAACTGGCCACCCATCAGGAAAGATCACTTATACAAAATAATAAATTAATAAGAAGGAAAGAAGGATATAAAAACATTATGGGGACTTATCACATCCTAGTCTACAAATCTATCTATGTAATCCACATTGACCATGAAACATTTGTTATATACCATACCAAAAAGTCTAATCAGTGAAGTCTATTTCTGTAGCTAGGTTCCATTTCCTCCTGAGAATGGTGTTAGTGGTAATCAAAAGGAACCACTAATGAGATCCCAAAAATGATGAGAATATCATTGTATACACATGAATGTTTCTCAACTAAATAAATAAAAACCATTTGTATGTGTAATAAAATATTTACCATTGATCATTATTTTCAAACATGACACCAAGTATTGAACATATTTGGTTTGACTAGTTCCAAAGTTTCCTTGAACATCATACCATTATATCAAAACTTGGAGTATATAAATACAAAATATGTAAATAATTAATATCATCAAGATACTCAATGATGAGCCCACACTCTGATAAAAAAATATACCACATATAAAGAATTAGGGGAAAGCCCAACCATGTTGGAAAGCACATACTATTTGGAAACCTTATGGAAGGCACTCTCTGCCTAGGAAAGACGTCATCGGAAAACATGAGTCTAAAAACCCCCCTTCCAGAAAATCTATATAATCTATGAAAAATAGAGAGTGGGTCCTCCCCCAATTTGAAAATTAGAGCCATCATTTATAACTCTTTGGCATTCCATCACCCTACCAAACAACACTTGAATATCAAACAAAGGGGGATCCTATATTTTGGGTAGAAACATACAACAAACCTAATCTCTCCCTAGTTTTCCACTCACCAAACACATCCCAAATCTCCTAGTATGAGCATTCATGTGCACATCCAATACTATCATCATCCATTACTGATTCCCATGTTGCCACCAAAAATAGATACTTCAAGATCATCTACACTATTCTATTCTAAAGTCAACACATCTTGTTTTCACCCAATGATGTTCCATATACTATAACATAGCATGAAAAACCTAAAATGGATCATAGGCATCAACCACAAATATCATTCCAATCCCTTCACCAAGAGGGAATATCATTTCATGACACTTTGATAACCTTATATTAAACTCATGTGATTTATAATTCATGCCATAGTGGAATCAATATAGTTTGATGATGTAAATTCTTACTGACTTCCTAAGGCCATCCTAGGTTTATAATCAAACACAAAACCTGTATATAACACTACCAATTTCATACCCTCTTAGGTTCCCTAATATTTGTGAGGGAGAATCACTCACTGAACTCTCAAATTGAATATATTAATGACTATAAAGAATCTGACATGTCGTCAAGGCCTAATTGGAAAACCATTATTGACTACCCATTATCCTCAACAAAAATGTGTCTAACATTCCTTGGATTAAATCCCACTCCATGTCACTAGATTCCATTACTTCTTCCCCACTTGTGCCTATATATTTCATAGAACATATTCAAGATTAATCACATGACCATAAATGGTAGTGGAATCAACTAGTGCCCAAGGGTATACTGTGTAACATGTCTATTTCATATATATATATAAGAATTAATTTTATATAAGGGTATTTAGTTAATCAAAACATCAATAAACTATAATAATGAGACCATATATAATATTCTACATAATAATATGAATAAACCATAGGGAAATTCTTAAGTACTACCTACTCCATACTGAGTGATTCCATTTAACCTAAGTATGACCACAATGACTAATCTCAATCCTGCCTTTTCCAAACTCATATTAATAGGAAATATCTTATCTCAAGCTTTAATATTTGAAAAATTTATTCAAAACAATTAGTAACATATTTTGAATCCAATTTAATTATACCTAATCACCTAAAACATACCTGTAAATACTTCCACACTAATAGTTTTCCCAAAAAAATTTAAAGGATCATGTTATACCAAAAATGATATCCCACAAGAAAAACAACCTTATCACTTTAATATATCCACCCATTTGAATGAAATTAGAAGAACTATGACTAAAATTATTAAACTAACATACTTATTTGAATAAACACAAACACTTGTATGATTATCATCCTAGGAACTCCTTTAGTTAGGCAAAGAAAAATTCCCATTGAATCAATAAGATTATACCATTGTCTTCTGTATTCATCTCTAAATACCTTTACTAGGGCATAGATTTCATTAGAGAGAAGGTGGGAGAAGAATCTAGGGAATCATAAAGGAAGAATTTTAAATTTACCATAATATTTCCTCCAAATAATTTACAATTTAATTATATAACAATTTAGTAAGATACTATCCATGAATCAACAGTTTGGGAGAAATCCCCACCAAGAACAAGTCCCAGACTTCCCATGTTGGGAATCACAAAGATTCAACTTTAATTTTTTTTTAATTATTAAATTAATTTTTTAAAAAAATATTGAAACGATTTTCTCCATGAATGGGTTTCTTTCTAGGACAACCATATTCTTTATTACACATGTGTCTTATTACATAAATGTACATATAATAAAACCCAAAATATTAACAAGTATATTGTTTTTTGGAGTTAGGTATATATAATATCATCTTGAACATGGGATACAACAAAATTAATGAAAACATCATTAACATTCTTCTTAAATTCCATGGCATTTAAAACATCATGGAATAACATGGGGAAAAACATATGAAATTGGAGAGATATAAAGCCCAATAAATTAATAAACATGGAATATGGTGATGAATTTTAGGAAACATGCATATCAATAGATCATAAAAAGAGTAGGAATCATTAGCATGGACAATGAGACATGATATATCAATTAACCGTAACATTGAAAATGTGGAAAAAAATTAAAACATTGCATCATAAACATAAGTGAAGACTAAACTTCCAAGAAATAAATGTTGAAAAAGTCCCATAAAGGTATAATGTTCACTCCCCATCCCAACATGATATCTCATATGACCAAACAATACCAAATTCATTGTAGTGCTATATAATTTCGGGCACATCCATCATATTCATTTGATTATTATGTATAAAAGTGCCACATAGATCATAAAACATGGATTCATTCATCATAATAAATAAGAAAATTATAAATGACTGTGGAATATATATATTTAAGTATCAAATAAAAAAATATATGTGCATAAATTTGAAAACCCTTAATAGGAAATTTGGATGGTGTTCACTACATAGTTTATTTGGAACGGAAAATCCCGGTGAAATTTTAGTAGCATAATGGCATCCCTTAAAGATTCTTAAAAAAAGGTTTTATGAGAGATAAGGGGGTATATAGTCACATATAAATCAAATGGTATGTAATAGGGACATGTAAAAACAAATACATACATTAGAAATTGGAAATTAATGGAATAAGTTAGTGAAGAAACATGAATAAAAAAAATAATCCTAAATATATCTCAGCATGGTAATGAGTGTACATAAAGAACCATGGGAGGTTTAGTCAGATTAAAAGGAATATTTAATCATTTATAAATTAATTTTACAATAAGGGGAATATTGAAGAACATATCCCAACATAAAAAAATAAAATTTAAGGGAGAAAACATAGAAGAGGTTCTTGATTGGAAATGAGAAGGGAGAAATCCCTTTCTATAGTTTCTGACTCAAAATTCTTGGGAGGTGCTTATTGGGAGATTTGGGAGCCATGAAAGGAAATTATAGATTGTATGGAATAGTATAGATATGATCCAATGATTTTTAATGATGATTAATGGGAGAATAGGTGGTTTTACAAAAGAAAATATGGGGATATCAGTATTGTTTTGGTTTTGGGCTCGATATAATAAAATAACCAAAAACACAAACCATCCAATGATTTCATTCCATCGTTTCTAAAAAAGGGATCATTTCTAATTATTTTATAATATCTAAATACAAATATAAATAAAATAATACACTTGATTACATGTAGGTGAATCATAATCTTAAGGAAATGTTTTTAAAACCTTAAAATATGTTAATCATTTTGGAGGATTCATAATGGATTTATATAATTAATCAAATAAAAATAAATACTTGTTATTTTTAATCATAAAAATATATTTGGCCATGAATTTTATTTATTGTATTTATTACATCACTTTTGGGTCATTAGGATGTCAAAATATACAAATATATTTATATGGTACTTAATTTTTACAGAAAAATAGAATGTCTCAAAAAATTATGAACATTCACCATTAAATAATTTTAAAAATATTATTCAAAAAATAATATTCATTTTATCCAAATATGTTTACAAATATTGGTATTTTCACTTTTAAAATATTAATTGAAATTTGCTGTGAAATGACGCATTTTTTACAATAACAATTTTTAAACCCATATAAAATATACATTTGTCATTATAAAAATTATATTATAATTTATATTTAATAAAAATAATTAATAATTTTTTTTAATAAAATAATATTTATTTTTAAAAACCCATTAATTCAATAAAATAAATTCTTTAATTGACATTGAATATTACCAAAACATAATATTTTCATTTTATAATATTGAAATAAAAATCATTTATAATGTAACCATAATATGATTAAAACATATTCATTACTCTATAAAAATAACCTACATATTCAAAATTCAAGGTTCATGATACATATCCCTTTAAAACATAAACAAAATCTAGAAGATTAAGTTGTGCAATGATGAGACCTTTTGTGGTGGTTCAGTGTACATGGTTTATTCCATGATGCTTATGACCATTAACATCTCTTATAAATGTGATTTCTCATGCTTATGTTTTTTGATATTAGCTTGGGATTGGTCAGGGGAAAATTCTAGTGATTTAATCTCCCTCTTAACCTCTGATAAAACGGATTCATAGGTTACGATTCTACTATTTGAAACCACCACTTCCATTTTTTGTGTCAATTGGATCTATTAAATTCATATATTTGTACTAATCATGTGATCACTCTTCAATGACTATATTTACAATGATTATAATATTTGATGGGATTTTAAATCCAATTGTATATAATAATAAAAAATAATTTCATATGTTTTCAATAACTATATTACATAGTAAAATATTTATAAAAATGAAAATGGAATATTAATAATATGAGTTTGGGTTTTTACAATCTTCACCCCTTAAGAAATATTTCCATTTCCCACACTAAAATGATGATGGTAACACTCTTTTATCCCCTACTATGGTTCCTATGTAACTTCTTCTAACTCATGGTTTCTCCTCAACACATTAACCAAGTACCATGTCATAGTCGGTAGAACAGTGTCCATACAATCTAATATCTTCCCCAACTACTCCATGTAGAAAAGTTCATTTCCCAATGGCACCACCTCTAGATTGAGTACATGTGAGGGGTCTAGTATGTACATCCTTATGAAGGAATCATGGAAAACATATTTCACCTAATATAGGTTTAGTGGGTGTTTTTGTCGATAGGACACCACTCTGATGTGATCAAGGATATAATAGTGGCCAATGTAACGTGGAAAAATCTTTCACTTATTCCTATATATCATCACTTTATTCCATTGAGATGTGTAGATTCATACCATGTCTCAGACATAAAAATCTAGTTCTTATTCTTTTCATAGGTCTTCTGTCGACTCTTAACAACCATGATGTGCTGCTTAATTGTCTTAATATTTTCCCCCATTTCCTCAACCATTTTTAGAATTAAATTTTTCTTTTCCTACCATCATCTTAGAATCCTGCTATTTTTTACATCTTCCAATAAAGGTATTAATATAGATCCATATGGATTATATAGTTGATAGTATTTTTGTATGAGAACTCGACCGGAGGATGATGTTTGTCCTGTCTTATATTGAATTCCATATAATAGCTCGCAAAATGTCTTCCAGTGTCTAAATATTCCACATAGATTGCCCATCAGTTTTATTATGATTGGCCATATTATAGTTAATCTCATCATTTAGATCATTTTGGTTACTTTTCCAAAACATGGATATGATACTCAGATCCGGATTAGATACAATTGATATTGTTACTCCATAAATTCTTACAACTTCTATGAATTATGTTCAAGCATGTTGATCAGGGGATAAATTCTATTTAATTTCAATTAAGTGATCTTATTTTATAAGATTATCCAAAAAAACCCATATATCCTTATTTGACATGGATGTCTTCGGATGTCTGGTGATAAATTCTGTGGTGATTTTTTCCCATTACCAAGTTGTTATGGGTAATGGTTGCATCATCCCTTTAGTATTATTCTTTTATCATTCACTTTTTTCATACTAGACAACTTTATGTATATTAAATGATCACCTTCTTCATATTTCCCAACCAATAGTGCTACTATAGATATCGATACATCTTTGTACTTCCTGGGTGAATGTTGAATGTTGAACTATGTACATCATCAAACAATTCCTTCTCTAACTCATGATTTGATGGATCCCATATTCTTCAACCAAATTTCAAATTTCCTTCTTCATTAACATTAATCTAATGGGTATAACGTTCCTTATAGTTTTCACTTTATTTATAATTCCTACATCATTTATTTGAGAATTATTTAACCTCTCTTGAATAGATGGTTGGGAAATCATTTGTGAAAGGATTAATGATGTTCTTTCCTATATGATAACCAAGACCATCCTTTCCAAATCTAAGATGTACAAATCCCTCTCAATTATCATCACTGATAAAATTGTTAGACCCATTCTACTTAGAGTGTATTCCACTTTATAGAATTTCCTAGGATGGTTGTGAATTGAGACATCATAGTATTTGATCATCGCTAACCATCATCATTGTTGCATATTAAGCTCTTTTGTGTGAATATATACTTTAGGGCATTGTAATCAATATATATTTCTCAACTCACCCAAAACATATAATTCCACCATATTTTCAATGTATAGATCACTACAGCCAACACCATATCATTTTTTGGTAGTTCTATTCAATAACATTCAACTACCTTGAAGCATATGCTATTTTTTCAATTTTCATGGAAAAACCACTCAATCCCTTCTTCGAAGCATCTTTGGAAACTATGAATAGTTTACCTGTTATTAATAGTGTTAGAATATGTGTACTGATAAGAATGTTTTTTAATTCATTGAATCTCTCTTCATATTCTTTATTCCTAGAAAACATGAATCCCTTTCGAGTTATCTTGGTTAGAGGGTTTTAAAATCGTGAGAAATTTCTCAAAAAATAATGATAATACCCAACTAATACAAGGAAACTATGGATATCTATTATATATGTTAGCCCCAACCATCCTTAAATTTCTTCTATTTTTGAAGTTTCTATAGATATCCCATTTCTTGTGATGATATTCCCACAATAATGATACTTACATCATCTAGAACTCACATTTTTGTTCATTCCAAAAATATTATCCTTTTACAAGGTCTTTAGAATAGCTATAAAATTATCCTCATTATCATCATTTGTTTTAGATTAAATTATAATATCATATATAAAGAATACATAAATCTATCCAGGAAATATATAATGACTCTATTAATCAATTCTTATAAGATTATAGGAGCATTAGTGAGTCTGAATAGAATTATTATGAACTAAGAGTGCATGTACCTTATACAAAATGATGTATTTGGGATATCCTCATTCATAACCCTAACATGGAAATATACCAACCCCATATCTACCTTGGAGAAGTATTTTTATCCACATAGATGATCAAACAAGTCATCAATCTGAGGAAGAGGATACTTTTTCTTTATTGTGATATTGTTTAGCTCATGAGAATCAATGTAAATGTGCACTTACCCATCCTTCTTCTTGATGAAGAGGACTAGTGCACCCTGTGGTGATGCACTTGGTAATATGAACCCTTCATCCAAATTCTCAATTATTTGTTTCTCTAACTCCTCATGTTTCACAAAATCCATTCTATATAGAGTTCTGGATAATTGAAACATCTGAGGTAAAATATTGATTTAAAATTCAACATTATAGAAAGGTGGAAGAGAAAAGAATTCCATGTGAAAAACATCAGCATATTGCTTCATAATAATATTTTATTATAGGATTGTTTGATCCATAGACTTAATTATTTTAGCTAGATACAATTTCTTATAGGGTAATAACATCTATTCTCGTGTTTTTGTTGCTAAAAATTATTCATCCACCTCATTTAAATCGTATATAATTGGGGTTCGATTCATAATATGAAGATTTATTTCATTATTGTGGAAATCTATGTCAGCTATATGTAGGGAATGAAAATCCATACCTAGAGTTGCATTAGAATTCCACCAAGGGAGTATGAAACTGTTCACTGGGAAGTTCAACCCCCAAACTTTGATAAGGGAGAAGTTATATATTTTTTATGAAATAATTTCCCCATTTTCTATTTTAATTTTTGATTATATTTCACTTCTTTATTGTGGTGTTTTAATAGTTCTTAGAGTCTTTCATGATGTGAAAGAATGTGTACAGCTAGAAAAAAAATTGATTTCCCTATCCTGGAATGAAGAGCTAGAATACATTTCACCAATTCATTTTTAGGATCAACCATATAAATTATAAGTAAACAATATCTCCCTTATTTCCTTTAAGGTTGTTGGAAGTCTCTAAAAACCCTTGGCATAGTACCCTAGATTTCAAAGTTCCTTTTTTTACCTGTAGTTGATGTAATGAAAAATGTGATGAGTGTTGACTGGAGAATTTATTCTGTCTATCCCATTAGTGGGTTTCTCTTGTCGATAGTCATTGGCTAGGTACCCTTTCTTCCCACACCTATATCATTTACTCATTTTACTAATACAATTTCTGGGGTGTTTCTTTCTGCCCCCTTGAAAAGTGGGATATTAAAATTTCTTGGAATTGTTATATTTCTCCATAGAACCACCCGAATTAAACTCTACTTTCAGATTCTTATATCCATGATACAATTAAGATTTTTCAATCTCCATTTTGAATTTTAAGGGAACATTGAACAATTTCCAAATAGCTAGCAGTGTCACAGATCACCATGTATTTTGGATTACTTGGTTTTATCCACCCAAAGATTTGTTCAATGCTGTATTCGGAGGTAAAAACAATTATGGAGGTGTATCATTCATGTATTTTGAATTTTTCCTCATACGCCCTGATAGTTTCATTAACTTTTTTCTTTAGGTGAAGTAAACACCTAAATATATTATGTTATAGAGTGAGAGTAAAATATTTATCAACAAACATTTTCCATAATTACTTAAACTCCATTTCATTGATCTCATCCCCATGCTTCATATTCTTGTTCAATGTCTACAACTAATTATATTCTCCCACCATATGATAAACAACCATTATAATATTTTCTTGTTTGGAGAATTGAAGGATATAAAATATAATCTCACTGTATTTCATCAATTGTTCTATGATTAAGTGATCCGATGATCCATTGAATGTAAGAGGATTTTTTTCACATGAAGCTCTCAATTCTAGATTGTTCTATCTTGGGGGGAACTCCACTTGATCTAGGATTCTATTCATAACCGGTGTCATCTAAGAGTGTATCATCATAATTTTCATGATTACCACTACAATTGGGTTGATAATCCCGTCGGGGCATTCATCATATTGCCTGTCACATTGATTTTTTACCTGATTCCTCCTATTTAAATCCATTGGCCATAATAACTAGTTAATTAAGGTTGATTATTATTAAATTATTAATCAAATAAATGAAATTTTAATGGAATTAAAGGCATAACTTATAATATACATTTATTTCTTAACTAATGAATTTTTAGGAATGAATATATCTTTCACTTGATTTATTTACTAAGATATTTTATTATATGAAATTTCCCCTTAATAATGGATCGTAATGAGATTATGAATTTTTCAAATCCAATACCATGGGAGTGTAAAACTAGGTGTGTAGTAATTCCTATATTCATGCTCCATGATACACCAAGTCAGGCCCCAAACACCATGTTGGAGTTGTTACCCATGGGTACATATGTTCCTGAACCACATCCACATGAAATATCCCGAAAGATATATTTTTTTTGATAAACCACATAATATATACCTTACAAAATTAAGGTAATATTTATTATACTTAGTCTTATATATAATGATTTCTCTCAATTTTTTCTAACCCTAATCCCAAAAATAACTAAAAATTTTCTTCGGACACCAACTATAACAACCGTGTACTCTATTACACAATAATTCAGATTAATTACATATAATTAGACATAATGAAACCTTAAATATCGATACGTATAGGGTATTTTTTATTTAGAAACATATAATTTCATATTGAACATGGGATTCACCATTATTGTTGTAAACTTCCTTAACATGATTTTAAAATTCCTTAAAATTTAAAACTATATAGGATAACCCTGGGACAATCATAATAAAGGGTTTATCTATAAATCCATGTAAGGTAACAAAAATGGAATAAGGTGATAACGGTAAGAAAATATGAATATAAATGTGGAATAAAAATAGTAGGAATCATAATCATAAAAAATGAGACATGAAATAGAATAATAATCTTAACATGGAATATCTGGGAAAAACAAAAAACACTAAATCATAAACATAGTTCAAGGATAAAATACCAGTACATCAAGGTGAAAAAATACTCATAAAGGATTATATTCAATCCGTGTCCCAACATGATGTCACTTGAGACTAAACATTACCCAATGCATTAGAATTCTATATAATTCTGGGCACACTAGTCACATTCATTTCACTCTCCTGCTTATGAGTGCAACATATATAAAACAACATGGATCCACTCATAATAAAAATTTATTCCATGATCAAGGAGTTTGGAAAACATATATTTAATTATAAAATTAAAAATTATTTGTGCATAAATGTGAAGACCCTTGACATGAAATGGGTATGTTATTCCATACACAAATGTTTTGGGATGGAAAATCATGATGAAATTTTTCCGCATAATGTCATCACATAAAGATTCATTAAAATGGGTTTGAGAGAGAGAGTGGGTATATCATAACATAAAAATAAAATGGAATGTTATGGGGACATGGTGATAAATATACAAACATTATAAATTGTAAATTGAAGTCATAAGTTAGTGAATAAACCTGAATAATGGAAAAAATCTTAATTATATTTTTTCATGGTAACGGGTGTACATAAAGAATCATGGGAATTTTAATGAAAGTTAACGGGGGATATATTAAATTATACATTAATGTTATAGTAAGGTTAATGTGTAAGAACATATGAAAAAATAATAATATTTAATTTAAGAGACACAACATAATACAAGTGCTTAAATGGATACAAGAAGAGAGAAATCACTTAGTTGCGTGTGTGACTCTGAATACTTGGGAGGGGCTTCTTGCGTGTGTGGGGAGTATTGGGTGACTATAGTGTGTGGGGGAAGAGTATGTATATTACCCATGTAGATTTATTGAATATAATTGGGAGCTTTGGTGCATTTATATATGAAAAGTGGGGGATTTTTTTTAGGATTTGGATTGTACATTACAAAAATACAAAAAACCACAAACCATCCCATTATTTTCCTATAGTTTCTAATAAATGGAATTGATTATATTTATTTTATAAGATCAAGGTATTAACCTAATAAAATAACACCCTTGATTATGTGGAGGTGAGTCATACTCTTAATGAAATTGTATTAAAACCTTAAAATATAATTATGGTTTTGGGGGATATATAAGGGCTTTATAACATTAATAAAATAAAATAAAATCACATTATTTTAAAGGTATAACATATATATGGTCATTGATACCCTTTATTGTATTTATTATATCACATATAGGTCATTATGATTCCCTAATAAACAATTTATATTTATATGGTATTTAACTTTTACATGAAAATTTGACTGTATTTAAAAATTATTAAATATTCTCCATTGGAAAATTCCAAAATTCTAATTAAAAAAATCATTTTATAAAAATAATATCCTAAATATTTTTATCTTTAATTTTAAAATAGTATTCAATATTTATTGTGTAATGTCCAGTTTTACAAAAATAGTATTTGAATGCATATAAAATATACAGTTGACTTTACAAAAATTATATGATCATTTATATTTAAAAAATTTATTTAATAGTAGAATTTTATTAAAATTTTATTTATCTCCAAAATCCATTAATTCATCAATCATATTCATTAATTGACATTTAATATTAACAAAAAATACTATTTTTTTATTATAATTAAATAAAAATCATTTATAGAGTAACCATAATAGGGTGAAAATTTATTTATTATTGTTTAAAAAATATATTACGTATGCATAATTATATGGTATTCATAAATATCCCTTTTTACACAAGAAAAATCCCTATGAGTAAGGTGCATGATGGTGAGACCTTAATGGGGTTGTTTAGAGTACATGGTTTGAGTCATGATCTCAATGTGCTTGAAATTCTCCCATAAATAGTTTCTCTAATGCTTAAGGTTTTTCATCGTAAGTTGCGATTGGTCAAGGGAAAATACAAATGATGTCATCTCCCTTATACGGTCCACTAAATTGGATTTTTAGGGTATGATCCTACTGGTCGAGGTCATCACTTCCTTTTTCTGTGTCAATTGAATTTGTTAAAAACTTATATTTATAATAATCACGTTATCACATTTCAACGACTATATTATCAATTTTAAGAACTCGGTTCTTATTCTTGAGGTATGGGTCTCTTTTTTTCTCTTCTCCTTAATGGTTTTTGAGAATATAAGGAAAATGGGGTAAAATCCCAAATTTTAGAAGTACATGTCGTGTACTTTTCCAAGCGCCAAGTACTTTTAGACATGTGGGATGTGTACACGGGGTGTATAGCCATGTCGGTGGTGAAGGGTGTACAAACCGACTACATGCCGTTTAGTGGTCCGTTACACACTATGTAGTCAGTCGGTAGGTGAATAGAAGGGCTATGGCCAGCTGTGCGGCAGAACACGCCGTGTACTCTGGAAGACACACCGTGTAGTCATGTCGAAAAATGAACAGTGCCATGATGGTGGGAAACTGTGAGAGGAACAGTTTAAAAATGGAATGTACACGTTGTGTACTTGGAAATACACGTCGTGTACTTTTTTTTCATATAAAATGAGTATTATCCAACCCTGTTCATGGGGAAGGCTTAGAACCAGATGAGAGCTCTGGAGGGGACGACCGAATCTTCGAGGATCCGTCGATCACAAACCGGGAATCCCATTCCACCTCTGTCGATCTTGTTGGAACTGCACGGATAAGAGATTCCTTCTCCTGGTGTGTCTCTTTCCAATTCTTCCTATAATGGAAGTTATTTGAGGATGAATGAGAATTCTTTTACCTCAGATATACAAATTTTTTTGGTGTTTCTGAAATCGATGTTCGCGTATATCATTCATTGGTGTTAAAGGTAGGTGGCTTGGTGTTTAATTTTCATCTGTTGTGATTTTTTGTGTATTTTTGTGCTACGAACCCATGTTGAGGTATTGTGTGGCTGAGGACTTGGATATTTTAAATACCTAGAGTTGAATAGGAAGTTAATTGTGATAATAAAACTATATTTTGGGATCGTTGCATGGATCTAGGACCACCCCAGGGGTGCCTTCCTCTGTTTAGCCATTTGGCGATGATACCCATGGCCAGGATACCCCTGGACCCTCGCTGCTAGTCGGCAGCCTCTGGCGTTTGGGGAAATGCGCTTGAGGTCACGTAGCGAACCGGGTTCGGGGCACCCGTTGAGTGGAACCCGGATCCAGGAAGTTACAAAGTGTTATCAGAGGGGTTCTTTTCTTTGACATACTATTTTGAGCCTTAGTCAGGGATAGGATGAGAACATTAGTTGGTAATAAGTTGTGCCCGGGCGTAGCTAACCCGTGTATGAGGAAAATCCAGTCTACCTCTTATTTTTTCACTTCTTTTGATTTTTCAAATTTTACAGTTGATTTGATTTCACCATTGGGTGACACACTTGTGATTATAAAATTTATATTTTATCTATGGGTTCTATTTATTTTTAACCCGATGAGATGAGGGTATTCCATCTCATGCATCATTTAGGCACATTCCAGGAATCACATGCCATTAATAGTTTCCATGCCATGTAGGTGTATTAGGGATCTAATGATGTTGTGATAGTTGTTTTGATAGAAAAGAATGATGTTGTGATAGCTTCTTGATAAATACCTGCTATTTGGTAGGGTATTGTTGTACGAGTCTGTTGAATGAATGGATGCCGAAATTTGGTTTTTGGGGAGTATGGGCCCAAATTGACCAGAATTTGGTGGATCATTAGCTGTTTATTTTGTTCTAACACAAAAAATATATCAAACTTTGATTCTTGGGGATTATTGGCCCTCACAGATTGGAATTTGACACATAGGTGATTGTTTCTGAATTTTCTGGGTTCCGAGGAAGTTTTTGTGGCACACTGTAAGGAAACCCAGTATACACGCCGTGTAGTTCTTTGAACACACCATGTATGTTCATATTTTCAGGAAGAAAGTAAAACTTTTTAAGTACACACCGTGTACTGTATGTACACTCCGTGTAGTCTCTTCACGTGTCAGAGACCATGTGGGAAGGGACACGAGGAAGGGAAATGCATGGGGCGAACACGCCGTGTAGCTTATGTACACGCCGTGTAGTGTTGACCCGGAGTCTGTACATGTAACTAACAAACACGGGTCAGTGGAATATATTATAGTACACATTGTGTCAATGATGAACACGCCGTGTAGTCTGACCTGGAGACTCGGCCGTGTATCTAACAACACGGGTCGACGGAGCTCGTCTGGTACACGCAGTGTACCTGTGGGACATGCCGTGTAGTCTTTCCCGAGGATAGACTGTGTGGTGTTAGTCATGTGTCTAGGTAAACGAGGGGGTGTACACACCATGTGCGGGTGTAACATGCCGTGTAGTGTCAAGCCGAGTAGTCGGCCCTATCCCAAAGGACACGGGCAGTTGAAATTACTCCATACACATTGTTTAGATGATATACACACCATGTAGTTTTTTTGACAGGAGCTGTGTAGCATAGCCGTGTAGAAGGACCCAGGTAGGGGAAGAGAAGTCAGGTACATGCCGTGGAGTAATTATACATGCCGTGTAGTTTTGTTTTGAAAATTTTGAATGCCTTCTTCCTCCTGTTCCCTTTTGGGTTTCTTCATTTTCGGTTGTTGTTAATCTTGAATCTAAGGCGTGTTTTGACCTTGTAGTGTCATGCCGCTGAGATTACCACGCGTTGATCACCAAGAGATCGGCGTTGATTATACACTAGAGATAGTGGGACATGGGCTACCAGTAGATCCTCCATCAGTTCCAAATGCAGAGCTAGCTATTATACCGGACACATGTGCAAAGGTGCAGTTCCGTGAAGGCTTTATGCGGTTCATGCAGACCATTCAGGGAGCACTGTTGGCTGCGAAATCTATGGCTGAGCTGACTCGTATATTTCAGCAGCAACATCTGCCTACATTTTCAAAGGATGGCATACCACAGGCTGAGGAGTCTTGGTTGGGGTATATGCAGACTATCTTCGAACATATTGTGACGACTCCAGGGTGGAGTGTCAAGCTCACGATGTATTGCTACGTGATTCCACCAAGAGGTGGTGGGATGTTACCACCCAGTCAGAACATCATAGGGACATGGCGTGCAGATATTTTTATGCAGTATTATATTAATTATTCTTTCCCAAGATGCTGAAGGTAGATAGAACTTGAGATTTCATGAATCTGCAGTAGGGAGCTATGTTAGTGATGGATTATTCTGCTCACTTACCGAGCTTCATTGTTTTGCACCCGTTCTAGTGGGTGATGAGACGTTGAGAGCCAGGAGATTTGAGGATGGTCTTCGTTATGACATCCAAGCACTGGTGAATGTTTTCAGGTTGCCTTCATTACATGATATTGTAAATCAGGCACTGATTACAGAGGAGAACCTGCGGGACGCTAGTGGTGTGAGCCAGGGTGGTTCAGCACTAGTTTCTGGTACTATTTCTACTGGGGAGAGGAAGTGACATATGAGCTTCTCTCAGGGTTGCATTACCAGCCAGACAAATGATTCAGGTGGCCAGGTCATGTGCTACCAGTGTGGTAGAGAGGGGCACAAGAGACCGCATTGTCCTCGAGAGCTAGTGGGGTGACAAGATTGCGGCAAGATGGGTCATCTGCAATGCTTCTATAGGGTGTTTCCAACAGTGGCTAGTGAGAGGGGTTCTGTGCGGACTCCGTGTGTGGTAGTAGGACCGGTGGCTTCTTACCAGTCAGGGAACTAGAATACGTCAGGGTGGGCAGGCAGAGATGGTGGTCGTGGATATGGTAGCGAGACACCAGGATCTCAGAGGCAGCAGGGTGGGACAGCTCAGGGTAGCTAGGCTGTGTCGTAGGGTCACGACACTGGAAATACATATGCAGTGCAACAGACCCAGTAGAAGCAAGATCTCAGACCTTCTACAGTCAGAGGTACTATTATAGTAGCCTCTGTCTTATCATCTTTACTTTTTGATATAGGTGATACATAGAGTTTCATATCCGTGCCCATTGTGGAGATCCTTGGGCTCTGTGTTTATTCTTATTTTACTATTATGATGCTAGACACTCCGTTGGGAACTAGAACAGATGGTGTACTTCATTTCAAGGAGTTACCACTTAAGGATGGAGGGTGTAACTTTCTATGTGACCTCTATGTCTTAGAGATGACGAGCTATGATGTCTTTCTTGGGATGGACTGGTTGGTTCCCTTTCAAGACATTGTAGACTTCTATCATTGCAGGGTGTGTTTCAAATCACCATAGGGCATATAATTTCTATACAAGGGTTACTGAGATGTTCAAGTGGGTTGAGATGACTATAGAATCGTGGGCGAGGTGGAGTCACAATCCAGATTGAGAGTTTATATCTGGATGATTAGCGGACTTGTCAGATGAATTTTACTCTGGTGGTTAATCATTTCAGGAATGTCTTCTTGGAAAACTGTTCGGGTCTACCTCCAGAGCGAGTGGTTTATTTCTATGTTGATCTTGTGCTAGGAGCAGCACCGGTGTCCATTCCTCCTTAAAAGATGGCTACACCAGAGTTGCAGGATCTCAAGAGGCAGTTAGAGGAGTTATATGCAAAGGGTTTTATCCGACCCAGTACTTCTGTGTGGGGTTCTCCAGTCCTTTTTGCGAAGAAGACGGATGGTACCCTTAGAATTTTTGTGGATTATCGGAAGCTGAACCAGTTGACAGTCAAGAACTGATATCCCATGCTGATGATTGTTGATATTTTTGATCAACTTCATGGAGGACAAGTGTTCTACAAGATTGACTTGAGGTCAGGATATCATCAGCTGTGCATGAGACCGTCAGATATACCGCTTACAACTTTTCGGAGCAGATATGGTCTTTACGAGTACTTGGTTATGCCATTTGGACTCGCGAATGCGCCAGTAGTTTTCATGGTTCTGATGAATCATGTTTTCTATCCTTATCTGGATTCTTTTGTGGTAGTATTCGTGGATGACATCTTGAAGTACACTCACACTTGACACGACCATACCACCCATCTTGAGATCATATTGATTACACTGAGAGAGCATCTTCTATATGCTAAGCTCTCAAAGTGCCACTTTTGGATGGACCAGATTCACTTCCTGGGTCATATCATCTCAGAGGTAGGAGTTTCAGCAGACCCAGAGGAGGTGAGAGCCAGTATTTTCCTGGGAGAAGCCTAAGAACATGTTTGAGATACTGAGATTCTTAGGGATGTATGGTTACTAAAAACGCTTCATATTGGACTACTCCTTCGTAGAAGCACTGTTGACAGGTCTGAATAAGAAGGGTGTGAAGTTCATTTGGTCAGAAGCTTGCGAGACAACCTTTTAGGACATGAAGGGAAGGTTGACATTAGCACTAGTCCGAATACTTCTAGAGCATGGGAAGAACTATAAAGTTTACTGTGATGCATCCGGTATTGGTCTGGGAGTAGTGTTGATGCAGGTCGATCGAGTTGTTGCGTACGGGTCTCGGTAGTTGAGGCCACATGAGAGGAATTACCCGGCACATGATCTCAAGTTGACTGCGGTTGTACATGCGTTGCACTGTGGGATAAACTATCTGTTGATAGAACGTTTTATGGTTTTCAAAGGCCACAAAAGTCTCAAGAATATATTTACATAGCGTGACTTGAATCTGAGGCAGCGAAGGTGGGTCGAATACCTTTAGTCCTTCGACTTTGAGATTACTTACACACCTGGTAAAGGTAATGTAGTATCTGATGCACTAAGCAAGAAGACTCAGATACAGGCTACGGAGGAGGCCAGTGATGAGTTGAAGCTCATGGCTTTGTTCTCTGAGATGCATCTGGAGGTGCATGACAGTAAGGGGTAGACTTATCTTTCATCTTTAGCTGTGAATTATACCCTCCTGGATAGGGTGAGGATGAGATAACTATCTGATCCAGAATTCCTAGTTCTACGGGATTCGATGGAAAGTGAGGTCCCTCCTCCTAGTTGGACGATGGGCGATGAGGAAATTATGCATTTCCATGGACGAGTGTGGATTCCACGGGATATATGTGAGGAGTTGATGCAAGAGCTTCATGCTTCAGCTTGGGCAGTTCATCCCGGGGTTACCAAGATGTACCGAGACTTGAGATGTCAGTACAGGTGTCCAAGTATGAAGAGAGATTTATCTGGTCTTGTTATCAGATGTTCCACCTATCAGCAGGTGAAGGCGGAGCATCAGAGGCCAGCTTGACAGTTACAACATTTACTCATCCTGGAGTGGAAATGGGAAGACGTCGTGATGTCTTTTGTGACTGGGTTGTCGAGGTCACCTCAAGGTAATGATGTTTTGTGGGTTGTTGTGGATAGACTCACGAAGGTCGATCACCTTTTGCCGATCAAGGAGACCTTCGGTGTTGACGATCTCAGAATGTTGTATATCCGAGAGGTCGTACGTCTACATGGGGTTCAACGTTCTATCATTTCAGATAGGGATGCTCGTTTTATGTCTTGTTTCTGGTAGGATTTTCATAGGGAACTGGGTACACAGGTGCTTCTGAGCACGGCTTACCACACTCAGATCGATGGTCTGTCAAAGAGTATGATACAGGTTCTTGATAACATGATGCGTTCATGCATCCTAGAATTCGGGGGCTCTTGGGAGACGCACATACCCCTAGTCGAGTTTGCCTATAAAAATATTTTTTAGGAAACTATCAAGATGAAACCTTACGAGGATTTATATGGTAGGCCATGCGAATCACCTTTGTGCTGGTTAGAGGCAGGTGAGGCAGCTTTACTGGGACCATGTCTCATGTAGGAGACTTCTAAGTAGGTCCAGTTGATTCAGAAGCGGATGGCTACTACGCAGTCTTGTCAGAAGTCTTATGCTGATCGCCGCAGACGACCCTTGGAGTTCTTGGTCAGGGGTCAGGTTTTCTTGTGTGTTTCGCCGAGGTTGGGACACTGGAAGATCAAGAGATAGGGTAAACTTTCACTGAGGTATGTGGGGCCATTTGAGATTCTGGAGAGAGTCGGGCTGGTTTCTTATCAATTGCAGTTACCACAGATGTACCGAGCCATGCACGATGTCTTCCATGTATCTCAGTTGCACCGCTATTATTCAGACTCATCTCACATCTTTCATCCTGAGAAGGTTGATCTTGAGGTTTATGCCTCCATTCAGGAGCATCCAATTAGTATCGTTGATAGAAGCAGGAAGGTTCTCCGAGGCAGGACAGTTCCTCTCTTATGGGTGCTATGACATGATGGCGGAGTGCAGGACGAAACCAGGGAGTGGGAGACCGACGTACATGCTCAGTGGCCAGAGCTTTTCGGTGCTTTGTCTTTGTCACCCTTAGAAGGGAAATTCGGGGACGAATTGATTTAAGGGGGGATGTTTGTAATAACCCGGTTGTTATTCTTGAGGTACAAGTTTCTTTTTTTCTCATATCTTTGTGTGTTTTTTAGAAAATAAGGAAAATGGCGAAAATCATAAATTTTAGAAGTATACGTCATGTAATTTTCCACACGCCTTGTACTTTTGGCTGGGTGGGATGAGTACACAGGGCGTGTGGCCATGTCGGCGATGAAGGGTGTAGAAACCGACTACTCGCCGTGTAGTGGTCCTTTACACGCCGTGTAGTCAGTCGGCATGCGAATAGTAAGGCGGTGGCTAGCTGTGTGGTAGAACACGCTGTATACTCTGGAAGACACGCCGTGTAGTCATGTCGGTAAATGAATAGTGCCACACTAGCAGGAAACTTCCAGAGGAACAATTTAAAAATGGGAACTACACACCGTGTACTTGGAAATACACACCGTGTAATTTTTAGATTTCGCTTAAATGAAGCAGTAGCCAACCCTGTTCATAGGGAAGACTAAGAACTGGGAATGGGCTTGGGAGGGGATGACAGAATCTTCACAGATCTTTCGATCGCGAACCGGGAATCTGATTCCGCCTCCGTCGATCTCATTAGAATCTCATGGGTAAGAGATTCCTTCTCCTGGTGCGTCTCTTCCCAATTATTCCTCTAAAAAATGTTATTTGATGTTGAATGAGAATTAGTTTACCTTAAATCTACGATTTTTTAGGCATTTCTGAAATCGACGTTCGCGTATATCATTCGTTGGAGTTAAAGGTAGGTGGCTTGGTGTTTAATTTCCAACTGTTGTGCGTTTGTGTGTATTTTTTTGCTACAAACCCATGTTTGGGTATCGTGTGGATGAGGCCTTGGATATTTTAAATACCTAGTGTTTAATAGGTAGTTATTTGTGACAATAAACCTGATGTTTGGGATCATTTCTTGGATCCAGGACCACCCCGTGGGTGCGTTCCTCTGTTTAGCCGTTTGGCCAGGATACCTGTGGGTATGCCTTTAATGTATTGATTATAGAATTTCCCTGAGAGGAATTGCTTGTTACTGCTTGTTTACAAGTTGCTCTTGGACTGGTTACCTTTTTAGCATGAGGGAAGTGTTGTGATTAGCATGTGGGCTCTGTACTATTTATCCTACGGGAAACATCTTCCGTGCCTGTGGGCAGCTGATTCTGTGCCTGTGGGCGACACATCTTACGCCTGTGGTCAATATCCGTATGCCTGTGGGAAGATTATTGTGTTTTTATTCTCTTTACCTGAGGGTAGGGGTTTACGTGTCTAAGGAAATTGGCTATTTACATAGAATATTCACTATGGTGATATTTTAAATTAAATGATTAAATGGTATTAAAGTGGAAATATAATAGGTTATGTTAGTTACTTTTCAGTACTATTTTATATATTGCATTTACAGGTTCACAATATTGTTTCATGCATTCACACAGTTGGGAACGAGCCATTAGTGGGTGCCTACTGTGATTTATTTCTCACACCCTATTTGGATCATGCTTTTTGTCCCAAACAGATTATGTTTCTACAGGTGTGGATAGGGGAAATAGTCCCTATACAAGTACTTGATTGTTGTAGGGGAGCAGGAGGGCATGGGACCAAGCCTAGGCTTGAGATGCTGTTGGCAGTTCTGTTTTGCTTTTCTGTACTTGTACTTTAGTTGTAATGTATTGTATTATAGTGTAACATGTTCTGGCTGTTTTATAGAATAGTGACATGCTGAATCATCATATATATATGACAGCTGGTTTCTTTTTTTTGTTATTGGTTATCCATTTCAGTTATATATATTGTTATTGCTTCCGCTGTTGTTTTATGTTTATATTATATTCCGTTGCGCTACACATTTACAAATGAGGTCATAGTTTACCCACAATCAATCCTGGGCCCTCGCTGCTAGTCGGAAGCCTCTGGAGTTTGAGGAAATGCACTTGAGGTCACGTGGAGAACCGACTTTGGGGCACCCGTTGAGTGGCACCTGGATCCGGGATGTTACATCAATGGTAATGAAACATAAAAGTACATTAAATACAATCATATATAATAATGAAAAATAAGTGCATTTGTTTTATGTAACCATATTTAATAAAAATACATTTAAATAAAATTTAAGGGTAATTTTATTTATAATAGTTTGGGTTATTACCCTTACCACATAATGGGATTCCATGCATGGTTCACCACACATAAGGGTATTCCACACATTAGGGTCCTTACATATAGGGATCACCCCACATAAAGGGATTTCCCCCCCACATAATGGTGTACATGTAAAGGTCACCAATTTATGGTTGATGTACTGTAGGGTCACCAAGTATGGGTGATGATATAAGGGTCACCATATTGGGGTCTTCCAAGATATATTCTTCAACACTGAACTCTTCCAAATTATTTCAATGTTTTATCCATGTATTCAATTCCAAATTATGGTTCAAATATATGAGGGTGACTCATGTTTTGATGACTTGTGTATGGGTCACATAATATAAGGGTATCCATTTTCAAAAAGAAAACCTTCAACTCATCATAATAATACAACTATCAAGAACCAGAGTCATCACAAAATCATTAAAACATATTCAAATATATTAACTGAGATTATTCATATCCATAGATTCTCAATAAAAATAATAGTTATCTAAATGAAACAATATTTATAATGATGATTAAAATTTCCCCAGAAAATCGTAACCCATAAAAATTTATGTGTATAAAATTTCTCCACCATGTCTCTTATCATCCTTGAGAATTATTGTGGGTTGTTCCATCATCAATCACGACCTATGTTGGTTGTGAAGTCATTATCAACTGGTTGTGTTCTTCCTAAGAATATAAAATCATATTATTCTTTGAAAAGATAAACAAAAGGTTCATTATTTACACAAATCCATGATACCACCCGCCACTATTACTGCATCTATAATTTGGTTCTTACCTGCACACAACAATACTAAGACAGTATGATGTGGTTGATCAAATCATCACCCTAATTATAAATATCAACACAATATGTCTTAGCTCATAAAGGAAAATTACAATACATGGAACTCCCTACCATCAAAATTTCCTACTAAAAATGAATTCTCAGTGGTACAATGAGATTCATAGTTAAATTTTCATCTCAGCACACCCAATATCTAGCAAAAACACTAATTTGTTTTCCTATCATTGATTGTATTTTAAAACAATAGTATTCACAAACAAATGAGTTTTTTCACTACCAGATCATAATGCCTCAATTATTGAAGTCAAACCAAGATCATAAAATACCCACACTAAATTTGAATCCCAAGGATAATAATAACTGAATTGTTAGATCACCATACATTCACATAGGATGTCATGATTTCACTATAAGAATTGACAAATTATTGATCAAAAACCACATTTGTTCTCATTAGAACCAAAATAATCATGATGCCTTCTTCCAAACACTATATTACACCATATAGAATTCAAAAATAATATATCTTCAAAGGAAACAGATAAAATTGAATCCTCCTACTCACCGATCTCCAAATATCATATTGACCATACAATGAAAATATTAAACACACGCATGACCCTACTAACACGACAATCATTCATAAATGATCAGTAAGATATTATCCACCCTGAGGGTGTATAATCTAAAATTAATTAAACCAAAACAACTATATCCATGGCCCATGCTCTATATATAGATTCAGGTAATAACTATATGTGGAAATCCCAATGGCACTTGAGGACCATCAGAAACAACAATCATTATCTATCCTGGGATAACTGATAAATCCATCCTCAGTAACAACTGACATTCTTCAATAAAAATGTTAACTCCCTTTATCATATTATGAAACTCTCATATCTATACAAATTCCATCACATTTATCCTTAATTATAACCTATAGAGGTTCCAAAAATATTCCTACTTACTAATCTACGTTAATGTACACATGAACGGGTCAACCCTAACAAGCCATCGTGATCTATCTATAATGACACCTAGCACTCTATATATAAATTATAATTTCATTAGATAAACTGGTAACCCATGCTCACATAAATTTCATTGAATCCATTTTTCCCTGGATCACACGTGATTGTTCATCGATCACTGATATAATTAGCATCTTGCATCACGAACAAGCTCCGTCCCTCATGCATCAATACACTCCCCCAAAATTTCCCAACCACACTCACTCTCTTCATCTAAAGTAAGAGTGGCCCTCTAAATAACCCTCTCGAAGGTTCCTTCCCATAATTAGTCATGATATCATCTGAACCTAATAGTTGTATAGTCTCATACTGCCCACTCTCATAACTCGATTCAATGTCCCATGAGACACACATCTTTGAACTTAGGCATGGGAATCTAGACCATCAATGATGATCCTTATTCTTTCTTGTGTCATCAAACAAGAAGAACATATATTATTTATGCAAAAATTCTATATAATTTCACTAATGAAAAAGACTATATAAATTCCTAATGTTTTTAGGAATTATATTCATTTTATAAAAATTATAATTGTAATTATAAACTATTATTTTAATTTTTTTGATCGAATTGAAATGTATTTGGTAATAATTAATTCAGTATAGGAAATAAATTAACAATACTTTATTAAGTTAATGTAAAAAATACTACAAAATCATGTGTGACAAATTATTACACACAAGGGATTATTACTCACTATGTATTATTAGATCTTTTGAATGATCATACAGTAAAATTGAATAATTATTATAATCGAATAAAATCATTTACAATAGGATATATCCTGGAATATCTTCACCATTGTGAATCACCACCAGCAAAATATAACATAGGATGATGAAGAGCATCATGAAATGAGAAAGCATATTGTGAGATCAAATAGAAAAACTATAGAAATATGAAGTGTGACTTAAGAAGCCTTAATAAAATGAATGATTTTAGAAATTTTAATATTAGAATGAAATAATTATGTTATAAATATGGTCATTGTAAAAAAGGTTCTTGGAAATGTGGTCAATAGAAATGTGGTCATCGGATATACATGATTCCAGTATGTATATTTAATTCATTTATTTAAAGTAAAAAGTTAAAAAAATAAAATTCGAAAATATTAAATAATGAAATTGAAGTATACTAATAGAACATTATATATATGTGTGTGTGTGTGTGAATTATTTGGTAGCATTATTATAAATGAAGTTTCATGTGATGTATTTATAAAATAAAAATAAATATATTATTAACGATGAATTAGTAAAATTAAAATACAAGAATAAGAAATAATTGATGGTATTTAGTACTGATATAATTTATATAGAGGAAATATTTTTCAAAAAATTATATTTTATTCAATTATATATTTTTCCTTAAAATATTCAATTTAACACTTTAAAAAAAATATTATAAACCTGAAAATATAAATTAAAATTCATTAAAATATAAATTCATAGGAAATATTATTAAGAAGACGTAGTGGTTAAAATGTTTTTTTTCTATAATTTTTTTTATAATATTTAAAAATTGCATTTAAATAACAAATTTATAAATTTTAGAAATTTAAATAGATTAAAATAATTCATTTTATAAAATTCTATTGAAAATTTACCTTTTCATAATTTTTTTGTAATTTAATAGAAATAGTTTATTTTTAATTATGAGTGAAAATACATTTATTACTTAAACCGTAGAATTTATGACTATATCAAGATATAAAAATCTTAAAACATTCTAGAACACTTTTGATTACTAAAGATTTATTTCTGATTTAAAAGTTTACAGTTTTAAATATAATTATGAATTTAGAAGACCCATGTTCAAATTTGTATTAACTTAAGTAGTATTTGATAACATGAGAAATGGTTTTAGTCATTTATTTTTATAAAATATTATTTTTGTATAATTAGTTCAAAAATTTATTTGATAGAAAAATAAAATTTATTTTATTAAAAATACTCCAATTTCTATCAAGAAAATAAAGGTCATTTAAAATTTTATCCCACACATAAATATTTCATTTAAGACACTTTTTATAAAATTGGGTTTTATGTTATAAAGTAAAAACTAATTTTTCATACACATATAAATGTTATCAAATAAAAGAGATTTAATATTTTTAATCAACAGGTATAAAATATTTACTATGCTACATAATTTTTTTCAGCATAAAATGTGATATATTAAGGTAAAAACGACTTACTACGATAAAAGATAAAAATATTAAAAAATTTATTCAATGGTGTAGAAGGCATGCCATAATGAAAATATGTATCTAACATTTTGGTTGAGGTTTTTATAAATTAAAACATATCTATGATACATTTTTTCCAATTTTGGAGTCTTCTTGACAGGTGAAACATGCTCTCTTTTTTATTAAGTCAAGATATTTATAGAAATTCCGTTGTCACCACTTATAAACGAGGATCCTAGAACCCCTTTAAGAACACCCAAAAATTCATATTTCCCCTTTACAATATTTCTTCGTTCCTTCACATATATTCCTCATTCACTTAATTTAACTTCTAGTTCAAAATCAATATCATAATCTCTCCTCTCCCAAATACTATTCCTTGGGAAAAGTCAGGTCCTATATGTGAATAAAGCACTTTCGAGGAAGTTTGGAATTACTATATGGATTTTACTATTTTATTTTCAAATACAGGGAATCAATACTATTATAGTACACCACCATTTATTATAAAGGGTTTGATTAATTCCCAATGAACACCTTTTTTCATATTCATGGAACTAATGGGGTTGGAAGAGAAACATCATGTTATTTATTTAAAAGGATATCAGTTTAAAATAGAACAATGTTATATGTAATTTTTTTAAAAAAAAATCTCATTTCATTAAGTTATAATGATTCTTCTTTAAAATATTTTATCAGAGATTGGTTACTTACACCTTTTTATTTTATATCATTTTATTTTTTTTCTCTCTCTCATGGTGAAATTACAAGTTTAACATAGATGTTTCTCTACAATGAATAAATTCAACAAAAATAATATACGTCAATTAATAGAATTTATTGTGCAATTTTGAAATAGTTTCCCTTCCATGCCTATATATTTTTTCTATTATTTCTCTACATTATTTTTTGAAACACAATTATTTGTTATCTATTATGACCTACATATATACAATTTACTCTTATAAAAGGTTATTTTTCACACATTTTATGATGTGTGTTTTCAGAAAAGGTATATCAAAATATAAAAAATGTTTTTAATATAATAAAAATAAAATGTTTAATCTTTCAATAAACATTTATTTTTTTATCGTTTGTGTAAAATCATTGGCCAATTTTTGATATTTATTTTTCAAATATATGCCTTCTCCTAACACTACTAGATTTTTCCTCTTACCAACATTTTTAATCCATGTGTATATCTCTTGGAACCATTGGTATTGAAATACTAATTGTTTCTTAAATTTTTGTGTTATTTGGTGTCAGTAACCCCCTATAACAATGCTTTATGGAAAATAAAATGGTATAGGCATGCTGGAATTTCATTTTACAAATGGTTCTAATAAAAATTTTGTTATAGGTCATTACATATAGTCAGAAATACTATGGGAAAAAATATAAACCAATGGATTATAATCAATTGGCATAGCTTTCCCTCGATTCAGTTTATACTAATGGCTTTACTAAATAATTTTTATAGACAAGGTGGCTAATTTTCTATAGATATCACCCCACTATTAGAAAATTTCATGCATATGTCACCAAAAAGTAGCATCAAACATCAAAAAACCATATAAAAACATTGATAATAGAAAAAAAACTAACTCAATCAAGTAGTGGAATCAATGGTTAAAAACATCATATATATTCATTCACATCTAATGGCCAAATATCATGTGGCAAAAATATTAGTAAAAAATGTAAATGATAAATCCCTCTCTCATCATGACCAATAATGTCACCACCACCATCATCATCACAACCATCAGCATCATTTGCATCATCCTCACCATCATAATCATCATTTGTATTGTTATCTGTAGTAATTTCATCATCCTGACCAACACTTGGACTATCTCTAGAAGTTTCAACATTCCAACCACCACTAGTACTATCACCTATTTCACCATATAATGTATTAATCATCGATATATTAGTATAAAAAGCTGAAGGGGTATCAAAAAATCATAATTAGTCTTTTTATTTATTTTACACTCTCACATGACCAATTTATGGCGTTTTTTGCATCAATATGATCGGAAGCTACCTATGCACGAGATTTTTATGACTTGGTGTTATTGGAACTTGTAAAAATAGTCATCCAATATCTTGTGGGGACAATGATCTTCCATTTTCTATAGTGTACTCTCCCATGTTTCTCATCTCTAGATACGTGACACAAATGGTCTTTTTCCCAGATGTTTTTATCTTTTCATTTTGGACCTCCAAATCACATTGTTCCATATATAATTGAACTATTTATATAAAAAATTTATATTAAAATTTAAAATAATGAATATTAAAAAAAATACTATTCTTGATATTCATTTACAACACTTCTGTCTTTCTTATTTCACTTCGAGAAAAACAATTTCTCCTTAAGAAAACGTTATTCTTCATTAAATTTCACAATTTGATATGCAATTTAATGTAGAAAAATGTGTCTAAAATTTATCATTTCATGTGTCTCATAGAGAAAATTAATATAACAGATGCAATTTCAATGAAATTTTCATAAAAAATATAATGAATAATGATTATAATAGTAACAGGATATTCTAATTAACATACTATTCAAATGTATTTGAAAAAATAAGAATATTTTAAAATTATAAGATGTAAGGAATTGTTAAATGTTTATCTATATGTAATTTATATCACAATTTATTCAAAAAACAATGAAAATTGAATGAATAATAAGTGTAATCCTTTATATAAATAATTGGAAGGTAGAGAGAATATTCTACAATTATAATACCCCATATACCCAATGTCAGCATTCATAAAAAAATTTATTAGAGGATATCTAAAAATAATCAACGGTAAATGTCTCTGATAGATAAAAGTAGTTTTCTTCATTCCATTCAAGATCCATAAAATCCAAATATATGGTATTTACAATCATTACTTATTTCAAAAACATTGTATTTTTTTATGTTGGTCTTTTTTTCTATTTTGAAATTAATAAATGTTCTCAGAAAACTTTTAAGTCTCTATATTGATATTATTTTTAAGATTTTATTGTGAACTCTTAAAAAAAATATTTTAATTTAAATTGTAGTATAAAATCACATATTTATAAGTGAAAAAACACACCTTCTTTGTGTAATCAAAATCAATTCAGAAGAAACATTTTTTAGATGTGTTTTAAAATTCAACAGTAATCCACTTAAATCATTGATTCATGTTATATGTTGGTGTGGTATAAGCATACAGATTTGTGGTTCAAATATTATAGAGAAAAATATATCTAGTTTTATTTAAAAAAATATACATTTTATTTTCTTCCGGTAGGGTAACCATTAACAATTTATAGAAGTCCTGATTTTAAGTATTTTGGAAGGAAACATTAATTGATAGCCAACAAAAAATGTGACCTCTAAGATATAATATAGTTTTTTTTGAAATTTAATTTACCATTCTATGTAATATAAAATTATAACATCTTTCCAACCAATGGTATGTTATATAAATTTGTTTAGGTTGAAAAAAAATAAAATATCTAATTTAAATGATCCATACTATTATTTTAAAAGAGAGAAGAATGAGGTAGTTCTTAAATAATGATGTATTATTTACTAACTACTATTTATTTAATTAATATTTAATGTATTGAAATTTCATAATGCTTATAGAATCAGTAATAGTATTAGATAATTTTTAGCCACTATTTTTGTAACATTTCATGAACTAGTTTAAGCTATGCGGTTTATTTATCGATATTTTTTGTTTTTAGTGGTGTGATTTTTCTACCATATATTCATGAGTAAGGATAACCTATTGATATTTTAAAATGAAACCTAATATTGGGTTTCAGGAAAGGATGAGATTGAGCTGAAATCAATGTCTTTGTGATGGTTATTGTTGGGTTATTATTGATTGAAATGTATAGTTAAATAATTAATTCCACTGTATTTCGTGATGTTTCTAATGTTTTTTATATAATTTGTGAGATATGTTAGAACCTCATTAGCTTCCTTGTAAGTGATATGTAGATAATTCGTGATTCAATAGTACCACTTGGATATGGTGCATTTATTAATTTCTCTTATATATTTGGGAAGTATATTATTTTCCTTTTATAGATAGTTGATAGTATGTAGATTCGTAAAGAAAATATCATATTATTGAAATGGATTAACTGGGATGTTAATATCAATTCCCATGTAAACATGTTGCGTAGACATCATTCAATGTTATGGTGTGAATTTTATCCCTTTATTTTACCCATTTTAGTTTCCTTGAGGAATTTTAGTTTTTTAGTTTTCTTTCTGTGCAATATGAAATCATTAGTATTATGGATTTGAGGATTTTTGTGTCTCTCCATTTTTTATCAGTGATTATCTTTGGTTTGGGAAGTGATTTATTTCGTAGGATGGTAATACATCACCTTTATTAAAAATATTTTGTTTTGTTTTTAAGTATAATTCAAATGCCCTATTTAAAAATGGTTGTTTCTGTTGAGTTTTGTTAGAAATAATATTTTCTCCTCAAAGAAAGATTTTTAAGTAGTGTTACAATGTTTTTTAATGGGGTTTTTTCATGAAAAATAATTAATTTTAAATGTGTTACGTTTTATTTCAAAGGGGTCGTCATTTTGAAATGATGTTTCTTGAGGATAAAGTACTAGATTAATGAGTTTGTTTTTGGATTATTGCGGTTTTTTTCCTTTAATTACTATATTCATGTTCCCTTAGTGGTGAGGTTCATTTTTTGACATATTTAAATAGCTATGAGATCTGTAGATGTTTTATTTTTGAAAGTAACTTGGAATCATAGACTTATTGTTGAAATATTTCTATGTTATTACAGAGATAGGTTTTTTTATGTCTAGAATTATAATAAATTTATTCTACTATATAAATAAACTATTTGGGATGAATATGAGGATAAAAAAATTGTCTTGGTCTCTCTAAGGATATTTCTGAGGCTAAAACTAAAATTGCATGAAAATGCGGGTAGCGGTAAAAGTGATCCCAAAGATAAACCTAATAATCCCCTTACAATTGGATGTTCATCTAAAAATGAGGATATAATTTTAGAATTTTTTATGGATGAATAATCCCTTAATTTTAATAGTTATTAAAATTTTATTATAGATAATTGGGATGACATTATTATAATTATTGATCCAAATATTCTTACTAAATTCTTAAATATCATAGAATTTGACATGTTAGGTTTCATGTTCATGGTATAAAACATAAAATCAATTGATGTTGTAACCCTTTTCTTCAAATTAATAATGGTATTTATTTATTTATTTTCTATATAAGCATTCAACATATTAATCTCATTTTATAACAAACTAATGTGAAATGCTTATCTCTATTAGTTACATTATACCATGAAATTAAGTAATATGTAGAAGGTTGAACATGTGATTTTTTATATGAATCTAAATATTTAATCTAGACAATATGGTTTTACCAAAATTTTTTTCATCCATTATTTGGTGATTATAATGAAATATATCTTTCATGCAATCAATTAATTATTTTCTATTAGAATCACAAGAATTATATGCCTATTATTATAAAGAACCATGATTTTTTTGATAGTGTTGTTTGTGTTTTTAGTGATCATTAATGATCTATAATTATTTTTTGAATAATAATGTAGTATGCCGACATTTCAATGTTCTTTTACAGGATTTAATTTATTTTTTTGGTTGAATAACCTATGTGTGCTACCTAAATTTAATTAAATGTTTTTTATTTTGAGTGGTATCACCAACTGAATCATATGTAAATTTTAACGGGTTAAGTGAGTTATTAAATAAAAACAAGAAGTAGTTTAAATAAGGGTATAATATATAAAATTGTAAATTTTGAATGCTAGAATGTAATGTCGTTCATCCTAGAATATTCTACTATTTCTTTAGTTCCACGTTTGAGTTATGAAGATATTTTTTCCCTTTTTGGAATTTATAGACATAATAAATATAGGATTGATTGAATTTAATAATGGTTACAAACTAATTATATGGATTAAAAATTATTTTTTCATTAATAATTAATAAACTCAAGAGATGACACCATGAGTGGTTTGTTTGTGTAGTAGTGTATAACATATGATTAATTTGTCGGTCTAAACAATGGGTTTAGTATGGGGTTAGGTAACCAATAAATAATAAATGGATGAAAATACCATGATTCTAAATAAAGTGATTTTTTTCTATTAATAATTTTTATTTTAAAAATTATTGGTTTGATTTGATAACATCAAATAATGAAATTATATTGAAAATAATTTTTGGTGATGTTTTACATGGATGAGATTCTTGTGATTCAGTTTTTAGTAAACATAAATACAATGTTCAAAATGAAATGATTTTTGTAATTCCATTTTAAATTATGTTCATTAAAATATTTATTAATATTATGAAGATGAATTGAATTAGTTTTGAAGATTTTTCAGAAAATATAGAAGTATTTTTTATGTGTTGGAACATAGAGCCAATTTTAATATTTTCTAGGTCTAAAGGTGTATGAGTTTCCCTGAATGAAGTAAGAGTAGTTAATATGTAATCACTAAGAAATTATATATAAAAATATGTTATTCTATATTTGGTGAATATATTTTGAAAATAATAATAATATTAATCAAGATTAATAAGTTTATAAATATCAAAAATATTATATTAGTTGAATTTTTATTTCCATTTCATATTATAATTATATTTTTTGGTACCATTGTATGATATATGTATTCATTCAGAAATTAATTTTGTTTGAGTGATGTTTGATAGAAATAAAAAAACAATTAATAATATTTATAGAAATTATCAAGAATATTTTTCAGTTAAAAAATATGAAGTGTCTATGTGATATAATGTTTTCAAATATTAATTTTCTACAAACATATGTGTGTATATTTCTAGAGATTATTTAATCTACAAATTTTATGGGTATAATTTGTTTACTTAATTCATTATAAGATACTTTATTTCCATATTTTTTTCATGTGTCTCTCACACTACTTATTCATTAAATAAATTTATATTTTCAATAATGCTAACTATTCAATAATCAATAGGCCATTTCTACCTAATCCTTTATTAAGAATGGTTGTTTCTTTCTATATATCAAAAGGAATATTTTAGGTTTGGTTCTCCTCCATAATAAGGGTGTCTCACATTAAAAATACAGGTTCTATATATACTAGTAAAATGGTTGTATTGTTTTTCTAAATCTATATTTTAAAAAACTCATATGTTAATTAAATTTAAGTATTAATCAAAATTCATAAATCTTTTCTTCAAAAAATATTTAATCTATTTTTATCATTAATAAATATTAATATTCTTAAATTAACATTTATATCAATATTGTTTTTATTAATAAATTATATAACGTATAATTGAAGAAATTATATTTCCACAATTTGTTTAAATAGAAAAACAATGAAAAGTTTTCTTATCTGATTCCTCTCATGTCAAGGCATTATAGTCCACCCCAAAGTGTGGAGTTAATTTGTAGAATCCTTTTTTTTATTTTTTGTCAAATATAACCCAAACAATTTTCCATAATACAAAAAAGATAATTAAAGAAAATAATCATAATTTTCATTCAAAAACCAAAAATTTGATTAATAACTTGAACTCAATACTCTTATAATAGGGAATGATTTTTAGATAATGTGATAATAGACACCAAATTTTCATAGATAAGGCCTTTAAATACATTAAAACTAATTCATGATAACCACTATACAACATATTATTCTTTTCTCTCTAAATCTCACCTAATTTCATGAAACATGCAGTCCTCACAATCTCACCATCTGAAAAATTATAAAAATTATGAAACAAAAAATATGAATTAATATAAATAAAATAATAATATAACATTAAATAAAACGAATTTGATTACACATATTTGTTCCCAAAAAAAATTTACATTATTTTGAAGTTGCCTCTAGGATAGTGGCCTGATGGGATTGATGTCAATGTTATGGAATGAACCACCATAAAACGGAAACATTCTGGCCATATTGTTTTAAAAAAATTATTATCCTCATCTTACTCAACCATCAATTTTGTATGGAGGTTCCACTCCTCATGATGTTTTGTACACCCACACCTCATAGTGAAATATCTACATATAAAAGAAAAATAATATTATATCAATATATCTTATAATGCATATTGATTAGGGTAAAATAATTTTACTATGATTCAATAAATATTGTTGATCTAGACTAATCTGTGGGTATCATTGGACCCCTATGCTCTAAAGTATAATCAACCTATGTAGAAGGAGTGGTATCCAATGTCTACTCGTAAGAGTCATATTGTATCAAAGTAAAATATGAAGTAGTATTAAAATAGAATCAACAGAAAAAGTAATTACATGGAAATATGTTGGCATAGACATATTTAAAAAATTATGATACTGGTGGGGAGTGGGATCCATCATCGAATATGGGATTGAAATAATAGGATGATCACTTGTAATTTATGGGGAAAATATAGGTTTTCTAAATATCATTGGTTCCATTAAAGACATTTTAGGATAGAAACATTTTATAGACAATATATATGATGAAGGGATAAGTCTCGATAAGGTAAGATGAGTCGTCTAGTAGCTTTAAAACTACCCCAAATGCATCATCCAGTCGAGTACTAATACCACAAGGTTCATCTAGAAATATTATTTTCTTGGGTTGTGGATCCTGATTAAATGTTAAAAACAAAATAAATCACATAAAATTACATTATTAATATATATATATATATTAAATAAAATACTCTTAATAATATTTTAAGGAGAAATTCTTATCTATCTCATCTGAAAATTATTTTCTAACATCCTCGCACTTCATATCTCATAAATGCTTTTCTTTTCCCAAATGTGAAAAAATATCAATTTAATTATAAATTGTATCTAATGTACAATCCCAATAAAAATTAATATTTTACATGTATTAATTAAGGAAATGAAAATTTTCAATCCAAATATAGGATTTGAAATTATATGAAAATATCATATTTTATTTAGTGGTAATCAAATCTGAACATAAAATACAGATCTGAGAAAAATAAATAAATTAAAATTTTAATATCTATCATCAGTATGATATAGTTTTCATCAATTTTCAATTCGATCCAATTCTATTTTTATTCATTTGGTTTATTTTGGTCAATTGATTAGGTCATTTTTCCAATTTCTAGGTTAGGTCATTTAGTTTAGTTTTTTTACGAAATCTGAATTTTTTTTTGGATTGTTCATTATTTTCATTGGATTTGAATTTCATTATAATCAGTTTAATATGTTTTAATTCTACTCACATTTTTTAACATAAATGTATTATTTTTTAGGATTGTAATGTTTTAATATTTTTAAATTAAATATTAGAAAATGATCCACAATGAAAACTACATCTAGTATATATTGACAATTCACATGGAGGTTATATTGGATAAAAAAATATTTCTAATCAGCAGTAGATAATTTTTCATTATACCAACATCAATTTCCCATGTTGATCTAAACCAAAAAAGATAAGTACATAAATGGATGAATCTATATATTTACCACCATAAAATCAATTTAATAATAAAATATTACAATTGTACTACTTATTTCATCATAAGTTATAAATTAATAAGAACTAATGGGGGTATTGATGGTGTCAATTTCATCATAACCATCATCCAAAATATATGTTCGGATTACTTCAATAAAGAAACAAAATTCATGTCATTAATGATCTTTCAAAAAAAAATTCACCATTGATGAAAATATATATTGCACGTCTAGTATAAATAGTGATGGTTATGTCAATATATCAAAATGAAAAGTCATCAATAAATGTTCCTTGACTTATCATGGAATAAAACCACTTAAATTTCATCATAGTGACATGACCACGGGAGAAATAATATAATATTATAATTTTCTCAATTAGACCTTAATAAGATACATTTTCAAATTGAGGTATAATATATAATTCACTTGAAAAATAGTTTATTGAATAAGTTACCATAACACCATCATATTTTGTTTCATATTCATCACTTTTTTAGTCATAATAAATTTATACCCAGTTATCACAATTGATTTTCATTCACTTGAGATTAAACATTGTCCAAAAACCAAATATTTTTTTCCATAGGGATAGATTCATTAAGAAAACTCAAGATCTAAAATGAAAATGAATATTAAAATTAACAAGATAATAATTTTACTAATTAATTATAGTAATACATTTACCTTAATTCCCAATAGGGAATAAAACTAGTTTGAATGAAAAGTCTCTATACTTATAAAAGATATGGATTGAAGATTTATATGTATATTTTTTATATTACTTGTAAAAAAATGAAATATTTTAATATATATGTACAATTACATGAGATGCGATAAAATATACATCATAAATATACATTATTGATTAAATCATCAAAAAAATCAAAATTAAACAATGCGGTGAAAAGTACCATCACCCACCATTCAAGGATCATTGTAGAAAATATATATGATGTAGGAATTCATAATATTTGGGGAATATATGGAAAACTAGGTTTAATTTTTTCATACAAATCTTCTTTATTTATCATTTTTACGATTCAGGTCACAATCACATCAGAGAAATACATTTAAATTAAATCCATATACTCTATAATCAATTAACATTTCCTGCTAGAACCAATGGAATGATTACTATTTCAAATAGAATACATAAATTATTACATATTTAGTTCAGTTGGATGCATCCAACTAAAATAAATATATCCTTCAAAAAGTATTTCATTAGGAAGATAGAAATTTAGATGTTATATGCAAGTGAAAAATAATGGATGAAAAAGTTTCACTATCTAACTAAAAAATATTGGTGCTTCTAATTTCATTTTTTAAAATAATGACATGGACTAATTGTTATAATAATTATTTATATAAAAATTTCAAAACCTAATAAATGGAACCCTTATTTTTTTGGACAGTGGATTCAAGATAACTATTGGGATCAACTCATATAGAAATATGTTATAATCCCATGTCTTCAAATATTCCATCATCATCTCTATATTAAATACCCATTTTGATCTATTTCATAAATATCGATTAGGTACTTTTTGAGTGTCCATTACTTCCAAAAAATGATTTTTTTCTATAGGTGTCATCAAATAAGAACCACATTATACATTCCATTTATTTTCACTCATACACAAAAAATTCAAATATATTATAATACAAAAATCCTCTAAGTCTCATAGAGATCATAAATCCTATTTTTTCCCTTGAATTTAGAATAATTTAATGGAACATTTAATATATATTATTTTAATTGTGAATTACATCTAGTAAATGATGAAACCAGTTGGTTGACCAATAAGTCAACTAAAAAAAATTTATTTTTCTTTTTCCGATTGAAATTGGGTTAATTTGAAATGTTATTACACTTTATAAAAAATATATAAACCTTCCAAAATAAAAATATTACATCTTTAAAATCAATAGGAACATAAGTCTCATATATATGTTGTGGTGGATTTCTGGTCACTATGGTATTCCCAAACCATCACCAAATATTCCTCTATCAATGATCCATTAGAAAGAATCATCAATGCCCCATAAAACTGATTATATGGAGATATTTAGGTATTCTCAATCATGAATTATTTATTCAAAGAGGACATGAATTTTTTCCATTAATTCCCCAGCCTATAATTATTTCATAAGTATGAAAATCATTTATCATCCTCATAAGAAGACCACAAATCTAAAATTTTCATTCAATGTTGGATCATATGTGTCCGCACCCACATTCCAAATATGCTTAATCACATTTATTAAAGGTTACATGTATACATCTTTATCATTTATATGATCATAAGTACTATATATGAGTATACTCATCCACGAAGGGGGGGCTTTCATACACATCCATGGAGGAAGGTAATAAATGTGTATGAAAACTGTCCATGAGCTATATAAAGTAATAATTTTCCAAATAAGATTTAAATTTATAACTGATAAACCCAACATCATACTATGCATGTTAGTTTCAAAATTACGATATTGAACATCAGATATATACAGTTTTATTTCATCTTCAGGATGACGGAAAACATTATTATCCTTATCTCTATAAATATCAAGAAATAAAATATTTATTGTTATTTAATTATATAGGAATTCATTTTGGAGTCTGTGAATCAATGGAATGTATCACACTGCATTAGGTGGTACAAAATATGGTGTTCCATAATCATTTGGCATCCATGAGTATCTTCCACATTTTATAAAATATTTTCATGAAGAAGATTATTCCTATAAGAAGTTGTAATATTTCAGGAAAACATGACCTTTTTTTCTTTAAATTTTCTGATTTTCAACTGAAATCCATTCCATATACTTTTTTTGATAGAATATATGCATAATCTGGAATCAAGTCTAGACAAAGGGTAACAATATAACATATGAAAGTATTAAAAATCACATACATGGTTTTCCCAAGAACATAACATATTAAAATTTCCATAATTTTAATTTACCATATTGCCAATATACTAGAATCATGGAATAATTATATAATTTTGTCACCCTTTAAACACTATTATTTTTATTAGAGAAATTACAAGTTCTTATATCAATGTCTTTTGGGGCCTCCAACACTTCTTTATCAAGAGAAAGAATAAACTAAAACTGATCATCTAATAGATTATTCAATCATGCCCTCTGATTTTGATCATGAATATTTTAAGACATCATTTTCTCCCCTTTGTGGTTCTAGAAATAATATTTTTAAACCATATTCGGTTATATGGATGACAAATTGATCATGACATAAACAAGGTCTTCTAACACAATTACATCACGGTTAGTGTTTATAACCACTATTTGAAGCATTATTATAGAAAATTGTAAAAATACCATAATCACTTTTTGAAAATATCTTTATATTTGATCAGTTTAATACATCCATGTTTAATCCATTATATGAAAAAATATGTCATGTTATAAATGATATTAAATAATATTTACCTAGAATCAAAAATATAAAGAAGGAAACGAAAAATGTTCACTTTTTAGAAAAACATAACTGACACACAAGTTTGTGTGGTAATACTAATATAAAAGAAAAAAAATTACAATATATATAAAATAATAATATAAATATAAAACCACGATATAATATTTCATTATATCAATAATTAGTAATTATACATATCAAAACAGAATATTAAGTATATAATTGATTCTTTTCTTTTATTATATTCACTATTGAACATATCTTATTGTTATTTTATAAAATAATGTATAAACATTACTATTAATAGTTAATAATCTTCTGAAACATGCATAAATTATGAATCTTGGATGGGGAAATTCATAACTTGTTGTTTCCCATATTTAGTGATGTTAATGTAATTCCTTATGAGATTTACTAATCAACCCCATGAAAAACAGCATGTTGAAGTGGGATTTAGCAAAATTATGGTAGCAAAAAATATTTGTGTAAGTGTGTTTGACTATGAGTGAATGTATGATAGAGGTTACAAAATAGATGAATAGTATACAAAGATGAAAAATAAATTAAATGTTGGTGTGATGAAAAGTGTGGGAGGCAATGTGAATTTATAAACAATGAGTGTAGGAGATATAATAGCGAGTATGGGAACAAAGTAGTGACAAATAGATTAAAATTAATAAAATAATTCAAATGGTGGCTATATTTGAATTGGGATTCATGAAATGATTTTACAGATACAATTTTTTAATATAGAATAACTGAGTCTTCTCTAAACAGACAGTTTTGATATTATTTAAGTAATGGGTTATATAATTATATTATGAAATTTGATTTTGTAAATTATTTTTACGAATTTTAATTTAGTAAGTTTGTTTTAATATGACTGATTCTAATTTACGTTAAATCAAGGAATGATGAGAGGCTTTTATTAGAGGTCCATTTTTCTACTTCATGTAAAATAAACAATTAAGTGTCATTAAAAAATATTATATAAGGGTAGAAGAATATTTCATAAAAAATATCTTAATTATTTGAGTTTCATAGAGTGGGAAGAGATGTTTTCATATTTAATTGGTGATTCATTAAAATAAACATTTTCTATATGGAAGAATATTCATTTTATATAAAAATTAACACATAGAGTTTGGTATGTGGTATTTTTTGATACATGAAATGATTAATTACATTTTAAAAAATAAATCACAGAAATTAATAATATCACAACCCTCAAATATTATAAAAAACAACATAATAAAATAAATAATTATATTATTACCTCATATATATTAACAAAAATAATTTGTTCATATTATATTCTTATATAAAAATATATTAACTCATTTTTTAAAAAACAATACATCACAAACAATTATATTTATTTTTAAATTCAATAAACAATATAATTAAAACTAACCCTCATTCAATAAATATTAATTCATAATACATGAGTCATAGTTTTTCATTTATAACTAGAAAATAAATGAATATTATGGTTCATATAAGATATAACATACGAGAGACATACCAATTTGATATTGAGGAAGAATAGAACTACAAGGGGGGAGAGACTGCTACAGATTGAGAATAAAATAAAATTACAATATGTTCTCAATTTATATGAGAGTGAAATGGGGGGAGGTGTAGTACCCCTGGTTTCTGGTATGTAACAATTTCTTGATGATTTTAATGGTTATAAATTTATGGGTGACGAATGGTAGAGTCAGGTGAACTCAGAATGAAGTTTTTTGAAAAAAGGAGAAGTCTCACGGGCGGCGCACGGTTTGTCCAAACCGTGCGGCGAAACCATGCGTAGTTGGTTTTGGAGGTAGTAGCTTCAATAGGGTCAGCACAAAGTTTGTCTAACCATGTAGCCAAACCATCTGAGAGGGGTGTATGAGGCAGTAGCTAATGCACGGTTAGCGCACGGTATGTCAAACTGTGCGAACTAACCGTGCGACCACTTAAATGAGATCCTATAAAAGTGGATCTCACGTGGTTTTACCTCTAAGTGGATAGTTTTTTATTATGTTCCCCTAACTCGGGATTTTGGTTTTCCTAAGGTCAAAGGTGGTTCTCCCATCACTCTAGAGTCAATTCGAAGGATTCTCTTGGCGAATCGAAGCCGGATTCTTGAGATATGTGATTGTTCTTGTTTGTTTTCTCAGATCTACCTAGATCTAGTTCTTCTCTTCCCTCGATTTCTTATATCTACACCTGTTATGGGTATATTTCGGTGTGTGGATGCCAAAAATTATTAGATTTGGTCTTTATCATTCTAATAGATGATATCTAAGGAGGGATTTTGGAGAATCGTCCCGGGTTTCTTGAGCGTTCTTCGACCAATCTAGTTTCCGTCAAAACCCTAAGGTAAGAGGCTTCACTCTCAACTCCTCTTGCTAGAATTGATTGGATTAGTCTCAAATTGGATTATTTTAATGGAATTCATTCCGAAAATAATGGAATATCTCTTCTTTAGTGATAATTTATGGTTTTAGTAGAATTGTTAAATCTTGGTGATTTGTTGTGGAATGTGATTTTGATTCTTGAATTTAAAATGATGATTTAAAATTATAGAATTGATGGAATTGTAAATTGTTTGATGAAATATGGGTTTTCAATAAAAAAAGGCAATTTATTGAATTGGGTTGGCATTGAAATGGATTTGTTGGAAATGGTTTATTCTTTGGTTTTCAATAAAAGTACACTTTTGTTGAAATGGTTTAAATTGGTCGAACGCACTTGGTTTTGATGGAAATGGTTTTCAATAAAAGGTGTTTTATTGAAAGGATGGTTTTGGCATGATTTTTTTGAATGGGTGCTGTGTGTTCAAATTGAATTCAGGACGGACAAGGGTTAGGAGTCTTTCCCATCAATGTTGGGATGGATGAGGATTAGGGCTCTCCCCTGTCATTCATTCATATTGAATTCGGGACAGATAAGGGTTAGGAGTCTCCCCTAGCAGTGATGGGATGGATAAGGGTTAAGGCTCTCCCCCATCAATAATTCATGTACATTTGGGTTAGATAAGGGTAAGAAGTCCCCCCCCCCATCATAGTTGGGATGGATAAGGGTTCGGGATTCTCCCCTCTTCCAGGTAGCATGCATGGTTGGTTTCATGGGTTTGTGGAAATGGTTGGGTATTCCAAAAAGGAATGTTTTGTGAAATGGTTCTAAAGCCTGATTGGTTATTTTTCTAGAAAAATGACTTGTTGGAAAACAGGTTTCAATTGATCTTGGATTCTTTAGGTTATGAATGGTTTTGGAAACATGTTTCTATTTAGTTATAAACTTCTTTTGAAGACATGTTTTATATAAACTATTTTTATATAATTTTTTCTAACTCTTCTATCACAGTGGCATGAGTAGGGATGTCATTGGGGGAAAACCTACTGAGTTTTATACTCACCCCTGCTTGGGCACGTTGGTGCTTTTGCAGAAGTCGTATTTCGGGACACGGGTAAAGGTAAAGCATCTTATTGCCAGTGGCTCGTGGTGATGCTTTGGAGATGTTGTGGATCTTGGAGCTTGTGGAGCGTGGAGTTTTGGTGTCTTTTTAGAGTCTTGATTGGTATTACGCTATTGTGTACTTTGATGTGGTTTATTATAAATGATTTTGTTTATTGCTCTTCATTTTTTCATGCATCATATAGTGAATGTTTGGTTATGATTGGATTATGAGTTATTTTATTAAACGATAAATCATCCCCCAACTTATATTTGAAATTATTCGGCATTTATTTCCAGCCTTTGGAATCCTAGGGATGTTGAATGAGAATTGGTGGGTCATTACAAATAGTGTCAGCTTGTTTGGTCCTTGACTAACAAGTAGTCATCGATGTTCTAGGTCTTGGTGTTGGAATTTATTCTTGTCTATTACTTGGATCGAAATCTTAGACATGACTATGATTGTATGAACATAAAATGTATAGCATATAAAGACATAGATAACCAGTTTATACTGAACTACAAGTTACTAGGGTGTTGGGTACATAAGTGTTTTGGATACACTTCTATAATGTTGGGAAATCTCATTGTCCTGGGTTTAGACAATGATATGAGAATGACATGCATTGTAGAGGAATTACATCCCACTAGGATTTCATATCTCATTGTGAGGAATGAGTAAGGATGTTGTGCAAGGTGAGAATTTTGGAAAAATGCGGAAATTGTTTTCAAGTAGACGATTTTGAAAACAGGGTATTTGGTGTATTCTGAAAATGGGTTGATTTTCAAAATTCAAGAGAAATGTGTTAAAAAATGTTTGAACATAGGAAAAAGGTTGTTTTGAAAACAATGTTGTGATGGATGATGTGATATAATTTGAAATGTGAAGCCACTAGTTGCTAGAGAGTGAGATTGACAGAGTTTGTTGCTGCTTTAGAAAATGGAACCAGGTAGGCATTGTCGAAACCGACCCAAAGAGGCTGCAGAGAATGTAGTTGCACTAGATCCATGTGTGAACCAAGAGCTAGTTCAAAGTACGCCAAAACGTTATGTGTAGAGGATGTGATATAACTGTTGATGGAGTTGAGTTAAAATGGGACTTCTCGATGTTGGACATGGATGCCTATGATGTAATACTGGGTATGGATTCGTTGACAATGGTTAAGGCTCACATCGACTGTTATAGAACAATGTTTAGTTTCACGACTGAGTACGGAATCAACCATCTCTTCAGAGGAGAGAGGATGGTAAATAAAGATGAAATGAGATTGTTGGCACCAATGCTGGGAATGATCTCTTACCAATTGGCAACATTGACATTGGAATCAATGGATGAGATTGAGGAAAATAGTTTTCTAGTTGTTGTGGATTAATTTAAAGATGTCTTTCCCAATAACTTATCGGGGTTACCACCACTAAGGGAAGTGGAGTTTTCGATTTATCTCCTTCTAAAGACTAGTCCTATTTCCCTTCCATCTTATAGGATGGCAGCAACGGAGTTACAGGAATTGAAAATTCAGTTATAGGAGCTAAAAATAAAGGGTTTCATTCGACCAAGTATATCTCCATGGGCAGCACCGGTTATGTTCGTGAAAAAGGTAGATGTAACTCTTCAGCTGTGTGTTGATTATCAGAAGCATAACTACGTTAGGATAAATAATTTATATCCACTTCCACACATTGATGATTTGTTCGATCAATTTAGGGTAGCTACGGGGTTCTCTACGATTAAATTGCAATTAGGATATCACCATTTGCGAGTTTGGAAGGAGGATATTCCAAAGACGTCTTTTAGAAGTAGATATGGCCACTATGAATATGCAGTCATGCCTTTTGGTCTAACGAATGAACCAGTGGTCTTCATGGCTTTGATGAATCAGATATTTTAGCGATATATGGATTATTTTTTTGTGGTGTTTGTGGATGATATCTTGGTGTATTCAAAGACAAGGGATGATCATGATATGCACCTAGAAACAATGTAGCAAATCTTGAAAGATCACCGTTTGTATGCCGAATTATTATAGTGTGATTTTTGAATATAAGAAGTACGTTTCCTTGGCCATGCCATTTCCAATAGAGGTGTTTTAGTTGATCATGAAATGATAGAAGTCGTTATCTCTTGGAAACCATCAAAGAATTTGTTCAAGATACACAATTTTCTTAGTCTAGATAGTTACTACCAATGATTTTTGCGTGATTTCTCATGACTAGCATCACCAATGACAGCTCTGACAAAGAAGAATGCTCAATTTCAATGGAAAAAAAAAGTCAGAAGTTTTTCCCGGAACTGAAGGTTCGTCTTACATCAGAACCCATCTTGATATTTCCTGAATTAGGACAGGGGTATGTGGTGTATTTTGAGGCTTCAGGAATAGGGTTGGGTTGTGTTCTCATGAAAAGATACCATGTGGATGCTTATGGCTCAAGGTAGTTGAGGGTGCATGAGAAAAATTACCCAACACATGATATGGAGTTAGTTGTAGTCGTCCATGCTTTGAAAACATGGAGACATTATCTCATTGGTGACAAATTTATTATGTTTACAGATCACAAAATCTTGAAACACATTTTCCCACATCGGTAATTTAATTTTATGCAAAAAAGGTGAATGAAGTATCTCTATATGTTTAACTTTGACTTGATGAACACACCAGGAAAATAGAATTCGATGGAGGATGCATTGAGTAGAAAGTCATATGCTCAGTTAACGAAAGTAGATTCAGATGAATGGCAGTTGATATCGATCTTAGCTGACATGCATGTGTAATGTGAAAATTGAGGGGATGTTTCAGTTTTCCATTCAACTACACTTGTTCCTAATTTAGTAAAGATAATCAAAGAAGCACACACATCTGATATAGAATGTCTTGTTGTAAGTTCCAAACATAATGGTGGGGAGACCATTGATGGTGTGAAACTCGATGGGGGTTCAGTTTTTTGTTTCAGAGATCGGATGGTCATACATATGGTTTGTCAGGAACAACTCCTTCATGCATATCACCATTCAAGATGGGTTGTACACCCAGGTACCCAAAAGATGTATAAGGCGTTGAAGGCGCAGTTTTGGTTGAGCATCATGAAAAGTAAAGTGGCCGAGTTCGTCTCGTTGTGCTTAACTTGTCAGCAGGTTAAAGTAGAGCATCACAGACCAGCTGGTATGTTACAATATTTAACTATACTAGTGTGGAAATGAGATCAGATAGTAATGGATTTTGTTACATGTCTTCCATGAAAGGTCTGGAAACACGATGCCATTTGGGGGATTGTTGATTGTCTAACCAAGTCGGCCCATTTCATCCCAATTTGTGGAACTCATTTGATGGAAGATATTTCAAAAATCTATATATGAGAAGTGGTAAATAGGCATGGTGACCAATTTCTATAGTCTCAGACAGAGATATGGGGTTCACATCTCGTTTCTGGAAATCATTACAGCAAGCCCTTGGGACTCAGTTGATGATGAGCACGGCGTATCTTCCTCTGACGGATGGGCAATCCGAGAGGACAATAAAAATGCTGGAATACATGTTACGGGATTGTGTAATGGATTTTGGTGGCTCATGGGAGGTTTATATACCGTTAGTGGAGTTCTCATACAATAATAGCTATCAAGCCTCGATACGCATGGCTCTGTTTGATGCATTGTATGGGAGTTCTTGTCGTTCTCCATTATATTGGGTGTAAACGAGTGAATCTTCACTAGTCGGGGCAATAATTATCCAAGAGATGAAAGAGAATATCCATTTGATTAGAAAGAGGATGTAGACGTCTCAGAGTCATCCTAAATCTTATGCAGATCACCGTCGAAGACTGTTGTCGTTCATTGTGGGTGATCATGTTTTCTTAAGGATCTCTCTAAGGATTGTACATCGTCGTTTCTAGAAGCAGGTAAAGTTATCTCCAAGGTACATTGTCCCTTTTGATATATAAGAATGTTTTTGAGAGGGGGAATATCGGTTGGCATTACCACGATGGTTTAGTTCGGTGCATAATGTATTCCATGTATCTTAGTTGAAAAAGAATCATCCTGATCCTAACCATGTGATAAGATGAGACCATGTCGACCTAGATCCGGATGCTTTGTTGATACATATCCTGGTACTGATTTTGGATAGGCAAGAGAAATTCATTCTTGGAAAAAGAATTGGTCTAGTGAGGGGTTTTGGCAGCATGGTCAGATTCATAAAGATACTTGGGAACACGAGAAGGAAATGAAAGAGCAGTGGCCGAAACTCTTTCAGTTGGGTGAATATTTTCTAATTTCCAAGGACGGAAAGACCATTTGTGGGGAGAATTTAGTACCCCCGATTACTATTATGTAACCATTTAATGATTATTTTAATGGTTATAATGTTAATAGCGATGAATGGGAGATTCAGGAGAACTCGGAATGAAGTTTTGTGGAAAAAGGGGAAGTCACACGGGCGGCACATAGTTTTTCTAAACCATGCAGCCAAACCATGTATATTTGTTCTTGGAGGTAGTATCTTTCTCACGAGAGGAGCAAAATTTGTCTAACCATGCGGCCAAACCATGAGAGAGGGGTGGCAGAGGCAGTATCTAACGCATGGTTGGCGCACGATTTGTCAAATCATGTGAACTAACCGTGCATCCACTTAAATGAGATCCCATAAAAGTGGATCTCATGAATTTTTGCCTCTAAGTGGCTCTTTTTTTTAACCTAATCAGCCCTAACTCAGGATTTTTGTTCTCCTAAGGTCAAAGGGGGTTCTCCCATCATTCTGGAGGTGATCTGAGGGCTTCTCTTGGGGAATCAAAGCCAGATTCTTGAGGTATATGATTGTTCTTGTTTGGTTTGTCAGATCTACATAGATATACTTCTCTTCTTCTCTCAGTTTCATAGATCTACACCCTTTATGGGTAGATATATGTGTGTGGATGACAAACATGATGATATTTGTTCTTGACCATTCTAGGAGAAGATATCTAAGGCGGGTTTTTTTGGAGAATCGACCCAGGTTTCTTGAGCGTTCTTTGACGGTTGTGGTTTTCATCAAAATTGTAAGGTAAGAGGCTTCACTCTCAACTCCTATTCCTAGAATTGATTGGATTAGTTTCAAATTGTCTTATTAGAATGGAATTGAATGTGAAAATCATGGAATAAATCTTTTTTAGTGATGATTTATGGTTTTAGTAAAATTGTGAAATCGAGGTGATTTGTTGTGAAAATTGATTTGGCATCTTGAATTTAAAATTATTATTTTAAATTATAGAATTTCTAGAATTGTAAATGGTTTGATTAATTATGGGTTTTCAAAAAAAAATGTGTTTTATTGAAATGGTTTGTCATTGAAATGGCTTTGTTGGAATTGTTTTATTCTTTGGTTTTCAAATAAAGTACAGTTTTATTGAAATGTTTTAAATTGGTTGAACACATTTTGTTTTGATGGAAATGGTTATCAATAATAGGTGTTTTATTGAATGGATAGTTTTGGAATGATTGTTGGGAATGGGAGGTGTGTGTTCATGTTGCATTTAGGATCGACAAGGGCTATGAGTCTCCCAAATTAGTGTTGGGATAGATAAGGGTTAGGGATCTCCCCCATCAAACATTCATATTTCATTCGAGATGGATAAGGGTTAGGAGTCTCCCCCATCAGTGTTGGGATGGATAAGGGTTAGGGCTCACACCTGTCAAGCATTCATGTACATTTGGGTTAGATAAGGGTAATAAGTCTCCTCCATCATAGTTGGGATGGATAAGGGTTAGGGCTTCTCCCCTCTTCTAGGTAGAATGCATGTTTGGTTTCATGGGTTTGTGGAAATGGTTGGGTATGCCAAAAAGGAATGTTTTGTGAAATGGTTATAAATCTTGATTGGTTATTTTTCTGGAAAAATGTCTTGTTTGAAAACTAGTTTCAATTTCTCTTCGATGCTTTTGGTTACGAATGGTTTTGGAAACTTGTTTATATTTAGTTATAAAAAGCTTTTGAAAAAATGTTTTATATAAAATGTTTTTATATAATTGTTTCTAACTCTTATATCCTAGTGGTGTGATTAGGGATGTCATTGGGGGAAACCTAATGAGTTTTATACTCACCCCTACATTGGCACGTTGCTTATTTTGTAGATGTCTTATTCTGGGACACACGTAATGGTAAAGAATCTTATTCCTAGTGGCTCGTGGTGATGCTTGGCAGATGTTGTGGAGCTTGGAGCATGTGGAGCATGGAGTTTTGGTGTCTTTTGAGAGTCTTGAGTTGTCTTTCGTTGTTGTTTACTTTGATGTGGTTTATTATAAATGATGTTTTTTATTGGTCTTCATTTTTTCATGCATCATATAGTGAATTTTTTGTTATGGTTGGATTATGAGTTTATTTCTCAAAGGGTAAATCGTCCCCCAACTTATATTTGAAACCCTTCTGCATTTGTTGCCAGCCTTTGGCATCTTGGTGATGTTGCTTAAGGCCTAGTAATGACTCGTTGTACTCTCAAGCCAATGAGAATTGGCGGGTCATTACAGAGGGGAGCCCTTATGCACTTACTAAATGTTGTTGGGTATAAAAATAGTTTTTAAAAACATTTGGTATATAAAATATATTCCAATAGTTCGTTAAAACTATTGGAATAAATTTTACATAAAAATGATATACCAATGGTTTGTTAATACCATTGGTATAAGATTAACAAAATTAGACAATACCAATTGTTTTACCCAACAATGGGTATAAACTCATTGGTATTGGTTCACTTTCCTATTGTGTAAGGTTTTACTTGATACATTTAAAACCTCTATGTCTTTTTAAACGCTCCATTATTGAATATTATTTTAAAAAAATTAATGCTTCAAAATTAATTTTAATTCACCTTATTGGATCATTTATATCTTATCAAGGATTAATTATTGATATTTCCTTTAAAATATTGTTTTTGAAAATGAGTTCCTATGAATTTCTCAAAAGTGTATTTTTTTAAAATTACTTTTCAGTGTGACCAAGACGTTAACTTTTATTCAGAAGAATTTTTTTTTATAAAAAAAACATTAATGTTTTTCCAGCAGCCCCTCTTAATAATTGGAAGATATATTTAGTTTAAAATTATAATATATAAATCACATTCTAAAATTTATTATAAAATAACATTTTATGTTGATAATATTTTTAAACTAAACTCTTATATGCTTGAGGTTATTTTTGGGGATACATTATTGAAGTGTTATAACATTAATTTTCTTATCCATGGGTTATTTATGACTTCAAAAATGAATCCCATAATGTATCCATGGGTTATGTATGAAATAATAAATGACTCATATCATGTGTTACTCATTGTATATATGTTCAATGGATGGTGTCCTGTATCACCCATGAATTCCTTGGTTAAGTTTACATGTCATGTGAAATGGTGTAATGTTCATTAAACGTGATGTGAATATATTTTTTCACAAGTGTGTTCTATGAATGTGATGTGTTTAGAGTTTTTACACCTTTCTTCCCTAAATTTTTTTTGGTAGCATTGTTCTTAGGTTTTGTATGTGAAAGTGATGCATTTAGATTTATGCACAAGTTTCTTGTGTGGACATGACATGATAAGATTTTATCAATATATTTTCTGGTGAACATGATGGAGGAATAATTTTTCATAAGTTTTTTCATGAATTTTCTGAGTCTATCATGGTTTAAATGATTTTATATGATTATATTTATTCATAATTCATATTTTCATTTTATTCAATTTTATTTTATTTATTCTACATGCCTCTTATTATTACCTTCAGAACATGCTTATTTTCTCACACACTTTTACCATGTTATATGTTTGTTCATGTAATATTACATTTCCCTCTCTCATTACCTGGGAAAAAACAAAATTTTCAATGTAATTTTATATAATATATTTCTCCCCTACCCATGTTTTTATCATATTCATTTTATTTAACCCATGATGTCATGTTTTTTCCAAACTGAGTTTTTGATATTATACCATTATTATGATTTCATTCCATGTATATAAAGATTATTGTATCCTAGTATATGTATACAAGTGGATATAGTGTGGTTTAATTATTGAGAAATGTTAACAGGTATAGAAAAACAATTTTTCTATTTAACAGATCCTCAATAACACTAATCCTTTCTTTATTAGGGTTTAGAGTTGATTTATAAGTTATAATGTTTAGATTTTTGAAAATTTATAAAATATAAATTTTTTCATATCCCTTTTTCCCAAACATATTAATTAAATAATATGATTTTAGTACCAAATTCAGGAGTACAGGTATAGGGTACCTCACTTACTGCATGATCACTTACCATGTGAAATCCTATAATGATAAAGTGTAGAAAGACTAAATTATATCTATAATGTCAAAAATGTGGACCTTTATTTTTGGGAACCTACCAGATCATAGGAATAAAAATTGTTTCTTTAGGGTAAATTCATTAGTATGATAACAAATTTTGGCATGTGGGTGGGCCCTAGGGATTGGACCACTTTTTTGTGAGGCAACTGGTGGAACCTGGTGTGCTAGTTCCCAATGACCATATAAAGGTAGGGTGTTTGTGTTGTCAGTAGGCCCCTGTTGTTACATTGGTACTGGAGGAGGAACCCAACCTTAAGTGTGTTGTCACTATCTGGGATGATATATATGGTCTACAAAGATAATTTTGTTCTCTAAGGGGTGGTGTGATGAATGTGACACCATAGAATGATAATGTGTGAAAAGTATAAATGACAAGAATCATATAAACGAGACGAACCTTTATTTTCGGAGCCTACCTAATTTTATATCTATAGATATGAATGATTTTCATGAAGAATTGATCTGGATGTGGGACCATATGGGATGTTCCACAGGGTGTGAGTGGGTGTTGATAAAATACATAGGAAAGAACATGTGTTGGCCTGGGGGTAAATTCATTACTATATAAACCTTTTCATGTATATGGGTGGCGCCCGAGGAGGGGACAACATTTCTACGATGCAACTAGTGGGCTAGAACCTAATGGCCTTGTTGACAGAGGGTTTATATAATGTCAGTAGGACCTAGTTAATACATACGACCAATGTATCCTTCTAAAAACATGAAGCGTCTACCCATACTCTTCCCATTCTATATATATATGATCTAACAATGATGGATGAATATCCACTATATAATCATGATACCATACCTAAAAAGATACTATGTAAGGATCTAATTTATCCTATGCATGAAAACCAGTCTTTGATACCAAAATCACCTCAATTTCATCACATCATAAAAGAAGAATGAATCTTAATTCACATACAATATACCCAGTAGCACCAACTATAAATAAATTCATTTACCCAAAGCATCTAACCATGATTATTATAGTTGATGTAATCACATTTTTAGTATAACACCAATATCGTGTTAACATTATATACTAAACATAGATCATGAATATCATGGGTCACATTATAAAAGAACTATACATTCCCACATAGACGATAAACCATGTCTCAAATAGGTCCCCAATAATCATGAAACACCTCTTCTTCTATCTCAACCATCTCAAGGAAACACATATGCCATGAAACTGATATGTGGTACTCATAGATACATAATAGCCACTATATTCTAACGAATAATCCCAATGGGGCCCTTATCCTCATCATGAATATGTATAAAAGAATACTCCCACGAATAAGACAATATCAATCACATATATGTAATATAAGATTCCTAGATAATATATGATGATTAAAATTTTAGTTATTCACTTCATTTATGTACAATTCCATTGAAAGATACATGGGAAAATACCATATTGGTTTATGGTGACACTTTACATATCAAATTCTATATATCAAATGCCCACAAGTGGATCCTGACAAAGGAACCTAGTGCCTAAAATTATGTTAAGTAAAATGGAACCAACAACTCATTTATTAAAACACTATATAAGTTATTAACACATTAATTAAGATAATCCTTTTGTTAGTGAAATAATTCACACAAAATAATGATAATATCAATTAAATACTAGGTTCATAGTATGATATATGTACACTTGCCTCTTTAAAAGGAATAAGAGAAAAGGATTATAATTCATAAAGATAAAACCCATGTATGTTATGCTAGGATAAGTAAGACAGTCATATATCATAAATCAGAAATAATATCCCATATGTTGGGTAATAAGTAATTTAAATCAGACAAGGAGTTTTCATTGTACTAGTCTAGGATTCCTCACAAGATCCATCATCTTAGTATTCACTGTATACCATATCCAAAATACTATGACACAAAAATATCATATAATACAACATCATAAAATCCCTTAGAGAGATACCACTGATTAGTGTCTTCAACAGTGGATCCATGTGAACTCAACTGCACCACCTCATATTCTTGTGGATTTGAACTGACAGTGAGTTTCTATAGTGTTCACATGTGTAGAATATTCCATCATATTAGTGTGAATAAATATTTGAATATAAATAAACAATATAAAACAAAATATATTCAAATTAAAACAATGACTACATATATATACTATAATAAATGAAATGTAATATAAAGAATTTAAAGAGACACATAGTTTTACATTCATAAATTAAGTGACCCCCCATGGAACCAATCATATATAGATGATAATAAAGAATAAAAATAAAGGAATATAATAGCACCATCCGTATTCCTCATCATTTCCTAGTATCTAACTCCAATTAAGCTATCTCACTCAATCATGTCTATATACCTACCCTACCTGAAACAATGAGTAGTGAAGTCTTATGGGATACCCAAGTTCTGTGGACCCCAGAGTATGGTGTTTGTATAACTCAGTAGGGAGCTACAAACCGGGCCTTAGATATAATATTAATTATACTAAAAAATTAGTGGTATTCTCAACAAAATAAATAATTTCAATGCATAATCATAATGAAATTATAACCATTGATCCTTTGGTTCTAACATGACACCCATGATCGTCTACACCAACTTTGACTAGTGTCGAAATGTCATTGAGAATAATACCTTCATATGGAACCCATGAGTTTACACACACGCTACCATTAAATAAGTAATCTAATTTTGAAACTCATGGATGTTCCAACACTCATACATGAAATATTTATTTTATCCAGGGACACCTGGAGGGGTCCTCACTATTTTATAATACACATACAATAAATAAATCCATATTAATTATCTAAACACATAGTAAAAACATAATTTCGAATCCTATTGGAAGAATATAGCCAAATAGGATGCATCTACCAGCACTATAAATTTATGGGACAACCAACACACTTTTGAAATATTGTGTATCATCATCAAGAATTCTAGCCCATACCCACTTATTTTCAGGAAATGTATTCAAGTCCCACATAGATAAATCCTCTATTTCTAAGGCCATACTATAACACACACCATCTCTCACTGGTTTTATTATCTCCTATACCCATTACATATCTCTTCGGTTGGCTACTCAATCACACAACTAATAAAACCTCCAATTATTCCCATGTTCTAAGGTGCCTCCATGAATTAAGGATAAAAAATTATATACCCTATATATTTATTATTTCAATGCATTATTGGGTCACAGAATAGTGTGTCATAGGCCATACCATATCACATAAATCATACATGGACGGATTGGTCTTATCCTCAACACATGGGACAAGAGAATTACTTAGGTGTAATAACTTCACTTGACACCATCATATCTTTGCCATGGAATCATGTGCCTCCTAAACCATGGAAAAATAGAAACTATCTAGAGATATGACATAAAACCTATCTCACTACCCAAGTCTATCCTAGATTGTTCCTCACACCACATACTATCCATAAATCAACATGGGGTACACCACTGAGGTTCTTACAAACTAGAATGGTAAGAACACTCAACACACTCTCTCCTCTTGTAGACTAATTATTATAAGGCATCTCCCATGACAACATGGAATACATGGAAAACCATTAATATCCCCACACTCCTCTCTATATAGAGGTTCTAAAATGAATCAAACTAATTCCATAAATTTATTTTTCATTTCATTCAATTCACCCCCACTAGGGTACATGTGAAATTATTCATGATTAATCCACATACCATATAAAGATGAGGTATCGACTTGTTTCCAAGGGTCTATCAGGGCCCTTGACACTTTCAAAAATACATATGAATTTTATTTTGAATAAAATAATAAATTTATTCAAAAGGTTAATCTCCCATGGTGGAAATACCACATATCAAATGCTATATAAATCATGCATAATCCATCGGGAAATGAATAAGGACTTCATACCTCATATAAAGTAATTCCCATTTATTGAATATCTACCACCACATATTTATCTTATCAAATTCCAATTAATTCCCATATCAATACCTTATCCACTATATTAGTCAATAAAATGTAAATAAATTATTTCTAGAAATTTCTAATATATTTTAAATATGATCTAAATAGTCATAGTCACCTAAAACTCACCCATTAATCCCTCCACACATGATACATTACCAATATCTCTTATAAGGTCATTGGTGTACACCCTAAACTACCTTGGGTAAATCTCTATTTTATCCATTTAATTAATACCTCTATTTATATCAAATTTGAAAAAAAACCGAAGATAAAATCATAGAAATGACATAACTTTTTGAATCCACATGAAACCAATTTCTATTAGTTTCGAAGAACATCCATTAGATAATCTTGGTAAAAGGACACTAGTATTAAGATGAATGTATTTTTTTAGTGGATTCACCATGGAATACCATTCTTGCCATGAACAACTCAACAATAAGAAATAGGAAAACAAACTATAGAAATACAAATGAGTGAATTTAGATTTACAACCTAATGTCCTCTAGATCATTTTAGAATAAATTACAATAATAACCAAAGGTGTTTTCTCCCTTGAACTGAAGATAGAGGGGAGTGCCTTCTAGGAATGAGTCTCAAGTTATACGTGATATAAAGAACTCAAAAATATCACTAAAAAGGATTTAGAAACATTAATTTAATATTTTCAACAGTTCTAGATTCATTATTCAACATGTAATGGTTTTTCACCATATTAGGGGACTCTAAATTTTTATTAACACTATATATAGGAATTCCCCACATGTTTTTTGACATATATAAATGATACAACACACAAAGAGATATTCCTCACATATTGGTTCACCCACATAAGGGATAGCCCATGTGAGGAGATTTACCCACATTAGGGTGGCCACCTATAGATCACCCACCTATGGGAAACCTATGTGAGTAAGGGTCTCCACATATGGGTTAACACATATGGATCGCCACAGAGTGCTCTTCCCCACCAACTTCTCTACCTTTAAAAATTTTCAAATTTTGTAAAAGTCCTAGCCAATTGTTTTCCCAGATATGGGTGACTTGCATGAGGTAAAATCATGTAAATGTAGGACATGTATGGTTTACCCATATATGGGTATCTATTATACAAGGAAAGATCACAAATTTTCATAAAAAAGACACTTTTAACCATGAAAGTCATCACTCAAGCCATAAAATATTTTTTGAAACATTGTATTTTGTTTTTTTAACTCAAATATTCTCAATAAAAATACTACATATCAAAATGGAACAATCAATATAATAAATATTCAAAATTTTCATGAAATTAAAAACTCAAAAATATGCGGGCCCATAAAATACTCTCACCTACTTCAGATTTATGTGTGAAATTACCATTGGTAGGGAGAGGTTTTCTTGGGATATCAACGTAATAGAGATAATACCCTATGAAACAAAAACCTGGCATAGAATATTTTTTCATTGTCCATTAATTTATGGATTTATATCATTGTAGGTTAATATTTCATTGGTTAAGTGAGTTAAGGTTTATATTAACTAGAGAGTGAGACCTTTTAGTGGGATAAATATGTCCAACCCACAAGAAGTTGCAACCAATCACTCATCAATTAGGGAAACTATCCATTTTTCCTAGAGGTGATTTGGAGGGGAAGTTTCCCATAATTATGTATGAATATATGATCATTATTCTATAGAACGTTCAAAAGTATCCCTCTCATGAAGTGGAATAATTAAACTATGATTTAATCCTCTAGCCCACTCTAATATCTTTCTCAGCTTATCATTTGTACTTGAAAAATATTATAGGTCTGAATGATAAATCTCTATACATTATAATGATTCCATCAGGCCTAGAGTGTCCACCCTCTAACACTCATGTTTGTTTTATAAGAAGGAAAATAATATTTTAATGATATTTTGACATTCACTACCTAAATTATGTTCAAATTATGAACAATAACCTCTTCTATGGATCAATGGTCTCATTGATCAAAGAAAAGGGAAAATGGTTATGAAAGGTTAATATATTATCAAGAAATCGTTATATCATTTTAGGGAGTAGGATATCATTAATGTGATGTTAAAGTATTGTTTGGGTGATTGTGAGTTCTTAGTTATGTAGTCTCCTGTTACAGTCTCCCCTATAGAGTTTAGGGGACCATTGAAATAGATCATCCAGCATTACATGGGATGGTTTTTGGTTGTTTTCATGGAAAATGTTTTCAATTATTTCATAATAAAGGAAGGTAATTCCGAGTATTGTAGGATTTCATAATCCTTTATCTATAAGAATTCACTATGGGAAACACTCTTAATGTATAATTTTTTGATTCAAGATGTTTATTTCATTATATATATATTCTATGATGGTGAAGTATTAGTTGACCTCATAATGATTCTAAATTTTATATATTTGTATTCACCTAAGATAGTGTTGTGGTGTGTTTTTTAAAATAATTTGGGACATTATTAAAGATTTATATTGTATTTGTCCAGTATTTCAACCACTATAACTACCCATAACTAGAAAAATGCAGCATTACTGTTTCATACCGTTTTCAAATGGATTTTTAGGATTTTATGAGTAAGGTAACTTATTCATTATTTTTAATGTTTTCAAATGATATGGTTTAATAGGAGTTAATTTTTTATACTGTTCCTATAGAGTTTAATTTTGGTACTAATTTCTAATAGAAATGTGATTTTCTATGGGTCTAGATAGTTAGAAAATATGAGTAGAACCGTATGATCCATGACATGGGTATTTCAGCTATGATATATTCCATGAATTTGTAGAGATATCATCTTTTAGGTGATCATTTTATGAGTCTCACATATTAAAATAGTCTTTAGTATAACATATACTCTTTGATTTTATTACGTAGTATTCTGTCCATATTAGATTAGGACATACATTCTTAACACGTAAATACTTTGACAATAATTTCTCACTTTAGGGGATATGTTCCTTTGAATCCATCCACTTTATTCATTAAATAGATTATTATCATATACTTCTACTATTATAATATGTATATACCCACTACATTTGTAATTTATGGAAATCACATATTACATAATATTTATTTAATTTTATTCTATTTGAAAGTATTTTTTATTATTTATGTATGGAGAAATTATTCACATTACATAAATTATTATTATAATATATAATATTTTCTATAAAATTGAATATGTCTCATTGGACCATCCACCATCATTCTCTAGATGAGATATTACTAGGTTATCCGATTTATTTTCATGGGAAATGTTATGAAATTCAAGATTATTTTCAATTACTAACATAAGTTTAATGAATTCCTCATTACATTAAGATCAATGTTTTATTTATTAGTTTTTTCTCAAAATTATTTTATGAATATTTTGCATGACTCTAATATTAAATACATTTGACATAATGAGGTTACATTTTGTGCCACTAATTATATATCCCATTGATGCATCGATAGGTATCATGAAACAAAATAGGTCTTTTACATGTTTTATTCCTACCCAATTCAGAAATTTGACATTATTGTGGTCTAGAAAACAATTAAGGTTTCCTGAAATATTATATTGAGATGAGGTATTGATGTTCAAAAATAATAATTTCTTGAGTATGAGATCAATATTATTGACATCTGCGTTTATATTTTCTGGTATGGATACAACATTCTCCTAGTTTGATGTTGATTACAACTTCAACTTGTTTACCTATTTCTTACATAATATTTATGTCATGTTTATTCCATGATTTATTTATTTATATGTTTCCCTTACTATGGATTTTAGCTCACCGGTCTTGCATTTTTACTTCCTTGGGTTGTGGGGAAAATTTGTATATATTACATATTATTATAGATAACATGTATATGTTTTTTTGGACAATGTGGAATATGTTTCAGGATTTTGTTAGTTTCATATATAATGTTAAAATTTTCTTTTTCATATAAATGAACAAGGAATTTCTCAATTTATATTGTGACCTATTTATTTAAATCTCTTAAACTAAATATATCCTTCAATTATATAATATTTAATGATTATTATTATTATTTTAATTTTTACTGGTAATCCCAAAGAATTTATAGATGGAATCAAATCATATATGAAAATTATGTTCATGTGGAACCACATATATGAGTTCGAGAAAAGGGAATCACATGTTTAGTCGGTGTGTCAAATTTCATTTAGATTTTATTCACAATTTATGATTTATAAGATTAAAATAGAACCAATATAAAACATTATCAAGCCTATATAGGTTGTACATACAAAAAAATATCATACAGAAATATCACACCTTAATATATAAATATTCATAATATAAAATCAAACTCCAAGAGAAATTGTTTTGGTCTAGTGCCTTTAGAAACATGGCAACATAAACAGTTTGATTATAAGAGCATTAGATTTTCTCCCACTGTGATCTTCATAACTGGAACCCCTCTTTGTAAAATCATAATTAATACCTCTCTTTATAGCATTTGTAAAGGAAACATAATTAATGGTTTTCTCCGAAGCTCATTAAGGTTAAATAATTGAGATATCAATGATCTCAAGGAAATTACATGATAACAAGGTTACAAGAACACGAGCATTACATTTTAAAAAATTAAATCTATATAAACGATCAAAATATTGAGACCTGGAAAAAATCCTAAAATTTCATAAGTCATGAATCATAATAGAATTATATAACATGAGCTATGAGAACATAACATTGGCTAATACATCGATTTCTCACATAACACATGAGCATATAAAATCATTCCCATAATAGTCAAGCCTTAGTAAAAAGTAAATAATAGTGGAATGGGTTCACTCCCCAGAACATCATGGTATTCATGGTTTACTCCCGAGACTATCATAAAGGATAAATTCCATTACCGAATCGGGACCACTCCCCATTCCAATCCTGTTTACATAATGACAAATTAGTCATTACCAATTTAATTTGAAAATGATATAGTTCCAAACCATCAAATAATCTATACACTTTTATGCCACAAGATCATAAGTATCCATCCTATTTTATCACTTGAAATGAAATGCTTTTCATAAACATTTAATCATAGTAAGACCTGCTAAAAAGAAATGATTTTCAGAACCATTTCTTCTTTTCATCATATCTAAACCCATGGAAAAGGAATGAGCATCTTAAATATATTTTCAACATTATCATAAAAAAAAGAAATAATAACGATTGTATAATTGGATCATATCTCCAATGAAAGATAAGAAAAAAACTTGTCTTTGAGGAATCAAAATACCACAATGAGATCCTTAGAAACTTCTTGAGGAAAATATCATTTCTAATTTAAAGTCACCTCTTTAAAATATAAATATAGTTTAAATAATAATGAAAAAATTATTTTAAATTATCCATTTAAACATGTAAAATAAGATATAAATTTTGGATTGTTCATGATCAAAGAATATTCTTCTCATGTTGTGTAGAATAAAACAATGATTCCTTTCATATTTTTGGTAAAAAGTCAAAAGTTACTTGTTTTGAAAAGGACAAGAAGATTACATTCAATCAACTTTTCAAAAAAAAAACATGGGTAAAAATAAATTTCAATAATAATTGGTTAATATTTAAAATATTCATTAACACATTTTTAAAAATCATGGCCTTTGAATATAAATGAATTTTGATTAAAAGGATAAATAAAATTATTTTTCTCCAAAAAAACATTTTTTGGTATGTTAATCATCGAATAGAGGAAAATGAAAGTAAACCATGTATTATACAAAAATTTCATGTGAATAATTAAATACTTCTTTTTCCTGAGAGGTTTATAGTAATATTTATTCTTTTAAAACTTAATCCTAAAAAATCCTAATAAACAATGAGATTATAATATAAAATTTTTACCACTTTGTTAACATTTCAATCGTAAATCCTAAGAATGAATAAAATTAAATGTAACATTAAATATCATGAGAGTAAATAATTTGGTGATATAAAATGTAAATTGTTCATAGTATACACCTCATAAAAGATGATATGTTCATAATAAAATATATATTCGAATGAAGATAATCTGATACAAAAATCCTCAAACATAAGTATTGAAATTCCTCACAAATGATCAACACATATGATCAATAAATTTTATTTTCTTATAAATATATTAAAAAAAATCATATATACCATTCCATATAATATTGTCTTATATACTCCTGTCTCCAAAATATTTTAAATTCCTTGTTAAAATCAAATTATAGTAAATAACTGCTTCGTTTATCATGTATGTATTGGTTTGGTATTTTATTTCATTCTACATTGATCATGGTTCCATCATATCCTAAACTTTAAAAATTATATAAAAATTATATATATTCATTATATTTGTTTTTATATAAATTTACTAAAGATATATATATATATATATATTTACACCATTCATCGAGATGGTATGTCGTACATACAAACAAATGTTGTTTCCATTTTCTCAACGTACAAAAAAGAAGAACTGTAATTGTATATAAACTTTATAAAATAATTTTTATGTTATAAATATCATATATATCCATTGAATCTACTCTTATTATTGTCCAATTAAAAATAAAATTAAGCATGTATCACATCGCTTCGTGGAGGTGGTCTTTCACACGTAAGAATGAGCAAGACAATATTTATAAAATATATTGGAAGTTAATAATATAGACATGATATTATAATTCTATAATTATAATTATTTCATAAACATAGAATAAATATCTTATATCCAACCATTTTTCCATCAGTTAGAGGTAATAATGGAAAATGAATTACATTGATTCGTGAGGTTGTAGTCCACTATACACATGATCGACAGTTTTGTATACTATTTGATGGAAGATGATATAGATATAGGTTATGGAAGTAACATAATAAAAAATCAATATATATGAGGTACTTATGTTATTATATAATCATAGTTTAAGAATATCTGAATGTGGTGGAAGAATAAATTGTATAAAAAGGATTGTTTAATCACAATTCCTCTTTTTTTGATAACCTCATTAGGTTTTCAGCATATTCCTTTTTAAGGGATTGATATGAAAAATAAGTATCATAGAATAATTTGATATAATTAAGGATATAAATTTTTCATACATTTTATTAACAAAATTGTAACACCCCAAGCTCAAAGGCCATTAAACTGGTGCCCTGAGTCGATTTTCCACATGACCTCAAGTGCACCTCCCCATATACTAGAGGTTACTGACTAGTAGTTATGGTCAAGAAAGTCAGATGGGGAGACCATAACATATTTTCCATAGTATTCCATGGTAAAAAATAATAATAATATAGGGAAAAACATGGAATAACAATTTAACATGCATAAATTACTAACTCCCCAAAATTGGGTACAACCCGTAGCCAACACATAAATACGTCATGTCATGCTAATTGTGTGAAGTGAACAAATCCCAAAAAAAATAACAAATTTGAAATCCCCAAAATGGTACTGACACTAATCCCAAAACCTCATCCATGTACATCCCAAGCCTGACCAAACTCCCAAGCATAAGTCCTTTTCACTTATACTTTCTAAAGGCATGAAATATTCATGGGTACCCAATGACATCCCGAGAAGGATTTGAGTAAAACTTAGTAATCCACCACCAATGGTGTATAAAAAATATCCCTTATAATACATATTTTGTTAAATTTAAAAATAAATTACAGGTAAATAAGATACATGTAAATAAAATTCATTGGAGATTCCATTAGTTAACAATCATTAACATAACAATTACTAACTGTCATTCCAAATTAATTTATCATATCTTCTTCATTACATAATTCATTATCCACATTTTTTCCTTGGGTTAGGAATTTAAAAACATTACACAAGGGCTCAATTCATCCATCATTATGCATAAGGGGATAATTCATGTCCCTATATCACAAGGGATAAAACATCAAAACAATGCATTATCTATACCTGGATGCCTCAGTCCAAGATCAATGAAACAATTAGGGGAATAATGTTTTATACCCTTACCTAAATCATCCATTATGAGTGGTGTTTAGAGCATCAGTCTAACTCGACGCATGGGAGGAGCCTCAGTCCTTTATGCCACACCCCAATCCATTGGAATGTTTTTATTTATCCATTAACCACACAAAAAACATATCAAAACAAGAAAAACCAATATATAACACAATTATAATTCATAACAATCATTATGGAAATTAATATTATGACATTACACCTTAACACATTTTCCATTTACATTATATAGCCCATTTAGCCAAATTTCAATTCTCATGATTTTCTCACAAAGAATATTCAAAAAATACCTTATATAAATCAATTTAATGCTTTCAAAAAATCCCTTATTATAACACATTTAACATAATTCTCATTCCACATTACATTATTAATTTATCATATTTTCCTTGTAATATTCTCTTACTCTCTTAGGAATTTATAACATAATTCATAAGTCATTTTACATGATCTCAATTAACCTAATTAACCCATTACTATGCCTGGCCAAAAAAACCCTTAATCTATTATCATAAATAGGCACAATACCAATATGACACATTCAATTAAAATAAACATATCATCATTTCCAACAATGTATGTATGTTAACATACAATGATTTTGCGCACACTTTTCCTATTCCTAGGTCTGGTAATGTCCACATGCCAAATGGGTGGTTCTAAATTGTTCAATAGAATCTATATGTATCTGATGAGGAAAATTAATTGTTAAATATATTATTTATATTATTATGTTTTAAAATCTTAGCAAATTCATCAGAATTCACAGTAATGGATAATTAAAAATGAAACTGAACATACAAAAATCTGTATCAAAATTTGGATATATAACATGTATACCACTTACCTAAAATATTTTAATCAAAGGGTCCCTAATCATGGTCTTAGATATATATTTAAATACCTATTTATCCATAAACCTAGATTCAATTGGAAACGATTGGTTTTAGTGATTTGGAAGCCGATTCCCCAAGGTAAAAACCCTAATCCAGAAAAGAGAAGTGGTGTGAGGATTAGACATAGATGGAGCTTCAAACTGAAACAGAAGATACACCAAATTCCTTGAAATGAAGGAGATTTAACTGATGGATTATTTTGGAGCCTTTTTACACTATTTGGTTTTCAAGCGATGTAATGGAAGACAATTTATCTGTAGGTCCTTAAAATCTCATAATGGAAAACTGTAAATTTTTCAACTTTTATAGGGGAACATTTTTCACCTACATGGTTGGAAAAACTATGTTCAAACCAAATGAAAACCACTTTTCAATAGGCATGAAAATTTACAGTAATGGATAATAATGAACAAAACCAAACATGAAAAAATCAGTATCAAAACTATGGTATATAACTTATAGACCACTTGCCTCAAATATTTTGACGAAAGGGATCCAAATCAGGGTCTTAGATCCTTATATAAAAACATATTTATCTATAAACCTAGATTTAATTTGAAAAGATTGGTTTTAGTGATTTGGAAGACTATCACCCAAGATAAAAACCCTAATCCAAAAAATAGATGTGATGTAAGGATTAGACATAGACCGAGCTTCAATCTGAAACTGAAGATACAACAAATTGCCTTGAAATGAGGAAGATTTAACTCATGGATGACTTTGGAGCATTTTTACACCATTAGGTTTCCAAGGGAGGTAATGGGAGAAAATTTATCATGAGGGTCTTAAAATATCAAAATGGAAAACTGTAATTTTATTAACTTTTAATGGGGCACATTGTTTACCTACACGGTTGGACAAACTTTGTTCAAACCATATGAAAACCACTTTCCAATGGAAGATGGGCTGCATGGTTACTTTGGTAGTCTAGAACTATTTACAACACATTCTATTACACTGCAATATACTGCTATCCAATGTTCCTTAATTTTCTAGGGAAGACCACATGATTTACTTAATCGTGCACCAACCATGAACCTTGCATAGTTTGGCCTAGTTATCCTTCCATTGGTATTTTAAAACCCCAAAACACCACCAATGCCCCTCATACTCTATAAAACATTTCATTCTCCAAAAAAAATATATGGAAAACCAGAATTAAATAAGGACATATCTTTATGAAGTCATGGATCTTACAACCTCCCCACCATATAACTTCTCATCCTCAAGTTACGCTCCCATGAATCATGGAGTTTCCAAAGAAAATAGATCATGTCAGTAGGATATCATATCTAATTCTTACTCCCTTGTTTCTTAATTAACATTTACTTGTTTCAATAATACTGAAACTAAGGGAACAATCTTACCTCACGATATATTGTCACTATGATCCATGATAAAAACAGGATTCTCCTCAAATGATGCATCAACATCAACCTCTCCATCCTCAATATTAATCACATGAGATAGATTGGGGTGATTTTTTCAAAGTTATGAAACATGAAAAACATCATGCATTCCATTATAACATTGAGGAAGATCTAATTAGTAATCCACCAGTCCAATTCATTCCACAATCTCAAATAGTCTAGTATAAATCGTTCCAATATTCCCTGTCTCCTAATTTGATGGTGAACAAACAATGGAGACAACGGGAGAAACCCAATATCACCAAAAATAAACTCAAGAGGTCAATGACACCAATATGAATTTGAATTATCCCTTCTTTGAGCTATTTTCATGTATTTCTGAATCAATCAGAAGTTTACTGACATCACCTCCATGAGACTCGGTCCCAATATGTTAGACTTTCCTGCCTCTGACAATCATAATGGAGATCTAAATTTTATAACACATAGTGTCTCAAAATGTTCTATTTGAATCATATTCTGAAAATTGTTTTTATTAGAAAACTAAATTAGTGATAAGTGTATTTCCAATGAACCAAAATAATCCACGACACGAGCGCTTAATAAGTTCTCTAGTACATGAATTGTATTATCTAACTGCATATCCATTAGCGGGTGATAATCCATACCCAAGAATGATTGGGTACCAATATCATTCCATAATCCCTGGTAGAAGTGTGATGTGAAACATGGATCATGATCTAAAACAATATTTCTATATACAAAATGAAACTGAACTGTATCTCGAACATATAACTCACCCAATTGATCAATAGTCATTATGTCATGTATCAGAAATAAATATGCTATCTTAGTCATCTAAACCACCACTACCCAAACTGTATCAATCTTCTAGGGAGTCCTTAGAAGACCCATTATGAAATCCATCATCACATCATCCACTTATATAGGGAAATGGGCATTGGGCGTAACAAACTACCTAGGCACTAATGCTCAAACATTGTGTGCTGACAACAAAGGCATCACACCACAAAACCCACAAACTCCATCATCATTATTGACCACCAATACTACCTACAATGATGATAATACATTTTATCCAAACCTGAATACCCTAGACAATTTGATGTAAGGAACTCACACATAAAATCTTCCCCTGTACTCATCTGCATGACCACATGGCCACAGACACTAACAACCTCATAAAAACCAATTGACCTAGAAGAAGGTGACTCCACACATTTAATACTTTCCTTCATAGCCAAACACTCTAGAACCTCCAACTAACATTCCATGAATTAGAAAAACTACACTAACTCAACTACTATTGATGCAAAGGTCATATTCTTGGGCCCATACTACACCTTATATTGAATGTCAATAAACAAGTACATAATTCTATATTTGTATTTGGATCCCTAAAATATATGATTCTAAGTTGTATAGCTTAGAGAATATACAAAACTAATCCATTTTTTGTGTGTGTTTACCATGTCAAATTAAAATTACTTCATGTATTCAACATATATTTACATTTATTGATTCTAGTCCCACTGAGAGACCCAGTACTTAATACGTTTATTATCAATAAAAATAGTGATCCATTCTTCCAACAAATAATTCCTCATACACATTATGGAATAAAACATAGTAGCCAACTCAATATCATGGGTAAGGTAATTTCCTTCATGAATTCTAAACAATATTGACCTATATCCCACAACCCGATCATATTGTATCAACACTGCTCCATGTTTGACCCCATAGGAATCACAGAGTAAGGTGTACCTCTTACATGGTTCAGGTATGTTCATGATTGGTGTTGTCTTAATGCACTTATTCAACTCTTGATAGTCATTCTCACAATATTATTATGATTAAATATTAAATACAATCATGGATAAGAATTTGAGTGAAACTACCAAGTGGGAGAAATACCAAGTGATCATTCGATTATAACCAACCAATATGATAAAACTACAAACAATAGTAACATTCTTGGGATTCTCCAAAGAAAACATAGCATTAACATTCTCTAGATCCGCTGACACACCTGAATTGGAAATGATGTGTCCCATGAATTTAATATTTTCAATCCAATAAGGAAATTTTAATAACATGGAATAAAGCCTATTCTATTTTAATGTATTCAAGACGGTGTAATATTATTTAGAATGATCATTATGAGTTATGGAGTACACCAATATATCCTCAATGAAGATGGTTATGAAATTATCCAGGTATAAGTGAAATATTGTGTTCATCAAATCCATTAACTCAATCAGTATGTTGGTCAACCTGAATAGAATCACAACAAACTGCTACAACTGGTACCTATTCCTAAAAGAAGTCTGTGTTTTTTCAAAAGTTCTCACCCCTTCTGACGGTAACCTGATCTCAAATCAATCATAGAAAACAATGAAGCACCCCTCAACCTGTCAAATAGAACATCAAATCAACGATGAGGGTACCTATTCTTTAATATCCTCTAATTTATCTTTCTATAGTAAACAAAAAACATTAATGATATGTCATATTTCATGGAAAATAGTACAGGAGATCCCCAATGTGACATACTAGGATGAATGAACCCCTTATGTTCTAACTCCTCCAGTAAAACCTTAAGATCATGGATTTCTACAAGAAACATCTGATATAGTGTAATGAAAACTAGTTTTTCACTTGGAAGAAACTCGATCATGAACTAAACATATCTCTTAGGTTGTATCCTTGATAATTCCATATAAACACATACAAAAATTGATCCAGAGTAGGAGGAAAGTCTTGTTTCTCCATTCATCCTTAATCTATCTTTGGAATATTCTCTTCAAAAATGTCTTCTCCCAATTTCTAGAAAATTGTCCTTACATGGCCTACTCGAATACCCCATTCATCATAAAGAAAATTAATTTCAACATTGAGAGATGTAAAAATTAATCAACATTAGTAACGGTCGATATGCTCTTGGTAAAACATCAGCCAATACATACCCAAGATTAGATAAAAACCATAAGTCATAAGTAAATACAAGTTCCATAGGAAATGATACCCACCAAATTCCAAAGATTCATCCTTAAATTTTCAGATATCCACCACTCACACCCCCAAAAGGGTATCGATTGAAATAACCCCACACAAACATTCCACTATTAGTCCCTAAAGAACTATAAATAGTGATGAAATTTAAAAATATATGGAACCTTTGTCATATAAATCACTAGAGACTGTGCAAGTAACAAGAATTGTACCTAAAATCGTAGATGGTCCAACCATTCCAATTCTAGGTGTAGGCTAAACTATAAGAAGACGACTCACCCTTCTACACTAGGATCCAACCTGAGTACCATTCACTACACTGCCCAGCTAGAATGAATGATCTTGCCCTGAAGTTCCACTTCAACCACCCCTAATGGTACAGACTATGGGTCTCTAACTGCCCACCTAGTATGGGATAATAAACCCCCTATCTACACTTGGATTGCTCTTATGACCTCCAATTGTACCCAGTTGCTGAGGGTTCTTACAGAACTTCTATATATGACCCATCTCTCCACATGAATGGTACTGGACTAGTGGTTAAAAACATTGACCCCACATGTGCCCCGACCTGCTATAATGGTAACAAAACACCTGATCACCACCCTGAGAGACTGGAACTATCTTATCGGTACATTTTGCAATTTTACATATAGGAAATTCCCAAAATGACACTTCCTAACCTTGAAATCTACACCACTTTTCTGCCCAACTTGAACCTGAATTCTGCTACCTAAATCTCCCTTCCTGTTCCATTATTATATTAGGGCCAAGTCAACTACCTCTATAAACCACTTCAAAAGGAATATATTTTCATGGTACATGATATTGTGTCAAATACCATTGTGTAAATGTTTCACCCTATTCGACTCATCTCCTGCCAATGTGAGAACATAGTGATGCAAGTCAGTGAAACAACTAGCACAATCCATCACTAGCATAACCTCCTTCGTCAATTTCATAAACATCACAACCTTCTCTAGAATCATGGTCTGGTCATAGTATGTATTCAAAAACTTTTCGTAAAAATATTTCTTTCCTATTCAATCAGAATTCTCTTTATGAACCATAATATCCCACCAACACATTCCTTGGCCATGTATCATATATTTCAATAACTAGACTCACTTCTCAAGAAGAATTCCCCCGATGATAGAGAATCGTCTAGATAGACATTATGCAGAAATAGGATGGCTCTAGCCCACACTCCCGATAGTGGTTGAAGGGTGTTGTAGCTGAATAATCCTATTCAACTCGAACATACAAGGTGCAACCCTCCCCGGGTCTTATTCCATTATCTTCCTAGAATGAGAAAAGTTATCATGGAACTGCACCTCCCAATTATCTTGAACCACTAAAACTTTTTTCTTCACTCCTGGAAGATAATTCTTGGTAATTTCCCCTTTTTTCGAGACAAAAACACGTCTTCATGTAGGCATTTAACTATAATTAGTAACACGATATTTAGATCAAAAATAAAAAATAGTCCAAACAGATATAAAGTAAGTCTCACCATTAGACATAACCAACCCATTTCACATACATTATCCCAAAATCCATCTGCACATCCCATGCACTACCTTCATCCACCCCTATGGAGGTCCATGGATAATGTAGAAAACTAAATTAAATAGTAACATATCTTACTTTTGACACCATTTAAAAATTATTCCCACTTCACCAATTAAATAACATTTTAATTCACTTACAAGACCTTATTAATAAAAACCCTTTAATAATTATTCAACATTTTATTTCCATTTTAACCTATTTGAATCATTTCATTTTCATCAATTTAAAGGGAATCATATTCATTATACTCTTTATGGCTCACATTCATGTCCCATGTGTGGTCCTAACATGATGTATTTCACTAATATTCTTAAGTTCCTAGAATGATGTGTGAATTCCCGGCCTCGTTCCATTCCATCCACGAGAAAATATCATAAAACTGCAACATCACACAACATGTGCATCAAATAATGGTGAAATATCAACAAATTTAATAATGAATGGGTGATGTGGGTTTTCCCTCATACCAAGTTTAGGTACTCCGATCAAAAAGTTCATTACCAAGGCCTGAAAACATCCTAACCTCTTGTCTAGCATCCCCAAATAGTATGTCACAGAAAATGCCTACTATGTTACCACTTTTTAAAATCACAGACCTAGAATCCACTAAACGGGTGCCCTGAGAGAGGTCACCACAAGACCTCAAGTGCACCTAATCATACGATGGAGGTTTCTGAGGAGCAGTGAGGGTCTAGAATCTCAGGTAAAGAGATTACACCCTTTTTACTAGATTATGAAATCGTGTAAATAAGTATAATAATGGAAAAAATGGAATAACCAATTAACATGCACAAGTAATTAACTCCCCAGAATTTGGTAAAAACAGTATCCAACATTAAATATGGCATGTCTTGATAATAGTGAAAAGTGAGTAAAACCAAAAATAAATACAAACAATATATTCCTGAAAAAGGTCATATCTCAAGGCCCAAAACCTCATCCCTGTACCTCCTAAGCCAGACTCAACTCCCAAACACATGGCATTTGCCTTTATCCTAACCTGCAAGAATGAAAGATTATTATATACCCAACAGCAGCCTAAGAAGGTTGTGAGTACAAATCTGTAGGTCCCCATGAACGGTGTTTATAAAATATCATGTATTACTAATAGTGCAAGAATGTACTAGATAAAAGATAGGTAAATACGAGACTAGTAAATAAAAGACAATATGGTTGAAATTAATTAATAATATGTACATACTGTTACAAACCTTAGTAATTTTTTTTTCATCTTCTTCATTACATAATTCATTATCAACATGTGTTCCATGGGTTAGTCAATTGCAACATTTACATAATAGATCAATCAATTTCATCGCTATGCATAAGGGAATAAGTCAAGTCCTAATCTCGCTAGGGAGAACACATTATAACAACACATTTTCATCAAATCGAATACTCATTCTTTGTCGAGGGAAATTGTTATGGAAAAAGTGCTCCATCCCCTTACCCAACCCAAGCATAATGGGTGGAGTTTATAGAATCAGTCTAACTTGACTTATGGGAGTTACCTCAGTTCTTTATCCCACACCCTTGGCCATGTGCACAAGATCATTTATCTATTCTCCACACACAAACCATATAAAAAACAAAATTGATATATTTACCAACAATAATTGATAATAATCAATATGGGAAATAATTTTATTCTCTAATCCCTTAACACATTTTCCATTCACATTACATAGGGCATTTTTCTCAATTCTGATTCTCATGTTTAGATCATTTTGAATATTCAACAATTACATTATATCAACCCATTTCAAAAATTCATCAATTACCATATGTGAACCCATTTAACATATTTCTCAATTCTCATTACATTATTAATTAATCATATCAACTATTTCACATTCACTAACTTCCATTGGCATTTCAAACATATTTCATATGTCATTTGATAGGATCTCAATTAACCCAATTAACACATTTCTCTGCCATGAAAAAAACCCAATAAGCCATTATCAAATATTAGAACACAACTAATATCCCACTTTCAATTATACTAAACATATCAATGTGTCCAACAAGGGCTTTATGATATCACTCAATGATCATTCACTTACATTACCAATTCCTAGGTCGGGAAATGTCGACCTAGCCCATTGGTGGCCTTAAATTACTCAATAACACTGCGATTAATCACACAGGGGCCATGAAGGGTTCAATACAATATTTAGTTTCCTAATTTACATAATCTCAACAATGTAATTAAATGCATGACACGGGTTAATGACTAAAAATACTCAAGATGCATCGATATATAATAAAACTATGGGAAATAACTTGTTGACCACATACATAGAATCCATTTACAAACACACAACTAATCATGGTACTTGATCGTGATTTAAACACCTATATAATCCTCAACCAAAATTATACGAAAATTAGGGTATTAGATATTTAGAAGTAGATCCCCCCAAGATCGAAACCATAATCTAGAAAATATAAGATTCTAGATTATAACACATACCCAAATCATCAATCCACCACCAATGGTGATCCAAACTGCCTAGAAATAAGGGTGATTGATCTCTTAGAAGATTTGGGAGCCATGGTTCAACCCTAGGGTTGAAAAGGAGGAAATTTGAGAGGATTTCATGTGAGGGTCTTACAACCCTATGTTGGAAAAACTGTAAATTTTCTTACTTTAAAAGGGGAATGTTGTTTACCAACATAGATTTCGAAATCATTCACAAACCCTGCATAAGCCATTGTCCAAGGGCACCAAGGTCACACAGTTACTGGGGTAGGCCCACATGATTTATAAACGATGTTACAACAATGTGATATGCCATAATCCAAGGATTCATGGATTTCCTAAGATGTCCACATAGTTTACATAACTGTGTACCAACCATGCACCTTGCACAGCCTCGACCAATTTTCCTTATTTTTGTGTCTCGTACCCCCTAGACACTCCCAAAACCCCTCATACTTCCATGAAACATTTCATTATCCAAGAAAAGAGATCCAAACCAAAATTTAAACTTGTAAATTCCTCCATGATTTCCAGGATCTTACAAAATTGATTTTTAAGTGTGATGACGAGCGGATAGGGGGTTCCCTTTTATATGTGGGGGAGAGGACACAATTGGATTTTTTGAAAAGTAAAGGTATACCAACATTTTAAAAATTATAAAAAGACCCAAAAGGTTAATTCTAGAACATTATATGAGATAATGTCAAAATATGTCCTTAAAATATAAATAATAAATGTTTTTCCAATTTACGCCTTATCATATTAATTTAACCCACAGTAAATATGTTTTAACCATAGTCGTTTTTATAATTTTTTTTAGTTTTTACTATTAATAATGACCAAAAAATAAGTTGAACTTATAAAATAATTTTAATTAATGGGATTCCAAATATGGATTCAAATTTTACAAATTCCATTCATATATTTGGATAAATTAAATTTAAAATTAAACCCATGTATATGATTAAAAAATGGATTTTTAATGAAAAACAGTCATAAGTATAAAATAATATTTCAATATAAAATAATTAATCGGTTAAAATTACTTATGATGGATTATTCCTAATAAAATTTATCCCATATTACATTTAATCCTTTGTAAATGAAAATTGAACTTGGTAAATGCATTAACTGAAGAGGAAAATTTTAATAAAAATAAGTATTTTTCATTATTAATCAATCAAATAATCTTGCCAAAAAAATTTCAGAACATCATCTTAAGTTAATTTTTACATATTGATAAAAAATAATTTCTTTTTTTAAAAAAATATTCTTATACTAAAACAATAATTATTATTATTTTTTATCAAAAATAAATGAGAATCATTTTTTAGTAAATAAATTTTTGAATTATAAAAGACATTGCTAAAATTAGAAATTTTGTTCTTACAAAACCGTTATACTTAATTTTAAAAATATAGTTATTCAAATTCATATATAAAAATTTAATACATTGGTTATAGTAGTCATTATTAAATAATAGAAAAAAATATTATATTGTGGTTCATTAAAACCCAGTGTTGCGTATAATGTAAGATATCAAAAAATTAAAATCAATTCCACAAATATTTCATAAAATAACATGGTATAACATTCTACCCTGAATAAAATGATTTTCTATCGAGAAATTATGTCACATTGATATAACTAACTGAGGATACTTACACCACATAATATCCTCTAGTCCCCATTTCTCTTCCATAATTTTTTGGTTTTCGCATAAAACCGTAACCAGGTGTGATGTTTGCTTCATTAAACATTCCCTCGATAATAGAGAATCAACACAAATATTTATTCATTAGAAATATCTTGATATAGTGGTATGACCTATGAGTTATCTATATGTGATGGATCATGTATGTACTTCATTTGGAGAGACACATGTAACACATCATGGACTTGAAGGAATTTCGTTAGAAGTGCTATAAGATAAGAAACATTCCTTACTCGACCAAGAATCTCAAAGGGGGAAATTTTAAAAGGGATTATCATTCCTATATTTTTGAATTTCATCATAATTTTCCATAGAAAAATTTATAGAAACACATTTTCACCATCTTCGAAATATATATCACCCCAAAAATTATCCATACATATTTTCTATTGACTTTGTGCTTCCATTATGTGTTTTCAAATAGATCAAATTATCTCTAATATTTCACCATTTAGCTCAGTTAAAAATATATTTCATTCCCAAAATTGATCCGAGTATGTGGTAGTTCTAAACACCTTTCCATTGAAGAATTCACAAGGAACCATCTAAATGATCATGTAAAAATATAATTTTGTATGAAAAATCAACTACCATAACATGTTTATCCAAACCACCTATAAATTCAATACAAAAATATATTAGCATATCCTCAAGTATTTTAATGGTTCACTCATTCAGAAAATATATATGTGTGTGATACGATGTGTTTAAACTATGTTCCATATCTACATCCTATTGAATACTTCTCCAAAACATTTTGGTAAGCCTCATATCCCGATTACATATAATAGAATGTGATACTATATGAAACCTTACAACCACTTTAGTGTATATCATAGAAATGTAATAAATAGATAAATCTTCTTTGGCAGTGGTTATGTTTTTTGATTATATATGATGATCGACTAAACCCCATATAAACATATTCCATTTAGATGTTTTAGGGATTCCAAGGATAATTCCAATTTAATTTATAGTATGGGTAATGGTAGTAACACCCCTTATAATTTTCCTCCAAATCCTTAATGTTTTAATATATAATGAACCAAGATACCAATTCTTCAGTAACTACCTTCATTTAATCCCACTTGAAATACACTTTTAAATAATTATACATCTTCATACACCCAAGATTATTAGAGAATGAGGAACTATGCGACTCTACTAACATATCCTTATTCAAAAATAGTATTTAGGGATACAAAAAACCTGATACTTAAACCTTGTAATTCCATCATAATAAAGGATAAACATAGTAAATATCGAACCTTATTCTGCCTCTCTACAATTTTTTAGTGTCTTAATAATCATTATGTGGATATATGGTTGAATGATCATTTTATAAAGATAATATTTGTATCCTTCCGTCATGAATTATATATACATTATTTTAAAATCCATGAAAAAATTTATATTATTCCATCCCTATCATGGATAATCTAGAATAGTTCTTTTAACTCAATTTATTATCCACCTTGTCTTTATTCCCATCTGGTAAAGTGTTTAGTAGTCATAATATTTATTTAGCTCCAACCATCTTCTTTGGTGCATGTTTAACTCCTTCAATGTGAATATATTCATCAATATTTTGTGGTAAATATACATATATATAATAATTTTCCCCATAATTATAAGGCCATTGTATATTTATTGTTAAAATGATCATATCTTACTTGAAATAATGATTTGGATATTTTTCTATGAACCATCAGATATGATAAGGCATAATCTATAACAATATAGAAATCTATGAGAACAAATAAAAATATCTTATTGGGTTTATCAATATATTTTAAAAACCCTTCTACCATATTGGGCAATTTTAGCACATGTACACTAACTAATCTTCTCTTTAGTTCTTTGAATATTTACTCACATTCATCTATCCAATGGAACATGGCTCCCTTCTGAGTTAACATGTTGAGTGGATTAGATATTCTAGATAAATTCTCGTAAAACAATTTATAATGTACAATTGAAACAAAACAAAAACAAGACCTTCTTCATAGTTTTTGGTTTGGGAAAAAATGAAATAACTTATATCTTTGATGTTCCTAATAATAGAGCATTTTTTGAGATTATCTAGCCCAAAAATGAAAGCTTTTAAATCTAATATTCAAACTTTGAAATTTTTTTTATAGTTTATCCTACCTTAGGGTCTTCACTGTAATTTTGAAGTGATCTTCACTATAATCCTTACACATTGAATAAATATGAATATCATCTATAAAGACTACCACAAATAGATCAATGCAATATATAAATACTCTATTTATTAAATCCATGAGGAATGCAGGGAATTAGTAAGACTGAGTGGAATCACTGTATACTAATATTTTCTAAACCAGGTATGGAATTTTTACAAGGGAATATGCACCTTCATAAAAATCAATTTATAAAATACTAAATAATTTTAAATATTTTAAATTTTTTTATCTCCACATATTTGACCAAATATGAAATTTATATGGGTTAAAAGAAACTTTTTCATGATTTTGATCTTGTTTAGATCATAATAATTCATGTTTTTTCGCATAAATCAATCATTGTTCCTAAAAAATTAGGTATACCCAAATAATTCACAATTAGTATAATTTATTTCTTATCAACACTATTCTGGAGTTTCTTCATTGATTACTACAACTCAATTGGTTCCATTCTATAGGTAGTATTTGAAATAGGATTGGAACCATATATGAGTTCTTTTCAAAACTCATATTCACATTTTGAAATATGATTGGGAAAATCGTCCAGAAAGACAAAAAAAATAATTCACAATAGGCTTACCATTGATGCTGACTTTTTCTCCCATCATGTTGGATAAAAATCCTTTTTGAATGGGAATAAACACCCACACAATGGATGTATTTTCAATTTGATGATTACAGTTACTATCATAGTTATAGACAATCGTAGGTTAGTTTGGAATATCAAATCAAACTTCCCATCCTATAAATCTAATGTTGGAATTATAGAAGCAATTTTAATACAGGCCTAAAATATCATCGAATTAAACTCGGTGGGTAATAAAAATATTTTTTTGAATCACATTACAAATAAAACTCAATAAGAGAGGAATGTTAAATATCATATTTGACCATCATGTCATTAGGGTTTTCTACTACTAATTCAATATGTAATTGATTAGGTGGTATTTTTTTACCTTTTGAATTTTTTTAGACATAAATGAGTGGGTAGATATAAAAATAAAATAAGGCATTAGAAACCATGAATTTGAAACATGAGAGTGTGGGTGGTTAATTTTGTGGATATTACTAAATATTGTAATCATTAGCAATCTTATTCTCATCAATTCTACATTTGATTTCCCAATTACCTTCTTTCAATCCAAAAGACATTACCCATTTAACTTAAGGAAATTTCTTAAATGTTTTGTTCCACACTTCTAGCATGATGAGAAAATCATCATCTTCTATCCATGGTTTTTATAGTTACATTTTATTTATATCATTCTTTACATATAAAAACCAAGACATTGAATTGAAAATATAATATCCATTTAGAACTTGATGGTATATCGATAAATTTTTTCATATATTATGAAGTCACATATGGATAAATCACATATAATACTTTGAATTAATCCACTAAAGAATCAATCTTCTTTAATTTTACTTTGGATGATAATTCCGAAATTATTCATCGTATGTCTCGTAAAATTTTCATTATTGGTACTCATAGATTCAATATCATTTTACTTTAGCTCAAGGAATACCTTATATACTTTCATATTAAGAATATGAGAGAAATACTTATTGTAAGATAATATTCTTAAAATCATAAAACTCCATCATGTCAATTTCATCATGTTGCCTCACATTCTTGAGGATAGTACACTTTTGATCCACTTCACCTTCCATATGAGCGAAAAATGTAACACCCCGATATTTTATGAGAAATATTATTTTTAATTTCTTTTAAATCTTGTGTTGTATGCCTCACCAATATTATATATCACTATAGGAAACATTTTATTATCTTGTAGTATACGCAAACACTATTCTTGGCTTGTGTTGCACGCAAGAGCGACCTTCCTCAATAGCTTGTGTTGCACGCAATAACGAGTGTCACTAAACAGTGATATATTGTTATGAACTATCCTTTATGAATATTTTTAACTAAATTTATAATTTTATTACATAATAATTCACCTTACACATATTATAGTACTTGGTATGATAAAAAATTAATTTTTTTGGGTAAAATAAGTATTTTTCAAAAAATGCAGTTCTACCGCCTTTTGATGGCGCACCCACATTACATCTAGTTTTTGACATGTTTATAAGTTTAATTAGAAAAAATAAACTTATTCATTTATATAATTAAATAAAAATATACTTTGGATAAATTTTTTATATTTTTCTGCTAACTTTCATATTTTGATGAATAGTAAAAATACACTAAATTTTAATTAAAAACAAATTTTTTATCAAGATAATTTATATTGAAAAATTATAGTATTGAATGGTTTTAAAGTATAAATAGAATATATTTTTACCATTTAATATAATTTAAGAAATTATCATTAATTTTACTTTGAATTTATAGGTAAAAACATTTCAATCTTTTTTAATGTTTTAACTTTTAAACCCCATTTTCTCAACAGTGGAATTAATTTAAAATTGAATACTAAAACTTATGTGTTTTGAATTTGGAAAAAAGGATTCTATATCTGGAATCAGTAGGTCTAAATTATGTAAATAGGTTACTTTTTATTTTTATAAATTATGAATAGTAACTACAACAAATTTTAGTTACAACAGTTAAAGGAAAATCAGGTAATTAAGGATTACAATAAGATTATAAAATTACCCTAACACCTAAAAAAATTCTATTGGATTAATAAAAGTAGACCCATATCACATAATGGTAGAAATAGATTTATTTCGCGGACTTTTTAACATGAAAGGGATGTAATTATTATTAAAACCAAAGAAAGTGACAACATGTCACTCTCTTATATATTATAAGTGTAATAATTTTATTTAGTGATAGATTTCATCAAAACTAGAATATAAATAGTTTCCAAAAATATAATAACATTATCTACATAATGAAAATTTATTTATATTTTTTAGGTACTAAAAATATATCATTAATGATGACACAATAGTGATGTAGAAATTATTGTATTGATTGAAAAATCAAATAAATGGTTTAAAAAATTTTAAAATAATTTTTATATGAACTATTTAATGTGATAAAATAATTTTATAGATAAATATGACATGTTATGAATATATTAAATATTTTTTTAGAATACATCCTCTGTGTGGATTTTATTTAAATAGAAATAAATGAATTGTGTCAAAATTGACACTATTATTATTTTATAAAAATAACATATTATAAAATTGTTTAAAAATCAGAAATATATTTAAAAATTATGAATTGAAATTTATATGTTCTGAAATTTCGTAAATTATTCAAATATGTACATTTAAAAACACATAAGTAATTATTTATAACAATTTAAAATTTAGAATATTATTACCAGAAATAAAATTAAATGGATTAAGTAAGGATAAATCAAGTTGATAAGGTTTAAACTAAATTCCCAGCATGTCTAAATCTTATTGGTTGAGGATATTAAAACCCTATATGATCTAATATTCTGATTTGAGTCATTTTTGTAGGTTTTTAAGTTGGGTTTGATTTTATTATAAATTAATATTTTAGAGGTTTCCAAAAAGTGCCACTCTCCTCTCTTATAAAAGGGAACCTCCTCCAACTCCTCCTCGCACCATTTTGAGCATTCAAGCTCGGCCAACCACTGCCCATTTACCTTTTCCACTTCCCTAGAAACATAATATAGGTCCTATTATTCTTCAAAGACAAATATTAGTGCCCTAAGAGGAGGTTTAAAGAGTCGCGTTGAAGAAGAGGAAATATCCTTTACCGATTCTTTCAAAAAAAAAATTTCTTCTACTTACTCTTATTTAATTGTTTCAAAATAAAGTAATACAATATCTATCACTCATATACTGATATTTTATTATAAATATGAAACAAATCTATTTTACCTTCTATCCATCCTACGGAAAACCAAATCACCACACGTGCGTACGTACGGAATACTGCTTCCACACCGTGGTGTAATCAGTTTTCCACCACCACCTTTCTTGGATCGGTATAATGGTGGTAGTAATAACTATATATTATTATTATAACATAATACTGATTCTGATTAATTATATAAACCACTCCAATTTCATTAAATAATTACTGGAATGATATCATCGCTCGTGCGTACGTACATATTACTGTCTCCACGACGCGATGAGAATCATTCTCCATGATTAACCATTCAATAATGATTATAACGCATATATAATAAATAATAATGAAATATATTACATAATGATTATAATGGTTTTATGTTCATATATGTCTCATTTAATTAATTACATTCAATTCAGTAAGGAAATTAAAACAGCGTTCAAGCGTATGTAGGGCCTACCATCTCCATGAATAGTGTATTTCATTCCATTTATCGATCTACAATATATATTTATATGCTGAATATATGTTATATATAAATCATGTATTACATTATGGAATAATGTAAATCAGGATATAAGTAATATTATCATGATCAACAAGTCAAAACACGTACGATAAATGAAACGATTTTACCCAAAACGATGCATTAACATGGAATTGGCAAAAGAATGGGTAATATAAAGTCCTAAGTGAATCATATATGATTTCAGAAATATAATAATGGTTCCGTTACAAGTTAATTATTTGTTTAAACTCACTAAACAAGAGTTTCATACACGTATAGAGGAAATTGTACCAAATGCAAGGGATAATTATTTCAATCTCGTTCTTATTTAAGATTTTTTATTCGTAAGAATTTAGTGGGGTTATATTTTTCATCCACTTCCATAAAAATGTTTTTCATAAAGTGTTTAATATTCCTCCTTGTATGTTTAAAGTCATGATTACTCCTCTTTGACTTTTACTTTGTGTTATGGAAGGAATATTTCTATTGTTTACCATACATGGTACTTTTTGACTTTTCCTTTAAAAGTATGAGGATAATGTTTTTTAACTTATATGGAATGAATGGATTTTTACAGTTTCATAAAGTATTATTTTCATGAATAATACTTTAGATTATTTCATAATGATTTTCAACAAAATCCCTTTCTTTTAAAATTTCATGGCATTTTGTGAAAAGAAAATGATTTTAAAGAAGAAATGATATTTTCCTCAAGAATTCATTTCAATTGTTTTATCCAAACTATTTTCCATCTAAGATGACATTATTTAATATTGATATGATTCATGTATAATGTCCCTATTATTATCTTGGTTTTATTTTGTTTATTATGAAATTATATCCATTGTTTTATATGTATTATGTTATTATGGGATGACGTATATGAAACCCATTTTATTCATTGGGTTATGATGAATGATTTATGTTTCTTTTGTGGCACATGAAAGAATGATTTTATTATGAGATGGATGGGACCTATATCTCCCTCCAATGCATTAGGTAATGATTTATATCTCATGAGATAGAAATGGCTCGAACGACAAGTGAATGTGGTTCAGTAATACAAGGCTCAAACTACAAGTAAACCCGGTTCAGTAATGGACTTTGTCCACTATGTTGGTCTCGACAGTAATTCCTTGGCTACTATGGAAATCATAACATGTTCTTAATGGTTTTCCACAATTATATGTTTTATTCCCATGTTATTTTACCATGTTTATTATTCCTTTATGATCTATGCCTTATGAACTACCACGATTTATGTCATTACTCATGATTTTTATGTTTTGTGTTCATGTTCATACGTTCAAATATTTAGGGATTGTTTTTTGTTCTTCATAATTATCCTTACTGAGCATTTAAGCTAACCCATTTTATGATTTCTTTTCCCCTTGATATAAAGAAATGTTTTATGTATGAAAACAAAAGGCGAAGATCATTATAGGAGATGTTCAAGATCTTTCACCATGATTAGAAGATTATGTTCTGAGTTTCCTAAGACAATAAACTAATACAGTCTTTGGGCGTCTGTTTTTGCCATGTATTAAGTATTATGAAAAAGTAATGTAAAGTATATGTACGTTAAGATTTGGGTCTCTACTATTGGTATCAGAGAAAAGGTTTAGTTAACCTTTGGAAACTGGGATGTGAAAACTGTAGTGAAATCCCTAGAGATATTTATAAGGTATTTTTAGGGATGTCTTTATGGTAAAGTATAGGTTATATACCTAGAATTATAGTAACTATCTTAGAATAAAACCTATTATGTTATATATTGAAGCTACTCCCCACTTTATTCTTTTGTTTTCCTAGCTTTATTTTTTCCTCTCACACTATTATTTTTGGGTTTTAGATGATTGATTGAATCCGACAGAATCATTTTGATCAATGAAATGGACAATGCAATGATTTTCCTCTTAAAAAAATAAATGTTATGGGAGATGGAGTGTAAAATCTTATTTCTATACATAAAAAGTTTATGAATCATTCTGGACTTCTAAATGAGCAGATAAGGGAACAATATTCTATTGAGTCCTTCATGAGGAAACGCCCACTTTCTTTCAATGGGTCTTCTGATCCACTTATTGCTGAACAATGGATCAGTACCATTGATAAGATATTTTCCATACAACGTTGTTCGGAACATGAAAAGGTCATTTTAGCTATTTACATTTTGGAAGGTGAAGTAGACCAATGGGGGACTCTAATTATGAATACATGGGCCCAAGATGAAGTTGAATCCATGGAATGGGATGAGTTCTAGAAATAGTTTTTATATAAGTACTACCCTTGTATTCTTCGAACAAATATTGAAAAGGATTTCCTTGAACTTATAAAAAAGGATGATGAATCTATTGGTATATACAAGGAGAATTTTATAAGGCTTTAAAGGTATGCATCTGGATTTATCATCCCACCTGAATGTAAAGTTGATTTATTCTTCAGTGGCTTAAAACCAAGTCTTCGAAGGGCATTAGCAATAAGTGACTTCAGTAGCTATGAAGAAATTATGCATTGTTCTATCATGGTAGAACTCTAATTCGGTGTTACATATCCATCTCATGGTTTTGACCAGAATCAAAAGATGGAGTTCAAGGAAAAATATCTAAACAATGGTGAAAAGAGGATGAATGTTTCTGTTATGCTCAAAGTGTAGAAAGAAGCATGGTGGAGATTGTCTTAATGGGACTGGAAAATGTTTTATGTGTGGAAAAGAATTCCATTGAGCATCCGAGTGTCAAAGTAATAGGAATAGGTAGCTAGTGATGAGAATAGAGAAATGACTACAGAGAATTCACCACCAACACATAAAATTATACATGTGCAAGGAAATGGGGCATTATGCTAACCAATTCCCTAATCCAATGGTTAATGATGATCGACATCAAAAACCTCTTAAGGAAAGTGATAAAGGGAAGTCACATGCGATCACTATTGGCAATGTTGAGTATGAAAATGATGTGGTGGGATTATTAAGTGTTTATGTAACAGGATTCCAAAATAATTTTGTGGAATCTCATTTATAGTATCGTAGAATATTGGAATATCTATGTATTGGTTTATTGTGGTTTTCAATAATTTTAGGGTAACTGTAACCATGAAAAGTGATTGAAATATTTTTGGAAAGCAAATGATATACACATAATGAAGCGATAAAGGGATAATGAAATGTTTAATAGTATTAATGAGCTCGGGATAGATATATGGACAAAGTGACATCATGGTTTGAATATATAAAAATTTTGGGATTTTGTTATGTGGAAAGCGTTAATTTTTTATAGAATTCATGTTTTCACTACGGTTCAATGGGTATTCATTTTTCAAGTGAATACATGATTATGGTATTCACATGTTTTGAATGTGACCAACAACAAGATATATCTTATAATATATGGGGGATAAATGATGGTATTCACATGCTTGGTATATAACCTTTTTAGTAATCATTTTCTTTATACTGTGAGTTTGGATAGAAGTATTTTGGATAAGCCTAAAAAATGGAATGGGTTAAGTTGCACATCAGATAGTATTGTTTAATGATAGAACTTTTTGATATTATATATGAAATGATATAATTGTATAGTTTTAGAAAAAGGACAACCCAAAGGACTGGTGACAACCTGTTGCGTCAGATAGGGATGTAAGAATCTAACCCACAATAGAAGTGCGACAATCCTTTATCACCTACCACTTGCCTATATGAAGTCACTGGTTAATAGATATTAGTTTTATTTTTTTAAGCTGTATGATAGTTAAATTCTATGTCTATTTTGGGAATCATATACGATTAACCCCACCATAGATGAACTTATGTATATTTGATAACTTTTTCTAACCTTTTTTTAGGACAGATGGAATGACCCATCATTCTATCACATGATCTGCTAACACTTCACGAATGAAAAATTCAACTTCATTTATTTCAGGTATGAAGTGGACACTATTCAAGGAACGACCAACGAGAATAATGTACCAAAATCAAGTAAGTTATTCTTCTAATTCAAAATTTTCAACTTTTGGGAAATGATATTGAAAACCAAAAACATTGTCCTAGTACCTTCATATCCGATGAATCAGATGGTACCTTAGATCATCACAAATTTATGTATTTGTGATTGTTTGATTTTTCATAGCCATGTTCTCTACCACTCTTTTTCAGAACATTATGGTTATATTTCTCTTCCATATCCATGTTTTCATCAATGTTCTCCTGTGTGGAAACCCAGTGATGAGTTACATTGGGTATCTGTTATGTTTCTAACATTACTTTTTATAATAAAATTTTAGTATTTCTTTTTACGATGTGGGTTTCTATTAAAGAAACTTTCAAGTAGTAAATGATTTATAACCCCAACGAATTTAGAAGGCAAAATTCATTTTAAGGGGGGTATAATGTAACACCCCGAGATATTATGAGAAATATTATTTTTAATTTCTTTGAAATCTTGTGTTTTTCGCTTCACCAAGATTATCTTGCTCTATATGATACATTGTATTATCTTATAGTATACGCAGACACTATTCTTGGTTTGTGTTGCACGAAAGAGCGACCTTCCTCAATAGATTATGTTGTACGCAATACCGAGTTTCACTAAGCAATGATATGTTGTTATGAACTATCCTTTATGAATGTTATTAATTAAATTTAGAATTTTATTACAAAATAATTAATCTTACACATATTCTATAACATGGTATGAGAAAAAAATAAATATTTTGGGTAAAATAAGTATTTTTTAAAAAATGCAGTTTTGCCGGCTTTTGATGGAGCACCCACTTTAAATCTAGTTTTTGACATAATTATAAGTTCATTTACAAAAAATAAACTTATTAATTTCAATAAAGATAAAAAAAATATACTTTGGATAAATTTTTTATATTTTTCTGTTAACTTTCATATTTTGATTAATAGAAAAAATACTCTAAATTTTAATTAAAATCAACTATTTTCAATAATATAATTTATATGGTAAAATTATAATATTGAATTTTTTAAAGTATAAATATAATATATTTTTACCATTCAATATAATTCCAGTCGCTATCATTAATTTTTCATTGAATTCATAGGTAAAAACATTCCAATCTTTTGCAACTTTTTAACTTTTAAAACCTGTTTTCTTGACAACGAGATTAATTTTAAATTAAATACTGAAACATTGTTTTTTGAATTTTTGAAAATTGATTCCATATTTGGAATCAGTAGGTCTAAATTATGTTTATAGGATACTTTTTATATTTATACATTATGAATAGTAACTACGGTCAATTTTAAATACTACAGTTAAAGGTAAATCTGGTAATTAAGGGTAAAAATAATATTATAAAATTACCCCAACACCTACAAAAATTATATTGGATGAATAAAAGTAGACCCATATCACCTAAGGGTCAAAATAGATACATTTAATTGACTTTTGACCATGAAAAGGATGTAATTATTATTAAAACCAAAGAAAGTGACAACATACCACTCTCTTATATCTTATACGTTTAATAATATAAATTTAATGATAAACATCATAAAACAAAAATATAAATAGTCTCCAGAAAGATAATAAAATTATCTACATAATTAGAATTTATTTAGAAATTTTAGGTATTATATAATTATCATTAATGGTGATACAATAGTGACGTAGAAATTAGTTTATTGATTGAAATATCAAATAAATGGTAAAATAATTATTATATGAAGTATTTAATGTACTCAAATAATTTTATAGATAAATATGAAATTTTATTAATCTATTAATGATTATAGTTTTTATATATCCTCTGTGTGGATTTTATTTAAATTCAAATAAATTAATAGTGTCAAAATTGACCATATTTTTATTTTATAAAAATATCATATTAATTTTTTTTTTTAAAAATCATAGAAATATTGAAAAATTATGAAATTGAAATTTATATCATAGAAAATGTCATTAAGTATCCAATTATGTACAATTCACAACATGTTTCTAATTATTTATAAAAATTTAAAATTTAGAATTTCATTACAACAAATAAAATTAAATAGACTAAATAAGGATAAATCAAATTGATAAGGATTAAAATAAATTCCCAAAATGTCTAAATCTTATTGGATGATTATATTACCACCATATCTCATCTAATAATCTGATTTGAGTCATTTTTTGGGGTTTTTATGTTGGTTTTGAGTTTATGATAAATTAATATTTTAGAGGTTTCCAAAAGTGCCCCTCTCCTATCTTATTAAAGGGAACCTCCTCCCTCTCCTCCTCACACCATTTTGATCCTTAATGATAAGCCAAACCCTGCCTATTTCTTTTCTACACTTCCCTATAAACATAATAGTGGTCCTGGTCTTTTTCAAAGACCAACATTTGTTCCCTAAGAGGAGGTTTATAAGAGTCACGTCGAAGAAGAGGTAATATCCTTTATCTATTCATTCAAATTTATTTCTTCTTCTACTTCCCCTTATTTTTTTGTTTCATTATAAAGTAATAACATAAGTATAAATCATATACATATATGTTATTATAAATATGAAACATCCCTATTTCACCTTCTATCCATCCTACTGAAAACGAAATCACCGCGCGTGCGTACGTACAGAATACCGTCTCCACACTGTGGTGTAATTGGATTTCCACCACCACCTTACATGGATGGGTAGAATGGTGGAAATAATAACAATATATTATTATTATTATTAAATCATACTCATTATGATAAATTTTATCGCCCACTCCAATTCCATTAAATAATTATGGGAATGATATCATCGCCCGTGCGTACATAAAGATCACCGTCTCCCCGACGCTATGAGATTCATTCTCCATGATTAACCATTAAAGAATGATTATAATGTATATATAAAAAATAATCATGAAATATATTAAACAATAATGATACTGAATTTATTTACATATATGATTCATTTATCTAATTCCATTCAATTCAATAAGGAAATGAAAACAGTGTTCATGTGTACGTACAACCTACCGTCTCCTTGAACGATGTATTTCATTACATTTATCGATCTATCATATATATTTATATGCTGAATATATATTATATATAAATCATGTTTTACATTATGGAATTTATTGAATCAGGATATAAGTAATAATAACAAGAACAACAAGTCGAAACACGTATGATAAATGAAACGATTTTACTCATAACGCTGCTTTAACATGGAATTGACAAAAGAACGGGTAATATAATGTCCTACGTGAAACATATATGATATCATAAATATTAGTATGGTTCTTTTTCAAGTTAATAATATGTTTAAACCCACAATACATGAGTTTCAGACATTTATATAAGAAATTGGACCTATGTATGGGATAATTATTTCAATCTTGTTCTTATCTGAGATTGTTTATTCGTAAGTATTTATAGGGGTAATATTTTTCATCCATTCCCATAAAAATGTTCTTCATAAAGTTTTAATTATTCTTACATGTAATTTTAAAGTCATGTTTACCCCTATTTTACTTTTACTTTGTGTTAAGGAAGAAATCTTTCTTTTGTTTACCATACATGGTACTTTTTGACATTTCAGTTAAAAGTACGAGGATAATGTTTTATTAAATTTATACAGCATGAAAGGATTTCTATGGTTTCATAAATCCTTACTTTCATGAAGAATACTTTACAAGATTTAATGATTATTTTCAAAAAATTCATTTTCTTTTAAAAATTCATTCCATTTTGTGAAAAGAAATAGATTTTGAAAAAGAAAGGATATTTTCCTCATGAACTTATTTCAGTTGTTTTGTACAAACTATTTCCCATCTAAGATGAAATTCTTTAATATAGATATGCTTCTTTTATAATGTACCTATTATTTTAATGTATTTATTTTTTTTATTATGAAATTATATCCATTGTTTTATATGGATTATGTTATGATGGGATGACGTATATGAAACCCATTTTATTCATTGGGTTATGACGAATGATTTATATTTCTTTAGTGGAACAGGAAAGAGTGATTTCATTACGAGATTGGTGGGACCTATATCTCCCTCAAATTAATTGGGTAAAGATTTATATCTCATGAGACAGACATGGTTGAGATGGTAAGTGAATATGTTTAAGTAATACAGGGCTGGAACGGCATGTAAACCCAGTTCAGAAATGGACATCTTCCACTATGATGGTCTGGCAGTAATGCCTTGGTTACTAGGGAAAAAATAACATCTGCCTAATGGTTTTCCAAAATTTTATGTTTTATTTAAATGCTATTTTACGATTTTTAATGTCACATTATGATATATACCTTATGAAATTCAAATATTTATATCATTACTCATGATTTTAATGTTTTATGTTCATGTTCATACGTTCAAATGTTTAGGGATTATTTTATGTTCTCCATGTTTACCCTTACTGACCATTTGAGCTCACCATTTTTATGATTTCTTTTCACTAGGATATAAAGATAGGTTTTAGGTAAGAAAAAAAAGGGGAGATATTTTTGGGAGATATTGGCGATCTTTCACCATGATTAGAAGATTATATTCTGAGTTTCCAATGACACTAAACTAATACAGTTATGGGAGTTTTTTGTCATGTATTAAGTATTCCTAAAATGTAATTTAATGTCTATGTAAATCAATATTTGGATCTCTACAAAAAAATGACTAATGAACCATCCAAAAACTATAAAATGGAAAATAACTTTTATGTGATACTAGTCCATTTTTACTCAATTAGTGGATTAGTAGAAGCACTAAAAGATGTTGGAAGTTTCATCATGAAGGACACAACATAACAACGTTCCTTCTATACTCATTATTAACTAATCATGATACATATCATGAGAATGTTATGTTAGCATTGAAATAAGATTTTTTATTCCATCTATGACAACATTTGGTACCTCAAGTGGAAAATCGTTGTATTTTCCCACACATTAATAACTAGCATTATTCCCTTGTTAATCAAGAATTTACTAAAATAAAAAATCATAGTGTGAGAAACATTAATGATAGTGTAGAACCAGAAAATCACAGAAAAATTTATTGTGTATCTATATCATGAAACTATACATTCAATCTTGTAAACAATAGGTTTTATTTGGGTCATCCTTTATCATTAATAATATTTTAGGTTTTTATCATATACTTTGTTTTATCCCTAGGGTTCTAACATAAATGTTCTCATCCATGTTTCTAAATTATAATTAAACCTTGATATGATACACACTACGGTGACCCAATCATATCATACATACATATCACGTATAAATATATGAATATAAAATATATAGAATAATGATCCATACCCAAATCATATATCTATATATCCCTTGAAAAAGTGAAAACATAAAAAATGGTTCATAATAGTTCTAAATAGTCTCCCAACAAGTTCTTCATGAGTAAAACCAATATTATAACAATCATACATAATACCATTATTCATAAAAATGGTAAACGAAACATAAATAATAGTCATATTTAATGCTTAGTACGTGTGGAGAAGGGAGATATCAATGATCACATAAGCATTACATGGTCATAAGGGTATGATAACATGATATCAACATTTTAAAACCATAAACAACATATAATTTATCATAATATTGATTCATGAAAAAAATATTATCATTTCTTTATACATGAATCATTAAGGAATCAAAGAACGTGATCCATGGGAAAAAACATTAGCCTAAGGCATAAATTTTTTCCAGACAAATAAGTAATGAAAATCATTTCATTAGTAGCAAAGGATTATTTCCATGGATGTAACAGTGGAATGAGTTCACTCCCTAAACCATAATCAGATTCATGCTTCACTCCAAAGACTATAACAGTGGAAATTTTCCGTTACTAAACTAGGTAACTCCCCATTCCAATTATATTTTTTATATTGATATATCAATTTGTACTCAATAAATTATAAGGAAATATATGTCTGAACAATCACATAATCAATTAATTCTCATGCTAGAAGTTCATTAAACTTTTTTCACATAAAACCCAATTAAATTAAATTGGATTCATAAATATTTCCTCATATTAAATCTTATGGAAACGAAATTGGTTTCATTACAATTTCATTTTTCCATCATAGAATAACACATGAAAAAGAAATTGGTTTTATAAAAAAATTTGACCATAATCATGAACCCTCCCTAAAAATAATAAGGATGGTACCCTTGTATCATATCCCAAGTAAGAAATAAATAAAACTAACTATTTTTTATTATTATGAATGAAAATTACATAAATTGATCTTTATAAAAAATTTTAGGAAAATATTTATTCCATTATGAAATCACTTTTTTAAAATATTGATATCTAATGAATTTTAATGAAAACACATTATTTGAAAATAAACATGTAAAATTGTAATGTATGATTTATAATAATTTTTTAGTTAGGATTGGAATACATTTTTTATTCTGTGAGCATTAAAATAAATTCTCCATTCATATTTTTGGTAAAAAATCAAAAATAACTTACATAGAAAATGACAAGAAGATTTTATTCGAAAAATCATATGAAAATTTAATCAATGTAATAAATAGAATTAAAACTCTTGGAAATATATCAAAAATATTCTTTAAAACATTTTTAGAAATCATGGAAATGGAATAAAGTGAATTAATGACTAAAGAGAAAAATAAATATGGTTTTTCCTAAATTTTTTTTTTCATTATTAGGTTAGGAGAGTAAAATGAAAGGAAAATGTTTGCTGTCCAGAAATATATGAAGGTTAATAAAATAAATAAGTTTCTTAGGAGGTATATAAATATATTTCATCAGCAGAAACATAATCATAGACAACCTTAATAAATAGTGATATTGTAGTATAAAACCCTTATGATATTTAAAACAAATAATTCATTAGACCAATGAAGCAATAAAAATAAATTAAATAGTAAATATCATTAGAATAAAAAATCAGGATATATCTTGAATAATGGGATTTATATTCCCATCATAAAAGAATATCGGTTCAAAACATAACGAAAGTTCGTAAAGGCAATTTGAGACAAAAATTCCTAACCATATGTCTCAAATTTCTTCATACACATTTGAAACTCAGGTATAATAAATATAGGTTTATTATAATTCTATTAAATAACCATATTAATATATATATATATATGTCACACCATGTATTGTTTAATTATAACATTTTATCACCTCTTTATTAATAATTCCTTGTAAAATTCATGTTTCGTGGAATAAGTTTGTTTTTCATGTATTCTTTGGTTTGGTAGATTAGGTCATTTTATGTTTATTATTGTTCAATAATTAATAAAATTTTAAAAATGATGTAAATATCATATATATTAATTATATATTTATTTATTGTAATTCATTAATGTTATAGATTGATAATGAATTACATTGTTAATGGAAATCATAGGTCATATGTATGCATGAATGTTGTTTCAATTTTATTGATGGAAAAATTAAGGAATGGTAAATATTATATAAAATACCAAGATTATTTTTCATTTCATATGTATAATTTATATTTATTAAAAAAATATTTATTAACATCAATTTCAAAATGAAATGATAAACATATCACATATCTTTATATATGAGGCAGTTTGGACATACACACGAACGTTGTAATCGTTTCCAAGAGGTCGCGAGGAATGAAAGGAGGTTTTATATTATAAATATAAATCTATAATTATTTTGTAAATAATATTTATATATATATATATATATATATAATATCATTTTCTATATTTATAAGAGACTGTGATGGAAAACAATTACCTCAATTCATGTTGCAGTAATATGTCGTACACACGAACAAGAGTTTTGTTTCCCATTTGATGGAAAATGAGCTATATGTAGTTAATGAAACAAACATAATAAATTAAAAGTATATGGGCAACATTGATGCTATTATATTATCATATTTTAATATTATTTAAATGAGTTTTATGAATAAATAAAAAAAAGGCTTTCGTAAGATCAATACCTCTTCTTCGGGCTACCTACATAGGGTTTCACCAAAAGCCTTATTAGGAGGACCTCATAAAGAAAATTTTATATAACATTGGTATGGAATTATGAAATGTTTTTTTGGATGGTCCGAGCTGAATAAAATGGATTTGTATGTGTCAATAATAGTGGTGATGGGGGTGTCCTTTTATAAGTTGTGGAGGTGATTCACATGGAATTATTGAAAATAAAATGGTATACCCACGTTATAAACATGCCACAATTCTCCATAATGAATCATTATATAACATTAGATTATATAAGATTTAAATATTTCTATATAATTGGAATAAAATGTGTTTTGGTAAACTTAACCATTATAATTTTAGTTTAAACCTCCATTAAATTCCTTTTAACCATAACCATGGTAATTAATATACACTATGTTTAATATTATTTGTGACAAAAAAATAGGTTATAATTATTATATAATATAATTTTGATTATTAAAACTACGTAATCCATTTTATAAAATAAATTGTTATATGTTGCATTATATAATATAAATTTAACCTATAGACGAGACAAAAAATGATTTCTACAAATAAAGATTTAAAAAAGATAAAAAAAATATATAAAAAATTAAAAATGAAATTAATTAAAAGGGTATATTTTAGATTAATAATAATATAATTCATATAATTTCACTTTTATACCATATTAAAAATGATGGAAATTTCTAAATAATGTAAATGAAAAGGATATTTTTAATAATAATATACATTTTTCAATATTAAATTAAAAATAAATCTCACCAGGAGATTATCTAAAAATTACCATTTACGAATTTTGACATGTTGATTCCAAAAATAATGTTCATTTTTTCAAATAAATATATTAACAGTGGAGAAAAATAATTTTATTATTTGATTAAAAAAATAATTAAAATAATTTATCTGAAGAATTGTATTTTTAAGAATAAAAGAATTTACTAAAAATCAAGTACATCATTCCAAAATGAATTATTTTTATAAAACCATTATAAATAATTTATAAAATGTGGTTATCCCTATTCATAATGTAAATTTAAATAGTTATGTTATAACTGTGATGTTTACATTATAATATTAATAGTATATTATAGTTCATTAGAACTCATTATTCCATCCAACAAAAAGTTAATGATTAAATAAAATCTATTTTAAAAATATTTCATAAAATTTTATGTTGTTACATAGGAGGCCAGGGAATAAAATAAAATATAATGTATAAATAGAATATAAATGGAAACTAAAATAATGATTAAAATTATAAAAAATAATTAAAAATTTTAAAAAGTCATTAAAAATAAGAAATAATAATTTCAACTATAGAAAATATATTTTTTCAAAACATATAATTTTTATATGTTATTTCAAAAATTCGTTTTTCCATTAAATATATTTTTTCATTATTATCATGTTAACATAAATTTTTTATAATTATTTTTTATCTATAAAGAAATTGTTTTATGTTTAATTTAGTTTTTATACGATATTTTATAAACATAGATTTATTAAATTATAAATGTTATTTTTTAAAACAATAATTATTGTTTCATTGATGTTAGTTTTAGTTTGTTATATTTACGAAATTATAATTATTTTAAACTATTTCTATATATTTCCAATAATTTTTTTCTCATTATTTAGACTGTATTTATAATTTGTATTTAAAAATCAATAAAAGTTGCTTACTTGGAAAATGATAAGCTTTTTTTATGTTTCATGTAGGAGACTATGAAGATTTATAAAATATAAACTATAAGTACAATCTAAATGAAACACAAAAAATAAAATTAACATATAAAAACTAGATGAAAATAAAAGGTATTTCACCAATATAATAATGAAAAATATATTATAGTTCGTAAACATTATTAACAAAAAAATATTACATTAAAACTTAATATATTTGGGCACCTAATTATTAATAAGTATCACCTTATTAATTTCATTAAAAGCGTAACTATTATAATTTTTTAATAATATTAATAAGTTATGTTAATAATTTAAATTAAATTTAAATAATTTATAAATATTAACAGAATAATTAATAATTAATAATTAATATAATTAAATATTTAAATTATTAATTGATTATTTTATTTCTAAATTTTTCTATTATATGCTAATTGTTTTATCTAGACAATGTTTTAGAATTAATTTGGTTCCTATAGATAATTTATATTTTAAAAGTATTTAAAGGCACCCAATATAATTTTTCTATTATATAAATATACGCTTTTGAAACAACATTTTTTGGTTATATAATTTTTATTATTATTTTTTTCAGAAAATTTTATTATTTTTAATTTATGTATTCGTATGTTTTTTAAAATTTTAGTTATACTGTACACATACTGTATATATTATAAGATTTCAAAGATACGTAACAGATATAAATTAATGGTTCTAGTATGTGACTTTGAAATCTAAAAAAATATCAACTAAAGATCAAATATAAACGAAAATTTAAATATTGAATAAACATATAAATAATAATTTAAAATATGAAATTTTATTGAAATTTTATTTGAAGGAAATATAAATTATAGATTTTTTTTCAAAATATAGATTATATAATTTAAATAAATTTCATGTAGGTTATTCCCCAAAATTTGAAAAAAAAATATAACCAAAATAATATTTTATACATTTATTTAACAAATAAATAATTTCAAAATGAATTTAATTTTATAATTATTTAAATTTATTATTTATTAAATAATTAAATATCTTAATTTTTAAACATTTGAGTTAGTATATTATTAATGTAAATATTAATTATATTTATTTATATTATTGGCAATGTTACATAATGAAATTTTAGTATTAATTAGTATTAATTATCAAAAAATCTACAAATACTGATGAAAATAATGTTAGAATTGATAAATTATTAATTAATAAAGTAATAATAATTTTAATATTATTTTTAAGAGGTCTTCATAAATAATATATTTTATTAATAATGTATTTTTATAACTTATTGTTGTCATAATTAATATACGAGTTAACAAAATACTAATTAAAACATACAACAAATACATAAGCATATAAAAATAGTTGAGACTAAAGTATTATTGAAAAAATAATTTATTTGTTATGATTAAATAAAAAATTAACTGAAAAATAAGTTATGCACATAATTACTAATTAATAAAAATTTTAACTAATATTTATTTTATTTTAACACAAATGAGAAAGTCTATTGAAGGATTTATGTTCATAATTATTATTTTACAAAAATTAATTACATTAATATTACTCATTATTTTGAATGTTTTCATTAATAATTATTAAAATATCAAATATTATTTATGAGATAAAATCTTGGAATCATTATTCCCTTATTATCATTATTTTTTTATATTGTATATTATTTATTTATCGATGTAAATATAATGTTCATATCCAACATAATAAATATGGAAAATATTTTAAGGGACACCCCCTTACAATAAGAGTGTTTATGGGGATTTTATGTAATATTTTAAAAAGTCTGTAAATAATGTCATACAAGATAAAATAATAGATAATTAAGGTTTCATTTTATTATTTTAAGTTTTGATATAATTCTCACACTACAATGAACAACTACACTTAATGTCATCTGTAGATTGATATAAAATTTATCATTCTATAGGTTTCTAGAATTTTATTTTTTAATTTTGTGAGGATAATATTATGGATTCACATATTTATGATTTTTGGGTCATTTTATGTTATAAGGACTCTATAAATATAAATGATATAAATCAATTGATAATGATTTATTGAAGAATTGCGAATAATTTTTCTTAAGAAAGATGAAAAATGGCCATATTGGAGGAATGGAATGAATAACAAATAAACTACAGGTTTTATTATTTATTGGTATATGAGGTGAAATGAGTGTATGTAATGGTTGTGATTGTAGGCAATTTATGAATTTTAATTTTTATATAAGTCAATTTTATTAGGTGTTTCTTATGAATCTCACATTTAATTATTTTCAAATTTTCAATGTATTAAAAAAAATAAAAATACATTGGAAAAATAATAAAAAACACTTCAATAATAATATGTTTGGAATACATATGACAATAATTTTTTAATCATATCATAGAATATTGATTTTTTTACACATATACCTTATAGTAGACCGTAACATTGTGATATATCTAAAAGTTGAAATCACACCTTTTAGAAATGGTTTAATCTATGATGAATCTGTTTGGCCTTCTTATATAATTTTTGTAATATTATCTTGAGATTATTACATTAATACATAATAAAATTCCATATATGGCTATTAATAAGACTCTATATAAGATACGTACCAATAAAAGTTCGAACTAATTGTACCTAAGGATTTTTTATTGTGAATCATTTGTATGAAATTTAGATTACGATAATAATGACAACAAATATAATAATAAGATTTTTTGGTAATCCACAAGAAAGGAATGTATATTATTTTTATAATTCATCAAATAAATTATTGTTTAGTTTTTTGTTTGAAATTAATCTTGAGAAAAAATATATATTTATCAAAAGAAAAATGTGTTAAAAATCATGCATAATATGATTTAATACTAAAAAAATTAATTTTCCTTCCGAGAGAATGTGGTATGGTTCCATTAGATTTTGTAGGAAATAAAATACCTCTTATATCATATGTTTTACTTTCTACACCATTGGTTGTTGATGGAATAAGTTAATATATTGAATCTAATAGAACTAGATCCGTGTAAACAAAATATTTTGAGATTACGATGGAATATATAATAATATATTATTTAATAGAGTATTTGTTTTACATGAGTAAGAGATTTTGAGGGATGTGTGGAGGTGTGGAGGAAATTATTTGAAGGATTTATCTTGATACTAGGTGTAGTATACAACACTTTCTACGCAGTGCAGATACACACAGTACTCATTAATTCTTGTTGTGTACTAAAATTATATCAATTACTATGAGTCACCCAATTTTGGTATACTAGAGATCCTATTGGGTAGAAAGAGGGTGTTGATTCCTTAGATAGCATACCTAGTGCTCATTGAGGGTGTACCAAACACCCGATTGGGACTGGACACTTTTTTAAGAGAGATGGTAAAACAGAAATTCATATTTAAAATTGAAACATCCTCTTAGGGGACTTTCTCAGGGTAAGAACTAGCATAATGGTTATTCCATATCTCTCTTATCAAAACATTTCTTTATAATTAATTGTTTTGAATAGTTGGGACACATTTTAATGGTTGATTTAGGCATGTTCCAAAAAAAATTCATTCTCCCTTATTCCTCTACATTTCCCACTATTTTTGTATAACTATGGTTGAGATTTAAGTACGATTCCACTTGATCATTGTGGAGTTATTAACCAACAAATTGTTTTTTTTATATTTAACATAGAGGATGATTGAGAGTGATGAACACACTTGTTTAAAGAATTTTCACTAATGATAAATTACACTACTGATTATTCATTAATTTTCCTAATTTAATATGAATTATTTTATAAATTGTTTATTATTTTTTAAAATTTATATATAAAAAATTGAATATAAATTAGGAGTGGTAAAAACACAATTACATGTGTTTCTAACAAGTATAAATCAATTTATACCATCTTAGATAAAATGTCACTACCTTTCCTAGAGAAGTCTGTGCCATGACTCCCCAAGCCTACCTCTAATAGGCCAAGGGCTAGTGACTAGCACCCAGTATGTATATCCCCAACATGGGAGACATTGACTATGTACCTATATACATACAAACTCAATGTTGAATATAATACACTATGTAAACCATGTATGAAAACTGATAAGGATGGAATAAAAAAAGTGAAACAGAAAAGTAAAGTACAATAGGGTGACACGAGAAAGAATACATTCCCACCAAAAAAGAGGAGTCTGTAACAGAAAAACTAAAGATCATTAGTAGAAAAGCCTACCTGAAGGGTAGGTGATGGGAAGCTACCAAAAGTAGTAGAAGTTTTCTATGACTGTTTGATCTCATAGGGAACAACCCAGTCCTGAACCCCCTGGGTCCCTATCAAAACAATTGTCATCAACAGAAGACACAACATGTGCTGGAAAAGCCCGTACATGAGTGAGTAAAACAGTACTCAGTAAGACACCCCAAAAACCATAAATGAATGACCAAAAAGGAAATCACATGTGAGTTATGTTCATCTCATAAAGGTATAAGTATAATGAATGAATATAAATATTACCAAACATAGTCACAGATCACTCAATATTTATGAGGCACCTAGTCCTAATGAGACTCTCATCCCCGATGAGTCTCATAGACCTAATGAGTCAGTTAGAACTGATGAGTAACATACACTCGATTGTTCACTTAGACCCAATGATTCAATTAGAACTAGAGAGACATAGTCTTGAAGTCATTTATACCTAATGTCACATAGTATCTGCATCATATCCAGCAACATGATTCATCTTAGATTATATCAAAGGACCTTCTCGTCACAATGGTCCCAACACTGCAAATGTTTTGTAAAATGGACACATAGGTTTTGTTATGGGAAATTTAATAAAAAGGGGTCAGTTAGGTCCAGGTTTGGTCTAACCCGATCAGACCAACCTGACCAGGCCCGCCTACCCTGCTTGGCCTAGTGCAGCAGACCAATTCACTCCCCCAACGATGTCACATGCATCACATACCTATTTGGTCAACATGTGGTGGCCAATACATTTGACACAATATTTCGTTACAGTATATCTTGACTACGCCCCCCTCTCGCATCTGTTGAAGGCCGCCACTAGCTACCTTCTAGAATCCTCTATCTGCCACCCCGCCGCAATTACCACGGGGTTCTCCACTACTAGTCATCGACTTGGTGTCTGCTGCTGTCAGGTGGCCATGTTTTCATGTGCCACTTCTGGTGTCCATCCATCCATGGTTCGCCATCATCACCCTGATGGCCCATTTTCATAACTAAATGCACCCTCACAATCCATGGGCCACCATATCCACTACCGTTTTCTCCAAATTATCTATCCATTGTTCCGGGGGTTCATCCATGTTTGGAACCTCCCAGTATGAATCTGATGCAACCACTGGGGTCTATATGTGAAGAACATTAGAGAGAGAGATCACCCTGAACACCCATGGAATGAATGTTAGCCTTATTCATTTAGACTTTATTCATCCTGTTTGAAAAGGGGGAAGTAAAAGATACAAATAACTATTAAGGTATAACACCCTTTAATCCTGCAGTAATTATACCAATCCTGAATGAACAATCAACCCACAGATTAACCTATTGGTCGGTTGATCTTTACATGCCTTCGAAAGAAAGAATAGGGAAGAATGATAACACATAATTAAAACACCTGCCTGGGATTAGATCATCCACTGTCGTGGAATATTTATTGATGATCCATTTACAAGTGATCTCAATATACTCCTCTGTCATTGTTGGTGATTTTTCATTTGTCTTCGCTCATTGTCTTCCAACATTATTTCTTCATAGGTTGGATCGAAGTTCCTAGATCATCCTCAGACCCCACATCCCTGCCAAACTATTAATTTTAGAAATGTGTTTTAGCATTGTTGTTTCAATAATATATAACATTTCCATGTTGTTTTATTTATGAAGGGTAACAATTTCCTGGTTATTGCATCACATCACTGTTTTGAGACATTTTAAGAATAAATATAATAAACTTATTTAGGTTTATTTTTTTAATCCAAAAAATTAAAATTTTCCCTTAACCTTCACTAGCCGAGGTTAGGTCTCACCTAATATAAATTAGTGATTCTAGATGCAATGATTCCCTTAGAATTTTGATCCAAGAACCAATTTAAAAGATTATAAAATCGAACATGCATGATTAATAATAGTTCAAACACTTATTCCTGGAACCCCGGGCCTTGGAATCACATGTCGTCTCAGTGCTTTGTTTTGAAATAATCCATATTATTTTTAAGAAAAAAATTTCATGGAAATTGTGGGATAGTACATTAAATATAGATTAAAATTATAATTGATTTTAATTAATTTATTGGCATTCTTGATTGAGATATGTGCTCAATATGATAGATAATGATAAAAAAATGTATATTTAAAGATGGAATTCATATCATATATGGTATTAATCCTAAGAATGATGTAGTTAGTCCCATATTATACAACTTTTATGCGTTTCTTCATATGTATTGTAGTAAGTAAGTGGATAAAATATCATGTGACAAACATGAGTGAGTATTGAGGGGACCTAGTTATTAAAATTACATGATCATGAATTATTAGTACAAAGAATGTGAACCTACATGTGTTCACATTAGATGCTTGTCACTCCTTGACTATAAGTACATGTAGATTATGGGGAAAATGGTGAGAGAAATCATAGAATGGTTATATCCTAGATTAATGATGTTTGTGTACAAGTGTTGTAACAGATATGGTAAGGTAATTAATAATTTCTAATTATAGGACCTTTGTAGTCTAATTAGTGGTATGTTAATAAATAATATATGAATTTTTTTAATGATGAATATCCTTGGAATATAAAATGGGTAAATTAAAAATAGATTCGTTGTTCTAGACTAAATTACAAAGGTGATTCCTACTATGAGTGATTTTTCTATTTTACCATTTATATATTGTTTCACATAAAAGGGTAATTTATGGGATGTGCCCATTGGGATTTGAATAGAGAATTTACCCTTTGAGAAGTGACTTGTTATATAGAAATGGAATTATTGTTGTATAACAAAGAAGTTCTATAATGGGGATGAACATTTACATATATATTGGTAGAGTGTCATGTGGTTTGGGATGGTCAAACATTCTTTAAAAAGATAGTTATAATAATTTTAAATTACTATACTTGAGATTAGATTATGGGTATGTTATTATCTGTAATGCATGAGGGGTGATAATTTTTTATCTTGGGTCTTGTATACAGAATAAAACCACCAATAATCTTGATTTTGATTTTGATGTTGCATCAAATGTTTTTCTTGAAGTGATAAAAATATTATATAAGGGGCATATATGTATATTGTTAATTATATTTGGGATTTGAAAATGCGATGGAAGTAAAAATTCATCCTATAACATGGAAACACTACTCTAGTTTGGAATTGATTCCTTCTAGTAGTTAGATGAAATATTCTATAGAGTAGATGCTTCACTTGATGAGGTTAAAATATGTGATTTACTTGAATAATTGGGTCTTAAGACAATGGATATATACATGAATATATGGAATTAGTAGTTCACCATCAATTTATATGATACATGTTTCTTTGAACTTTGTGGTTCACCATACATTAGTAAGATAAATTACCCTATAAATAACTTATATTCTATCTTGGAGTATGAAAGAATATTACATAATCATAACAATGTTTGCTTCCAATGCAATCATATGAAAATCCCTCAACATGATATTTTATATCATGTTAGATGATATAATTATAAATTTGTTAGATCGGGTGCTAACAAAATATTGAATTATTAAACACAATATAGAATTTTTTTATAATAATATAATATTTCATATACCAAATTTATTTATTAGACAGACCTTGAGTATTGAGTTTTATTTAAGACTGTGGATTAACTAGTAGTGAACCCACCATATTTATTTTAAATTAATTGCAATGGGAAACACAATCCCACATTATAGTAATATCTAAATTAGATAACTATCAACAATTTTTGTATACTCCAAAGACCTTATAATGTAACAAGTTTCATGAATATGTTGTTTGTAGATTTGTTTCATTTGATACATGAATACCAAAATATACCAGTTATTGTTATCGGTACCAATGGTGGGGGACTTATTTTTATTAAATAGGATTGTGTATATTGATGGGAATGAAGATTGACTTTTGAGTAGTGATTGAGGACTGGAATAATATAGACTTTTATTTTTGTTCTTATGGTTATTTTATTAATAAGATCATCCTATTAGAAGAAATTTTTTAGGATGTATCTCCATATTTTCTAAATTTGTTTCATTTTATTAGAATACATTGTTGTTTGTTTTTTATGATATGATTTTTTAGAATCTAATATTATATTATTATTATAATTTTATGTTATTCATTATTATTTGGAAATTCTATATCTATGTTTTAGTATCCCCACGTGATATTCTTATACCCATATCATTAGTTACAATGCTTCGGCATACATTGATGCTTTATTGAGGTTTTATGGTGACAGAACAGTCGCTAAATGGATTGTTTCTAAGATAATGATATTAAAAAGTGGTATTATAATATTTTTTAATTTTATTTAAATTTCAAATATAGTATATATATCTTGGGATATTTGAACCTTGGAATATATGTATTATTTATTCTAGACTAGTAAATATAAGGGTAGAATTAAATGTTATGATGGATTTAGGATTTCATTTTTATCTTATAATAATTATTGTTGTGTATTCTTATTGATAATGCATAATGTAATAGTAATGGGATATTGATAAAATATTTCAATGGGGTTGAAATATCCTTTTCTTCATGCATCATACTTGTCATATATAGTCACATAACATGTTCATGATTATATATGATTGAGGAATTAATCATCATGAATGGAAAATGTGCATTAGTTATTTAAAATATTAATTATAACATATTAAATTAAATATGTAATTAATTAGCAGTTGATTTATACATGGTAAGTATTGTTAAAAAATTTATTCAACCAGTGGGATTATTAATACTTTAATTAAACTAATATTTGTGTGTGTTTAGATGAAAAATGGTATCAGTAGAATATATTCCTCCCCTAAACTGGGATTATATTATTAACAATGATTATTGATCATAATATGAGAGTAATTTTTATGAATTTATTTTTTGTGAGCATAATATACTAGTTGTCTACAAAAAATATTTTGTTTCTCAGTTAGGATCACATAATATTATCCTTGAGATATAAAACTTATCGTTTTGTTGGGTATAATCTACATAAAAGTGACCATAATAGAAGTTTATTGGTAGATTATGATCAATCTCATTATTAATAACTATATGAAGAAAAAAATTTCCCATCCAATGATCTACTTGTACTATGGAGCACATCACAAAATTCCATAGGCCACTGAATAATGATGATGTCCTGAATCAAATAATTAGAAGAACATCCCCTCAAATAACACTAAATAAAAAAGTATAAATAACCATACAAAAAAGTGTGAAGAATAAATAAAATAGATTATTTCTATAAAAAATTTAATTAAATCATAGAATAATAATAATAAACGTTTATTACCAATTGGGGAAATCTGAATTACAATATAAGAAAAGAAAAAAATAATATGATCTACTTCCACCCATAATCCTCAACTCAATCCCCAACTCCAATTCCCTTTGATATTATTATCATGAACCACTACATATCTTGTTATACAACATATATTACATTCATAAGGTCTATATGTATAGTAGAGTTTCCATTCAGAGTGTATTAAAAACATTTCACTAGGTTCTCACAAAGTGACACTAATATACAATGTCATATATGAATATACAAGAGGATAATAAATATTTGAAATAATCATAAAAAAATGTTCCTTGCAATGTCATGTACTAACCATCCCAATGTGACTCCATGCACAATGGATCATCATGTGTCAACTAGTCCACTATGTATCTCAAAAATGTATGGTTCATTCTATGCCCAAATCAATTTACCTCATTCCATTATACCTATAAGTCAATCACTACCAAAAGACTCAGGGTATGGAGTCCCACTAAAGCATTCACCATTTACTGACAGAGTATGGTTTAGTGTCCACAAGTGGTGACCACTAAACTTTTACTTATGGTAGGTCACCCATCATGAATACAAACTATCCCTTATGACTCTCAGGAGGTTTTAATCCACATACACTACCCTCTCACTCAGTACAAGGTTACAGGATGAACATTCCCCCTTTCCATGGTTAATATCATAAGTACTAGGTGACCAATATCCTTTTACTCAAGGTAGTCACTTCTAGTATCTTCCCACTGAGGGTAAGGATATATATACTTTATTCTTCCCTCTTACTTAGGGAATATTCTTATACACCATGAAAACTACCATCTCACTATGGTTTGGGTTTATAAAATTATTCATCACACTCCCACTCAGTATGGGTTCACAAGCTGATCATTATCCCACCACTCATGTTAAAGACCAATACACATCCCTCTCACTTCTTCCTCCATGTGAGTTTCATAATAATATAGTCTTTTCATTGGGGTACTAGTCACATGATTCATGACCCCATATCTTGAAACACCTTATCATCCTTCTATCCACTTGGTAAAATAAAATATAAATATTTTTTCTCAGACTATGATCATACTGGTATTATAGTTAATAAAATATTTCCTATTGGGGAGTCCAGCTGGGTCCTTGAGGCCCATCTGATCTAATAGATTCTCACACACACTCATCACAGAACATTAATCGAACATAATGTAGGATCATCCACACCCTAGTCTCAAAAGGAAGGATCCATCCACCTCTAGTGATATATCCAATCCTTGTGTCATTACCCTAGGATCTTACCAATATGATTATATTTAAACCACATGAAAACCTGATTCCAAGTAATTACCACATTCCATTAAGCCATAATCATGCATCCACAAAAATATAAATTTGGAGTGATTTCCAACTATCTTCTAGAGGATACCCATCAATGAAAAACATCAAAAAATCACAAAGGACTCATACCACTTATGATGTACATAAACTATTTTTCCTCCATCTAGATGAATCTCTTCACCATACACTATACATATAACCATATTACTCACCACACATGTCCTATACCAATAACTATTACCACCCAAGGTTTTAAAAACCATGTTTTCCTTTAAAAGAAAATTTTTTCCATATATTTCATTACAAGTAACACTACAATAGAATGAATCGTGACAATCATGTCAATATTAAAAATATTACATTAAATTAAAGCTTGAATATAAGGGTAAAAAATCATAAAAGATAAGAATTAATATAAATCAACTCATTTTTCATTTTAATACTAATGTTTTGAAAAAGTTAAATATTTATAGCTAAATAAAAACATAACTCATTTGATGTGAATTAATATACATTCATAAAATTACCATCTAATATAGTAATAAGTTTATTATATTCTGGTAAAATAATGGTTTAAATTGAATTTATAGATAACATATAAAATCGAAAAATTTATCATCCATCCAATGGTTATTAATAATAAATTAATAAATTTATATTATTCACAGAAGATCTAGGTTTATGGAAATAGTTTTTTTTGTATTGTGTACTTATAATAAAAATGATTTTACCAGGATTAGAAATTCCAACATATTAAATTATTTAAATATTCGGTATCATAATCATCAAATATATCAATTTTACTCATGTATTTTTTTGTGAATAAAAGTTTGATACAAAGAGAAATTTTAGTTATCAAAGTAAAACATTTATATTTCCAGGAATGATAATTTAACAAATTCACTCTTTAAATTTTAAATTGATAAATTTTAAATTAATATATCTAATATTTTAGTAAATAAATACACAAATAAATTAACATTCATAGAAATGGTGTTTAAATTTAAACATGATTAATATCACCCAATGTTTAAAATTTAATTTGTCTACAAAATATAGATTTTCAACACATTATGTGTTTTAATTTAAAAGTTTTTTTCTTAAATATAGAAATTGGATTAAATAAAATGGATTCCAAAATATTATTCAAAGTAAAAAAATTGTTATGATGGTTAATCTTATTTTTTATGTTATATAATAAATACTATTGTTAAATTTTTATCAATATAAATTAGTGTTAAAACGTGTAATATAATATGAAACTAATTTTACTAAATCAATTTGAAATATAGACATTATATATTTAATTTTTAGGATAAAAATTCATACATCCATGTCTAAATATTATTTACTCACCTTACTCATGAAACCATTATAAAATTCCATTCTTAATGCTTATCTAGATTTATTTTCTAAGATTTATCCCTCAAATTAATTAATTAAAGGTGTTTACTTCCATGAATTTCAAGCCACACCTCTAGTTAAAAAATTCTAATGAATCCATTTCCATTTTATATTACCTATATCCCATTCTCTATTTTTATATCCCCTATCATGAACAAATTTCCTCAGTTCCTTCAATTCTAAATGATACTTCATGAGAAGATACAAATTCTAAATTTAAGTATTTCTCAACATTTGACTTCTATAATTTATCCATTTAGTCCTCCCACCAAGAAACCAATTCTAAAAATATGTATATTATTATATTTTTATAAATAATATTCTAAATTTTTATTATATTGATATTAGAAAATTTATATAATCAATTCCCATTCAATCAAATGAGTGAAAATGTTTCTCGAACATGTTTATGGACGTCCACCTCTTTGAATGTTACGTGTCATTTTTCATCACCAAAATTCATGGAATGTTATTTAAATTGGTTTGATGGAAATATAAGTAATTTATGACATTAAGTATATTCTATAATAGTAAATTAGGAATTCTGTACTTACTATTATCTATAAGCGATCATTGTGATGCTAACCACCTAAAACAAATATATCAAGATGAAAAGTGATTTATTTATAAGCAATGAATCATTTTTATTTATCTTCTCATTGTAATACATCCTGATCATAATTCATCACTATAATAAAATCTATATATTAGAACTATAATTTTTTGATGATGATATTTTAAAAAACATTCTCTTTTATACCAATGTACACATATAAATTTTTTCATGTTCTTATTATGCCTATTTAAAAAACTACTCAGTCAATGCTATAAATCTCTATAAATAATGGATTTTGGAAAATAATATTGGATATTTATAACTAAATATTTATTCTTTTTAATAATTTTAATATGAAAATTGTAACTGAATAATTCAAAAAACAATTTGTTTGTTAAAAATTACCAGAGCAAGCTCCTAACTGAATTTTCCGTCATGAATAACAACTAAAATACATATGAAATGAAATTATAAAATTAATAATAATAATAATATGATCATTTATAGTAAATTTAATGATATAGTAACGATGAAATGTAAATGAATTTTGAAATGTGGTCAAAATGATCAATATTACTCACACTAGAGATTAAAAATAGATAATAACTAATTAATATTCCTATAATGAATAATTTTAAATTAATATTATAAAAGTCAATATATATATGAATACTTTTATAAAATTCATATTTTGATAGATATGAATATTAAACCGATGGTAATAGGACATTTAGTAAGTATGAATACATCATAAGTGTTTCTTTATACAATTTTCAAATCAACAAGACATGTTTGATTTCACATAGAATCATTTCTTCTCTATAGTGTGATTTTTTTTGTAATTAATGTATCAATTCATATTCAAGAATTTAATGGGGATTTAAAATATACATGACATTAATTATTTTAATGTATTTTAATTCATATGATACCATACTTATTACATATTTTGTTAATTCAACTCCCTTCACTAGGCTATAATACATATTCTTAAAATTCAATCATCCATGATTTTTTACTTCCACTATAAAATTTTATTTCATGGTAACTTCTCTTTTCCTTTCGGTGAAATCATACTATTAAATTGTGTTGAGTAAATAGGTTTCCCTTATGTCTTTTCTTTTCCTTTATGTTTTGAAATTAAAAAAGCACTCTCTCTGAAGGAATATTTTATTTCCCCGAAGATTTATTAATAATGAAATTTTCAATCCCCAAGAAAATTTTCTGATTACCTTTGTTTGTATTGTTCATCTTTTAGTTTCTCTTATTCTAACTCTTTTTATTTCAAAATTGTAAAAAAATCATATCTAAAACCTCAGAATCCTATAAATACTTATATATATAGTATTCTGTTTTCAGGTTTTGAATTCTAATTCTGAATTTCTTAGAATTAAGGATCCGAATTCTACTAAATTCCCATTCTGAATTCCTCTAAATTCACATTCTGAATTCCTCTAAATTCAGTTTCCCAATTCTATGAATTCAGATTCTGAATTCCTCTAAATTCAGATTCTGAATTCTCTGAAATTCATATTCCTAATTCCTCGGAATTCAGGTTTCGAATTCCTTGAAATTCACATTCCCAATTTCTCAGAATTCAGTTTCCGAATTCCTAAGAATTCTGGTTCTGAATTCCTCAGAATTAAGGTGCCTAATTCCATAGAATTCAGGTTTCGAATTCCTCAGAATTCCAGTTCTAAATTCCTTAGAATCAAGACTCCAAATTTTCTTAATTCAGACTCCGAATTCATTGGAATTCAGTCTCTAAAATCTGTATAATTCAGTTTCTGAATTCCAAATCCAAGTATCCATGTAATATAGACTCCAAATGTTTATTTAAATAGACTTAGAACTTTATTTTTTCCTTTGACTCTGAAAAATATGTTTGGTTATGAAACCATTTATTTCCTACCCTTGTTTTAGTTATGAAACTATGTCGATCAATCTGTTTCTAATTAACCATTGTTTGAGTGACATGTGTTTAGGTCCTACTGGGATTAATGTAAAAATATGACCATTGGCGGAGGGAGCCGACTGTTAGAGAAGTGCCTATAAATATAATCTCATTTGGATGAGCTCATTACTGACTCAATTACTCTAGAGATTACATGATGTTGAAGTGGTTTCTAGAAAGAAAGAGACTTTCATGCTTTTTGAAAACTGAACATCATGTTTAGATGGCTTCTTGTGACTCTGATAGTTGTTGTGTTCAATAGAGGACTTACAAGGATAGAAATATAGAGGTTTCGACAACCTTAACGATTGAGGACTTCCTCGATAAGAAAGACATAGGTTCCGACTACCTGGAAGATCTAGGGATTGTGTGGATAGGAATACAAACTCTGATATCCCTATCAATTTCTTACCCTGGTGTGGGTAAGATAGACTTTCTTGAAATTATAAATCAGCGGACCTTTATCCAATGTTTTTGGATACCATACTCTTTGGGTTAAAAGATTTCATACGTGTTAATTGTATTGTTTCAAGTTCATTTTCCGCTGAATTTTTATTAATAATGAATGCATAACTATCTTATACTTTCTTTTACTTGTATACTCAGATTATTAAGATTTTATAAGCATTTTGGTAGAATCATTGTCCTTATAAACGTTTCTTATGTTTCTTCTTCGGAACCATATTTCTGGAACCTAGAAAGTTTGTAAAAATAAGATTTCTTGTGAATTTGCCATGTATAACTTTTTTAGACATAGAACTTTTTATATAAACTTTAAAGGTTCCAAAGTAATTTTTAACATACACAATTCATCCCCCCTCTTGTATATTAAGAATCTGCATTCATATTTTGATCCTACAATTGGTATCAAAGAAAGTCTTTGAAATAATTATTTTAACATACAAGTTTTCATTCTCAAGTTTTCATTGTTCTATATATATATCCCATTCATTGGATTTTTATCCTTTTTTAAAAACTATTATAATTAACAAGTTTCTGTGGAAAGATATTTTCTTTTAGATGGAAGGAATTAACATTGGTTCGATTTAAAATCATATTCCTACTAGACCACCTATATTTTATGGGAATGATTATGGGTATTGGAGAGATTTTATGAAGACTATTGTAATTAATACCTGAGTGGAAATATTTTGTATGATTACTGGAGATTACGAGATTCTTGATAAATAAGTCAGAACTTTTACTAATCAAGAAAAGTCATAGTATCAACCAAACTACAAGGTACACAATACTTTGTTGTGTTTCATGACCAAGAATATATATAGTAATATTTATTCTTGTAAAGAATTGAATTTTATTTAGAAGAAATTGGATGTTATTCATTTTGGTACATTCAAGGTTATAGAAACTAGAAGAGCTATTATTAGAGAAAAATATCATGGATTCCTATTTCCTTATGGAGATCCAGTGTGCAAGGTAAATAAATGGATTATGACTATTGTTAAATGTTTTCGATCCATGGGTGAGAAAGGTTTAGATGATGAGGCACTTCTGGACAAGATTATAGATATCATGCCTAATGAGTGGGATTCTAATAGAAAAATTATTAATGATAATAGGAATGTATCTCAGATTACTCTTGATGAGATTTTTGGAACACTTCTGCAACAGGAGACAGGAATGAAAAAATTACAAATCTGAATAAGGGGAAAATGACAATGGAAGTGTATCCTTTACTACAACAAAATCCAAGACTCCTGAAAGGGATACAAGATCCAAGTCGAATAAAGTCATTATTTAATCCGAATCAAGTGAAAGTGAACATTCTGAGAATGAACTAGCTAATCTTGTTCAAAGGATGAACAAGATAGTTTTGAAGAAAGACTTTCAGTATAGATTTAACATTTAAGAATTATGAGAAAAGAAAGACATGTCACTTGTTATAAATGCAAAAGAGTAGGGCATATAAGGCTATATTGTCTTATACATAAGATAAAGGAAAGAAAGGAAAAGTATTCTGAGAGGAATAGGAAAAGGTACTACAAATCTAAATCTATGAAATATTTGATAGCTAATGACACCTACAGTTTCATTAATCTAGACTCTTCTAATGAATCCTTAGAGTATTAATCCTCTTATTAGAAGAATCTTGGATTAATTGACAATTTACCCATTGTAAATAATTTTCTAATGGCCAATGTACACAGTGTTGAATCTATAAACAATGTATCCATGAATTCTAATTTTAGTGATAAAAATTATTATGAATCTTCAGATGAAAAATCATCTTATGATGAAGATAATATGTTACCTACTTATGAAGACGTATCTAGGTTTGATATGATTCTTGAGAATGAAAATTATAAATCAAGAAGAATTTTAATAAAGAAAATTCGTGAATTTTTATTCTTATTAATGATGTATAAGATCTTTTAATATATCATGATAAGAAAATTAATGGTTTTGAAAGTATTTCAAAAAACCTTGAGGATGTTAATTTGGAGATGGATAAGCTTTCTAAGGATCTAGGAAAAGTAATTTATATGAAAAATATTTTAGAGACTATCTCCAATGCTAAAACTAATGTTTTTAGGATAAAAACATAGTTATTAGACTAAATCTGTAAATGATTCCCTTGAGGAAGTGTTTTTGAAACATTACATTTGGAAGGGAAAACATTGATAAAATGTATTCCCAAATCTGACCCCTAAGGAATAATTCTGGAATTGGTTATACTCAATCAAAACCAGTTTATAGTAATAATTATTTTGTTCCTAAAAGTGATCCTTTCTGCACTAAGTGTCAGTGTGGTAGGAATTGGGATGAAAATTATTCCTTAAAAAACATAGTATTTAAGTTTTCATTAGGCATATTTTTCTACGAAAATGTAGATTCAAAAAAATTTTCTTTCAGAAGATTCTATAACCAAACAATATTGGGTTCTGAAACTCTAACATTCTTATTTTACATAAAGTAATGATAGTACGAACAGTAATACATGGTACATGGATAATAGATGTTCCCAACACATGAATTGTAACAAAAATTTCATTGAAATGATTATCAAGACAAAAGGAGGAAAATTAACATTCAGAGATAATATGTTGGGAGAAATTATTTGTAGAGTTTACATTATTCTTATTTTAAAAACATTGATTTCAAATGTTTTATTTTTTAAGGGCCTTAAGAATAACCTTATTAGCATACGTTAGTTATGTGATGAATGATACCTTGTGAATTTTAGGAATGATAAATTTTTAGTACACAATTCCAAGGAAGATTTTATTATTTCTTCCCATAGGCAAGAGAATGTATACTCAGTAAACATAGAAGACTACAAAAGCCAATACCTAGCTTGTCTTATTGCAATGGAAGATCATTCTTGGTTATGGAATAAATGGTTTTGAAAGTGTTACCTTAGGAACCTATGCAAACTCACTAATAAAAACTAGTTCAGGATGTACCAGATATTAGATTTGATTCTTCTAAAGTTTTTGATCCTTGTTAATATAGAAAGAAACATATATCACATTTCAAATCAGTTGGTGAAGTTTCAAATACTTATGCATTACTGTTGGTGCATATGGATCATTTTGGACCAACACACACTAGAAGAATTGGAGGCACATATTATGTATTTTTCTTAGTTGATGATTATAATGGATTTGCATGGGTCTATTTTCTAGCAATAAAATATAAATATTTTTCTTATTTCGAAATTTTTTACAGCCCATGATAAAAACAATAGAAAATTTTCTTTGATAACTATTCATAGAGATCATGGAAGAGACTTTCAAAATTATGATTTTGGAACTTTATTTTAGAAAAGTCATTACTCATAACTTCTCAACACCAATAAAACATCAAAATAATGGTGTTGTTGGGAGAAGAAATTGTGTTCTTCAAGAGGTAACCAAAACGATGATGAGTGAATATTTGATAGAAAAACATTTTTGGGCTGGAGTTGTATGTACAACTTGTTATACTATATATGGAGTTTTGATTAGAAATTTTCATAACAAAACCCATTATGAGTTTTAGAATGGTAGAAAACCTGGACATTCCTACTTCATGTTATTTGGTTCTAAAGTATTTTTTCTGAATAATAAAGATAATTTACATAAATTTAAACCAAAATATGATGAAGGAATTTTCATAGGGTAGTCTATATCTTCTAAGGCTTATATGGGTTTTTATAAAAATACTTGTACTATTAAAGAAATAGAAGATGTTTAATTTGATAAAAATGATCCTTTTGTTTTTAAACAAACTCAACCTACATCTTCTAACGTGTTTTCAAAAACTAATTATCAACCCCTAATAGAATATCCTTTAGATAAAGAAAATGTCCAAGAAAATATTTCTGAAGCATTTACCCTAGAATATTTCCTACCATATGTTGATGAATAGGTTTTACAAAACCCAAATCAGTTATTTCTTAATAATATTCCATGTGATAGTATCATTGGTTATGTAAATCAACCTGTAAGTACATTAAGTTCCTTAAGAAATGAAGTAGAACATCTAGCATTCCATTCCCAATTAGAACCAAAAAAGAACTGATGAAGCATTAGGAGATGATTATTGGAAAAAACCATGAAATATGAGCTAAATGAATTTGAAAGGAATAATGTCTGGACCTTAGATGAAATACCTATGGAAACATTGGTTATTGGAGTGAAATGGGTCTTCAGAAATAAGTGCGATGAAAATGGAATCACAGTAAGAAATAAAGCTTGATTAGTTGTTAAAGGCTATAATCAACAAGAAGGAATAGATCATAAATAATCCTAAGATCCAGTATCTAGACTTGAATCTATACATATCTTACTTTCCTTTATAGCATTCATTAACTTCAAACAATTTCAAATTGATTTTAAATGTTCTTTCCTTAGTGGTTATGTTGAAGAGGACGTTTTTGTTGAACAACCTCCTGGTTGTGACGATACAAACCATCCTTAACATGTTTTCAAACATTCCAATGCTTTATATAGACTTAAACTAGCCCCTAGATCCCGGTATGATAGACTTACAAAATTTTTTTACAAAAGAATTATGTTAAGGGAAATGCAGATCGAAATATTTTTATAAATAAACTTAAGAAAAATGTTTCGGTTGTTCAAATATATGTTGATGACATTATAATTGGTTCAACTGAGCAATCATTAACTGATTCGTTTAAGAATATAATGAAATTTGAGTTTGAAATGTGTATGATGGGTGAGTAAACATTTTTTCCTTTGTTTTTAAATTTCTCAAAAAGTAGAATGAATTTATATATCTCAACCTAAGTATGTTAAGGATATTCTTTAACAAAGTATGGATATGGAAACACTGAGAGTATAATTACACCCATTGGTATCTCAAACTCACTTGATCTTAATGAAGCTGGGAAACCAGTATATCAAACATCTTTTAGTAGTATGATAAGAAGTCTACTTTACATGATATCAAGTCATCCAGAAATAATGTTTTCAGTATTATTATGTGAATGATACCAATACAATCATAAGGAATATCACTTAAAGTCTTTGAATAGGATTTTCTGCTGCCTAAAAGGAAACATGGATTTAGGACTCTTATAATTATGGAAATGATTTTGTTTTAAAATGTTTTTCAGATGCTGACTTTGGGATATGTAGAATGGATAGGAAATGTACATCCAGAACATTTTATTTCATAAGAGATTCATTAGTTTCTTTGTCATACAGAAAGCAACACTCTGTAGTATTTCCACTACTGAAGCTGAATATGTAGCAGCTGGATGTTGTTGTGCTCACATTTGATGGATGAAACACACACTCACAGACTATGTTATAAGTTTTACCAAAACCCAAATAATGTGTGATAATACTAGTGTCATTTCCTTAAGTAAAAACCCTACACATAACTGTCATGAAAAACTCGTAGACATTAGGCAACATTTTTATAGGGATCACAAACAAAAAGGAGATATCATTCTTCAATTTATCATAATGAAAGATTAACTTGCAGACATTTTCAAAAAACCATTACACTCTGATAGATTTAAAATTATTAAATAGAAGATAGGAATGATAACTTTAAGTTAATATTATATATTAACTTCTTGTTGAAACCTATATCTTTACACTAATAATATCGTTTTCATATAGGTACTACATTTTGTTATCAATTAAAAAGTTTCGTAAATGAAATTTTCATAGTAATATTTTTTCATAATAAAAATTTTTCGTCATCAAAATTTTTTGTATTCAAAAGTTTTGTTTAGTCAATAGTTTTTGTAGCCAATAAAAATTTTCCATATTACAAATAATTTTTGTAGCAATCTATAAGGAATGTTTTCTTTCTTCAATTTTCGTAATCATCTTCTAAGTATGGTGGTGATTTTTTATCTTGTTTAGGAAACTTTTTGGAATGCACTTTTCCTTAAATCTGAATATTTTTCTTCAAAGCCTCAAAAGATCAAAACCTATCAAACTCATTCTTCTTTTATCTTGTCTACTGTCATATTTGATCAGAAGTTTTTCAACCATTAGATCGACCAAGGAAGTTGAACCGTCATCTCAATCACCTATATAAAGCCCTCCTGAGGGTTGTCCCACATTGGGTTTTCAATATTTTTCATGTTGAATCACTATCTCTGTACTTAAGGCCATTCCGATTATTTAGAAATTTTATCAGTTCTTAATGTCTGTTAAAGCCTCTCCTCAGTAATAAATGTCGACTGTTAAAGAAATATTCGAGTGGCAGATATATAGAGAAAGGTTGGTTAATCCAATGTTTTATGATTATTATGACTCTATTATATCAAAGAATGTCAAGATGAATGGTTGGGAGAGTGATTATGTATCAAAACCAAGAGCACAAGATCCAGTCTATGCAGACTTTTTGATTGTGTTTTATGAGACATCATTTTTCTTCAAGGAAGAAGGAAAACACATGATTTCTTTTTAGTGTTATGGTAAGACTTACTTTCTTTCTTATAAAAAGGCAGCTAGTCTTATTGGAATTCCTTATGATGGAGAAGCATAGTATTGTACTCACAAATTACCTGGTGTATTCAGATCTTTTGATAAGAAAAAGGTTATAGTGTGTCTTGTCTTGAAAGGAGTGAAGACTCAGAATATTGTTCACATGTTTATGAACTTATAGATTCATTAGTTGTGGGTTAAAGGATTTATAAATCCAAGGAAAGTGGATAAGGATACTCTGAAAAAGAGTGATATCAATATATTGGATTTCTTGGTGAACCTCAGGAAGATTAATCTGGTCAAGTATATGTTGGTTACGATTGATAATTTCAAGAATTGAAATCTTAAGTATTGGAGTACCTTGTATCCAGCAATTCTTTCAATGATTATTGTTATTCGCCTTTATTCATTCAAAATTTCATCTACTTCCAAGACATGAAAATAAAAGGTGACATTCCGCAGTGATGATACTCAAAAAAAATTCAAATTGGTTTTTTAGTGAATATATTGAATTTTATGATCTATTTGATGAATAAGTAGATGCTTGGTCAAAGAATCCGTAAGCGTGTGAAACTTATAAGAAATGTGGGAGGAAGAGAAAGACTAAGGAACCAGAAGAAAAAAATAAAAACCCTTTTAGACAAGGAAACTCCGTTAGCTCCTCCTATGCCAATAAAGAAAAAATGTTTCCTGATGAAGTAGTGGCAAAGTGGAGAGAAGATCAGAAAAACTAGAATTAAGAGGAGCCTATGTTTGTATTGGACCCTACTGAGGCAAAATCCTTAAAGATAAAGGCTATTGAAGAACTTGAGAAGCAACATAAAGAGAAGAAGCAAAGGAAGAAGTTATCTGAAGCTGAGACTGTACAATACCTTCTCAGAGATGCTGAAAAATCATCTGATCAAATTCCAGTACCAGAATCGTTTTTGATAGAATCACTTCGAGAGACTCTGGGAATGAAAGTGGTGATTCTGGAATCGCATCAAGAAGAAGAAATTTCTCGGAGAGAAAAAGAGGAAATATAAGTAGAATAGGTAAAGGAAGAAGAAGAAGGGAGTGACACTGATGATATCATAAAGCATGTCGAAGATTACCGTGATAAATAAATCCCATCAATAAAATTATTGACCCTAACTTCCCAAGATGAATCCTCAAAACATTCTACCCCAGGGAATGAAACGAATGGTCTATAAGATGTGAATATGCCAACAGATGATGGAAGCAGTAATCCTGAATTCATTCATCTGGAATATCATGTGGCTAATTCTGAGAAAGATGAATTTTAGTAAGATAAAATTGTTCAGTTATCTGATAGTGAGCATGATTATCCCAAAGAACAAGACATTATTCCAAGAGCTGACAAGGGAAAGAAGGTGGCAGTAGATACACCTGCTAAATCTGTGGTTAAGAAGAATGATGTTGGTGCTTCATAAATGAGAGAAGCTGAAGACATAGAAAAAGAATCCTCACCATCCAAACACTCGGATTCAGAATCATCTTCCCTTGGAAATGATTTTGTTGTTCAGTCATTGAAAAAGCTAGTTGGTACTATTAACATATTTTTTAGCCAAGACTCAAGATTCCAGATACTTCATCATACAATAAATAAGAGGTTAGATTCAGTTTCCATGGCTATAAACAAATGTGTCGCACTAGAGGCAGATTTCAAAACCATCCTCATTAGTTATTAGGCTCACAAGTGATCTTTCAAGAAGATTACAAGATTCCCAAAGAATACAATCGAATAATTTATAATCATTGATGAATTTCATTATGATTTCAAGGATGCATTTTCCACTAAAGATGTGAAGATCAGGGGCCTTTCAAATAGTTTTGAGGAAATGTTTAGCCTAGAAGGGACTACTTGGAAGCAGGAAGATAATGATCTGAATGGAAAGCTTAACTCTGTGGTTGTGAATTGGAAAAAGGAAAGGGATCCCATAATTGAGATTTAAGAGAAGCTTGCTAAGTAAGATGTATCATTGAAAGATCAAGAATAATATCTTAAAGAATAGGAAGAAAAAATTAAAGCCTTAGAGAAGATAAGTGATGATCGGGATCAATTTCTTAAGCATGCAGAAGAGGATCAAAAGCATATCAAAAGCTAAAACCCACTATGAATAAGCTGATGTACATGGAGAAGGAAGGATAAATTCATTCCATTCCAATATTTTATTGTATTTTTTCCTTGTACAAATTCATTCACCATTAATGGAATTTTGGTTGTTATTTATATATTTTGTTTTTGGTTGTTTAGTACTAATGATTCTGGTACCATTAATTTTTCAATTCCCTTTATTTATTTTTGAAAATCAAAAAGGGAGAGAAAGGAATGATAAAAAGAATACATAGTAAAGAACTTATTTACCAAAGTAAGGGGGGATCATCTAGGGGAATGTTCTTATCAAGGAAGTTTTTCAAATGAAAGAAAATGAAAAATCTCATTCAGGAAATCAAGAATATGAACCATAGAGATTCTAAAGCCTAAGGGGGAGTTAGTCATATTCACTATGATCCATAAGTAAAGGGGGATATGTTTTTATTTTCACATCCATAATAATTATAATTCCTTATACTCTTTTTAGTAAATATTTTGGTGTTTTCCAAGAAGTGGGAGATTGTTGAGTCAATAAGGTTTTCTTATGAATTTTAGATTACATTATGTTTTGAAAATCACAAACACACTATCTCATGGAAAATTTTATTTCCCAACAAATATATCTTAATAAGGAAAATTTCCTTCCCCATGGAAATTTTCTCTTGACCTTTTTTTTTATTTTTCTTATTTTAGTTTCTCTTATTCTAACTCATTTTATTTCTAATTTATAAAAATTGGTTTTATATCTAAAACCTCGGAATCAAATAAATACTTAGATATAGAGTATTATGATTTCATGTTTTAAATTATGGTTCTGAATTCTTTAGAATTCATGTTCTGAATTTCATAAAATTCAGGTTCCGAATTCTTCTGAATTAAGATTTTGAATTCCTATGAATTCAAATTCCGAATTCTCTGAATTCATATTCTGAATTCCTTTGAATTCAGATTCCAAATTCTCTAAAATTCAGATTCTGAATTCCTCAAAATTCAGGTTTTGAATTCTCTAGAATTCAGGTTCCGAATTCCTTAGAATTCCAATTCTGAATTCCTTAGAATTCAGGTTCTGAATTCCATAATATTCAAGTTCTGAATTTATTAGAATTCAGGTTTCAAATTCCATATAATTCAAGTTCCGAATTCATCAGAATTATAGTTCTGAAGTACATAGAATTCAGTCTATGAATTCTCAAAATTCAGACTCCGAATTCATTGGAATTCGAACTCCAAAATCTATAGAATTCATGTTCGGAATTTCGAATCTGAATATCCTTGTAATATAGACTCTATATATTTATTTACATAGGCTCCGAACAATATTTTCCATAAACTCTGAAAAATGGGTTTGGTTATGAAGCAATATTTTTCTTACCCTTGTTTTAGTTATGAAACGATATTATGAAATCTATTTCTATTTAACCATTGTTTGAGTGACGCATGTACATGTTTCTCTATGATTCAAGGAAAATTATAACCATAGGGGGAGGGATATGACCATTGGATATGTTCTTATAAATAGGATATCATTTGAACGAGATCATTACTAACTCGATTACTATAGAGAATACATGTTGTTGAAGTTATTTTTATAGAGTGATTCTCATGCTTTGTGCGTACTGAGCATCTTGTTCAAATTAATTCACACGACTTTGATTTTTGTTGTGTACAATCAAGGACTACCAGGGATAACAATACATAGGTGTCGAAAACCATAATGTTTGAGGACTTCCTTGATAAAGAAGACAGAGGTTCCGACTACATTGAAATTCGAGGGATTTTGGGTATATAAAGACAGACTCTAAAATTCCTATCGAGGGCTCACCCTAGTCTGGGTAAGATAGAATTTCTTGAATGTATAAATAAAGGAGCATTTATCAAAGGTTATTGGATACCCAACTCTTTGGGTTAATTGATTTCATACATGCAACTTGTATTTTTTCATGTCTATTTTCCAATGTATTTTGATTAATAATGAAAGTATAACTATCATATATGTTCTTCTACTGGTATACTCTGAGTAGTAAGATTCTATACACATTAAGGTAGAATCATTGTCCTTGTAAAATTTTCATAAGTTTCATTTTTGGAACCATATTTCTAGAACCTAGAAAGTTTGTTATACTAAGTGGTCCTGTGAATTTACCATGATTAACTTTATTAAAAGTTGATATTTTATATCAACAATAAAGGTTACAACAAAATTTTTAATGTGTAAAATTCACCCCTCTCTTGTATATTGAGCATCTACTTTCATATTTCAATCCTAAAATTTTATTCTTCCTCCTCAATGAATTTCATTCCCCTCAAATGTATATCATCATTGAGAATAATTCACATCCCCTTAAGGATGTCTTATCCCATCATCCACATTCAATTCCCAAAATTTTTTATTTTAAAATCATATAACCAATTATGTATTATATCATGAGACCATTAAATTTCTCTTTTATTCTTTTAAAAATAATTTTTGAAATACTATTCATAATTTAGTTTTTCAACTAAGGCATTATATTATGTTAAAATGGATTTCCATACATTCAAAATAAAAAGTTTTAACTTATAGTAATAATTTAATTTGATTACAATGTCATTATTAAATGAATATATTATTGAAGATTATTTTTTGAACATAAGTGTTTTAAAAACCATTCACTTCCCATTTATAAAAGCCTTATGTCCTTGTTATTAAAGATTCTATCTAAAAGATAAAATTTTAAAAGTTCTTTCACTTATCCTTTCTAATCCCAATAGTTATTTTCATAGATCCAATACTAAATATATTTTTTAAATTTAATAGGATTCAAAGTATTCAGAAATAACCTTTTTGAATAATTTGTGTTTCTTTAAAGGGCCCATTATTAAATATTCATATTGGAAGTAAAAGGTTTCCATGTGTCGTACCTTAACTTATTTTAAATAATATTTTATTTTCTAGTATATGAATAATGATATTTCATTTCAAAAACTAAATTTAAAAATTTCTTATTTTCCATTTTAAAACATTAAAATTTATAAAAATTACTTTTCAAAGTGGTCTGAAATATATCTTTAATCAAAAAAATAGAATATTTTTTAAAAAAACTATTTTAAGACTTCAATACAATTTACAAATTTTAACTAAAGTGTTTATTTCCATGGAAATTATTTTTCATAATTCACATTCTAAATATTCTTATGAATGTAATTTCTTGGGTGTTTTAATTTTTTGTAATAACAATTTATATATGTGTGGTAAGTTTTGGTGACAACAGCTTTTAGTGTTGTGGAACACATTCTTCATTCTATGGGTTCTTTATAATTTTATGAAAGAAAAATTTTTCTATATATGGATTCATTATTATACAATTAATGATTTATTTTTAGTGACATTCAAATGTTTGGATGAATTATGGGTGTGGTCCTATATTGTCCTACAATTTGTTGGTTGAAGATTATTATCACATGTGATAAGTATTTTGATCATGGAAATGTTTTATAATATCAATCATGGGATTTTTTTTTTGAAAAACAGAGAATGGGTATTTATTTTTTGAAAAACTTATTATGTTTGAATTTCATTTTTTCACTACATGAATCATGGAAATTTTGTTTGATTGAAACATGAAGTGTGGATATTATGTTAATTCAAAACATGATATATACACAATTTTTTATTCAAAACATAAATCATATACATTTTTTCCCAATGTTATACTTTTATTATTCATTTGGTTGAGAGATAATTATATTAATATTCTTTATTTATATGATATGTGGTATTTTCATGATGACTTAATATGTTGTTCTTTAATTTTTTCATATATTTTTTTTATCTATGATATTTTTGGTATACCATTCTTACGTATCCTCTTTATACACATATTCTTAGTATAACCACACTATACTCATTTATTTTTAATTCCTCTTATTAACCTTAATGGTCATATGATCATACCCATTTCTAATGGTCCCCTTCCCAATGATATAATGATGTGATTAAATTATGAGAAGTTTATAAGTGATCCTAGTGAAGATAGAATATAAAAGAATTCACATAATTGTTATAAAATATGTTTCTCATGTGGCTAGTTCGCAAATAGATTAATCCTTTCCTTTATTATATTTTTCTATTATTATTGTATGTACTGTATAACATATGCTGATATTTTAAAATAAAGATTATTCATCTCAATTTATTTCACAGTTAATTTTTATATAATTTTTGTTTAATAGCTGATCATTATGTTTAGGTATTGGGTACCTCAATTTTTATAAGAGAAGGGATTAGGTATTTTTAGTATTAGTCTAGTTATTTTGGTGATTAGGACCTAATAACTTTTTTGAAACCCATTAGGATAAGTCTATGTTTTGGATAACAACATATTTTTTGTAAAGTAAATATTATGTGGATCATCTAAAGATTATATCATTATCCAGATATTGGAGTGTGGATGAATCTATAGTATAAATAAATCTAAGGGAATGTCTATGAAAAACCATATTTTGGAATCATCTCAATCATTACTCTTGTTCATGATGAGTGAGAATAATACTACACAACAAGATAAAAACTCAAGGGGATATTATTTAGGTGATTAGATTCTCCATTTTCAAGGAATTATTTCAAAAATAAAATAAGGTATTTGGTTATGTAAAATAAGAAACAAAATATTATGAAACATATATTAAACTAAGAGCAGTTTAGTTAGAAATTATTGCTAATGTAATAACATTGATGAGTAAGATATTTTTAGGTTTTATTTTTCATCTTATCCTCTTATAGTCTTAATAATTCATCACCCACAGTAACTCCTTTGTGTTATTGAAATAGAATGATCTAGGAGGAACCAAATTAGTAATGGATGTGATAGGAAATAGTGAAATTTTAGAAATTAAAAACAATTTGGTATAAAATTTGGAGTTGATAATCTTAGGGCTTTTCTCACCTATCAATATTGGGTTATGATTAATAAAATAAATATATAAAAACTTTTGAACACACTAAATATGTTTATGAGGGAGTTCCATAGAATATTGATTGAAAAAAATAATGAAGGAAAGATTATTCAACTTATTAAATGTCAAAAAAGTGGTAAGAAGGACACATGATAATATCTCAAATTAATAAGAAATTGTTTTATGTGTGGAAGGATTGGATATTGAGATCATTACTATCGAGAGAGGGTGGTAAATATGATCAATGAAATGAATGGGAGTATATTTCATTGAAAATAATTGAAGTTTTTTGAGAATTATTATAATAAATTACTTATTAAATGGTCTAATAAGGATTTTGGGTATCAACAACCCCCTAAACCAAGGTAACACATGAAAGACTATTGAATCACAATTACTGAAGTCAGATGTGATAATTTTGGGAAACATGTCCCTCATTCTATATTTCTGGATAACTTTATAGATTTTTTTTCCAGTATATCTAGGATATTGTTTAGACCACTGAATCACACCATTATTATTTGATTATCCATGAAAACATATTGTTATATTGTATCCCCAAGTGATGTCTATGAGAACATACCTTGTAATAATAATATCATCCTTTTATTTGAGATCTCTATGTAGTCTCCACATTCATTAATGAAATAAGGGAATTTATTGAAAATAATTCCTGACAAAATAAATACTCTAGTTATGGCTAGTATAAGGAAAAATATTAGTTTCTTAACCTGAACTATCATATTAATATACACACCTCATTTGAAAATAAATTTGGTGTTACAACTATCTTTTAGGAAACCATAACGTATTTAATAGTTGAGTGGAAACATATGTTATGGAGATGAAATTTATTCAACGGGGAGAGTGTAACACACCATGATTTTAAAATATATATTTCACTTTAAAACCGAATGTTTTTAATATATTTCTTCACATATAACATGAGAAAAAAAAATAATTGATGAACGTTATGTAGCAATTTAAATATAGAAATTACATTGATGGGAACATAAAGAGGTAACCAAATAATGAAATATATGTAAAAAAATAAATTAATTATGATAATATTTATAATAAATATTCATTGAATAAACTATTTTAGTATAGCTAAATAAAAAATAAATACATTTGATATATAAATATATATTTCTGTAAACATTTCACATTCATACACATTGAATATTATTATTTAATTTTTAAATAATAGTTGAAATATAATTTATTGAACAATTTATAATAAAACGTTTAATATAAATCTAATAATTATTATTAGGAAAGTAATAAATTTATTCTATGCAATGAATATAAACGTTTCTTGAATATTAACTTCTACATTATATAAACTTATGTTAACATTTATTTTTAACACTTTGGAAACCAAATCATATAAAATGGTTATAATATTTGTTTTCAAAAATTTCAAATTAGTTAATAGGATCAATTCCATTTCTACATATAAACATATGGTAATAGTATAAATATTAGTTACTACAATAAAACATTATTTTTCAAGGAATGATAAATTAGAAATATTTGTATTTTAAATGAAAAAAATATATTTTAAATTAATTATCTAATATTTTGTTTAATAACATATAAAAGTAAATTAAATATCACTTAATTTATGATAAATTTTAAATAAAAATAGTAAAAATGATGGATTAAAACAAAATTTTTCTATAAGAAAAATTTTCCGGGCATTTTATATTTTCATTTAAAAGATAATTTTTTCATAGTTAGAAATTGAATTAGATTAAATGGAGATAAAATAAGGATTTATCATTTTTTAGTTTGAGAAATGAGGTTCATGTTATATTTATAAGGATAAAAAAATTACGGTGGATAAATTTTAATAAATATTAACAAGTGATAAAATAACTATTCTAATACGGACTGAATCATGCAAATTAAATTTGGAACCAAAATATTATTGAATACATTTTTTAGGTTTTAAGGTCATGCATATATGTCTCACCATTATTTCCCCCCTAAATCAACTAATTCACATTCATTTTCATTCTTACCCCTTACTCGATGTAACATCCCTCTTCTGGAAGCCTCTAATAGGCACCTCGTATCCGGTTGGTCACATGGCCTCAAGCACATTTCCCCGAATTCCAGAGGATGTCGACTAGCAACGAGGGCCTTGGGTGTGGTATTGGGAAAAATATGCCCTCATTAGCAGAGTAACATAGGAGAAGATAAATGAATATACAATTGCGGAAGAAGTAAACATCCAATAACAGAAAACAGCGGAAGACTTAGATAAAGAAACAACTAGAGCATAAATATTTATATATAAATTATGCATGATACATATATGTCTTGGGAAAATAGAAAAACAAGTCACAATATAGAGTACAGTATTGAAACAAAGTACAAAAGGAAAATAGATAAACGCCTTAGCATCGTAATCCTCAACTTGGTCCCATGCTCTCCAGCTCTAATAAATTCAAGTACCTGATGTAGAAGGGAACTTGAACTTATCTATACCTACAGAAATATAATCAATTAGGGCCCAAAATCATTACCCAAATAGGGTGTGAGAATAATCCTAGTAGACAACCACTTAAAGATCTGTGCATAACAGTCAGTGAATATATGGAAGGTAAAGTACAGAATGCAGTAACAGGAAAGTACTCAATGGAAAATAATCCAAAGTTTCATTAACAAGCAACAATTAACCAAATAGTTAAACACCAACCGGTATCCCTCTAGGATGTGCCCACATCTTATCTTCTCTGGTCATACCTCGCAAGTACAAGCAACCCTCTAGGTAGCACACTCTGTCTAACCCCTCTATTTCATCTTAAGGATTCATAAAGACTCTCTAAGGAAGCAATATCAGTCTATTCCACTTATAGTCAAAGGTAGTCAAGGACACTCTAAGGAAGCACCCACGGTCAATTCCCCTAAAATCCCCAAGATCAAGAGACTCTCTGAGGAAGCTCAAAAAGTAAATTCCCCTTATAGCCTGGAATGGTTCAAGGTAAATTCAAAGTAAATAAAGACACTCTGAGGAAGCTGACTCAGCCTATCCCCATCATAGTCTATAACATCCAAAGACTCTATGGGAAAGCTCACTATATCTATCCCCTTCTAGTCTATGATGTCGAAAGACTCTCTGAGGAAGCGCACACAGTAAATTCCTTTTATAGTCTATAATGCTCAAAGACTCTCTGAGAAATCTCACTCAGTCTATCCCCTTTTAGTATTCTACAACATGTTCTCACAACCCCATGTAATTCAACACATTGTAATTCTGTAAGGTCAATGTAAACCTACATAACTAGTTGGATAAACATTCTATATCATCTCAACATGTCAGAATATAACACACCATCATAAAATCACTAGGCATGGGAAAAAAGGCAATGCAGGACCAAACAGTCGTAAACAGATAATGCATTTCAAAACATCAAAGCATGGTAAGAAATTCTATTTACATCCAACTAACCTCTACACAAGCATACAAGCATGGCATGCAAAACACAGGGGTAAGATGGTAAACACACAATACCCTGTTAAAGGGTATTGTCGCAATTTCACATAACATACAAGGACCTCAAACTGAAAGGCACATATCAACTACCTTTATGGTTCTAGCGAAAAAGATCCAAAATCTATTCTACCTCATCAAGACTGGTGAACTCACCACTGAAGATGGTGTAAACCTCATTCCCTAACATCCCCAAGTCTAGAAATCAACACCTGAGGCAACCAAAACCCTAGATCTACACACAATGGGTGTAAATATAGAAAATTGGGGGATATCGATATGTAGATCTAGAGGTAACCTCAAAGTAACCAAGAGGGGAGACTTACCTGAGAAGAACCAGCTTTGATCCGTCAAGAAACCCCTTTGATTTGCCTCCAAAATGAGTGGGGGAGCACCTTCAACCTATGAGAACCCAAAAACCCGAGTGAGGATCAAGTGGGAGAGAGTTTGGAGAAGAAATCAGGAATCCTAAGCAGCCCCAGGGCTTTAAACCCTAATTTTAAGTGGTCGCACGATTTCCCCGCACGGTTTGGAAAACCTTGTTCCAACCGTGTGGTTGCCATTGTCTTTCCTAGGGACTTCAGATAGCCTGCCCTCATGGTTTTCAAACCGTGCACCACCGGTGTGGAGCCCACTGTCTCTTCCAAGAACATTGCACGGTTTACCCTCACAGTTTTACAATCCATTCACCTCCTGTGCGGACCCCACTGACTTGGGTACATGGTTTCCTGGGATGGTTGCACGAGTTGAACAAACTTTGTGCCAACTGTGCGCCCCTGCACATCCTCTACTTCTTTAAAATTTTTCTTCCCAAATTTCCTCTTTTTTCTCAACAACAAATAGAAATGAGATACATACCTGAAAAAAAGGTCCAAGTTCTTACAAACTTCCCCCCTTAAGGAAATTCTTCCCCAAATTTCCCTAGCACAGCGCAGAAGTAGAAACCAAGAACAACTCCGGCCACTGAGCTCATATATCAGTCTCCATCTACCAAGTCTAGTCCTATACTCTCTCGTGATGCCATATCACTCGTACCAAAGGAACAGAATGGCCATGGAAAACCATTGTACTGCGATCGAAAATTCAGATAGGATACTCCTCGAATGACGCAACCCCTTTGAGCTCAACCTCCTCAGGTTGGAAGACATGAGACATGTCTAAAAATTAACGTTGAAGCTTTGATATGTGGAAGACATCGTGGATAACTCGGTACCCTTTAGGTAACTACAACCGATAGGCAACCGGCCCAACTCTCTCCAACACCTCAAACGTCCCGACGTACCTCGGCGAAAGCTTACCCTATCTCCTAATCCTTCTGCTCCCAAACCTCAGTGCGACAGGCAAGAAAACCTAATCCCCGACCTCGAACTCCAACGGTCGTCTTGGCTGATCAACATAAGACTTCTAACGAGAATATGCAGTGGCCATCCTCTTCTGAATCAACTCAATCTGCTCTGTGGTTTCCTGGACAAGATGAGGTCCTAACATAGCTGCCTCTCCTACCTCCAGCCAAAACAAGGGTGATCATCATGGAATATCGTACAAAGCCTCATAAGGTGCCATCTGAATAGTTGATTGAAAACTATTATTGTTGGAAAACTCCACAATAGGTATATGATTCTCCCAGGAATCTCCAAAATCTGGAATGTAAGCTTGGAGCATATCCTCAAGGACCTGAATCGTATGCTCGAACTGGCCATCTGTATGGGGATGGTAAGCTGTACTCAAAAGTACATGTGTACCCAAGCCCTTCTGAAGCCCTGCAAGACCTGAGAAGTTAAAAAGTGCATCCCTATCTGAAATGATGGAGTGGGGAACTCCATATAGAAATAAAATCTCTGTGATGTACAACCGTCCCAGCTCATCAATGCTGAAGGTCTCCTTGATCGTCAAGAAGTGAGCAACCTTCTTGAGTCAGTAAATGACAACCCATACTATGTCATTTCAATGAGGCGATCTTGGAAACTGGTCAAGAAATCCATTGCGATGTCATTCAAATTCCTCTCGGGAATGGGTAACTGTTGTGAAAGACCTACCGGTCGCTGATGATCCACTTTCACTTGCTGAAAAGTGGAACACCTCATGATAAAACCAGAAACACCACTCTTCATAACTGGCCACCATTACTAACGGTGTTGATCACGATACATCTTGGTGAAGCCAGGATGAACTGCCCAAACTGAGGAATGAAATTCCCACTTCATCTTCTCACGTATGTCTGCTGGCACCCATATGCGTCCCTGGTAACGTAGGATCTCATCCTCGCCAACTATCCATCCAAGAATACGGTCCTCTCCTAACATGCTTTTCTGTAGGACTAGGCCTTCATAATATGATAGCTGCCTCATTTGTACCTGATCAAGAAGTGTGGAGGTAACAACTACAAAAGAAAGAAACATCTTCCCTTGACTGTTGTGCACCTCCAAATGCATCTCAGAGAATAGATCCATAAGATTCCACTCAATATTGTCTTCCTGAACTACATGTAATTGAGTTCTCCTGCTCAACGCATAAACCACTGCATTGCCCTTCCCAGACGTATAGGCAAGCTCAAAGTCATAGGACTGAAGATACTCGACCCACCTGTGATGTCTCAGATTCAGATCACACTGAGTGAAGGTGTACATGAGATGGTACTGGTCAGTGAAAACCACAATGTCCTCTCCCAAGAAATAATGTCTCCAACAGCGTATATCATGAACAACAGCTACCAACTCCAGATCGTGTGTTGGGTAATTCATCTCATGTGGCCTCAACTACCGAGACAAGTACACAATGACTCCATCTCCTTGTATAAGCACATCTCCTAGCCTGATACCTGAAGAATCATAGTAAAAAATATATCTCTTTCCTGGATCTGGAAAGACTGGTATCGGTGCTGAAGTCAACCTTGCTTTCAACTCTTGAAAGGCTGACTCACAAGAATCTGACCATAACAACGTCGACCATTTCATAGTCAGACCTATCAGCAATGCTGTTTAGCATAAAAAGTCTTGTATGAAACTTCTGTAGTATCCAACCAGCACCAAGAATCTCCGTACCTCAAATACATTCTTTGGATGCTCCTAGAAAACTACATCTCTCACTTTCTCTGGGTCTGCTGATACACCCTTCTCTGAGTTATCATGACCCAAGAAGTGAATATGGTCCATCCCAAAGTAACATTTCGAGAGCTTAGCATATAACTGCTGCTCTCTCAGTTTACTCAAAATGATCTCAATGTGGGTAGCATGTTCATGTCTAGTGTGAGATTACACCAAAATTTCATCCACAAAAACCACCATGAAGGAATCCATGTACGGATGGAACACTCAGTTCATCAGTGCCTTGAAAACTGCAGGCGCGTTTATGAGACCTAATGGAATAACCGTATACTCGTATAGACCACACCTTCTCCTAAAAGATGTGAGAGGTATATCAGATGGCCTTTCAAGCAACTGATGGTAACCAAACCTCAAGTCGATCTTCGAGAACACCCGTGCTCCTCGAAGATGATCAAAGATGTCATCAATCCTAGGAAAGGGTTATCGGTTGATGACCGTCAACTAGTTCAGCTTCTGATAATCCACACAAATCCTAAGAGTATCGCCATCCTTCTTCGAAAACAAGATAGGAGAACCACAAGGGGAAGTACTAGGATGGATGAAACCATTTTCATGCAACTCCTAAAACTTCTTCTTGAGCTCCTGTAACTCAGGTGTATCCATCCTATAAGTATGAATGGACACTGGTTCCACTCCTTGCACGAGCTCAACCGAGAAGTCTACCTCAAACTCTGGAGGCAAACCTGAAAAGTCCTCTAGAAATACATCCCTGAAACAATCCACCACTTGAGGAAAGTCCAACTGTGAAGTCCCCTGGTCATCCAGATATAGACTGGAAATCTGTGTTGTAACTCTTCCTAGAACAAGATGCTCGAGTCCTGTTCAACTTTCTTAGACATCCCACTCACCTCTATGAGGAAATGATCCACCCTATGGTGATATAATTGTCACCCTTCGTTGATAGCAGTAGACAACATCCTAGAAGGAAACTAGCCAGTCTATTCCAAGAATGAAATCAAAGCCAGTCATCTCCAGAACATAAATATACCGAAGAAGTGACACCCACCAACCTTGAGGGGGCACTCCTTGCACTGAAATACACTAGACATTCTAGTCCCCAACAGAGTGTCTAGCGTCCAGACATCATCAGAAGAAAAGATACAGAGCCCAAGGCTCTCCATGATAGAAACAAATATAAATCTATGTGTAGCACCAATATTGAAAAGAGATGAAGATGAAAATGAGGCTACTAGGATCGTACCTCAAACCGTAGAGGGGCTGGGATCCTAATAATGATGGATCTGCTCTACTGCAAATGTCTGGCAAGCACCACGACCCTGTTACCCTACCTGAATACTCTGAGCGGGTCTACCCTGCTGTCGTTGGTAGCCTGGTAACTAACCACCACGGCCGAGACCTCCACCTCGGCCTGAACAGCTGGAAGAACTCTAGTTCCTAGACTGGTGAGAAACATGTCGGTCTACTCCTGTATGAGGAGTCATAGAAAAACCCATGTCACACGTTGTTGGTGATAAAAACTAACATATGCGCTGTAGATGGCCCATATTTTCACAAGATTGGCATTCCATCAGGACTCTCTGGCACTGCGGCCTAGTATGCCCATTACTCCCACACTGGAAGCACACCACCTAGTTACCAGAAGATGTATCTATCCTACTCTGGTCTCCATGAGAAAACTCCCTGTTGCACTTTCTTCTATCAGAAGAAGGAACACTTACTCTAGATGTCGAACCGCCAAGGCTAACTGCTCCAAAATCCCTCTGATTTCACTTGTTGATCAGCGCCTGGTTGATAATAAAGGATACCGAAGTAAACCTGAAGATGTTCACCTGGGAATGGATCTCCTACCTGAGACTGTATTCAGTCTTACTGGCCAAGAACAACTCATCACCTGTTGGGATAGGCGTGAAACTCTGAATCTCTGTGAGACGATAGGAATACTCAATCACCGAAAGAGTACCCAGCTCAAAGATCATGAAATCACGGGCTCAGTCATACCTCAGGGTTTCTGGGTAGTATTAATCGTAGAAAATACATTGAAACTCCTCCCAATCCATATTCTAATGGCATCCCGCCTGAGAGGTGAAATCCCACTACCTCTTGGCAGAGTGTCAGAGCATATAGGTCACCAGTTTCACCCTCTGCTCTTGTGGTACCTCGAGATTCTCGAAGATAGTCAATGTGCATTCGATCCATGACTCTACAGCCAGAGGTCCTCCTTCCCCTAAGAAGGTGGGAGGATGATACTGCTAGAAAACCCGTGTCAAATCATCCATTGACGGGGAAGGAGGCAACGCTCCTTGAAAGGTATGCATCATATTCAAAAAAAACCATCCCTAAACTATGCATCAGCACCTGGGTTAGGAATAACTACTGGTGCTAAGACTGGCACAGTAGGAGGATCTTTTAGGAGTTCCTAATCAGCTATATCTGGTGTTTTATCACCGCCTTGTAGCTTGCATACAACCAGAGGACGTCTTAGTGGCATGACTCTGCAAGGTCACACGCACACCTCAAATCAATATTAACAGGGACTGAAACATAGGTGTATAGGACATGTACTAAAGAAATATTGGTTTCTTCCCAGATAGAATTACACATGATGTGTAGTCAAAACTACACAGTGTGGATTCTAGGTTTTTCCATACAGTGATCCTTAGAAACTACTACGGAACCCAGAGAACACTGAAACTAACATGGAAAGTGCCAAATTCCAATCTCTGAGGGCCCATACTCCCCACAAATCAAATCTTGGAATCTTACAAAAGTTATAACAAGGCAACAAGAAATGATCCGCCAAATTCCGGTCCATGAGGGCCCATAACAACTCAATAACCCAAGTTTGTAATCCAACTAATAAAATCACTTAACACACAAATTCCTTATCAAACAAAATGAATTATATCAAATCATCCATCAAAACAGCATGCATAATCTAAAAAACGTTTATCACAACAACATGAAATCATTAATGCATCCTAGATGGCATGGAAATAATACATGGCATGTGATTTCTAACAAGTTCCTATCTGATACATGAGATGGAAGGCCCACATCTCATCGGGTTGCGATAGAAATAGAACCATAATAACAATAACGGTAAGAGCACAAATCATGTGAATCACCCAACAGGGAAACCAAATAAACTATAAAATTACAAACCAGTAAAATTGAAATAAACGAGGTAGTATGGATTTTCCCTGTACACAGGTTACCTACTCCCTGGCACAGCTTATTACCAAGTACTTATTTTTTCCTAACCCTGACAATAGGATCCAAACAATAAACTAAGAGAAAATAATTCTTTTGATACCACATTATAACATCCTAGTTCCGGAAGCCAGCTGGAGTCACCTCATACCTGGTAGGTCACATGGACTCAAGATCATTTCCCTGAATTCCAAAGGCTATCGACTAGCAGCAGTGGCCTTGGGTGCAATATTGGGGAAACTATGACCTCATTGGCAAAGTAACACAGCGGAAGACAAATGAATATACAATAGCGGAAGTAGTAAACATCCAACAATATAAAACAGTGGAAGACTGAGATAACGAAACAACTAGAGCATATATATATATATATAATTGATGTAGGATAAATATATGTCTAGTGAAAACAGACAGACAAGTCACAATGATGATTACAGTACAGAATCAAAGTACAAAATGAAAACAGAAAAACTCCTCAACATCACAAGCCTTAGCTTGGTCCAATGCTCTTCAGCTCCAATGAAATCAAGTACCTAATGTTGAAGGGCGATTGCCCTTATCTATACCTACAGTAATATAATCTATTTGGGCCAAAGATAATGAACCAAACAGGGTGTGAGAATAATCCCAGTAGAAAACCACCCAAAGATCTGTGCCTAACAGTCAGTGATTATATGGAAGGTAATGTATAAAAAGCAGTATCAGGAAAGTACTCAATGGTAAACAATCCACAATTTCATTAAAAAGAAACAATTAAACAAAAAATTAAACACCAATAGCTAGCCCTCTAGGATGTGCCCACTGCCTATCCCCACTGGTCATACCTAGAAAGTACAAGTAACCCTCTGGGTAGCACACTCGGTCTAACCACTGTTGTTCAGCTTAAGCATTCATAAAGACTCTCTGAGGAAGAACTCTCAGTCAACTCCCCTTATAGTCTAAGGTAGTCAAGGAATCTCTGTAGAAGCACACCCAGTCAATTACCATTATAGCTCTAAGGTCAAGAGACTATCTGAGGAATCTCACACAGTCAATTCCTCTTATATCCCCAGGTCATTCACAGACTCTCTGAGGAAGCTCACACAGTTTGATCTCCTTATAGTATGGAATGGTTCAAGGTAAATTCAAAGTAAACAAAGACTCTCTGAGGAAGCTCACTCGGTCTATCCCCGTCATAGTCTATAACGTCCAAAGACTCTCTGAGAAAGCTCACTCGGTCTATCTCCATATAGACTATAATGTTCAAAGACTCTCTGAGAAAGCTCACACAATAAATTCCTCTTATAGTCTATAATTCTCAAAGACTCTCTGAGGAAGATCACTCAGTATATCCCCATTTAGTCTACTACACTAGGTTCTCACGGCCCCATGTAAGTCAATGCATAGTAATTCTATAAGGCCAGACTAAACCTACAGAACTATCTGGCTAAACAGTCTATAGCATCTCAACATGTCAGAATACAACACTCCATCATATAATCACTGGGCATGGGAAAACATGCAATACAGGATCAAATCGTCATAAATAGAACAAGCATGGAAAAACATCCAAGCATGGTAAACAATTCTATTTACATCCAACTAAACTCTACACGAGCATACAATCATGGAAGGAAAAACATGGGGGTAAGGCGGTAAATGCACAATACCTCGTTCAATGGTATTATCAAAATTGCACATAATTTTCAAGGACCTCAGACCTAAAGGAAAAAGCACCTACCTTTTCAGTTCCGGAGAAAATGAACAAAAATCTATTCCACCTTCTCAAAACTGGTGAACGCACCACCGAAAAAAGTCTAAACCTCCTTCCCTAACATCTACAAGTCTAAAAATCAACACCCGAGGCAAGAAAAACCCTAGATCTACACACAACAGGTGTAGATCTAAAAAACCAGGGGATAACAAGATGTACATCTAGAGGGAAACTCAAGGGAACCTAGAAGAGAGACTTACATGAGAAGAACTGGCTTCGATCTGCCAAGAAACCCCTTCGATTTTCCGCCAAAATGAGTGGGGGAGAACATTCATCCTATGAGAACCCAAAAACCCGAGTGAGGATCGAGTGGGAGAGAGTTTGGAGAAGAAATAAGGAATATCAAGCGGCATAGGGGCTTTAAACTCTAATTTTTAGTGGAAGCCCGGTTTGGAAAACCGTGCACCAACCATGCTGTTGCCACTATATCTCCCAGGGACTTCGCACGGCCTGCCCGCACGGTTTGACAAACCGTACGCCACCTGTGTGGAGCCCACTGTCTCATCCTGGAACTTCGGACAGTTTGATAAATCGTGCGCCTCCCGTGCGGAGCCCACTGACATGGGTGCATAGTTTCCTCGGCTGGCTGCATAGTTTGAACAAACCATGCGCCAACCGTGCGCCCCGGAACAGCCTCTTCAACTTTAAAATTTTTCTTCCCAAAATTCCTCTTTTTCTCAACAAGAATAGAAAAGAGAAACATACCTAAAAATAAGGTCAGTGTTCTTACACTCGACAATTCATTCCCAATTATCTATCCCTTGTTTTCAACTATATATGGTGGTCACATCATCCTATTTAAAGACACACCTCCAATTAATAAAATTTCAATAAAATTTATAACAATTTACATTACGTAGAGACTATATAATTTTTTTATTCCACTAGAATCAATAAATTTACACAATTACTTCACTTATAAAGGATACATTATGAAAAGATACATATTATAAATGTAAGTATTAGTTACCCTTTAACTTATTTTAATTTTTTTTATCATCCAACCTCCTTGAAACCCATACAAAAAATATCGAGATAATTAAATAAGTATTAATAGTATCAGAAAATATTATTTTATTGATTTTATTACCATTACACTTTCATCTCATTTATTATTTAAAAAAATAAAAATATTTCTCATGCATGTCTCCGAACTACCACCTTCATAAATGACACAATTTTTTCATTAACACCAGTCATTTAGGGTAATATAGATGAGTTTATTGAATATTTTTTAAATGCATTTCATGATTTATTTTCGTGAAATATAAATTAAGAATTCTATATATAATATTGTCAAAAATAAATCTTTGAAAAACATACCACTGAAAAGAAACATACAAAGGGAAAAATTGATTTATTTATAAGTGACAACTACTTTGTCATCTCACTTATTATAACTCTTCAAAATTAATATTAATTTATTATATAATATCTAAGTAATATAATTTTACATTTTTTTGTTATATCATAAAAATAATCCCTTCTCTAGCTATTATCAAATATAGATTGTTGCATGTTTGTGTTGTTATGGTTCAACAACCTGTGTGAAAAATGCAATGAATTTTTATTAAGTGTGGATTTTGAATATTAATATTGGATATTGAAAAGTTAATGATAATTTTTGGGTTATTAGAAGATAATATAAATATACTTAACTCATTATTTAATACGACATCATACTTTCTTTATAAATTATCAAAAATGGCTCCTTAGAGACTTGATTTTCATGATTACTAACTAAAATTCATATGAAATGAAATTATAAAATTATAATTCATTATAAATCATCATTTATATACCCATTTATGGTATAAAAATGATGAAATTTTGAGAATAATGAAGAACAAGACAATAATTATTAAATTAGTTTGAAATGATTATAATTACTCACACTATATTCTGAAAATAGATAATAACTAACTATTATACCATTAGAAAATTATTTTAAATGATATTTATAAAATGTATTTTATAAGAATGAGGATCATAAATACGTTATTATGACTGTTGTTCTTATTATACATGTGGTTATATTGTTTTCAATTAAGTAGGAATATAATGTATAGTTTATTTGTCTCATTTTCAAATTAATGAGATATGTTTTATTTCACACAACATAATTTATTTTATATGGTGTGCTTATGGCCTAATGATTTTATTTTGAAATATTTATGAAATTTATGGTGTTTTAAATTATATATCATGATATTTTATTTAATTTAATTCAAATAAAATGATACAAATGTTGTAATGGATTTTGATAACTCAAATCCCTTCATTGAGTTATAATGTATCTACATTAACATCATTTTTCTAAGGTTGGTTTCATCACCCATAATAGTTTTTTTCATGGTAAATAATTTTTATATCTATGGAAAATGATACATTTGATTCAAATATTCCTCTTCAATTTAATACTTCCCCAGAACATTTATATCATTAATAATAATAATCCACATCTTATTTATCAATGGTTTCAGTACATTCACATAATCATTTCCCAACAATGGTCTCATTTATAATTACAAACCCATTTAAGTGTTATATCATTTGACCATCATATTACCCTTATTATATTTTAAAATAATATGGTTTTATAGTATTTTTTGATGTGTTTTACAAGAAATAAATTTCAAAATATTAAAAACGTTATCATCCTTTCAATATAAAACGTTTTTTATCCACTACACATTTATTTAGATTAATATTATAAAATTTTATGGATCTATAATTAAATATTCTTTTCAAAATTATGAGTATTTCAATTCATTTACTTAACCTTTTGGAAACCATTTTTCCTTTTTTAAGGATCCATTATTGAAGCTCAATTTAAAAAGTAAATGTTTTAAATTATAATTTCTGGAAGGACTATTTTCACAAGTAACATTTATAAAATTTTTCACCTATCCTTCTTGAAAAATTTGTGTGTATTTCAAGGTAACATAATTTATAATTATTTTTAAACATAAATTTTTTTAATGTGTTTTAAATTTATTTATTTGAATCCTTTATATATTTTCTAAGTATTCATAATTGATATTTGATTACCCATATTGATATTGAAATATAATTATTTTAAATTCCTCAAAATTTATCATTCCCAAAATGTAATTGAATAGTGACAATAAATTCATATTTAACATAAAATTTAGAATCATTTTCCAAAAACTATATTGAGAATTCACTAACATTTCCCCTTCATCTATACAAGATTTATTTTCATTGAAAATTTTCTTCTCAAATCACCCTCAATATTTCCTTGTAAAATACCTTCTTGGGGTGAATGATATTTGGGTATTAACCATTGACATACTTAATATCAATTATGGTGATACCATCTTCAGTTGTTTTAAAACCAATTCTATAAGGACCTGACCATATTACATTACATAATCTTGAATTTTAGTCAAGAAATTACTTATATTAATATTGAGAATATATTCAAGTTTATTGTTTTTGAAAATTAGGTTACAATACATACATAACATTCCAAATTCATATAGAGCAGATACAACAAAAATAGTATCCATTTTGTAATGTCTCTAATTTTTCCATGTATTATTTTAATATTAAATGGGAAATCTTTTGAGACCAGGCTCTGAGGCGGCATGCATTTTTGAGGCTCGGTGATCCCGGAACAAATGTTTGAATTTAATTAAATAATTAAATAACATGTGCGCGTGGTTTTCTTGATAAAGTGGAATAACTCATGAATGGGTGCTCATTTTAAAAATCTGATGGCACAGTTGCATCCACAACAGCGAGTTTACCTTAGGCGTGACCTAACATCGACTGGAACACGTCTATGGTGAAATCTAGTTTTTGGATGTAACCGTAATAAAATATTTAATAAAAATATTTTATAAAATCGTTGTTGCAGGGAGATCTCTAAATTCGTTTAAATTATTCATTTCATAGGGTATTAGGGTTACAGACCTCATAACCTTGAATTTTCACTGGAGGCTCTAGAAATCTCTAGACGAAACCTCCAACGTGGCTTTGACATTCTTTTCGAGTTTCTCTGGCGACGACGATGCGGCAACCAGATCTTTGCCAACGAACGTTGTGGATCTTGGTTGGGAATTTTATCTCATTGGGATTTTCTTCCCGTTCTTGATTCCTATGACGAATGCGGACTAATATATGAACAGATTAGCATGTTGATTGATCGTATTTGCAGGAAGTGATTTTGTGGCGATTTTGGGGAAAATCTTATTCCTTGTGATTTAAATCTGATGTTTTGTTTTGGCTTGATATAACTGTGATGAACACAGATCGTGATGAACAAAGATCGAGGTCCGTACCTCTTGTTTGTGGTAGATATTTGTTCCCCGTTCTTCATGGAGACTTCTAATTCATTTCCACGCTTGACATTCTTGGATGAAATCGATCATTTCACATTCTTTTGTTGTTGCGATGATATGAGATTGTAGATCCATCCTTGGGATGATTGTCCGGAGCTGCGACAACGGTTTCAGTGGACAATTTAGAGTAGATATAGGGATACGAGTTTTTGGGTGTTTTCCTTCAGATGGATCGTTGGAGGTTTATGACCCGATCAAAGGATCAAAAACACCCGATTCAGTGTTCGTATGATGGGACAAACCATGATCTGAATTATCGAGACGAACGGACGAGAGATCATGAATCTGGAAATCTGGCCGAGGCGCGAGGAGCAAGATGAGGATTCTGGAGATATCTCGACTACACAACATGTAGTATGTGTTACATGGTATGTGTTCGTCGGTGGAATACCGGGCGTGTACTCCCGGAGTACACTGACATGGGTTGGGTACGTGGACAAGGACACAACGTGTATACCCTTCCTCGGCCAGAACTGACCAGATACACGGGATACCCTATGTACTGGTACACGGGCAAGATGACACGGGTTGAGACCATATACAGGCACATGTCCAGCGTACATAGAGAGAACCCCGTACACTCGGACATAGCATGTAATCCTTCTACAAGCCATGTAGTTACTTTCAATACGACAATCCAATAGGCACATCCCTTTACACGGGTAGTTCCCAGAGTCAAGGAACATGGTGTGTGATCCTACTTCAAGCCGTGTATCTTTTTTACATGGATTGAGCCAGTTGTATTCTGTGACATAAACTATTTTCCTTAGGGTTCATCCCCGTGGTCTTTCCCTTTAATGTTTCTGGTATCATTTCATACGTATAGAAGTATGATCACTTTAGTAGGACTTCCTAAATAGTGTTGTTAGAATCACTCAGAACTACTGGTTCTGATCCTCATTTGACTCAACAAGTATCTTTATTCAGTATTCGTGGAGTGAGTTCTCCCAGAATGAGTTCATTGTAACTTTCTGTAGACTTAGGAGTATGTTATAATGGCTACGTGCATAGTAGAATCATCGAGCTGGATCTTAGTGGTGGATTCGCGATAGTCGACCATGTATGTGTATATCTTGATATTCTTCATATATGCTCTTTAAACATATACTGTGCAGAGATGACTGTATCATTCCGTTGTGGTATTTCCCTTGTTGTATTCCTTTGTGGTTTAAGGGGGTCCTACTGGGTATTGTTATACTCACCTTTAGATGGGCTCTGCCCGCACGTGACGTGTCTTGTGAAGAAGAGCGATCCTTTGACAAGATTCTAGGTGGACTAGGACCAGATGGTGATCAGTGAGATTAGGCAGGCCGAGGTGTGTTCCTACGGCTAGGGATTTGAGTCCCAGTACCTTTATTTACAGGTTTGGCTTTGTTATAGACTTTCTTTAGGTGGGCATGTACTTTTAGCCCAGGGTTTAACATTACTATACTTTACATTCCTATCGTACTCTATTGGTTGGGATTTTTAGTGTATGCCTGCATTTTCCCTTTTAGTAGTTTTTAATTTTCAGCTTTGTGGGAATAGAGATGTGTGTGTGTTTCTGTATGGGTTTATAGGCAATGCCTCACATGTTAGTGACACTTCTACTCGGTGCTAGTCACCGGCCCATTGCCTATTGGAGGTGGGATTGGGGAGTTGTGTCATGGGACCCACTGCGACGACTCAGTATAGAGTGGTATAATAGGAGGTTTGTTCAACCTTAGGACTGAGAGTCTATGAGTTGGTTTGGGGAAATAGTGTTAAGCGTTTCATGTTCGGATTTCAGGCCAGGGACCCCAATGTTGGTACTGGCGGCCGACGTATCCATACACCAGGACTCTGATAACTAGCTTTTCGACTCGGAACATTAGAACATTAGTTGTAAGGGAAAATAATGGTACATGCATCATATAGGAATCAGTTGTGGTTTCCTTGTCCTTCTTGAGTCATCTCTCCAGATATACTCACTGACTGTGATACATCTTGTTACTTTACAAGATGACTCTGCCACGCGCACCCGCTAGGATCTAGCAGCTCGATCACGAGGATTACCCATTTAGTGATGAATCTTTGATATAGGGACTAGATCCCCCAGTTTTACCTTCAGGTGGTGTGAAAGCTATTCCTCCACCTGTGGAGCAGTGTTTAGTGCATGTTGTACCAGTAGAGGAGGAGTACAGGGTGAGTGTACTCCACGAGTTTCAAAGATAGAGACCCCTATGGTTTCTAGGTGAGCCCGGCCCACAGGCAGCAGAGGACCGGCTTGAGGCATAGGACAATGTGTTCCATTTGGTGAAGACACCATCAGACCATATGGAGATCATGGAAGCAAGACTTCTGCAGGGCTCGACAGGGCGGTGGTGGAGTTTGTTTATCCAGACCCATGACGAGGCGTCTCTTTCATGGTCGGAGTTTGAGCATATCTTCAGAGAGGAGTTTTCACTGGTTACCCTGAGAGCAGCATGTATAAGAGGCTTCTTTTTCTCCAACAGGGAACAATGATGGTGGATAACTATTCATCAAGGATTACCGACCTCTCACGGTACTCGATGGATATGGTTAGGGATAAGTACTTTAGAGCTCGGACTTTTGAGCGATGCTTGTGCAGAGACAACTGAGCTAGCATCATTCCTATGAGCATTCCTATATATTATAGGGTGATCAAGAGAGCTTTGGTGGTCGAGAGCTTCTTGGAAGAGCAAGGGCAGCCATCAGTTGTCAGCACTGAGCGAGATGGAGTAGAGACCTCCGCAATATGGGGATGACGACCGGGACCCAGAGGTGGGAGATGATTCCAGAGGAGATCCCAGGACAGGGGATATGCCATACAGGGTTCGCATGGCGCATCCAGCCAGACCCGAGTGAGGCGATGCTACTCATGTGATGGAAGGGGACTTCTCGCTCGAGATTGTCCGACCCACCATACTGCTAACATGAGAGTAGTGGATGGACCACCGAGACAGAGGAAACATGTGGAGCAGACAGATCCGTGGGGCAGAGGACGTGGTAGAGGAGCTAAGAGAGTAGTTGGGGGTGGTTGGCATTTTCACCTGTTACCACCTCCACACCCCGGAGGTCCACCCCAGGTTCAGGGAGCTGGTGGACAGAGGCAGGGACAGCTACAGGCAGCATAGGCTTATGACCCTGGTACTCTAGGAATGATTAGAGGTACAATCTGTTTCTTTTCTACTTTAGAAGTCGTACTGATAGACACAGGTGATAGTAATTATTTTCATGCTTCTTATCTTGTTTGAGAACATGAGATTCCACTTGAGTCGTTGACTCGACCATTACACTTAGAAACACCGACATGAGAAGATTCAGAGATCACACACCTTTGCAGACAATGTGACCTGACCCTTGGAGGTGAGAGTTTTGATTGTATCCTCTTGGTCAAAGCATTGAGGCCTTACGATGTCATTCTTGGAATGGATTAGCTATCAATAGTTCATTCCCAGATTGATTGTTCTAGGCCAAGGGTGCAGTGTGTCTGCAGGGACGGAATGAGGTTCTCCTTCATCGGCGAAAAGGAGACCCAAGAAGTGCCAAATGGACACGTACGTAGGAAGGTAAAGCCAATTTCACAACAGTTTTCTAGCTTATCCCTTAGCGTAGCAAATGTTATGTGTTTCTAGTTTCCAGCAGTAGTGGCTGAGTATGAGGACGTATTTACAGAGGATGTCCCCGGACTACCTCCCCGTCGAGAGATAGATTTCTCCATTGAGTTGCAACCCGGGACGACACCGATATCAGCAATTGCATATCAGATGGATCCTACAGAGCTTTGTGAGCTATGAGTGCAGCTGGAAGACTTGTAGAGGAAGGGTTTCTTGAGGCCTAGTGTTTCACCCTGGGCATCCCCATTGTTGTTTTCCAAGAAGGCAGACAGGATCATGAGGTTGTGTGTGGATTACCGGCGCTTAAATCAGGTGAACGTGAAGAACCAGTATCAACTAACAAGGATCGATGACCTCTTCGACCATTTAAGAGGGGCACAATGGTTCTCTAAGGTTGATCTATGATCAGGATATCACCAGTTGTGAGTACGGGATGATGATATATAGAAGACGTCTTTCAGATGTCGCTATGGTTACTATGAGTAATTGGTGATTCCCTTCTGCATGAAGAACGCCCCGACAGTGTTTATGGGACTCATGAATCGGATATTTCAGCCTTATCTAGATCGGTTCGTGGTGGTCTTCATAGATGATATCCTTGTGTACTCTGCATCTGAAGAGGAGCCCGTGAGGCACCTAAGGATGGTTCTGGACACACTCTGAGAGCACCAGTTGTATGGGGAAACTCTCAAATTGTCAATTCAAGATACAGGAGGTCAACTTTATAGGACATGTTATCTCAGCAGATGGTGTAGCAGTGGACACAACCAAGGTAGAGGTAGTGTTAGCATGGGAGCCACCCTAGAGTGTAATAGAGGTTCAGAGTTTCCTTGGGTTGGAAGGAAACTATCAGATATTCACACCAGACAACTTTGACCCAAAAGGGGCAGCCTATCTTGTGGACCGAGAGGTGCCAACTTTCTTTTATGTAGGTGAGACAGAGTCTGACGAGTGCCCTGATCATGAGTCTACCAGAAGAGGGTTTCGAATACTTAGTGTTCTACAATGTTTTAGGAACCAGTCTTTGTTGTGTCCGGATTCTGAGGCAAGTGGTGATTTCTTATGGCTCACATCAATTGAGGCCACACGAGTAGAAATACATGACCCATCATCTTGAGTTGGCAATGGTAGTCTTTGCATTGAAGATGTGGTGGCACTACCTGATGGGCGAGCTGTTTATCATCTACTCTGATCACAAGAGTCTCAGATATATCTTTTATAGAAGGATCTAAATTTGAGACAAAGGTGGTGGCTTGAGTTCCTCTAGGATTACGACTTTGAGATCGTTTATACTTCTAGGAAGGGTAAATTTGTGGCAAATGCTCTCAGCAGGAAATCCAGTTCGCAGTTGCTGGATGAGGCGATGAGGTAGTTAGCCTCTTTACAGATATCCTTCGTGGATAGAGATTAGGGAGCTTACCTTTAGTCTATGGTTGTTCCCCCTCCACTATTATAGTGAGTTAGGGAATCACAACTCGAGGATACTAGCTGTGAGACTCTACATTCTCAGATATCCACAGGTGATGTGGCTGATGGATATTCAAAAGGTGGGGAGCACGTTGTTATTTTTAGAGGGCTCGCAGTCTTACCCATGACGTTGTGGGAGGAGGTTCTGAGGGAGTTCCATACATATCCTTTGGCAGTACAACTAGGCATGGAATAGATGTACCAGGATCTCCGACGTCAGTTCTGGTGGTCAAGAATGATGAAGAGTGTGGCAGAGATTGTTTCTCGGTGCCATACTTGTCAGCAAGTAAAGGCTGAGCACTAGGTTCCAGCAGGTTTAAGTCATCCCACTGAGGTGCCAGAGTGGAATTGGGATGGGCTATCCATGGAATTCATGATGGGTTTACCATGTACGTCTAGGGGACATGATGTCATATGGGTGTTCGTTGGCAGACTCACCAAGTCGGCCCACTTCCTAACCATACGTGAGCAGAGTTCAGTAGAGATCTTGGTATGCCTCTACGTGTAAGAGATTGTTCAACTTCATGGAGTGACATCAATGATAATCTCAGATTGTGATGCTGGTTTCACATCCTATTTGTGGAAGGGATTGCAGGAATCTTTTGGGACTCATTTAGGCTTGAGCATAGCATTTCATCCTGAGACTGATGGACAGATAGAGCAGACCATCCATGTTATGGAGGATATGCTACAATCTTGCATATTTGACATCAGTCATAGCTGGGAGGATCACCTACCACTGGTGGAATTTTCTAATAACAAAATTTATCATTCAACTATTGGAATGGCACCATTCGAGGCTTTGTACGAGCGACCATGCAGGTCACCACTTTGCTGGACAAAACGAGGAGAGTCAGCACTCATGGGACATGAGATGGTGCAGGCTTCTACAGAGAAGGTGTAGGTCATCCTAGAGTGGATTAAGACTACAAAAAGTTGGAATAAGTGTTATTCCGATAGGAGATGGAGGCCCTTAGAGTTCTAGGAGGGCGACCATGTATTCCTTTGGGTCTCACCTCGATGGGGATTGCAGAGATTTGGCTGAGGCGACAAGGTATCTCCGAGGGTCATCGGACCTTTTCAAATTCTGAGTAGAGTGGGAGAGGTGGAATACCACATGGATCTACCTCCTCAGATGGACTGGGTACACAACGCATTCCATGTGTCGCAGATCGAGTGGTACATGCATGATTCAACGGATGGTATCAACTGGGGTGAGCTGGACATCGATGATAGAGAAAAGCTTGCTGAGTACCCAATGGAGATCGAGGATCATCAGGAGAAGATCCTTTTTGGGCGAGCTATTCCCTTGGTGTGTGTCCAATGAAAGCATGGGAATCTCAAGGAGATAACATGGGAGAGGGAGGCTCCGATTCGTGTGCAGTACCCACATCTTATTGAGTAGCCTTTGTTTTGGCTTTTCATGGACGTAAAGACCTAAGGTGGGGAGGATGTAATGTCCCAGATTTTTCCATGTACTATTTTTATATTATATGGGAATTATTTATAGACGAATCTCTAAGACAGAATGTAGTACCGAGGCCCGATGAGCCCAGAACTAATGTTTGAATTTAATTAAATAATTAAAAAACACGCGCGCGTGGTTTTCCTAACAAAGTGGAAGAACTATTGAATGGGTGCTCGGATCAGAAATATGAGGGCACTGTTGCGTCCAGAGAAGCGAGTTTACCTTAGGCGAGACCTAACATCTGATGGCGCAGGTCAGTGGTGAAATCTAGTTTTTGGACGTAACCGTGATAAAATATTTAATAAAAATATTTTATTAAATCTTCTACAGTGGAATATCTAAATTCTATTAAATTAAGGATTTTTCTGGGGATCAGGGTTACAGATCTCATAACCCTAAATTTCTCCTTGTGGCTCTAGAGAAACCCCCCAATGCGGTGAAGACTTTCTGGACGAGTTTCTCCGGCGACGACGATGCGGTGACCAGATTTTCACCAACGAACGCCGCAAATCCAGGTAGGGTGTTTGATCTCTTTGTGATTTTTTTCCCTTTTTGATTCTTATGATGACCGCGGACTAATCCAAAAAAATATTATCCTACAGATCGATCATATTTGTGGGATGGGATTTTTCTGAGATTTTTGGGAAAATATTAATCCTTGTGATTTAAATCTATTGTTTTGATCTAATGGTGATGAACCCGAATCATCAAGAACAATGATAAGGGTTTGATCCTATTTTTTGTGGATGAGATTTGTTCCCTGTTATTCATGGAGACTACCCGTTCAGTTCTACGCTTGATGTTCTTGGAGGAAATCGATCGTTGTGCATTTATTTGTTAGCGCGATGATATGAGATTGGAGATCCAACCTCAGGATGATGGTTCAGAGTTGCGACGACGGTTTAGGTAGACGATTCAGAGTGGATTGAGAGATATGAGTTTTTGGGTGTTTTCCTTCAGATGGATCTTTGGAGGTTTATGACCTGATCAAAGGACCAAAAACACCCGATTCGGTGTTTGTATGATGGGATAAACCAAGATATGAAGTATCAGGATAAACGGACAAGATATCGAGAATACGGAAATCCGGCCGAGCTACGAGGAGGAAGACGACGGTTCTGGAGAAATCCCGACTACACGGCGTGTAGTATGGGCTACACGACGTGTGTTCTTCGGCGGACTACCTGACATGTACTTCGAGAGTACACTGACACAGGTTGGGTACACGGCCAATGACACAACGTGTATACCCTTCCCCGGACGACCCAGCAAGATACACGGGATACCCCGTGTACTGGTACACGGGCAAGGCGACACGGGTTGAGGCCATGTATGGGCTAATGGCCAGCGTACATGGAGCGAACCCCGAACACTCAAACACGGCGTGTAATCATTCTACACTCCATGTAGTTACTTTCTATACGACAAGCCTAGAGGCATCGGCCGTTTATAGGGGCAGTACCCGGAGTCAAGAAACACGGCGTTTGATCTAACTACATGTCGTTTAACTTGTATTACATGGCTTGAGCTAGTTGTCTTCTGTGACTTGGACTAGTTTCGTTAGTGTTAGTCCCCTTGGTCTTTCCCCTAAAGGTTTACTGTATCATTTCCTACGTACATGAGTATGATCCCTTCAGTATGACTTCATGAATAGAGTTGTTGGAATCCCCTTTGTGAGGCTTAGAGCTGGATCTATTCCTTCATGGTACCCTAGGTAGTGTTTTTCGGTATCGACGTGACCTACTTTACTCAGGCACCGATCCTCGACTTAGCAGGTTACTTCAGACTGAGTTGTTGTAATCACTCTATAGCTACTGGTTGTGATCCTCATCTAACGCATCATGTATCTTTTTTCAGTATCCATGGAGTGAGTTCTCCCAGAACGAGTGCATCATATCTTTCTGCAGACTTAGTATTATGTTCTCCCGACTATGTGCTTAGTGGAATCTTCAATCAGGATCATAGTGGTGGATTCGCGATAGTCGACTGTGTGTGTGTATATGTAGATATTCTTGTTATATGATATGTAAATATATACTGTGTAGAGATGACTGTATCATTCCTTTGTGGTATTACACTTTTTATATTCCTTTGTGGTTTTGTGGTTTCCTACTGGGTATTTGTATACTCACCCCAACACGGGATTTGACCGCATGTATCTTTTATTGTGCAAACGAATGAGCCTTTGACAGGATTCTAGGTGGACCAGGACCGGATGGTGCTCAGTGAGATCAGGCAGGCTGAGGTGTGTTCCTACTACTATGGATTGCAGTCCAAGTACATTTCTTTACAGGATGAAATTTGTTACAGAATTTCTTTTGGTGGTCTTGTACTTTTGTCCCAGAGTTTTACATTACTGTACTTTACATTCCTGTCGTACTCTATTGTATGGGATTTTTAGTGTATTCATGCATTTCTCCTTTTAGCATTTTTGACTTTTCACATTTGTTGGATTGGATATGTGTGTGTGTGTGTATATATATACAGGTTTATAGGAAATGCCTCCCAGGTTAGTGACATGCCTACTCAATTCTAGTCACCAGCCCCTACCCTATTGGAGGCGGGCTTGGGGAGTTGCGACACAGGCCCCACTACGACGGATCATGACACATTTCTCCTAAATATAAATCTTTTTAAATACAACACGTTTTCATTGAAAAATCATTCGGACATTTAATGTGGCTTTCTTATTTGTATTACAAATCCTTATGACCTATGAAAATAATTTAAAATATTGGTATTATCAAAAAATTCTCATTAAGGGATATTAAAATAATTATAGAAAACATTAGTCCATGAATACTTGTAAGGTATGCAATAATTAAAAAAAATACTCTATTATTACCCATAAAAACCTTCTTTGTGAAACTTGATATTTCAATAATACTTACAAAAAATATAAATTAAAAAAATATACCCCTTAATATAACATGGGGAATTAAATACATAACCTTTTAAACATATATTCAACCTTTTAATTTGTTTCCCTCGTGGATACCTTACAATATGACCCTCATGGAAACCCTATTGTCCAACCATCGTTGTTATACTTTGAGTAACCACATGACTAACCTACAACATAACCATAACCAATGAATTGGAGGGATATATATGTCCCAACCTTCATCATAATCAATTTACAATAAGAATAACATAGTCATACCACATTAATAATTGAAAAAAAACATTGCTTTGGATTTTTTGTAAAACATAATTTTAGGAGAGGATTTTAAAAGGAAAACCCCTTATAAATATTATATAATTGAAGAGAGAAATATTAGAGTGGATGTAATATTTATATAAACTGTAAATAAAAATACTTCAAATTCATATAAACAAAATTTATCACACAAAATTTTTTAATACCAAATAAATAATGAAGTACAATGTTACCCCATACAATGGAAATCGGGTTAAGAATTCCTTTACCTCAGGTTTATCAAACTTCAGAAAAAATTCAACCTTAAATATAATGGTGTGTTATTATTATTTTAATGAAATATATTAATATTTATAATACAATATATGACCATTTAATTATATCATTTTACCCTTTAATTGCTAGTGGTTTGTTCCTTCCAATGTTTTGGGTGCGTTCATTACATGATTTTCATGGCTGATTTGTATTTTATTTTCTTGTCATATAAAAATAAAATTCTAGAAGTTGAATGAAGTTGTATTCATATTTTTCAAGAATATATAATTATACCACATATAATTTTTTATTATATATTATTATGGATCATTAGATAAACCATTAATGATGTTTGTTTCGATCATTTTTGTGGTTCCTCGATAATCATTAAATTATTTCATTATATAATTTAATTTCAAGTATAGAAGTTAATTACAGAACAAAAATGGGTTAAAAAATACACATTACATTCTAATTCAACAATTAGAATTGTATTATGATCATCATTGAAGGATGTAATGGGAATTGGAAACACATCGTCCACGATTTTGGTAGATCGCCACATCGAGGATGGTGTTTTTATTTTAAGAATAAGAGCGAGGGGAGAGGAAGAAAGATCATGAATATTTTAAATGAATATGATAAAAAAATAATATATAATATTTTTGAGATTTCATAACTCCTGTATAATAGGAGGGGGATAGATTATAAGAAAATATTGGATTTGAAAATAAAACACGTGAAAAAAGGAAGAGGGTTCTTGCCAATTGATCTCTTCTCCTTGAGATCCTTCTTAAGGCCTTTGGTTTTGGACTTCGGGTGAGACCATCCATTCATGGAAGCGAGGAAGATCCTTGGGGAGGTGATTTGGGAGAACATATAAAATTCCCAAGGCTTGAGAGGTGTGTCAGTAACCAGGGAATGTGGATGGTATTTATTGTGGAGGAGACGAGGGATTTTAAATTATTTTAACCATTAAATTAATATTTTATCACTAGAATATGAATATTCTTCATTCTTGTCAACCCAAATATTAATAAGTGCATGTGATTTCCAATAAAGTAGTCTTAAATAATCTATTATATAAAAATAGTTTATTTGACTGATACGTTTAATATATAGTATTTTACCATATTTCATTTTTCCTAAAAAATTCAATAATTTCAGAAAAATAATAAAAATTTACCTTATGTATTTTTCAACCTGTATAATTCAAAAATGAGCTCAATTTTTGAAAATATTTTTTTGAGATAAAATTAATTAAAATTTTAAATAAAATCATACATTATTCGAAAATAAACAATTTTAAAACTGTAACTGGTTTTATATACCATTGAAAAAATTAACCAAGATTTCATTATCTTAAATCCTTAGGAATATAAAATAATAATACAATTTACTATTCATTATTGTCGTCTTACAATTAATATTACTAATCATAAGGGTATTCTACTATTAACCAAATAATCATGTTGGTTATATCAGACTCCAAATAACATACTTATCAAAACCATTGATGAATTTTTTGGAAATTCAAAACATAAAAGAGGAAAAATTATGTTTGAATGCTAGTTAGAACAATCTAATTAAAACAAAAATTCATTAATTTAATTTTGTTAACCTTGGGGTGTTACATTATCCCTGCCATCATGAAATTATGTCATTACAATTTTATTTACTTATTAAACATGTGAGGGTACCTTTAGCTCAGATCATTTTCATATTCTCTTTTTGATCATTCAACAACGTGGTTTCTCTAAAAAACAATTACTTGGTGGATTACATTTTTCCTCAATTCTTGTTCCCTTCTATCATGAATCTGATCCAGTTTCTCTTCATAAGAAAGGTTCTCCTCCAACTGAACTACTTTTGGACTCAAGACATGAGATGACTCTAGCACATACATCCCCAACATCGAAACATGAAAAACATTATGTACCAGAGATAAACTTGAAAGAAAAACTACTTAGAAGTAAACTGGTCCCACTTTATCCAGGATTACATAAGTTCTAATGAACCCTAGAATTAGATTTCATTTCTAACCAAATCATATAACACTTTTCCACTGTGAGATTATTAGAAAAATATGATCAGCTACCTCAGAAGAAAATTCTTTCCTCATATTGTCTACATAACTTTTCTTCTTCCTCTGAGATGTCCTCATGTGACACTAGATCATAATCACTTTATTAGTCACTTCCTTTACTGATTTTGGTCCCATCGACATCTGTTCCATAAATTTATCCCAAAAACCTAGTGTTCTCTACTGCTTCCCATATAATGCTTCAAAAGGTTTCATCTATAAACTATAATGAAAACTGTTATTATACATAATCTCAAATAAAGAAAGATGTTTATCCCAACTTCCCTGGTAGTACATTGAAGAAGCTTGAATGTAACACCCCAACCCCAGTTACCTATAGTTGGTGCATTATTAAAAAACATTAGTATGATACACGGAATCATGTCCTGAAAGAATGATCGGTTTAGTAGCCTTGAAAGTACTGGATTCATTCATAAGTTTTACATTACATCATAAAATAATGAAAAACAACATGGTGTCCCCTATGAACACAATTATATACCTTAGCATATCCTTTTAGGCCAGTCAAAATATACTTCTTCACATCCTGGAAAAAATAGAAAACATAAGGGATGATCTCAGGTGCTCAGAAAGGATTACAATATATCGGTAACTTTCATAAATAAGCATAAACCTTAAAGGAAATGTACAAGACAAAATGAAAATCCTTTTGAAAATAAAATTCAGTATAATATAGAAATGATAAATAAAATAATTCTATTTACCTATTCACATGGATATTCTACTAGTTCAATAATCACATGTAATATCAATAGCTGAATTCATAATGATGGAATGTATAATATCGGACATCATAACCAAATAGTCAAGGCCTCATGCCAATACTATAAATAATATTTTTTCAATTCCTTGTTCCAAGACACTAGTTTGTCTCATGAGACAAACCGATTCATCAAAGAGCTATAATGGGCTCCACCAGTCAGTTACTAAGTCCAATTCATTCCATATATGAAAAGGTTGAAACATAACATAAACATTCGTATTAGAACTAGAATACGAAATGTTAATACTTTAACCATAAACCATGAATGGAATAAAAATAACACATCCATAGTAAATCATATCACAAAACCATAAATACAATGTGGAATATTGTATCATAACAAATCCACTTCAAATATGTGTAAAATCCATCAAAAGATGTTGACATTGATGAAAACAAAACTATTTGAGAGAAATATCACTTTCTATTTTGAAATCATTTAAAAGTCACATAATTATAATATAAAACATTTATTTTGAAAATATTCTTATACGATTGAAAGGGAATCATCGAAGGAGTTATAATGGCATAAAATAGTGGCACCTTCCATATAAGTTAAAAAAACATTCTTACCTTATTTCATTGAAAATGTCATAAAGTACCTTTTTTTGGAAATTATAGAAATATTGCTTTCAAAACATTTAATAAAAAGTCAAAAAAAGGGTATGAATGAATTTAAAATATATTATATAATAGTAAAAATGTTTTGAAATACCTTTTTAAGAAACACATATGTGGATGATAAAGAAGTCAAAGTAGATACTTACGTATTAACAACCTCAGATAATAAAGAGATTATAAAATTAATTCTTTCCTTGTACTTTTCCATGTTTGAGGGTATGTTAAACTCGTAGATAATAGTTAAATAATTTACATTAAATTATAAAATATTCACATACACAAATATGATATCATATAAAAACTTATAATATTGCTTTGTCAATGATATTTTAATAGCATCAATATTTCGGGTGTTAACAGGTCCATTTTACATTATATGTTTTGTTACTTAACTAATTTTGGTTATTGAAAGGATATATTTGGTTCATATGCAGAATGATATTAGGTTTTTTAACATTATTTTTAAACAAAAAATTAAAATTATTCTTGAAAGGTTATTATGGAGAATGAATCTCATCACATTCATGGAGACGGTAATCCGTACATACGAACGAGCGACAATACCATTCAATTGATGGTGAAATCATATGTAATTGGATAATTTATCATATATACCGAATCATTGACTTGTTATATTTATTATTTACATCAATTATACACATTTTTATACCCATCCAAATAATTTAGTGTTGAATAACAAACCGCACCACGATGTAGAGACGATAAGCCATACTTACGCACGTATGGTGACTCTGTAATTAATCAGATGGATTCAATAATGAATATGGTTGTACAATATTTATAATAAAATTTCAGTATATTTATGGTACTGGAGTTATTATTTTGGTGTGAAAACAACAAAGAAAGATGGAGTGGAAGAAGAAAATAACTTTGGAAGAGGTGATGAAATTATTACCACTTTTTCTGGTGCTTCCTATTCATTTGATCAAAAGGCTCCATAAGATGGCTTTCTACATAACATAAGGCCTCTAGATTAATTTTATGGTAGTTGGGAGGATATTTTAGTAGGGTTTGGTCGAGCCAAATAGATTTGGAGGTGTGATTTTTAGAGAATGGTAAGTACCCTTTTATAAGAAAGGTGTGGGTAACTTTAGGAAAAACATGAAATATTATTTTATTATAAAATCATATTTGGTATATAATGGCTCCAAAACAATTTATTTCAAGTATATGGTGGTTATGGGTAGAAATCATCCAAATCAATTGGTTTTAGACTTTTTTAGGTCCCCATATTAACCTTATCTTTAAGATTTAACTCTTGTTTAAATAGTTTAACATTTACCATGTCTCCTTGTTTTTTGTATTATATGGTTAATAAACTTATTATTAAATTCAAAACGAACCCCATGTTGTTGATTATGGACATATATAACCTTATCTATGTCCTTTGGCTGAACCATAAGTTTTTAGGAATATAATATCAATTAATAATATATTATTAGTTTTAAAAACTCATTTATGCCAATATTGACACTATTAAGTAATTGATTTTTGTTAAAGTTAAAACAACAAGATTATTTATAAAAAATAATTTAATCTACACTAAAATGTCATATTAACCTATTAATGCCTTGTAATTCATCATAATTCTCAATTTACATTTATTTGTATATTAATAATATCAATTATTTCAACCTTTTATTAATAAGTAAATTACTACATCATCATTGTGTCAAAAATAAATTAAATTATTTAATGTCTAAAAATTAAAAATAAAATACCAGAATTTAGGAAATATTTTTATCCTTATAATGAAAATTTATATTTTAATTTATCTTATGTATAACCCTATATTAAAATTGGTTTATCCATTAAACATTGAATTTAACACTTTTAACTCTTCTTTAAATAAAATAATAATAAATGTCCTAATAAAATCCTAGTGGGTCAAAGAAGATCATGTTTTATTCCTAATATATATTTTGGTCTAAATATTCTTACCCAGTAGAATTAGGAGACGTGTTAGGGTAATTATAATATAATTTTTAAATTTAATTACCCTATTTACTTTTAACCGTGGTAAATAAAATTCAAAAGTTTCTATTCACCAAAAAAAATCATCCCATTAAACCACATTTTACATACTGATGTCAATTGTGTGTCTTGGATTTTTGAAATTCAATTCATAGAAGTGGTAAAATTACATTTTATGCATATTTTCTAACATTCCAAGATGGTGGGGAAAAGACTGTAAAACCTTCAATTAAATTTTATACAAATAATTCTACTATAAAATGACTCAAATGAATTAAATTGAACTAATATAGGTATGATGTATATATTTTGAAATAAAATAAACTTAAATAAAATAATTATTAAAATAAAAAGTCAGTTTAAAAAAATAACATAGTGTTTTTCACTATTTATAAAAAATTGTCTGTTTCCAGAAAAATACCAAGAAATCACCCTAAGATACTTTTTATATTCTGAATCCAAAAATGAAATCCATTTTAAAATATAAAATTTATAAAATTTCAAAAATAGGGAATTAATATTCATTTATTCTTTCAATAAGGCTAGATTTATTTGTTGTGGTGTGCTAGAACTCGAAGTTGCGTATATCGCAAACTATAGTATTATTCAAAGAGAAACATACCGTGGAAGCTTGGGGTGTTACATTCTCCCCTCCTTCAAATAAAGTTTTCCTAGAAATTTCTAGAATACTACTGCACCAAATGATTCGGGTGGTTCTTCATCAAATGTTCTTCGGGTTCCCTTGTTGCCTCTTCCATCTTATAGATTCCTTATAGAAATTTTACCAAACGAGTGTCTGGTTTCTCATAACTTGTTCTCTGCTATCAAGAATCGTGATAGGCTCTTCATAATAAGACATATCATGTTTTACTTCTATTTCTTCACAGCTGAGTACATGGGTTGGGTCAGGCATTCATTTTATCAATAATGGTACATGGAACATATCATGAACTTTGGAGAGACATTGCGGCATTTTCAAACGATAAGCAACAACTCCAATTTTTTCTAGAGTTTCGAAAGGTCTGATGTACCTGGGAATCAATTTACCCTTATTACTGAATCATATAACACCCTTCCATGGAGATACCTTCAAAAAAACATGATATCCTACTCAAAATTCCAAATCCATCGGTTATCGGCATATCTATTCTGCCTACTTTGAGATTCTTTAATGTGTGTTTTGATGATCTTCACCTTTTCTATTACTTCCTCAATATGTTTGGGGCCTACGATTTTTCTTTCACCAATATCATCCACACAAGTTGGTGTGAAAAATCTTTTTCCATATAACCCTTCATATGGTGCAATCTAAATACATGAATGGAAGCTATTGTTTTTGGAAAATTCTACCAGAGGTAAATACTAACCCCACATACCTTGAAATTCAAGCGAGTATGATCTGAACATATATTCGAAGGATTGAATAGTCCATTCTGATTGTTCATCATTTTGAGGGTGGTTAGAAGTGCTCAAACAATGTTCATTATCCAGGGCCTTCTGAAGACTTTTCTAGAATCTTGTTGTAAAACAAGGATCACGATCAGTAACAATCGATATTGGAACTCCGTGAAGTCATACAACTTCATTAATATCTTTTCTTACTAAATGTTCAAGAGGTAAATCTTCTCTTATAGAAATATAATATGATGACTTTTTTGGATGATAAACAATTCCCCATATTGCATCATTCCTTTTAGGAGTCTTTGGTTGTCCCATGACAAAGTCCATTGTAATATCATCCCATTTACACTCAGGTACGGGAAGAGGTTGAATGACTCCTCCAGGATGATGTCTTCTAACATTCACCTATTGACAATCCATACATATTGACACATAATCAACAATCTCCCACTACATGTTGTACCCCCAAAAATGTTCCTTCAAATATATATACATTTTTGTGCTACCAGGGTGTATAGAGAAATTGGATATATGAGCATCATCCAAAAATTCCATTTTTAGATCAGGTATGTCGGGAACACAAATCCTTTTCCCAAATTTAAAAATTCCAACTTCGTATACGAAGTCGATCAATCTCCCAGTATTCACAGCTTTAATGTTATTTTGAAGATCCGAATCATTAGTCAAAGAACATCTTATCCTTTTAGTAAAGATGGTTCGGAATACATTTGAATATGCATCGATGTTTCACCTTCCATGGTTATTCCCATATCCATATTTACTAGATCCATGAACAGAGGATCCCTTTCAAATCTCATCAGGTTCAGAACTCCATTATCCTTTCCACTCTAAGCATCCGACAATTTATTTGCCTTCTACGGGTGGTAGTTTATAGTGCCATCATCATCCTTGAGTAGTTCAAGCCATCTCCTTTTCCACATGTAGAGTTCTTTCTATGAGAAAATATACTTCGAACTCTTATGATCGATATATATCTCAAATTTTTCACCATAGATATGGTGCATCCATATCTAAAAAAGAAAATATTAATGCTCCAGACATAATATCATGAGTGGGATAGTTTTGTTCCTTAATTTTTAGCTATCGTGATGTATAGGACAAACTCTATCATTCTGCATTAGGACACAACCAAGTCCTTTATTTTATGCATCACTATAAATAACAAAAACATCATTCACCAATGTTAGAGTCATGATAGGATCATTGAAAAATCTTTTCTTCAGTTATTCAATACAATTCACACTCTTTTTCCCAAACAAACGTAACCCCTATATGTGTGATCTTGGTTAATGGGTTAGCCAATCGGGAAACATTTGTGGAGAAACTCCGATAATAATATGCTAAACCAATAAAAATGTATACCTTAGTTATAATCCTCAATGGTGGCCATTCATGTATTTCTTTTGTCTTAGAAGGATCAAGACAGATTCCATCCTTAGATATAACATGGCCATGAAATGAAATCTCATGAAGCCAAAATTCACACTTGCTAAAATTCCCATATAATTCATTTTTTAAGAGTCTTTAGAATAGAGCACAAGTGATTTTCATGATCATTGTCTCTTTTTGAGTATACTAAGATATAATCAATAAATACCACTAAATATTCATCAGGATATTCCTTGACAAATCTATTCATTATATACATGAAGGCACAGGCTGTATTAGATAGTCCAAAAGGAATTACTATAAACTTATAATGCCCATACCTGGTATGAAATGCTGTCTTCAGAAAGACTTCCTTCTTTACACACAAGTGATGATAACCAAATCAAAGTTCAATCTTTTAAAAATATTTATCTCCATGAAGTTGATCAAATAAATCATCAATGTGAGGTAGGGGATACTTGTTCTTTATTGTTATAGAATTGACCTCCCTCTAGTCAATTAAAAACCTCATAGATCCGTCATTCTTCTTAGCAAAAACAAAAGGGCCTCCCCATGGAGAAACACATGGGTGAATAAATACCTTATTACTCAATTACTCAAGTTGTCTCTTTAGTTCCACTAATTCAACAGTGTCCATTCTATAAGGTGTCTTCGATATTGGCCTCGAACAAAGAAATAAATAAATGGAATATTCTATTTCTCATTCTAGAGGATGTCCATGTAAATCCTTTGGAAACACATCAACATATTCTTACACAATAGGTACATCCTCTCTTTGAAAATTACTTTCTTCACCCACGGTTATTTAACTCTCTTCCTCACCAATAATTGAATATAGTAGAGCTAATAGGGGTGTATCTAGATAAGAATTACATGGGGAAATTTCTTCTCTAAAGATAAGGTACTCATTATCATCATAAAAAATTGTTACCTCCTTCTTCTTACAATAAATTTTTGCATCATTGTCTGAAATCCAATCCATACCTAGGATTATATCAAATTCAATAATGGGTATGACGATGAAATCTGAAAATAAATCACATTTATATGCCCTATTGGGAACTGATTCAGAAAACATTGTTGTAATGATACATCCCTTATGAGTTTTGACAGAAAACTACCATGTTAAATCAAATTGTAAATATCTAATTTTCTTAGCAAACTGGGTAGATATGAAACAATGTGATGAATCAAAATCAAATAATGCATTGTCTAAATTTGAGGAAACCATTAAATTACCTGGCACGACGTCATTCAGATCTTCAACCTCAGTAGTAGTGATCACATAAGCTTGGCCATTCTCCCTTTCCATTTTCTGAAGTAAGTTTCCATGGATCTTAGGACATTGATTTTAATAATGCCCCATTTCTATAAAATTGTGCATTCATCATTGATACCCTATTTATTTTCCTTGCAATCATGAGCTTGGTGGCCTTTTTCATCACACTTGAAACAGACTCCAATTCCCTTCAAGAAACACCCAGGGTGTTTCTTCCCACATTTTCTACATAATGGAAATTCAACTTTTCCCTTCTTCCCTTTATTTCTATTTCTAGAGTGTTCAACAGATATCTTCTTCACTTGCTTTGCTTTAAAGTCTCAAGACTTAGAGAATTCCTTTTTTTGTCTTGATAGCACATGAGACAATATATCCGTACGATCAGAAAGATTATGAGACTAATGATAGAAGGAGAAATGGTTTTAATCCATCATAGAATCTATGAATATCACTCCTTGGGTTACATATATAATCTACTACAGGCCTTTCAAACCTTGTATTGTTAGCCTCACACTTTTAAACATTATCATCCTATTTTTTACTAAGACTGTGAAATTTTCTTTCAATATCTTCTTGATGGTCATGAGGAAAGCATTTTTATAAGAAAATATCATTAAACTCCATTCACTCAATATTTGATACTTCTTCATCCTATTTTGTGTTTTTAATTAATGACCACCATTTATTTACATCTCCAGTGAGGTGATAAACCACCATGAAAGATTTTTCTCATTCGCTACTCCCCAAAGCCTGAAATATTTTTTCTAAAGAGGATATCCATTTCATAGCTACAAATGGGTGCTTAGTCCCATTTAATGTTGGTGGATGTTTCCTCATGAATTTTTTTAACATTAATCTTCCGCATTGTAGATCAGGGTGCACCATGTGGGTAATGTTATTATTTATAACCTGAGTGAGTTGTCCCCATATAGTCATAAGTTTTTTTGCACTTGTTGTGTCGCCATCTCCACTATAATTATCTTGAGTAGGAGGGAAATCCCTACATGGATTACATGCATTGATACAGTTTCCAATCCTTCCACTAGGTTCCATTTCTAAATAATGGAATACACTAGATTAGTTTATGAATAATTATACATAATTATAAACTAGTAAAATACATAACATAAATTGAACAGTTTATGCATATAATCTATAATCATAAATTTTTTTTTTCGGGGAAGTATTTTCTCATAAATCCTTAATACTGTCTTGCAAAGAAAATTCGACTTATCATAAGAATATCCCCCAGGAGTTTCATAACTACAAGTTAAGAATGGCCTATTGTCATGTACCAGGATACCCCAGGTCAAGCCTGAAACTCCTTGTCAGAGTTTTCACTCCAGGGTACATTTTGTCTAGAGCCGCCTCTACCATCTCATATCTACACAGGGAAGTATTTCATGGAAAATATATAAATTCTCTAAATTACCAAAATTCTAGGATGTTCTTTAATACTAATCCTCATATTATATCTTAGGGTAATGTTATTTAAGCAGAATTTTTCTAAATATAGTTTCCACGGTTTGTACTAAACTTCCTTGGATATCAAATTTAACACCCAGACCCTAGTTCCCCAAAGTTAGTGCATTATTAAATAAAATTATCATGACACACAGAATCATTACCCGAAAGACCGATCAGTTTAGTAGCCTTTGAAGTACTAGATACATTCATAAGTTTTACATTACATCATGAAATAATGAAAAACAACATTGTGTCCCCTATGAACACACTCATATCCTTTGTCGTGTCGCTATTGGTCAGTCACAATATTCTTATTCACATCATGGGAAATATTAAACATACGATAGGGGTGTGCTCAGATGCTCAGTAAGGATAATAATCTTGCAGAAACATTCATGAATAAGCATAAAAATTAAAGGCAATGTATAAGACTATAAAAAAGGCCTTTTAAAAATAAAATTCATCATAATATTTCCAAGATAAATCAAATAATTCCATTTACTTATTCTCATTGATATTCTACTAGTTTAATAATCACATGCAATATCAATAGCTAATTTCGTAATGATGGAATGCATAATGTCGGAAATCATAACCACATAGTCAAGGCCTCGTGCCAATACTAAAAATAATATTTTGTCAAGGAATTTTTCCAAGACACTATTTTGTCTCATGAGACCTACCGATGCATCGAGGAGCTATAGCCAGCACCATCGGTCACATACTAAGTCCAATGCATTCCTCATTTGAAAAGGATGAAATATAACATAAATATTCGTATTAAAACTAACATTCAAGATGTTAATACCTTAACCATAAACCATGAATGGTATAAGAAAACACATCCACATTCAAACATATCACAAAAATATCAATACAATGTGGAATATTTTATCATAATAAATCAACTTCAAACAATTGTAAAATCCATCAAAGAATGTTGACCAAGATGAAATCCAAACTATTTGAGAGAAATATATATTTCTATTTTAATATCATCTAAATGTCACATAATTATAAATGAAAACATGTATTTTTAAAGTATTCTTATAAGAATGTATGGGAAGCTTTGAAGGTGTTATAACGACCAAAAATAGCTTCACCCACCGTTTAAGTTAAAAAGCATTCTTGCATTAATTCATCGAAAAAGTCATAGAGTAACTTGTTTGGAAAATGACCGATAGATTTCTTTCAAATTTTTTTTATGAAAAGTCATAAATGGTTATAAATTTATTTAAACCATATTATAGAAAATAGTAAAAATTATTTAAAATAAATTTTTATGAAACACTAATGTGGATGATAAAAAATTCCCAGTAGATACTTAGGCATTAACAACCTCAGAAAATAAAGAGAATGCAAAATTAACCCTTACCTTGTAATTTTACTTGGTCAAGGGTATGTTAAAATCTTGTATAATAGTTAAATAATGGTGATTAAATTATACAATAACCACATACAAAAATATGATATCCTGTATGATCTTCTAATATTGCATTTCTAATGATATTTCAGTAGTATCATCATTTCGGGTGTTAACTAATTCTTTTTCCCTTATATGTTTTGCTATGTAAGTAATTTTTGTCATGGATAATAGGTATTTGGATAATATCCAGAATGATATTAATTTATAAAATATTATTTTTAATTATTAAATGAAAATCATTCTTGAATGGTTATGATGTGGAATGAATCTGATCACATTCATGGAGACGGTAATCAATACGTACGCAAGAACGACAATACCATTTTATTGATGGTGAAATTGAATTTAATTGGATGGTATATCATATATAAATAATCCTTAACTTATTATATTTATTATTTACCTCAATTATATTCATTATTATACCCATCCAAATAATTAAGTGTTTAATAACAAACTACACCAGGACGTGGAGATGGTAAGCTTTACGTACGTACGTATGGTGACGTTTTCATTCATAAGATGGATATAATAATGAATATAGTGGTACAATATTTCTAATATCATCATATTATATAGAAGTTACTAGAGTAATTATTTTGGTATAGAAACAACAATGATTGAAGAAGGGGAAGAAGAAAAAAACACTGAAAGATGTGATGAAATTATTACCTCTTCATCAGGTGTTTCCTTTTGATTGGATCAAAAGGTCTCCTTATGATGGCTTTATGATCAAAGTAAGGCCTCTAGGTTAAATTTTTTGCAGTTGGGAGGATATTTGATTAGGGGTTGGCCGAGAAACATGGCATTGGAGGTGTGATTTTGAGAGAATGGTAAGTACCCATTTATAAGAGAGGTGAGGGTAACTTTAGGAAAATCATGAAATATTATTTTATTATACAATAATATTCAGTTAATAATGGAACCAAAATGACTTATTTCAAGTATAAGGTGGGTATGGGTCTAAATCCTCTCAAAAATTAGGTTTTATACTGGTTTAGATAATCATATTAACCTTATCTTTTAGATTTATCTTTTTGTTAAATAGTTTATCATTTACCATGTCTCGTTGTTTTTTATATGATATGGTTAATAAAAATACTATAAAATGAAAAGAGAACCCCAAGTGGTTCATTATTGAAATATCTAACCTTATCTAAGACATTTGGGAAAACCATATCTTTTTAAGAATATAATATCAATTAATAATATAGTATTTGTTTTAAAAACTCATTTATGTCAATATTGACACTATTTAGTAATTTATATTTGTTAAAGTCCTAAAAACATGATTACATCGAAAAAAATTAATTTAGTCAACCCTAACATGTAATATTAACTTATAATTCTTTTTAATTCATCATAAGTATCAATTTACATTTATTTTAATATTTAAAATATCAATTATTTTAATATTTCATTAATAAGGCAATTTCCTCATTATCATTATGTCATAAAAAAAATAAAATTATTTAATGTCAGAAAATCATTAATAAAATACCATTATGTAGAAATTTTTTTTCCTTTGATAATGAATATTTATTGTTGATTTTTTCTTATGCATAACCCTATATTGAAAATGGTTTAATTATTAAACATTAGATTTAAAACATTCAACTTTTCTTTAAATAAAATAATAATAAATTTCATCATCTAAACCATGTTGGTCAAAGAAGATCATATTTTATTCCTAAGGTTGACTTTGGTTGAAATAATATTATCCTATCTAATTAAGAAATGTTATAGTGTAATTATAATATCATTTTTACATTTAATTATCCTATTTACTTTTAACCGTGCTAAATAAAATTCAAACGTTACTATTCACCAAAAATTATTTTCATCCCATTGAACCAAATTTTACATAATTAGGTCAACTGTGTCTCTCAGATTTTTGAAATTAAATTCAAAGAAGAAGTAAAATTACTTTTTATGTAAATTTTCTATAGTTCTTAAAAGGTGGGTAAAAGAAGGTAAAAAATTTAATAAAATTTGATACTTCTAAATTTTTTATAAACTGACTACAATTAATTAAATTAAACTAATATAGGTATTACGTATCTATTTTGTATTAAAATAAATTTAAATAAAGTTATTATTTAAATAAAAAGTTATTTTGAAACAATAACACAATGTTTTTCACTATTCATCAAAAATTGAAAGTTATCAAAAAATTACAAAAAAAATAACTATAAGGTCATTTTGATATTCCAAATCTAAAAATGTAGTTCATTTTGTATTTTTTGTAAATTTCATAAATTGGGGATTACTATTCCTAACTACTTTTAAAACGGCTAGTTTGATTTGTAGTGGTGTGCTAGAACTCAATGTTGTGTACATCGCAAGTTATTGTATTATTCAAAGGGAATCGTATTGTGGAAGCTTAGGGTGTGACATTGAAGCATATCCTCCAATGTCTGAATCATTCTGTTGGACTTCCCATCTGATTTGGGGTGAAAAGTTTTACTGAAATTTAATTCCATTTCCAATGACTTCTGAAGGCCCTTTAAAAAGTTAGAAGTGAACCTGGGATCCCAATCAAATACAATGGAAAGAGGAACTCAATGTAACCTGAAAATCACTTTGAGTTACAATAGTGAAATTTGATCCAAAGACATTTCATCTCAAATATGGAGAAAATGTGAAAATTTAGTCAGTCAGTCAATAATAACCCATATTTCATTGTTACCTCAAAAAGTATTTGGTGGTCCCCCAACGAAGTCCATGGAAAAATTCTCCCATTTTCACTCTTGCACCAGCAAAGGCTAAAACATCCTCTTTGTTAATTGCATCTCTACTTTTACATGTGGTCATGTCAAACGTTTCAGTGTAAATTCTGCAATATCCCTTTTCATTTCATCCAACCAATAATACTCTTGATGGTCTATGTAAATCATAGTACATTCAGGATGAACTGAAAATGGAGAACTATGAGATACACACTACAGTTCATTCATTAACTTAAAATCATAAGGCACACAAAACATTTACCAAATCATAAAAAAATCTTAATCAAGGTTAAATTCTATAAAGTTATCCATTTTAACCAATGTTGCCTTTCTCTATAGCTCATGATCTTCCTTAGGTGCTTTCTTATTTCTGTCTCATAACAGGGATTGCGCTGAAACCTAAAACAAAATAGATATATTTCTTACAATAATAACATCTAATATAAAATTAATCAAATCATTAATCAAGGGATCATTTTCCAAACATAACATGGTTAATGATTCATGATGTTTTCTACTCAAGGCATCCACCACTATGTTTTCATTTCCTGAATTGTAATTGATCATAAAATCATAATAATTTATTAGTCCAGACCATCTTCTCTACCTCTTATTTAATTCCTATGGAGTGGATATATAATTTATAGTTTTATGGTCAGTATATATTTGGCATTTGGCTCTTTATAAACAATGCCTTCAAATTGACAAAGAAAAAACCACAGATTCCAATTCCAAATCATGTGTGGGGTGATTTAACTAATAAATTTGTAGTTTTCTTAAACAATAAGAAATTACATGATCATTCTTCCTCAGAACACATCCATGCCCCTTCAATGAAGCATCATTTTAGATGAAAAACTCACCATTACAGGAAGGAAAGTCCAGAACTGGAGTATTCACCAATCCCTTTTTCAATTACTAAAAAGAAAACATCACCTTCTTCAATCCAAATAAATTTAACCCCAATTCGCGTTAACTTAGTTAGCAGGCTAGATAACCACAAAATTTTTTAACAAACCATCAGTAATAACCTTTTAATCCAATAAAACTAAAAATACCTATCACATTTTTTGGTCTTGTCAATTTATCATCCACTTTTTTTCAGCAGGATCAACTATTATTCCAATCTAATTTATAATTTCCCCTAGAAAATAAATATATTCTATCAAAAAATCACACTTTATGAAGTTTACATATTTTTTCCTTTCCTTTAAGGTTATAAAAATAATCCCGAGATATTTTTCATGCTCCTATTTACTCATAGAAAATTATATATGTTCATAAAAAATCACAACAAAAAAAATTATCCAAGAACTCATGAAATATTCTATTAATAATATTCATGAATATAGCAGTTGCATTAGTTAAACCAAATTACATAACAAAAAATTCATAATGCCCATATCTAGTATGAATAGTTGTTCTTGGGATGTCATCCTCCTTCACCTTCAGTTGATGGTATCCAGATCTCATGTCAATCTTGGAAAAGTACTGAGCTCCCTAGAGCAGATAAAAAAATCATTGATATAAGGAAAATGTTACTTTTTTTTAATAGTGATTTTATTCAAGACACTATAATCAAGGAAATGTCTTTGGTGTAGGATCAAAATAGTGTTTGTAGATTCTCAATTACAAGAGGGGGTGAATTATCAGTTTTAAAACCTTTTTTTAACATTAATGAAAACTATGCTTAACAATGTTAAACAAGGTAAATTCACAAAACCTCTTTAAGATAATAAATATGAAATAAAAATTTTTAGGGTCTGGAAATATGAACCCGAAAAAGACACTAAAGAATATTTTTCATAAAGAAATATTCTACGTTAAAGTGTATAGAAGCATATTTATCAATGTAAAAATAATAAAGTATAAAAAACAATACATTATTTATTTAACAAAATTTCAGCAGAAATAAAACTTGAAACAATAACAAGAAGTGAGTAAGACATATTTGAACCCAAAGAGTTGGGCATCTGATGACATTGGATAATGGTACCATGATTTATACATTCAAGAAAGTTTGTCTTACCCACACCAGGGAATGCCCACGATAGGAATATTGGAATCTGTCTTTCTATCCCCGCAAGTTGTCAAGCATTAAGGTAGTCAGCACCTCTGTCTTCCGATCCCTGGAAGCCCTTGATTGTACTCAGCAACAACCAGAGTCACACGAAGTAGTCTGAACAAGATTTTCACAGCAGAACAAGATATTCTCAAAGATACATAAGGCATGAGATTGTCTCTCTCTATCTCTCTACAAATCACTTCACAACATGTAATATCTTGGATGATCAAATAATCAATCCATATATAATGAGATCGTTCAAATGAGATCCTATTTATAAGAAATCTCCATTGGTCGACTAACTCTTCAAATGGTCATATTTTTTCATGAATCTCATAGGGCCCTTTAAACGTGTCACTCAACCAATAGTTAGTTTGAAATAAATTTTTTGACATCATTTTATTGATACAAAAACATAATTAAGGAAAATGGATTTTATTAACCATGTCTTAACATCCAGAATCTATGGAAAAATAGTTTTATGAGTCTAATCATATAAACAATCAGATTCTATAAAACCTGGATGTTCAGATTCTATTATTCAATGAATTCCGAATCTGAATTTTATAGATTCTAGTGTCTGCATTCCAATCAATTAAAAGGTTAAATTATAAGGAACTCGGAGTCTAGATTACGAGGAATTCAGAGTCTGAATTATAAATAATTCAGAGTTAGAATTATGAGGAATTCGAAGTCTAAATCCTAAGGAATTAAGGGTCGGAATTATAGGGAATGCATAGTATGAATTCTGAGGAATTCAGAGTCTAAATTCTAAATAATTTAAAGTCAAAATATCTGAGAATTCAGGGCCAGAATATCAAAGAATTTAGAGTGTAAATTTTATTGAATTTAGAGTCTGAATTTTAGACAATTCAGAGTTTTAATTTTAGAGAACTCGGAGTCTGAATTTCAGAGAACTCTGAGTTTGCATTTCATAGAATCAGGAGTGTGAATTTTAGAGAGTTCTAGGTCTAAATTTCATATAATTCAGAGTCTGATATTTAGGAAATTAAGTGTATGAATTATATAGAATATTGAGTCTGAATTTTAGAGAATTCGGAGTCTGTATTTCAGATAATTTTAAGTCTAAAAACAAAATACTCAATATCCAAGGAACTATAACATTTTTAGGTTTTTGATAAGGATTCAAATTTTTTACTAATTAATAAAATTAATTTTTTTTGATAGAACATAAAATATGTCAATGAAAACCAGTTTGAGGATAAAAACTTCATTAGAGAATGGTAATTTCCTTAAGAAAATAGTTTTTAGGGAATGATAATTTCTCAAGAGATAAAGTGTTTGTGATTTCAAAAAATATAGGATTGTAAAATTACTAAGTAAACCATATTGAATCAATCATCTCCCCCATTTTGGAAATAAAAAACAACCATTTGAAAAAGAAAAAGAGAAATAACAATTTGATTTATGATCTTTTAAAAGAAAAACCTACCTCCCTTTACTTATGAGTCCTGATGAATATGAATTATCCCCCCTTAGGTTTTTAAATACCTAAGGACTATTTTCTTGACACCCATAGAGATATTTTACATTTTTATTCCATATGAAAGTCTTCTTTATGTAAACTCCCCCTTACTAAAGACATTATCTTCTTATATACTTAATATTATTTTTTATCATACTTTTCTCCCTCTTTGAGATTTTAAAAAAGGAATAGAATGAATGAAAAAATGGTACCTGAAAAATTAAAACTATTAAAAAATAAATGAGATCAAAATTTTCATTATGATTGAAAAAAATAATTAAGGGATATATAACTAAATATAAAAAATGAGACGAAAAATTATTCATCATTCTTTTTATTCGGCATGATCTTCCTAAATGTAGCCTTAAATTTCTTGATCTCTTTATGATATTACTCAAACCACTTCAAAAATAAATCTTGATACTGATTTTTATTTTCGAGAGACATTATTTTTTCATCCTATGTTTTAAGGATTTATGCCTGAGACATTACTCTCTATTGTTTTTTATAGAAATTTTCTTTGAAATATATCCTGAGTTCTATTTCTCTTTTAAAATTTAAGGCAACTGAATTCAACATCCCATTCAAGTATTTATCGTCTTTCTTTCAAGCTACTTGTTCAAGGTTTAGCTTCTCTATAAAACTTGTTGTGAGGTTTTTTATCCTATCATCTGACTTATCGAAGGAATATTTCATTGAGTCGTAGAAGACATCAATGATTCTAATGTCTTCAATTGTTCACATAGACCATTTTGTATTTTCCTTATAAGATATATTATGAGCATCATAACTAATTTAAAAGGTTTCAAAATCAGCATCAAGATTGATGAATTTTTTCATAATAATTATTATAGAATCCTACTTCTTATTAAAGGAGTAATGAAGTAGGTGAAACATTGAATAAATACTCTAAAACAGGTGTATGGTGCCTACTAACTTCTTTAGAGGTTTTACCATGAAATCTGGACCCATGGAATATGATTTGGAATGTAACACCCCAAGATTCCATTGTACGATTCTCTTTGAATAATAGAGCTGCGTGTGTTGTATGCAACCTCGAGTTTTAACACCCCGCGACAAATCAAAGTAGCCGTTATGAATAGTAATACCCACTATTTTGAATTATATAAATTTATTTATTTCACAATGGAGTTCATTTTTTAATTCTGAATATTGAAATTAGCCTATGTTGAATTTTTGGTATTTTTCTTAGAACTTCCAATTTTCGATGAATAGTGAAAAATACTTGAAAACAAAATTTTTAATCAAAATAATTTATAGTGATAAATTATAGTATTTAGTGGTTTTAAAGTATAATTAGAATATAATTTTACCATTTTATCCAATGGTGGTCATTATAATTAATTTCACTTTGAAATTGGACATAAACAATTGTCAATATTTTGATTGATAATCTTTCTTAAAAACATGCTATTTGATTTGACAACGGGAATTAATTATAAAATTAATTTATGAAACTTATAGGTTTTTAATTTTGTAAAATAGACATCATATTGGAATTTGTAATATCAAATATAGCTTAGGGTGAATTTTTGGTATTTTCTGAAAAACCTCAATTCTTGATGAATAGTGAAACCACTAAGTTGTAGTTAAAAAACTGATTTTTCGTTTAACTGAAATTGTACGGCTTCTATGAATTTAATTTCAAAAATCAAACATACATGGTTATAATTAGGAAGTAAAATTTTTTCAATGGGATGAAAATAATTTTTGGTGAATAGTAACTTTTGAGTTTTATTGATCGAGATTAGTGGTAATTAGAGTAATTTAAGGTAAAAATAATGTTATAAAAATATGAAATTACCTTGACACATGTACTCATCTTATTGGATGACTCATGGAAGACCAATAAAATCAATGGGTCAATTTGTGGGACCCCATTGAGCCACTTGGGTATGATAATGACATTAATACCTTTTATTTAATGTAAAAATAAAAATGTCACAAACATGTATTATTTTACTAAAACAATTTTTACAAGGGGTAATAAAAGTTATCATTTCAACTATAAATATCCATTGAAAAGAGAAAAATATTTCCTACATCATGGTAATTTTTTATAATTTTTAGGCATTAAATAAATAAATAAATTTATCACACCATGATAATGCAACGATTACCTCATTAATGAACAATTTTGATAAAATGAAAATATAAGGTAAAATATAAGACTTAAACTTTTCTAAAGCATATTATATGGATGTATTTCGAACCCTTATCACCTTATACTCGAAATATGTCATTGTGTGACCTTGAAAATCCGAAAATCATTTCATAACTTTCCAATAGTGCCCCTCCTCTCCTCTTATAAAAGGCCCCCACCTATACAACCTTATTCACATCATCAAAACCATTTTTATCGTCCAAACTCTACCCAAATAATCTCTGAACTTCCCACCCTTACTTCTAGAAGCCTCACATTGGGCATAAGTCTTCAAAATGAAGCCTTTGGCTCAAATCAAAAAGAGTTACCCGATTTTAAGGTAATGTCTTCTCTTATGTTCTTTTGTTTTATTTTTATTCTCCAACTCATTAAACTATTTTTAATAATTTATTTTGTAACAAAACCAGTATCTTCAATATACAATTATGTCTTTATGAGAAGTATTTGATTTACAATTACACACACCTTTGTCTAATGGTTAAAGAACATATTGTTTCTGTGGGTGGCGAAATACTGCCTCATGAAACGATAATTGTTCAATCTTATTTTAACACCTCTCATGGTGGCCATTAAGATGTCACTATATTTATATATGATATATATTATGTTTATGTTTTCCTTATGATTCTTTATTTTTCATTTATGGCATACCATTATGATTTCCATTATGGATCAACGTGATAATTTAATTTTAGGAAGTGCGGATTACAGCCCCCTCAAAGTGATTTGAATTGTTAATGACATATGTGGGACATATAAAGGATGGTGTAAATGATAATATACATTATATTATACTGGAATAATAATATACCTTTATATCATTATGATTTCAATCCATTAAATAAGAAATATAAATTAAAGTAGCGTTCATGCGTACGTACGGCTTTCCGTATCCATGAATGGTGCATTTCATTTCTTATCTCTAAATGTTATGTAATATAATAATTGAATGTATATACTGGATATATATGATATATATGATATCTAAATCATGAATATAATTCTGGATATAGTGGATATTTTTCGACATGAACGACTTATAATTATAAGAAAATATTTTTTTGACTCAAGTACCAAAGATCGAAAAAACGACCGTTATTAACATAAATAATTACATAATGTTCATAACATGGTAATAAGTGATATAAAAGAAATAATGAACATAAATACGGTACTTAATCAAGTATAAATTAACTCTAGTTTATTATCCAGGAGGTTAAAGAACGTCGAGTCAAGTCGGACACGAGGTAACGGAATTCGTCTCAATCTCCTTTCATTGAGGCATATTTTGTTTTATACACAACTTTCCTTTATATGGTGAATAAACCCCTTTGAATTTTACTATTTTTCAAAAAGGAATATTTTTTATATAAATCATTTTACTAAATGACAAAAGGGAATGTTTTTGTCGTACGTATGCGGCGACAACGACTTCTCCGCCGCTGTGACCATTATTTGACTTTCGGCTTCCTCTACAAGCCATAACATTTTTTAAATGAAAAAGAAATAAAAAGTTTTACTTTTCTTTAATTTTGGTATTTAAAACGGTATTATTATATCAATGTGTTGTATTGATATGTTGTGATTGAAATGCGGAAATGTTATGTTTCCTTTATGCATGTTTTATGTGATACGATTATGTTATAGTTTATGATAAGTTTAAACCTTTTCAAATAAGGAATGCATTGAACTTAGTATGTGATGGGTGGAGCCCGCTATAGCTCCTTGATGCATCGGTAGGTCTCATGAGGAAAAATAGTGTCTTGGCATGAGGCCTGGACAATATATTATTTGTAGTCCTGGCACGAGGCCTTGGCTATGTGGTTATGATAGTCTGTCATTATGCATTCCATCATTATAAATGTGGTTATTCATATTTCATGTCATTATTCGACTAGTATAATATCCTTGTGAATAAGTAAATGGAATTAATTCATTTTACTTTTTCCATATTATAATGAACTTCATGTTTAAAAGGCTTTTGTTTTAGTTATACATTTCCTTACATGTTTATATTTATTTATGATAGTTTCCGCTATATTGTTATCCTTACTGAGCATCTGAGCTCACCCCTTTCAATGTTATAATTTTTCTAGGATGTGAAGAATTTTATGAATGACCTACAGGGATAGTATGAAGGGATATGATGACAAGAGTTTTTTTACTTTTGTTTTACTTTATGATGTAATGTAAGACTTATGAATATATGTACTGTTTCCAAGGCTACTAAACTAATAGGTCTTTTGAGACACGATCTATTGTGATCATGCCAATGTTATGTAATAATGCACAGACTCTGGGTAATTGGGTTTGGGGCGTTACAATTGGTATCAATGGCAGTTTCGTACTAACCCTGGAAGCTAGATTTAGATAAAATCTGATTAGAGCACATAGCCCTAAGCGAGACTTTGAGGATTAGTATATAAGAACATTAGAGAATTTTGGTGAAGTATATTTTTTCTGTATTTTCTGAGCAATACATCCTTGTCTAGATACGAGCAGGTAGAGGTGGCTCTGGCACATTTGTACCTAGGGGTAAAACCCGAAAAACACCGCTTTGAGCTAGACTCGAACGGGAACTGGTGCACGACAACGGGCCTTGCTGAACTCTTGGTTACGACACTCCTGGGGGATATGATTATGATAATTATCATTTTATTTACAAACCATTATGAAGGGTTTATGGGTATATAATTCCTCAAGGAAAACATTTTAATGATTATGGATTATATCCATAAACAGTTCAATTTATGTTAAATGTTTTACAAGTATGGAATTATGTATTTTGATTCATAAACTGAACGAGTTTATGCTGTTGTTTAGAAATGGCGCCTAGTGGAAGGAATGGAAACTGTATCAATGCACACATTCCATGTAGGGATTTCCCTCCTTCTTAAGAAAATTATAATGGAGCTGGTGATACAACTGGTGCTGATCATCTTATCAACATACTGGGACAATTCACTTAGGTTATGAATGATAACCTTACTCGTATGGAGCACCCTGATCCGCAACATGGAAGAACAATGCTAGACCACATCATGAGAAAACAACCACCAATATTCAATGGGAGTAAAAATCCCTTAGTAGCTGAGCAATGGATAAATTCCTTAGAGAAAATATTCCATGCCTATGGGAGTAGTGAAAGAGAAAAGGTTATCATGGTAGTTTACCGCCTCACTGGAGATGATGATCAATGGTGGTAATTGATTCAAAACACAAAGGAAGATGATGAAGTATAAAATATGGAATGGAGGGAGTTCAAAGAGATTTTCTTAGAAAAATACTTTCATTGTTACCATCGAGCAGATATGGAAAACCAATTTCTGAGTCTGAGACAAAAAGAGGATGAGAATGTCGCAAATTATGAGGAAAACTTATCAAGGTTAGAGTGGTATGCTGTGGATTATATATGTAACCCAAGATGTAAGATTTATTGTTTCTTTGATGGGTTAAAACCATTTCTCCATCGAGCATTGGTCTCATAATCCTTCTCGTTATACGAAGACACTGTCTCATGTGCTATTAAGACCGAAAAGGAATCTCTCTATGTCTTATGACTTTAAAGAAAAGAAAGAGAAGAAAAGATCTGCAAATCACTCTGGAAATGGAAATAAGGGGAAGAAAGTAAATTTTTGATTTTCCATCCTATAGTAAATGTATGAAGAAACACCCTGGTACTTGCTTGAAATGAATGGGAGTCTGTTACAAGTGTGGTGAAAAAGGACACCAAGCCCGTGATTACAGGGGGAATAAAGAAGCTATTGATGTTCAATGCTACAATTGCAGGGAGATGGGACATTATACTAATGAATGTCCTAAGCATCAGGGGAACTTACCTAAGAAAAGGCCAAGGGATCAAGGACAAGATTATTCTATCACTACTGCTGAGGTAAAAGCTCTAAAAGATGTGGTGGAAGGTAATTTAATGGTTTCCTCAAGTTTAGAAAATGAATTATTTGATTCTGGATCATCGCATTGTTTCATATCTTCCGATTTTTCTAAGAATATTAGATATTTCCAATTTGATTTAACAATAGAGTTGTCATAAAAAACTCGTAAGGGAAATATCATTTCAACAATGTTTTGTGAATCAGTTCCCATTAGAACACATAAATGTTCTTTATCTGCTGATCTCATCGTCATACCCATGATTGAATTTGATATAATCCTCGGTATGGATTGTAATTTGGACCATGATTCAAAGATTTATTGTAAGAAGAAGGAGGTTACGATTTTTGATGATGATGATAAAGAACACCTTATCTTTAGAGCAAAATCGTCACCACCTAATTCTTATCTAGATCCACCCCTAGTAGCTCAACTAAATTCACTTATTAGGGAAGAAGATAATTAAATGATTGTGGGTGAGGAAGGAATGTTCAAATAGAGTATGTACCTATTGTGATAGAATATGTTGATGTTTTTCTAGAAGATTTACCTGGGCATCTTCCAGAATGAGAAGTTGAGTTTTCTATTGACCTAATTCCTGGATCAAGGACCTTATCGAAGACCACATATAGAATGGCCACTGTGGAATTAGTTTAACTAAAAAACAACTAGAGGAATTGAGTAATAAGGTATTTGGTCACCCTAGTGTTTCTCCATGGGGATCCCCTATTCTTTTTTTAATAAAAAAGATGGATCTATGAGATTATGTATCGACTACAGGGAGATCAATGCTATAACAATAATGAACTAGTATCCCCTACCTTGAATTAATGACTTATTTGACCAACTGCATGGAGCACAATACTTTTCAATGATTGACCTTTGATCTGGATATCTTTAGTTGTGTGTGAAGAAGGAAGGCATTCTGAAGACATCATTTCGAACTAGGTACGGGCATAATGAGTTTACAGTAATGCCTTTTGGGCTGACTAATGCACCCTCTCTTTTCATGGATCTAATGAATAGAGTTTTCAAGAAATATCTTTATGACTCCATAGTGGTATTTATTGATGATATCTTGGTTTACTCCAAAAGCTATGAAGATCATGAAAATAACTTGCGCATTATTCCAATGAATCTTAGAAGACACGAATTATATGGGAAGTTTAGCAAGCGTGAAATATGGCTTCATTCGATTTCTTTTCTTGGCCATATTTTCTCAATGGATGGAATCTCTGTCGATCCTTCTAAGAGAAGAGATATCCATGAATTTCTAGCACCGACAAGTATAACTGAGGTACGCAGTTTTATTGGTTTCACAGGTTATTATCGACGTTTTGTCTAGAATTTTTCTCGATTGGATAACCCATTGACTAAGATGACACATAAAGGGGTAAAATTTGATTGGACAAAAGAGTGTGACAAATGTTTCGAAGAAATAAAGATAATATTATTAAATTCTCATATATTGACAATAACATCACAGAATGATTGGTTCATTATTTATAGTGATTCATCGAAGAAAGGACTTGGTTGTGTCCTCATGCAGAATGATAAGGTTATTGCCTATGCATCACAATAGTTGAAAATTCATGAGAAAAACTATAATACTCATGATCTCGAGTTAGCAGCTGTGATCATTTCTTTGAAGATATGGAGACACTACCTCTATGGTGAAAAATGTGAGATTTATACTGATGACAAGAGTTTTAAGTATATTCTCTCACAAAAGAACTCAACATGAGGAAAAAAAGATGGCTTGAATTACTCAAGGATTATGATTGCATGATACACAAACACCCGGGGAAGGAAAATAAGGTGGCAGATGCTTTGAGTAGAAAAGACCATTGAGTTTTGAAAAATATGAGATTTTAAAGGGATCCTATTTTCATGGATCTAGTGAAGATGGGCATGGGAATAACTATGGAAGGTGAAACATCAATGATTTTTCAAATGGTTTCCAAACTATCTTTACTAGAAAGGACTAAGAGTTCTCAGAACGATGATTAAGAGTTTCAAAAGATGATTAATGCTGTGAAAGATGGGAGATTGAGTGAATTTGTGTATGAAGATGGAATTTTGAAATTTGGGAAGAGACTTTGTGTTCCCGATATAGATGGTCTAAAAAGGGAATTATTGGATGATGCTCATAGTTCAAATTTATCTATACACCATGGTATCACTAACATGTATAGAGATTTGAAGGAACAATTTTGGTGGGACAACATGAAGAGGGAGATTGCTGATTTTGTGTCATGATGCATGGTTTTTCAATAAGTGAAAGCTGGGAGGCAACTTCCTGGAGGAGTTATGCAACCTCTTCCAACAATTGAGTGGAAATGGGATAATATTACGATGGACTTTTTCATGGGACTACCAAAGAATCCTAGAATGAATGATTCTATATGGGTCATTATTGATCGTCTTACCATGTAAGCACATTTTCTTGCTATAAGAGAAGATTTACAACTTGAACATTTAGCAATAATGTATATTAAAGATGTTGTAAGACATCATGGTGTACCCCTATAGATTGTATCAGATCGTGATCTACGTTTTACATCATGATTCTGAAAAGTATTCAGAAATCCCTGGACACTGAAATTTGTTTAAGCACTTCTTACCACCCTCACACAGATGGACAATCAGAACGGACTATTCAAACCTTATATGACATGTTGAGATCATTCTCACTTGACTTTAAGGGTATGTGGGTTCAATATTTACCTCTGGTAGAATTTTCCTATAACAATAGATTCCAGTCAAGTATTCAGATGGCACCATATGAAGCGTTATATGGAATGAGGTGTCGCACACCAACCTGTTGGGATGATGTTGGTGAATGAAAACTTGTAGGCCCAGAACATGTTGAGGAAATGATGGAAAAGGTGAAGGTAATCCAAAACCACATCAAAGCAGGTCAAAGTAGGTAGAAGAGCTATGATGATAACTAAAGGAAGGATTTCAAATTTCCGGCAGGAGATCGTGTTTTCGTGAAGGTATCTCCATGGAAGGGAGTTATACAATTCGGTAAGAAGGGAAAATTAAGTCCCAGGTTCATTGGACCATTCGAAATTCTAGAACGAATTGGGGTTGTAGCTTACCGTTTGGAAATGCCTCCAAATCTCTCTAAAGTTCACGATGTGTTCCACGTATCCCTATTGAGAAAATACATGCCTGACCCAATACATGTACTCACCTATGAGGAATTAGAACTAGAATCTGATCTATCATATTGCGAAGAGGCTGTCAGGATTCTGGATACGAGAGAACAAGTGCTGAGAAACCGGATGACTCGTCTGGTAAAAGTTCTATGGAGGAACCATAAGATGGAAGAGGCAACGTGGGAACCCGAGAAACATATGATGAAGAACCACCCAAGTATTTTTATGCAGTAATATTCTAGAAATTTTTAGGACGAAATTATTTGATGGAAGGGATAATGTAACACCACAAGCTTCAATGGCATGCTTCTCTTTGAATAATAGAGCAGCGTGTGTTGTACGCAACCTCGAGTTCTAACACACCGCGAACAATCATAGTAGCCGTTATGAATAGTAATACCCACTTTTTGAAATTATATAAATTTTATATTTCAGAATGGACTTCATTTTTTGATTCAGAATATCAAAATTAGCCTGTGTTGAATTTTTGGTATTTTTCCAAGAACTTCCAGCTTTCGATGAATAGTGAAAAATAATTAAAAAAAACATTCTTAATCAAAATAATTTATAGTGATAAATTATAATATTGAATGGTTTTAATGTATAATTAGAATATAATTTTACCATTTTATCCAATTGTGGTCATTATAATTAATTTGACATTGAAATTGGACATAAACAATTGTCAATCTTTGGATTGATATTCTTTCTTAAAAACACGCTATTTGTTTTGACAATGGAAATTAATTATAAAATTAATTAATTAAAATTATATGTTTTGAATTTGGTAAAATAGAAATCATATTTGAATTTGGAATATCAAATATAGCTTAGGGTGAAATTTGGTATTTTTCTGAAAAACTTCAATTTTTGATGAATAGTGAAACCACTAAGTGTTAGTTAAAAAACTGATTTTTCGTTTAAATGAAAATTTGCCTCTTATGTGAATTTAATTTAAAAAATCCAACTTACATGTTTTTAATTAGAAAGTAAAATGTTTTTCAATGGGATGAAAATAATTTTTGGTGAATAGTAACATTTGAGTTTTATTAACCGTGATTAGTGGTAATTAGAGTAATTTAAGGTAAAAATAATGTTATAATAATATGAAATTACCTTGACACATGTCCTAATATTATTGGTTGACTCATGGACGGCCAAATAAATCTGTGGGTAAATTTGTTGGACACCATGGAGCCACTTGGGTAAGATAATGACATTAATACCTTTTATTTAAAGTAAAAATAAAAAGATCATGAACATTTATTATTTTACTAAAACAATTTTTACAAGGGGTTATAAAAGTTATATTTTAGACTCTAAATATACATTAGAAAGATAAGAATATTTCATACATCCTGGTAATTTTTTATAATTTTTATGCATTAAATAAATAAATGTATTTATCACACCATGATGGTGCAACGATTACCTCATTAATGAACAATTTAAATAAAATGAAAAGATAAGGTAAAATATAAGACATAAACTTGTCTAAAGACTATTGGATGGGTGTATTTAGAACCCTTATCACCTTATACTCGAAATATATCATTTTGGGACCTTTAAAATCCGAAACTCATTTCATAATAATGTAACATTTCATGACTTTCCAAGAGTGCCCCTCCTCTTCTCTTATAAAAGGCCCCCACCTATACCACCTAATTCCCACCATCAAAGCCATTTTTCTCGGCCAACATCTGCTCAAATACTCTCTAAACTTCTCTCTCTTACTCCTAGAAGACTCACTTTGGGTATAAGGCTTCCCAAGGAAGCCTTTGTCTCAAATCAAAGAGAGTTACCCTATTTTAAGGTAATGTCTTCTATTATGTTCTTTTGTTTTATTTTGCTTCTCCAACCCCTTTAAATCTATTTATTACTTTATTTTGTAACAACACCAATATATTCAATATACTAGTATGTTTTTATTGTAATTATTTTATTTACACTTACTCAAACCTTCATCTAATGGTTAAAGAACATATTGTTTCTGTGGGTGGCGAATTACTGCCTCATGAAACGATAATTGTTCAATCTTCTTTTAACACCATTCATGGTGGCCATTAAGATGTCACTATATTTATATATGATATATATTATGTTTATGTTTTCCTTATGCTTCTTAATTTTTCACTTATGGAATACCTTTATGATTTCCATTATGGGTAAACGCGATAATTTCATTTTAGAAAGTGCAGACTACCGCCCCCTCAAAGTGATTTGAATCGTTAATTCCATATGTGGGAAGTATAAAGGATGGAGTAAATGATATTATATATGATATTATAATGGAATTATAATATAACTTTATACCATTATGATTTCATTCCATTAAATAAGAAATAGAAATGAAAGCAGCGTTCATGCGTACGTACGGATTACCGTCTCTATGAACGGTGTATTTCATTTCATAACAGTAAATGTTATGTAATATTATAAATGAATGTATATACTAGATATATATGATATATATGATATCTAAATCATGAATATAATCCTGGATATAATTTATATTTTACCACATGAACAACTTGTAATTATAAGAAAATTTATTTTTGACTCAAGTACCAAAGATCGACAAAATGACCGATATTAACTTAAATAATTACATAATGTTCATAACATGGTAATAAGTGATATAAAAGGAATAATGAACTTGAAAAAGGTTCTTAAAAAAGTATAAATTAACACTAGTATATTATTCAGGAGGTTATCGATCCAAGTTAGACAATAGGTAAGGGACTTCGTCTCAATCCCCTTTCATTGAGGCATATTTTATTTATAAACAACTTTCCTTTATACGGTGTATAAACCCCTTTGACTTTTAAGTTTATTCAAAAAAGAATATTTTTTATACTATTTGTTTTACTAAATGTAAAATGGATTGTTTTTGTCCAACGTATGCGGCGACAACAACTTCTCCGCCGACGTGACCATTATTTGAGTTTCGGCTTCCTCTACAAGATATAACGTTTTTAAATGAAAAATACATACCAAGTTTTAATTTTCTTTTATTTTCATATTGAAAATGGTTTTATTATATCAATGTGTTGTATTTATATCTTGTGATTTAAATTTGGAAATGTTATGTTTCCTTTATGCATGTTTTATGTGATACGATTATGTTATGGTTTATGAAGTGTTTAAACCATTTCAAATAAAGAATGCATTGGACTTAGTATGTGACGTGTGGAGACCACTATAGCTCCTCAATGCATCAGTAGGTCTCATGAGACAAAATAGTTTCTTGGAAAGAGGCCTTGAAAATATCTTATTTGTAGTCTTGGCACGAGGCCTTGGCTACGTGGTTATGATTGTCAGGCATTATGAATTCCATCATTATGAAAGTGGTTATTTATATTTCATGTGATTATTCGACAAGTAGAATATCCATGTGAATAAGTAAATTTAATAATTTCATTTTACATTTTCCAGATTATGTTGAAGTTCATGTTTAAAAGGCTTTTGTTTATTCATACATTTCCTTAAATGTATAGGTTTATTTATGAATGTTTCCGCTATATTGTTATCCTTACTGAGCATTTGACCTCACCCCTTTCAAAGTTTTAATTTTTCTAGGATGTCAAGAAGTATTTTATGAATGACCTACATGGATAATATGAAGGGATAGGAAGACAAGATGTTTTTGTAGTTTTGTTTAACTTTATGATGTAATGTAAGACTTATGAATATATCTAGTGTTTCTAAGGCTACTAAACTAATCGGTCTTTCAAGTAAAGATCTTTTGTGATCATGCCAATGTTATGTAATAATGCACCGACTCTGGGTAAGTGGGGTCAGGGCATTACATGGAATCTGATTACCTTGTAGGTGCAGATTCTTTTTCTAGCTCCACAGCCTTCATCATGGATAACCAACAAATATCCTTCTAAACCACCACATCCTTCTTATTATTATCATTAATCACCTGTTTTCCTTTGTCAAAATTTCAAATAGTCTATGCAGCCTTCAGAGATTCATGCTCACTATCTAAAAGTTATAAAATTTTATCTTCATCAACCAGTTCTTTCTATAAATATTCCTTATTATCAGTAGGATGAACAAAATCATTGAGCCTACTCCCATCATCATAAGTTTTTTTAACCTCTTCTTGTACACAAAAATATCATTGAGAAATAATTTTATTTGATTCAACGAGGGATATATAGATTTAATGATTTTCTTAAGGACATTACTTTTCTTGATTTTATTCAACTTTCTTTAAGAAATCATCACTCGCATCACCTTCTTCCTCCAATTATTGTTCTTCTACTTATTCTTCTTGAAACATTTCTTCTTCTACAAAGGTTCCATAAATCACATCTTCTTTCTCAGAATCTATTCTAGTACTGATTCTTGGAGAAAATATTATATTACCTAAATCTGTTCATATGCTTTTTCTGTATCCTCGAAAAGTACTTGAACAATCTCAGCTTCAGACATTTTCCTCCTTTTCTTATTCTTTCTATGTTTCATTTCATACTCTTTATCAGCTTATATTTTTAAAGCCTTTGCCTAATCAATATATAATCCAAATATAGTATCTTTTTATTTATTATTCTTCTTATATTCCCTCTACATCCCTACCACTTCTTCAGGAAAATTCTTTTTATTTTTCGGATTTCTTGGAGCTAACTGAGATTCTAGAACTTTATGATCCTATTTGGTTTCTGGTTATGATAGTTTTCTCTTTTTCTAGGATTTCATGGAAGTCACTCATACAACCAATTTCTTGTCTAGAGCTTCAACATCAATTTTTGAGTGATCATAAAATTCTCTAGAGTTGGTATTGAAATCGAATTTCATTCTATTTAATGTATCATCACATAGTAGCAAGATCTTGAAATTTCATTTTTTAGAGCCACATATAATTCTGAATGATTCTTAGAAAAACACTATGATCATAGAAAATATGGCATGATACATGATGATATGATATTTTAGAATTACATTCTTGGTATTTGTGTTTTGTAGAATGTTATAATTCAAAAGATTTATCTTTCTTAGGTTAAACCAAAAAATACATGATAAATATGTCACTTCCCTTTAAGGAGTCCTTATCTCCATATCACAGAATAAGGAAAACATGTAACCATAATTATAGAAATTTGATGCTTTTTTAGAGATGGTTAATCATTGGTGATTTTACTATTATGAGTGTAAGGACCTCTATTTCCTTTTCCTTCTCAGAACATCATCACTGATCTAGAATCTTGTGTGTTCAAAACATTATATCACCTTCAAACAGAACACTATGAATATTTACTACCATATTAAATGATAGGGAATATATCTTCCCATATCTATTGAAGAAATATTTGTTTCATCCACCTTTAATATAAAATCTTACTGTATTGTAAATTTCTATAAGAAACTCTGGGTAAACCAGAACCTGACTTTTTATATTTTATACACAAAATCTCTCACATCCATTCAGTTTAATTTATTCCTAATTACCTAATTATAAATAGGAATGAATCTTGGATCAACTAACCATTTCATGTATATTTTCCATTCCTTGACTTCCTTGGTTGAATACATCAGTTTATATTGGGAGGATCCCAACGAAATTTGTTTTCTAAGAAAACATAGAAAAGAATAAGAAGATTTTGGAAGACAGGTAGATCTTCAACATAGAGAAATTTGATAACCGGTGTGGGATGAGGAATAAGGGGCCTTTATATAGGCTTTGTGATGATGGATCGAATTCTTGATTTGATCCAATGGTTGAAAAGGGCACAAATTGATCTGACGATTGATATGAAATCCAAAAAAGACTTTTTTATGATCTGATATTTTGAGGTTTTAATGGAAAATTCGGATTTAGGAAAAGGGAATACGAAACAATATTTCTTAAACACCAACAAGTAATAAAATCAATTCTGAAAATGTAAGTAAGGAATCATACCTTTTGGATTGCCAAAAATATTGTCAGTAATGAAAAATATTCTTCTTGAAAAACATTGTATTTCAAAAATATTTATTAAAGAATTGAAATTTTTTAGTTTAGAATAATGGGATCCAAAAAAATTGGTTATGCAAATAAATTTTTATTTTACGGAAACAAATTCGTTATGAAAAAAATTTATTAAAAAGAATTTGGTAATGAAATATTTGATTAAAAAATTGGTTACGAAAAAACATTTACTGCCCCTATGAAAAGGTGTTTCTTAATGTAAGGTGATCAGTTTCAAAAAAAGGTTAATACTGACGATTACCTTATAGTTTCCATTACATACTTTTGTTAATGTATTCAAATCTATTGGAAGGAAAGTATTTCATAAAAATATCAGTTATTTGATCATCCATTCTAATAAATTGAAGAATGATATCTCCTTTATTTGTGTGATCCCTAAGAATGTGATGACTAATATCTATGTGTTTTTCATGAGTGTGATGTGTATGGTTTTTTCATAGTGCAATAGAACTTGTGTAATCACACAATATCCATTTTATAGTAAAACTCATGCCATAGTCAGCGGGTGTGTGTTGCATCCACAATACTTGGGCACAACAACTTCTAGCTACTACATATTCAGCTTCAATAGTGGAAAGTGAAACTGAGTTATTCTTTCTAACAAGAATAGGAAACTAAGTTATCTCCTATGAAATGAAATGTTCCATATATACTTTTTTTTATCCATTCTATATCCACCAAAATTAGTATCCAAAAAAACGTTTAAAACAAAATCATTTCCCAATGTATTGAAAAGTCTTACATCCATGGTTCCCTTTAAATAGATACAAATTACTTTATTAGATTTTAAATGAGATTTCATTGGATTAGATTGATATCTTGCACCTAATAATACTAAAAACATTATGTATGGACGACTAGGTATTAAGTAGAGTAAACTTCCAATCATACCTGTAAATGATTTTTGGTCTACTATTTTCTCACCTTAAAAAAGATCAAGATAATTTGAGTTATCGATTGTCATGCTTATACTTTTAATTTTGTTATATCAAGGCTTTTTAAGAAGATATATTATATACATATATTTTGATATATAAATTTATTATTTTTTTAAAAATTTGAAAACATAGGAGAAAGTTTAGCTCACCCATCAAACTTAGTTCAAACACAAATTTCATTAGATTCACAACCGAATCAGTTAAATATTGCTGAGTTGATCTGAATATGATGCCATCAATATATATTTGAACAAAAAAACACCTCTCTTATATTTATTTATTAAAAGTGTTGGATCAGTAGTTCCCTTAACATAAATTTTTTATAACAAAATATTTTTAAGTCTACCATACCAGGCTCTAGTTGCTTATTTAAGACCATATTAATCATTGATATGTTTGAAAAAATGTTCAGAATTTTTTGTTTCTTTAAAACCTAGTGGTTGTTCAACATAAAATTATTCTTGATTATATCTGTTATAGAAATAGCACTTTTCATCCATTTTAAATATTTTAAAATTAAATAATTCTACATTTTTATGTAAAATGTGAATACATTCAATTCTATATACTAGAGAATAGGTTTATTCATTGTCTATTCCTTCTTGTTATTATAGACTTTAGAAACTAATCTATCAATGTTTCATACTATGATTCCATTTCTTCAAACTTATTTCTAAATACCCATTTTACTCTAATTACATAATTTTCCAAAGGTCTTTCCACCAAGGACCAAACATTATACCTTTAAAATTCATTTAGATCATCTTGCATTGATTTAATCCAATCATCATTACCTAAAGCTTTATCTATGTTTTTTTGTTCTAATTTGGAATGGAACACTCGATGTTCTACATTATTTCTGAAGTAACATCAAGTCCTTATAGGTGGATTTACATCTCCACTGATACATACATTCATCGTGATGATTCTTAAGAAAAAACATATTTAGGTTTTGTAAAACATGTTAATCAATATATGATAAAAAATCATCAAGGGTAAATGCTTCAAAAATATTTTCATAAACATTTTTAATTATTATGGGAATATTATAACAATGGTAGATAATCATTTTTTAAAATAAATCGGGTGATGTATGTTTGGGTTGTTAAAAAATTATTAGTTTCATTGAATTTGACATGAACTATTTCTTCAACAGTAAATGTATTTTTATTAAAAACTCTATAAACCTTAGAAGTAGAGGTGTATCCTAGGAAATTTCTTTTATCAGATTTAGATGAAAATTTATATAAGTTATCTTTAGTATCCAGGATGAATACTTTAAAAACAAAAACATTAAAGTAAGAAATTTTAGGTTTTCGACCAGTCTATAATTCATAATGTGTTTTGTTAAGAAAATGTCTGATTAAAACTCTATTTATAGTATAACAACAAGTACTAACAAATTTTTCCCAAAAGTGTTTAGCAATAGAATATTCACTCAACATGGTTCTAGTTATCCCATGATGAATTTGATTTATTCATTTATAAGCCCCATTCTGTTGAGGAGTTCTTGGAACTGAAAAGTTATGAGTAATAACTTTCTTACTACAAAAATTTGCAAAATATGAATTTTGATATTCTACTTCAGGCTCACTATGAATAGTTATCAATGGAATGTTTTTCTTATTTTTAACTTGGGCAATAAAATTTTTAAAATTCGAAAAATATTCCAATTTCTTTTCTAGAAAATGGATCCACGTACATCAAGTGTAATCAACAAGTAAAAGAAATACATAATATTTTTCTCTAATACATCCAGTTTTTGTTGGACCAAACATATCCATATGTACTAACTGTAAGGCATCAGAAGTTGAGACATCACCAGTTGATTTAAAACATTATTTATGTATCTTTACATATTTACAAGGATCACAATCTTTTAAAGAATCAAATCTATGCTTCTGTAGATCCTTAAAAAGTCTTTTCATTGAGAGTTTTCATAGTTTGTTAAGGTTAAAATGTCATAACCTTCTATTCCATATCCACAATTGATCTTTCATTACACTAAGACAAGGTAGATCTTGGATTCTAGGGTATTATATGTTTAGTGTCAATACATTCTCATGCCTATGGGTAGAAAGAATAAAATCTTCCTTGTAATTGTGTACAAATTATTTATCATTCCTAAAATTCACAAGGTAACCATCCTCACATAATTGACTTATGCTAATATGGATGAACATAAGACCTTTAACAAATAAAACATTTGAAATTAATATTTTTCATTGATGAAAAATGTTACCTATACTAGTAATTTATATCTAATCATTATCTTCGAATGTAACTTTTCATTCTTTCATCTTGATAATATTTTCAAAGATGTTTTTATTACCAGGAATATGTCGAGAAGATCCACTATCCATGTACCATGTATTGATATTGGTACATTATTTATTTTACTGAAAATAAAAGTTTTATACTTTCAGAATCCAAAGATTCATGGGTCTAGAAATTTTAGAATTTAAAGTTGTAGGTACCCACATTTTCTAGGAAAAGTATGATTTATAGAAACCTAATGATTGGGTTTTATTTAAAGAACAATATTTCTCCCAATTTTCACCACACTGGAATTTAGTATAAAATGGTTCACTATGGGGAACAAAATAAATATTGCTAAAAATAGGTTTCAAATGAGTAAATCAAAATCTATAACTATTAATTAAAAGAAAAATTTGGGAATACATCTTGTTAATGTTTTCTATAACAGAGGTAAAGTTATACATGCATTTACAAAAGGAAAATATTTCTAAATTTAGTTTAATGAAAAAGTTATTTTCCTCAACATTATTAGTTTTAGAACAAAAGTTATACTCTAAAATATTTTTCATAGAAATAAAATTTTACAGATTCCTAGAATGTTTATCCTTTTCAGAATTAACTTCATTAATGTTTTTAGAAATTATTTCAAGGTAAAATTTTTTTTGATTCGGATCTTTAGAAAGATCTTAAACTTCTTTTTTTAAAACAAAAGTTCTAGAGTTTTCCTTCTCTAACTTCTTTTTTATATTAAAATTTACATTTTCTAGAATATTGACAAACCTACACACTTCTTAATAATAATGTAAAGAGTTATCTTAATAAGAAGAAGATTATTTATCTGAAGACTTATAATATTTATTATCTGTCTAATTATCATTCAAAGACACATTAGTGATAGATTTGTAACTGAGTAACTTCCCCATTAGGAAATGATTTCCAATGTGTAGTTAGGCTAGTAGACTAAGATTCTTCTGACCCGAAGATTCATTATATGAAGATTTATCTAAAGAGTCACCACCACTTGAACACCAGGTGTCATTTACAATCAAGACTCTCTTAGAATTAGTCTTATAATACTTAAAAATGTTTCTCTCGTAATTATTTTCTATCTTATCCATTCTCTTATGCATAGGAAAATCATGTCCGATATGCCTATCCCTTTTACATTCATAATAGGTTACATCAGAATTTTCATCACCTTTCTTTCATTCTTCCTTTATCTATAATAAAAATCATTCTTTCCCACAATCTCGTTCATCCTTCAAGAAAGATTCGATAATTCCTTCTCTGAATGATCACATCCACTTGATTCATATATAACAACAGTTTTCTTATCTTTTGATCTAGTTAACCATTCAAGAGTTTTGGTTTTTGATGTAGTAGTGAAAGCTACACATCCATTACCATTATTTTTTTTAAAATCAGAATCTCTCATTATTTTGGCTTCATGCTGAAGAAGAGTTATAAATGACTCTACATGTGTAATTTTACATACTTTTTTGTTCCCATCAATAGCTGTTGTTTTTTATTCCCACTCATTAGGCAGGATGTCAATTATTTTATCTAAGAGAGCTTAATCATCCAGACCTTTCTCTCCCATATATTGAATACTGTTCACAATAGACATAAATATTAATTGTAACTTACAAATAGGTTCTCTATAAATAAATAAGATTCCATGATATTTAGTTCCCAACATAGTTCTTCTAGATTCTATCACTCTAAAAGCCCAAAACCGTGCAACATCCAGTTTCTTCTAGATGCAGTTGGTAGCATCATGGGATGATATTTGACTATATAAGTTCATTTTAATAGAACAAAATAATGTATTTTGTTCCTTGTAATTTTGGTGATTTTATGATTTTTCATGGTTAGTAAAGGCTTTGAATTCCTTGTCAGGAATTTTGCAGTCTCCAGTGAGCAGAAAAAAAATTCTCCTCCAGTGTTAAGGACAAAGGACTTTATTCAATCTCTCGAGTACTCATAATCATTACCATAAAAAAATTGGTGTTCAATATGATTAATATTATCAATGGGACTAACATTTGTTCCTACCATTTTATAAGAAAATACTTTTACACAAAAACATGTTAATAGAAAAATTTTATAAACAAAGATAAAAATCCTTAAGAAAAACATAAACAAGAAAATTTAAGCAATAAAATTTAGAAAAAGTAAAAATTGAGCACGAAAACTTATTTGTGAGTATAAGTATTTCAGAGACCTTTCTCTGATACCAATTGTAGAATTGGAATAGTTTTTGTAGATGCTCAATTACAAGAGGGTGGTGAATAGTATGTTTAAAAACTTTTTTTTATAACCTTAAGGAAAACTATGTGTAACAAAGTTAAACAAGGTAAATTCAAAAAACCTATTTATGTTCTTAACTATAGAATAAATTTTCTTAGGGTCCAAAAATATGAATCTATAAAAGACGATTAAGAATACTTTTCTTAGAGAAAGATTCTTCCTTAAAGAAAATAGTATTCAATTTATCAAAGTTAGTAACGAATAAGAATATATAAGAAAATAGTACATTATTTCTTTAACCAAATCGTAGTAAAAATAAAACATTAAACAATAAAAAGTAACAAGTAAGAAATCTTTTAACCCAAAGAGTAGGGTATCCCAAAACCATGGATAAAGGTCCCTTGATTTATACTTTCAAAAATTCTATCTTATCCACAAAAAGGTATGAACTTTATAGGAATAAAAAAATTTGTCTTGTTATCCCCACAAGCCCTCAAACTATAAGGTGGTTGGACACTCTACCTTCCTAACCATGGAAGCCTTAGATTTTACTCAGAAACAATTGATGTCACATGAAGTAATCTGAACAATATATTCACAACTGAAGAATATTTTTATGAAAAAGCATAATGCATGAGTGTCTCTCTCCCTCTCTAGAAATAACTTTACATCATGTAGTCTCTAGGTCGATCAATAGGTCGATTAATATATAATGATCTCTTTCAAATGGGATTTTATTTATAGGCAAATCTCCAATGGTCGGATCACTCATCCAATGTACATATTTTTTCTGAAATCTTAGAGGGACATGTACATGTGTCACTCAACTAATGGTATGTTAGAAACAAATTTTACAACATAATTTTATTGTTACAAAAAAATGTGTAAGGAAAATGGATTATCAAAACTATGTCTGAATATCAGGAGTCTAAGGAAAATAAATTTTTTAATTTAATTAAATAAAAAAATCTGAATGTAGAAAACATTTATATTCGGATTCGTTTTTTCAAAGAATTAAAAATATAAAATCTATATATTCTAGAGTCTGAATTCCAATGATTTTTAGAGTTTCAATTCAAAGGAATTAAGAGTGTGAATTCAGAGGATTTAGATTCGTAATTATGAACAATTTAGAGTCTTAATTCTAATGAATTAGGAGAATGAATTCTAATTAAATCAGATTCTAAATCCTGAGGAATTAGGAGTCTGAATTTTTAGGAATTCGGAGTCTAAATTCTAAGGAATTCAGAGTCTGAATCTTTAGGAATTCAGAGTCTTAATTTTGAGTAATTCAGAGTCTGAATTCGGAGAAATTTAGTGTCCAAATTTCAGAGAATTCGAAGCTGTAATTTTATGGAATTCAGAGTATAAATTTTAGAGAATTCAGAGTCTGAATTTCATAGAATTCAAAGTCTTTATTTCAAAGAATCCGGAGTTTGATTTTCAGTGAATTCAGAGTCTGAATATCATATAATTTGAAGTCTGAATTTTACAGAATTTGGAGACTGAATTTCACAGAATTCAAAGCTTGAATTTTATTATATTCAGAGTCTAAAAACAGAAGACTCGATATCCAATTAACCATAAGATTCTATGGTTTTTTGATGAGGATCCTAATTTTTGACTTAGTAAAAAATTGAACATGGTTTTAAAAGAACATAAAATAAGTTAATGAAAACCAAAGTAAGGATAAAAATTTCCTTAGAGAAGGGAAATATTCCTTATGAAAATAATTCATAGGGAAAGATAGTTTCCTAGAGATAAAATGTTATTTATTTTGAAAATGTAGGGGAATGGAAAAGTCAAAAGGATACCTTGTTGACTCAAAATCGAGGAACCACATCTATTTTTAACAAAAAAAATACGAGCTCCTCTTGGTGAAGTGCTAGGACCAGTGATTCCTTTATCAATAAACTCCCACAACTGATTTTTCATTTTAGTAAGTTCCATCCAATCCATTCAATATTGGGGTTTTGAAATTGGATTAGCATTAGAAACTAAGTCAATTTTGAGTTCAACTTCTCGATCAGGTATGACAAAGGGTTACTCGTCATGAACAACATCTTATTATTCATTTACCAATGACACAAAATTAATTTGAATAGTTCCATTTTTAAAACAATATTATTAAGATAAATTTCATTTCCATCTTTAAATATTTTCTCAACTTCATAATATTATATCAATTATATTGGTTCATTCTTGTATAAAAAATGAAAATCATTCTGAAAAACAACTTATTTATCTCTACAGTCAATCTTAGAATTATAAACAGGATTTCAATCAATTCCCAAAATGAAATCAAACTCTAATAAGGAAAAAAACAAGGTTTATAGTTAAATTCATTCCAGATACTACAATATAAAAATTCATATAATTCCTCTTTGGTATAGTATTTCCCCTGGTGTTTTAGCAATAAGTTATGGTCTCATTTGTGGAGGTGATAATTCCAATTAACCAGAACATTTATAACAAATAAAGGAATGTGTAGATACAATATCGAAAAAAACATTAGAAAAAGGTACCTGATATAACTTCATTAGATGGATTGATGTCTACTGACATAGTCTGAAAGGATCTCACTACACCTTTCTACTTATATTTTTTCTTCTTTACATCATTCGAATCTATCTATGGGTAGGAATTTTCATAATGACCCATATATCTACATTTAAAACAGATAACAATCAACTTATGAGGATTAGTTTTAGGATCATTTCCATTACAATCACCAGCCGTATTTCCAAGAATACCACATAGAAAACACTTTCCAGTTTTGGTAAGGCATTCTCGAGGGTTTTTTTCACACTTTTCACAAACTAGAAACTATAATTTCAAACTATCAGATTTCTTTGGTTGATTTGTACCCATTTCATTCCATCTGGACCTATTCTACTCATTATTTTTGAAGTGAATGTGATCATCAGTGAACTCCATCATGACCCTCTAAGAACATCAAACAATTTTATCATAACTTTTAAATTCACAAGAGGTCAATCCCTTTGATAACATAACTTTAATCCTGAGTAAAAGTGGTTGATTTTTCAATCAGGATCCAAAATAAAATTTGGAGCATACCTCACCAGTCGGGTGATGTATTCTTCATACACAACCACTAAATATTCATTATTTTTCTTCAATTCAAGTAATTTCTTCCCCATCCTAATTTTCTCCACCATAGGAAAATAATTCTCATGGAAAATACATTTAAATTTAATGCACTCTAAGGTATTAATGTCTTCTCTATCCATGATATTTTGGACCATTGACCACCACTTATTAACCTCACCAACAAAATGATAAATGGAAAGACTTACCTTTGGATTATATGAACATCCAATATCATCAAATATATTTTCAGGGGATTTAATACATCCTTCAACTGCTACTAGGTCTGAAGATTCACTAAAAACAATAGGTTGTTGTCTTCTAAAATGTTCCACTATCATCATGTTACATTGTTTTACCTCTATTTTTCTCTTGCAGGGATTCAAACCCCATTTATTTCTCTGCATTTACAGGTCCATTACTATAACAAACTACTCGGTTCCAATCCCTACCATTCGTAGATGCATATTCAGAAGGATATCATTCAGTGGGTGCCTCTCCTCTTCAGTTTCTATTTTTCTTATGTATAAAACCATTCATAAAAAGAATATCTTAGTCAAAGGAACAAGGTAAAATTTAAATAATACATAATTTGAAATTAAAAATAGTGTAAAAATCATTTACGTAATTCTATTTACATCTTCCAAACCTCTAATGTTATCTAAACCGTCCTCTGATACCAACAATATGGACCGAACTTGTTACATTACATAATCTTGAATTTTATTCAAAAAGACAATTCCTTTAACATTTTTGATATTTTAAAGTTTATAGTTTTTGAAAATTGGGATATAACACATACATAAAATTCCACATTCATATAGATCAAATACTATTAAAACAGTATCCATTTCTTCTAAATATAACACTTTTTAAAAAAAACATATTTTCTTTGACAAATCTACCTAAAATTTATCTTGGATTCCTTATTTTTATTACACATACGTAAAACATGAGAGATTAATTTAAAAACATGGGATGATAAAAAAGAGATCAGTAAGGGATATAAGAATAAGGAAAGAACAAATTATTCCATGAATACTTATAACGTATAGAATCATTTTAAAAAAATACATACTTGTTACCCATATAAACATACTTTTGGAAACTTCATATTTCCATGAGACATCCAAATAACAAAAATAGTACCAAAACGGTATCTTGGGGTATTAATTACATAAGATTATAACAATCTCCTCTACCCTATAATTTGTAACCCCCACACCTACCTTGCATCGTAACCCTCATGACAACCTTATTGTGTAACCTTCGTAGTTACACTTAGAGTAACCATACATATGACCTACAACATACACATATCCAATGAATTAGTAGGATATATAAGACCCACCATTCATCATAAAAAATTCCCAAGAACCAGAACACAGTAATAAAAGAGGAATTATTTCATAAAACATTTCTTTTGAATTTTTTTAAAAACAGAATTTTAGAAGGGGATTTTATAAGGAAAGACCCCTATAAATAACATATAATTGAAGGTAAAATTAATAGAGTTATAAGAGTGTGTATATTTAATATAAACAAACATAATTAAACATAATAAAAAAATTCATCACATAATCAATTTTGAAACTACAGAAATAATAATGTAGAATGTTAACCCAATGAATGGAAATCGGGTTATAAATTCCCTTACCTCAGGTTTTTCATACTTCAAACATGTTTAAAACACCATTATAATGGTAAAAAGTTTGTTATTAATATATAACAAAAACTTATTAATGTTTATAATGCCTTATATGATAATTTCATTACCACATGTCACCCTTTAATTCTTTGTATTTTGCTTCGTCAATTGTTTTTGGTATGTTCTTTACAAGATTTCCATGGTTGGTTTGTATTTGATTTTCTTGTCGTATGGAAATGAAATTACAAGCATGTAATTAAATTGTATTAATATGATTCTATAATATATAATGATAGCATAAATTATTATTTTTATCAAATGTGATTATGGATCGTTAGATAAAACATTAATGATGTTTGTTTTGATCAGTTTTGGTGGTTCCTCAATAATCATGAACTTATTTTATTATATAATGTAAGGTCATAAAATAATGTTCCATCAAAAACAAAAAATGGTTTAAAAAATATTATTTAAAATCATATTCAACCATTAAAAGGGTATTATAACAATACTTTAAGGAAATTATGGAAATTGGAAACACATCTTCCATGATTTTGATAAATCGGCACATTAAGGATGGTGTTTTTATTATTGGAATAAGATAGAGAGCAGAAGAAGAAATATGATGAATATTTTACAATAATATTATGTCATACATAATATATATGATTATTTAGATTTCGTAAATCCTATATAAGAGGAAAGGAATAGTGTATAAGAAAATAAAGGATTTGGAAAGAAAACACATAAAAAATGAAGATGATTCTTACCACTTGATCTCTTCTCCCTGAGATCCTCATTAAGGACATTGGTTTAGGCCATTGGGTGAGACCATCAGGTCTTGAAAATGATGAAGATCCTTGGGGATGTTATTTGGAATAACATATACAATTTTCAAGGTTTGTGAGGTTTGTGAGGAAGAGGAAAATGAGGGTGGTATTTATAATGGACGAGAGGAGGGATTTTACATTATTTCAATCATTAATTTAATATTTTTACTCCATACTATGAATCATCTTGATTCATCTAAAAAATAGTAATAAGTTTTTGTGAGTTCGAATCATGTGGTCTTACTTTATCCATGATGTCCAAAATAGTTTATTTGACTGATTATTTTAATATATGGTATTTTACCATATTTCACTATTCATCAAAAATCCTGGAATTTCATAAAAATTCAAAAACAAAATACCCTAAAAATTTTTTTATGATTAGAATTATAAAATAAACTCCATATTTTGAAAATATTTTTGAAAATATGATTAATTTAATTTTTAAATAACATCATACTTTATTCAAAAATTAACAATTTTAAAACTATTACTGCTTTTATATCACATTGAAAAATTAATCAAGAAGTCATTATCTAAAATCCTTAAGAAAACAAAATAATAATAAATTTTACTATTCATTAGGTTCATATTTATATTCATATTACCATTCATATGGGTATGTTACTATTCAAAAAAAAGTTGGTTATATCGGTCTCTAAATAACGTACTAATAACAACTGCAAATGACTATTTTTTGAAATTCCAAACGTGGAAATGGAAAAATTATTTTTAAATTATGGTTATAACTATCTATATAAAACAAATTTTCATGAAGTTCAGTTTATTTTTTTAAAAACCATGGCTTGTTATAAATCCTTTTTCCATGGGTTCATAATTATGTGTTAAATAAAAACCATTTTGTTTCCTTGGGTTAATTATTATATAAAGTGTTATTTATTATTCAATGACCCATCCCAGTAGATCCTCTTCTACAAATACCCATAACCCCATGTAATGGGAAAAGGGTTGGAAACCAGTGTTGGATTGGTATATCCCATGGATGAGAGACCACATCCAAATGTAAATGTATACATGCACACATATCCAAGACCATACAATGCTAAAATGTAACAAAACTAATAATTATGAATTCATACAATTAAAAATACCACCGTGAGATTAAGACAAAAAGTAATAGAAATAAAAATGGACAAATGAAATCATACCACCAAGAAACTGAAAAAAATAAAACATGTATATTTAGTGAAGTTTGTTTTCAAAGTAACTAAAGGAACACACATCATCCTTCTTATCTCACTGTGTTCGTTTGGAATTTTTCACTCTATGTATTTTTAAGAAGGTTGATCTTCTATATAAGACATTAGATGCTTGGGAAAACCCCATTCATGGTTGAGTATAACAATACATAGTAGCTTATAATTAAATCATAAAGCATATAACATCATGAAAAACAAGAAGATCATAAATGGTATATGAAAAAAAATATTTAAAGCGAATATCTAGATATAATAAACATAGAAACACATTCACATTTAAGGCCACAACTATGATTCCAACCAATTATTCTTTCTTGAAAGATACACATAGCACTCATCTGGGAGAATTCACTCCATGATTCAGATAGTACTGATTGATTTAATTCGATATGGAATGCTCATCGTGTCTCTCCACAAGAAATACATATAAAAATTATCAAGAGAGAAATAAAAATAAAGGTGATCACTCCCAGATCCATGGGGTAAAACAAAAACTCAATCTAGATTAACAGGCTAAGTATAGGATCAATTATCGCAATGTTTTGGTCATGGAGATACAAAAATCCCACCTCAATGAAGGTTGATGATAAGGGATTTCACCCTAGGCCTTGTAGAGGGATTTCCACAACCATATCCAATAAATATTTTCTTTTGATGGAATCAACATCCCATCCATAGGACGTCACTCCATTGTAAACCATCAGGGAATGGATCAAGGGTATGTACCATATCAAACCCTATCCAAGGTAAAGTGGAAAATAGATCTAATCCATCTTTGAAGGATTACATGGTGTGTATTTGTAGTAAATGACGTCTCCCTTTCTAACTAGGTTCTTCCCATGTATCATGGATCATACCCATGTACAGGATTCAGTACACATCTTGTCTAAGCCCATATACTCTTGACCATGTCTATTTCTATATGGTTTTTTCTATTCTCGTGTACATAGAATTTCTGAGACCATGTACTTCTAGATGTGTCTATATATCCTCAAAAATAAAATATAATTCCCCTGGTATGGGTTGCACACTATGTAACAACTATCACACTCTGTATGATATTTATTTTCATTAAGGAACCCTAGAACTACATAGGGGGGTTCCACACCCCATGTAGTCTGAGATTATATGTCCTGTATACTGATATTTTAATAACCCATTTGTTTTTTCCCATTTTCCCTCCTCCACCACTAGAATAGCCAGATCTGCCTCACATCCTATCAATGGATCTTGAATTTTGGTCAACTCTGTTCAATCACCTCCGATGTCTAGATTTAGGCCATCCAATTTTCTAAAAAAACAACCAATAGAACCATACCATTTTCGCAACACCCAACCACACATGAAAGCTTATTTTCTTAACATGATCCTCTGATATAGATTGATTCCTTAATTTATCCACTAATAGATATGCAATATCAAATAATTGTGCTATGAGATGATTGTGTAGTGATTGATTATTTGGTATTATGTCAAACCACTAATCAAATGAAATATTGATGATAAAATCATCAGGAATGGTTAGAGAAAATTCAGAAATAAAAAATATGAATGAGCCTAAGTCATGTTTGGGTTGGCCTCAATTAATTTCTGTTAGAATGATGGAGAAATTTCCAAAGAAAAGTAATAAATTATTCAAAATTCCCCAAAACTGATCTATCACCCACAATACAATTAACCCAAAAATCATTTTTACCCTGTTGATTCACATTTTTCATGTTTGAAATAAAATGGGGATTTATCCATGAAAAATGAAATACCTCGACATGGACAAATCACTAAAGAATAATGGTCACACATCACTGTCTTTGGAGAGATCCAAATTTTTCTTTAGCACATAGATCCTCATTCACGATCTAATAAGATGTCTCCCACCACAATCTATTTCAATTATCACTCACAATTAGATGTTTATGTGGATAAACCTTAATATTTTCCATAGAAACATATTTATAGACTTATATTAGGTTTCTATATCACTTTAAATGAAATAAATAATTTGTTTTATTTAATCACTTCTAAAATTACTTTATAATAAATCCTAATGATGAAAACGGTCAAGTCACACCTTGGTTAACACCCACACTATTAACTCAAATAATGCCTCAAATTTTTCATATAATCATTAATTTAGTATATACTCCTCTTTTTTAGGAAAAAAAGGAATGCATGATGTATAATATATTCCAAAATTTAATTATCAGAACATTTGGACTCAAAATCTCACACCATCTTAGTAACTATATCTGAAAATAATCAATACAAAATTCTAATGTGACAACTAGAGAAAACAGAGACATAAATTCTCCACGCATTGGTTATTTACATCATATAATACCAAAACCGAAGGCTACATAAAGATATATGGATACGAATCATACATCTAGGTCTCTTAATCCGAGATAATTTCCTAAATATTATTGTGCTTCCACAAGAAAAGAAAATGTGGAATCAATCTCCCATGAAGGATCTTCTCTTACAAATCTTCAATATCAACTTGGTATTTAGTGAATGAATCCACATCCATGATGTACCTCTCACCTCGGTTGAAAACATGAGATAGTTCATATGCATTCCACCCCAAGTGAAACACATGGAAGATATTTTGTACCTAGTCTAACATAAGTGTTATAGAAAAAATTAATCCCCCCTCTCCAACTATACAAAGTATCTGGAAAGGTACAATGAATACTAAATATATCTTTCCATATAGAAAAAATATCCATTGTCTACAATAATGTGAGACCCTCAGGAATATATAGTCTCCCTCATCAAACATAAAAGGCCTTCGTCATTAGTTTGATAAGGATATGATGGCTCTGTTCAGTCCACATATGCCAATGCTTGACCTGAACCTTGATTTTAGTGGATCAAACCAACATTGGGCCCATAAATTCCAACTCTATTTGTTCAGTCGAGCATAGTGGTGACCTGCATGGTTTTCCTTAAAATTCATTGACTAGTTCCATACTGATGTGGGAATGGTGCCTATTGATGTACATAAAATCCAATAATGGTAGGTGATCCTGGAAACTGTGGAATAATTCTAACCTGAAAGGAAGAAAAATTCCATCCATGACATCAACGGTCTACTCATTCTAGCCACCTATCTGGTGGGAAATATGTGATCAGTTACAACTGAGTCCTAGAAGCCTCCTTAAATCCCTTCAATAGTTGAGATATGAAGTGAGAATCATGGTCAGAAATTATCATCATGGGATATCCATGGAGCATAACTACTTCCTCCATGTAGAGGCTTCCCAAAATCTATATTGAACAATTCTCTCGAATAGCATGGAAGTATTCTAGTATGGTCAGGAAGTCTATGATGATCAAAGTGGCATGGTACCAAAAGGACATACATGGTAACCCTTTTTCATGAAGTCTATTGATATCCCACACTAATTAAATTATACCATATATAGGTGTTGATCTAAACCCACTATAACTTGGTGATGTTCCATACCATTCTAACAAGTAAGGCATCCAGAGACAAACACTATGACTCCTTTATTTATCAATGGACAAAAGAAATGATGTGAGAGGTCATTTTTCATATTCTCTGAAGATGGATGTACCTCTAAGGGATATGCGTGGAACTCTCTTAGAACCTATTTCCATAAAAACAATGGTTTCATCATACAACCTCTAAAAATAGAGAAATTATCACCACCTTCAGAAAATCTTTCAGGAGCCTGTCCAGTGGATGTATGAGTATATAAGGTCTCACAGTAGGATTCCAAAAGTTGTTCCTCCCAAAATCAGTGTAAAAGTGGGAAGGGGGGTAACAAACATTTACTAGAGGTAATATTATACATATCAGTCCATTAAAGTTTACTATAACGATTCCAACTACTCTGACACCTCACCATGAAATTCTAAACAAGATCATATGCCAAATGAATTGATTATTAAATTTCCCTTCTTTGATGTATTGCCAATAACGAATTCATAGTTTAGTAGGAACTCTACCCAATTCTACTATCTCAGGTTAATAACCATCTAAAATGAGATATACATGAGACTATTATAGTAATAATATATGATAAATGCCTCTCCCATTAGATATTGTCACCACATATTCATTGACAATACTACCTCTACTAACTAATGATCATGGGTCATGTAGCTCTACTCATGTAGTCCCAATTGACATGAACCATAGGAAATCATTTCCCACCTCTATAATAGAAAAAACTAATCCTGGACCGTGATGCATCACAAAACACTATGTACTCAACACGCTCCTCTAGAAATATGAATATGGGAGAACTCATAAATCTCTACCGAAACTCCTGTAAAGCCTGGTTGCACACGTATTTCCACAATAATGGATTCCCCTTTCTAGTCAATGTTATCAATAGAGTTTATATCCTAGAGAAATTTTGTATCAATCTAAAATATTTACCTTCAAACCCAAGGATGCTTGAAACCTATTCCATTATATTGCATGACAAATAAGACAACACTTACTCAACCATTTTTTGGTCCACTTCTACTCCAGCTACTGAGATATCATGTCCCAGAAAGAGGAGTTCTTGAATCTTGAACTAGAACATTAATATATTCCAATAAATTTTCTTCTCTCATAGTAAATAACATGCCATCATCAACAAACATACATGTTCCTCTCTAGATTCTATGTACATTAGGATATCATTAGTGAATACAACCAAAAGGAAGTTTAAAAAAGGTTGAAAGACCTGATTCGTGAGTCTCATGAAAACTTTTGGGAAGTTCATCATGTCAAATGGAATCTTTAAGTACACATACTGACCAAAAAGACATTTAATCATCGTATTTGGTATATACCCATCTCGTACTCACAACTGGTGATGGCTTGATCTGAGGTCAATCATCAAAACCTCCATTCCCCTATCAAAAATTTTAAGAGTTCATTAATCCTCAGTAGTGGATAATTGTTATTCATGATCACATGGGTTTGGTTAAAGTATTCCACACACAACTGCAGTCTCCCTTATCACTTCTTGGTGAACAATACTTGGAATTCCCATGGAAAAACACTAGGTCTCATGAATATCTTCCCCTACAAGTCCTCTAAATAAACCAATTAACCTTAATTCTTTGTGGGATCCATCCAATATTATGGAGAAATTATTGGTTTCATCCTAATGTGTAGGTAATCCTATCAGATCCTTTTGAAATATGTCCATATTCTCCACCACCACTATAGGAAACTAAAAACCCATAACATCCACTACCCAAAGGTTCATTCTCTCTAATTGAAGAGTAATTACCTGCATCCTCTTATGCATGAGTCCAAATTACTCTCAAGAGGCTATATTTTTATCCATAATGGAAAAAAACATCCCATCTCTATAGACACACCACAATTTCCACCTAAAATAGTATATTTTCTCATGAAATAAATATAAAAAGATCCTATCTATGGTGATTTTGTAAGGCCTCATCCTGACTCGAACAAGATCCCAAAATAAACTATTTACATGATGAGTCAAGGCACACCATCGGTAGAAGTGTGTGATCGCCGATTCACCTCTATTAAGATTCTCAAAGAATACTAGTAAAGCCAAGGGATTTACTGGAATCTCTATGTCTCAAAATAGATAAGTGTAAGTAAAGGAATTACTGACACATGTGTCTATCAGTACAGTATATAAGGTAAAAAAGGAAGAAATCAGACCAAGTATCATCTCTATATCCGCTGGTTCATAGGTCTTGACTCTAGTAGCTACCCTCACCCCTATTCCCAGCTCCCTGAGCTCATAGGGGACAACATGGCGGTGGTGTCCATAACAATTCAAAATGAATACCACCTCCAACAACTCTCAAAGATCATATTTCATGTTCGTTTAGTCATGGAATTTCCTATTCTAACCGCTACCTCAACCCAAGTAGGATATCCACTACCTCCCTATCATCCATATATCAGGTCCAACAATTTTATGAAATATTTACCGAACCAACACAAGAGTATAATCAGCTATATCAAGGATAATTTGATCCATCATATGAGTCCTCAACTATAGACCCTCTATCATGGGATCTCCTCTTGAATCCTCTCCCATGATCAAGAACCTGAGTCTACCTTTGGGTACATATATTAAAATATTAGTCCCTAGTGTTCCAACTATTAACACTAACTATATGTGTCTTCTCTTCTGAAAAAATATTGACTATAAAGGTACACTCTAGCACCCCAACAAAGGTAGGGATTCCTTGAGGTGTCACTTAAGATAAGATGTATATGTGTAGTCCTTTCTCAATGTTATTATCCTAAAAGAAAATATCACATAACATATCCATAGAGTATTAAGAAAGACTTTTAAACATTAATGAATACTCGTACTCAGTCATAATTCCATGATAAATCCATTGAATCTATTTGATGCATATAGACCTCAACTTAGATTGAAAAAAATTCTATCATAAAAGTCATTGAATCTTAGATCATGCCAATGTTTACTCATTGTAATATGTGGCCAGTAACAACAACCAAAATCCTACATATCCATGAATAAGTATTGATAATATTCCATTTTCCTAATAAGATGGAGGACTCACATCACTACCTTAAGCCAGTCTACTTCTTCCAGTGGGTTGGGGTTTCCTCAAAAACTAAGGGTTTAACATCATAAATACTCATGAAGCATGATCATCATATGAACCTTATCCACATATACTAGTGGTTCCATTTGTTTTAGGATAGGTGGTGGTATGACTATTGCACCACCTAGATGCAGAACCTATTAAATATGTCTAAGTATTGAAGCCTCTTCACCGAGAGGATAATCCAACTGATATTAATGTAGAATCCAAGCTGAAAATTGTCATGAAGGGATCCTGATATAAAAAAGATATACAATTTTAAATGAGTATAGAGTCTTGGTGTATGGATATGCTGGCTTCCACACCCATAATGGAGTCCCTGTCCTAAATGATAAAATCCAAACACTTAACACTATTTCCCCAAACCAATATCATAGACTCCATTCCTATGGTAGAATATAATCCTCTAATACCACTTAGTCAGGACCCGTACCAATGGTTCCTATATAGTGACTACCCCAAGACCACCTCCAATATTCTAAATGGTTCGCGACTAGCACTCAGTGGTAATTTCACACACATAGGTGGAATTTTCTTAATGTAAAAGTACACCCACACATCTCTAAGAGCATAAAATTGTTAAATATAATGTCACTAATAACCATAGTTTTATACAACTAAGAATCCCTCCATCAGATTTTGAAGAAAAAAATTCCATGAATGTAAAAGAGTCAAATAGAATTCCATCCCAATGAAACTAAAAACATGTCTAACCTATAATGTGGGTGGGGTCAATAATCAGTGTAAGCATAGAAAAAACCCATGGTCTATCCATCTCACTAAACAATACCTGGTCCTGGTCCCTCTAGGACTCTTTCAAAAGATAGATTGTTTCTATTAGACACGAAACATGTTGGAAAATCCCATTTATTGTGGAGTATAACAATACCCTATAGGACACCCCAAAATCACTATTCTTATAGCATCAAGAATAACATTATTCTCCTCATAATTATAAGTTTGATGAAAATATTAAATAAATATCCAGATATTCTCAATTTAGACACATAGTCTCAATTATGGTCACAACAGTAATGAAATCCTAGAGTTCCAACGTGATGTTTCAACATGACACTTTTTAGAGAGAATACACTCCTCAAGTCTGATATCATTGATGGTGTCAGAATGATATTACATGCTCATCATTTTTTTCTATCAGATGTTCACCCTTTGTATCTGAAGAGATTAATACATAGAAATGAGATCACTCCAATATCCATGGGGTATACTAACAAACCAATCTAGATTAACCAGTTAAGTAGGGGATCAACTCCTGTATAGTTTTGTCCATGAGGATACCCAAAACCCCACCAAGGGAAAACATGATGATAAAGGATCTCACTCTAGGACTCATGTATGGATTCCAACAAATCTATTAATGAAATAATCTCCCCATTTTGAATCTCCATCTTGTGAAGAAGATGTGACTCTATACTAAACCCTTACGGAATCGATCAGGATAACATACAATATAAAAATTTCCAAGATGTAGGGGACAATGGATCCAAGCCTTATTTTAAGGTGTACATGCCATTTAGTTATAGTACATGGAGTTTACTTGTAGTACATGGTATGTCCCTTATGAATAATGTCTTACTCATGTTTCATGGAATGGTACAATGTACATGCCTGAGTATATAGTGTTTCTGAGACTGTGTACTCCTGGCTATGTCGAAGTATGGCTGGTGGTGTCTTTCCTGAGTACATAGCTTTTCCAATCCCGTATAATACAATATGTGTCCATGTATCTTATGATGAACACACTAAGCCTCTAGGTATGGGGGATGAACCGTGTGATATTTATATTCATTGTTTAACACTAGGGCCACACATGGGGTCCCACATGCCGTGTAATTTGGGATTTGACACAACATATATTTAAATTTATGGAACCCACAGTCGCATCCTATGCCATCTTCCCCATCTAATGTCGCCTCTAAATCTTCCTCACATCCTATCCAAGAATCATGGATATCAATTTTTTGAGATGAATTTCCACCAGATTCTAGATTTTATCCATCTAGTTTGCATAGAAGACATCCCATAACCCCTCTTTATCATCCCAATACCCAAAAATGCAGGAGCACCTCTTCTTTGGCCCTGATATACTGATGTGACTCAATTATATCATCAATATAATCCTAGATATGTGATATAAATTAATTATTCCAATTAATTATTTCAAATAGATTTATTATCCATTTTTTATTGATTAAAAGTGAAACTTGCATATTTATAAAGATTGAATGGGGTCATATATCCCCTTCTAATTCTTTTGTTAATATTTGATATCATAATTGATAATCATATAGATAATGGAAATTTAAATTTTTTAGAAGATAAAGAATGTTATTTTTGTTAGGTCATAAAAAGTTGTGTAGGAATTTTATATATTAATAACATATTGTGTGGATATTTTTGCACAATTTGAATTGTAAAATTTTTTCTTGGAACATGAGTCATGATTTAATTTGGTCAAAATATGATGAATGGACATTTTAAAAAAAAATTAATTTCTATTTTCTTATTTTTATTCAAAAATTTTGTTTTTATTCCCTTTTTCTTTGATATAATGAATTTTTAGGATGTATAAATTTTTTATTGCAAGATTTATGACATGGATTTTTTTATCAATAATTTTTTGGGTATATATTTTTTATTTATCCAAAATATAACCATATGTTAATCTTATAATCAATTATGATATTTGATTTTTATCACTTATGATTACCATTAATGAGCATTTGATCTAAGACAAATTATTTTATTTCCCTTCCCCATGTTATGATGATGACTATATCATATGATAAGTATAGAAGGGTTTATAGTGTCGTCTAATTTTTATGAATGTTCACAAGTGTTTTAGAAGAAGTTTCTTGTGTGTATAATCTTCAAAAACACCAAACCATACTTTCTTAGGGTTGTGTGGTTACTTTAAGATGTGATTTTTTTCATATTGTAATATTTTTAAATGAATATACCTCATATCAATATGTTTGAAATGATAGTGTTTATATATTTTTTTCATTATGAAACTTGGGAGATTGGTTATGGGTGTCCCAATCATGGCTACCCAATTGGCCCTAGATATTCCATCCTAGGTGACCCATAACTCATTCCTAGCTCGAAGTCCTACCCATGGTCTCTCAATAACTACATAGAAATCTTCACCCCTTGGTAATATAGTTGTTAAGTGATCCTAATTTACCCAATAGCCAAGGGATAACTTATTCCACGATCAAGAGGATGAGTTCCATCTTATATATTTTACTTAAGGCATTCTCTCCCTTATTTTCTTTACCCAATTCTATATGGAATGCTAAAAATCACGTTAATGAATAATTGATAATAATATTTTATATTATATAGACCATCTACCTTTAAATAAGGGTTATCATCCTCATGTGACTTTGTACCTCCTCTACAAAACTGGTATATGCCTCAACCAATATATCTTCATTATCTAAGCTCAAATATCACATATAAATATCCAAAAAAAAATTATAACAATTTATAATAATTTATTCATCTCCCATCAAAGTGGAATATTCACCATGGACCTCTATGTTCATTATTGAAATGATAAATAACCTCAAGCATTCATCTTTCGATACCTCCACTAAAAATTTCATGAAAAATACTCATTGAGTTAGGTTGATTTCACCATGTAATAATGAAATCATCAAAAAATAAGATCCCAAATCTCATAATGTAGAGGGATTCAAAATGGAGACCAAAAAGTGGTAGGAAGAGGTTAATAATTAACCATAAAATCTCATGTCACTACCAAAAATCACAATCCATAAAGGTGGAATAAAATAAGAGGAATAAAGTTTGATAAATATAATAATTACCCTCTCTTGGAACATATGGGTCCTTATATTGAAAAGGGGTATGATCCTAAATGTAATGGTATCCCCCTTAATTAAAAATATGATTGAGTAATGGTATCAACATGAAGAACATCATTATTGAATGATTGCTACACTTTTTAAACCCATCATAGAGTGGACTAGTGAGTCATGATGTGACACACCCCCATTATAAAGAATTATAATTTTTGAGGCTTTGGACTCTCTGAGATGGATATTTCCTTATAAAACATGGCCTTCTACCTCAAGAAGTAATACCTTCCCACAGGATGCATTCATTACATAAACCTAGTTTCCATGACATAACTCATCTCTTTTTGAAAATCACAATGGAATGTGTTTGGTTTTATTATATATTACACAGGGGTACCATCAGGGAGTAGAATCCTTATATATGACCTTATTCCAATATATAACATATTTTTGTTATTTAGAAACCCTCATGAAGAATATAATGTGTTGAGATACTCACTCATCAAGCATTACTGGTTTCATCTATTCCCTGATAGCTCCCAGGTTATGGAATGAATCTTATACCATCCCACGTCATAACATGACCCTTTACATTATGTAGTGAAGATCCAATTATAGAAAAATTCAATAAACATTAACCTTATCCTTTCTATAACAATTAGCTGGGATCCCAGAACACCTCCAACACCATATGCAACATCAAAAAAAACTCATTAAGATGTACTATCCCTCAAAATTCCTTCCTAATTCATAATTTTTTGAACACCCACTTATATAGGGACAAATATTAAAATTTCCTTCAAAAATTGACCTATAAATCCACTTGTCATTTCAAAATCCCCAACACAATAGTTCTCATTGTTAATAATATGTGTTGGTCCCTCTACCACCATACCCAACCTATATTTTCATTAATTAACCACTAAACCATTGTGTTTTATCATTGAATTCCAAATGATCTCCCATTCTAAAACTCCAAAAACTAGAATAAACTATTCAAAAAAATTGTTTTACCAACTCGCCACCATCTCCAATACCAAGATGTAACTCTACCACACCCATTTAATGGTTCTACTTACTATGATAATCTATTAATAATGTATGATTCTTGGACATAATAATCCTCTCCATAATACTCATCTATAAAATTCACTTTCCGTATTCCATCAATGTGCACAATTTGGTTTCCACCTAAACCCATTCGATTCAAAAAAAAGAAAAATATTATTAATACTTTCGAATAATATTCAAAAAAAGGTTGATCACACCTGCATTATCACTATTATATATCCCAATAATGATTCATTATCTTCCATAGGAATAATATAGTTTCCAAATTTACAACACCACATTATTAATATGGAAAATATTTTAATACTATAGTTGGATCTATAACAATCCAAACCGACTAACATACTCAACCTCACACAGCAATGCACCTATAATTTGGATGACTCCTAAAACACATCAACTACACTAATAGAATGATACATACACTCATACTCTATCCAACACCACATCAAAATAACTACTATGGTATTTAATAAGTAACTAGATGAAATCATATCTTTATCACACACAATAATCTCGATTTACGCTGTATCATCCAAAAAAATGGAATCCCTATAAATTAAACCATTCATACATGGGGTTCATTAATAAATGAAATATATGATGCAAACCCATAGGAGTTTCCATACCATTACTATGATGAACCCAACCATGATCCTTCACTAACCATATCTTATCCTTTGTTGAGCGTATTTGATGGACGTGAACATCCAAATCATGAAAAAGAGAAAAAAAATAGAAATCACTATATATCCCACCTCACCTAGAACATTTTTATCAATTATAGCATTTATTATTTAGAAAATATTATCACTTTATTGAAAAACCAACATTAATCTACCTACCAAATGGTTTCCATCACAATACTCATTGAGTTACTTACAAAAAATGGCCCCAAAGCAACACACTTACCACTCCTATCGATCCTTGGCCAGCCTTCCCTTATAACATATGTCATGAAATGAGCTCATAATGACTGTATCATTAGAGCTTGATACAAAAAATATCACCATCCCTCATAGATAAAACACATCCCATTCTCAATGAATCCATTATCTTCCATTCATATAAATATTTCACTAGTCACACCATCCATGAACCCACACATGACCTCTCATTGAACACTAACTCAATGGAAAATATGAATGATCGATATTCATTTTACCTCACACAACAATAATTTTCACTAAAAATATATTCCAAAAATACACTTCACTTGATGTGGTAGAGTGATCCTCCAAAACACCCTCATAGGATCTTAAAAATTATTTACAATGATCTATTCCAAAACTAATGGGTATAAAGTACCATAAAATGATATCTGACAGCCCGGGTCATGATCTATTTAGTATTATCCCATAATACCTAGGTTTACATGCCTAAGTACCGGACCAAACTTCTCAATATGTACAATATCATCTAATTGAATGAAATCATCAATGTTTTTTTCTATCCAAGTTGTGTAATCTCACACTTGAAATTGTAAACCAGATGACCACCTACCACTCATGCATCATAATAGTGTTGGAACCATGGTCTTTCTATGAATGAATTGGAGTATGGTTTATGTTTGTTGTCAATCCTCAGTGGATGTTCAAAATGTGTGCCCGTAAAGTGATCATACAGTTTAAGTAGACAACAATATTGAAGGTGGGGTTGTTTTCCAGTGTTTGCCAAATTTTTGGGCCTCAAAATCATAAATTTAATACATGGATTGTTGGTAAACGAAGGTGCGCCCAAAGAGGAAGTGGTGAGGGAAAAAGGTGTGTTGTGCGCAAAATTTTTGGGTTGTGCGTGAAAAACAGTTTGGTGCGCAAAATAGGGGAGTGAGTTTTTTCACGCAAATAGTATTTCGGAATCAGAACGTTGAAAAATTGAAAAGGAATGAACTGCGTGAAAAATCTGGAGATGTGTGCAATGAATAATACCAGCGCGAAATATTACGCACTAGATGAGAGGGTTTTCACGCCACAGGGGGGTTTTGTGTGTGGGGGTTTGAGATGCCTATAAATAAGAGGTGACCCCTTTCATTCCATGCAGTTGAAGACTTATAGAATATCTGAGGTATGATGTGTGTAAATGGATCGTGTAATGGTAGTTGTGAGAAAAATTAAGACTTGTGCGAATGATTCTGGATCACGTGGAAAAATTGAGAGTTACGTGAAATATTCTGTCTTGCGCGAAAAATTAAAAGTTGTTCAGAAAATTCCGGATTGCATGAAAAAATATGGCTTGCGCGAAATAAATTCAAGTTGCGTGAAATATTCCTTCTTGGGTGAAAAATTATGGCTTACGTGAAAAAGGTAAATTTGCGCGAAAAACATGAGGTTGAGTGTAAAACGTGGTGTTGCATGAAATTGTCAGTGAAACCGGATTGCGCATTTCGGGATATCTGGTTCAGTGCTTCAATGCATTAAAGTGCATCATTTCCGATATTCGATGCAAGCAGAGTCTCGTGCTGAGCAGAGGAAAAGACTTCAATGCAAATCTCTTGAAGAGACCCTCACGACTATAAACTGACTGGAACATCACAAAATGTAGTGATCTAGGGGGGTAAATGGGAGTGACCCAAGGGACACAGTGAGCTATCTATGAACTTTTGTAAAGGTAGTGTGCCTAGGATAGAGTGAATGTACCTAAACATTGTAATCCATAGCTAGTGAAGTTTAGTGGAATTAGGTATGACTGAAAATCTATAGGCGTAAGCTCCTTGGACGCAGCCCTTTGGGTTGAACCAAGTAAAATTGTTGTTTCAACTTGCTAGTTTCATTTTTCTGACAGGTTTAACAAGTTCTTACCAACGTGGGAACAAGATCCACAACATTATAAAGAAAAATATAACACCTTGATTCACCTCTCCCCTCTCAGGGTGTTCTAGGGTCCTTCAAATAGGACCACAAAAAACTACACATGTTCCCAAAGAGCTACCTAATAGGATATCCAAAATCAAAAAGTCTAATCATCCATCCAATTCTTCCCTCTAATACAACATCATTACTAACCATATATAATTCTGCATTCCTTACCAGAACCCTATTTGGGTGTATCCATATACTCCGGGAAACTTGTTCCAATCAATGAATCATGACTATTACGAATTCAATTCATCTTCCAACCATCAAGGGTCCTGAAATATCCCTTCTTAAAGGGAATTCATAATCATCACAAAATAACTTCTTTTCATAAGAAAAACATGACTATTCATTAGAAGAAAATTTAGTAGCCTAGCTTATTATAATTCCAACAAAATTAACTATGGTAGTACACCATATATGTAATAGTTGATTATTTAAATAATTAAACCATTCATCAGTACCATAAATGAAACAAAAAAAATACATATCTTATGTGAATAATATATACTAGATATGTGGTAATAGGATCAATTCATCGCCCATGAGGCCAGATTCATCGAAAAAATGGAAATCTTTCACAAATGTAATCCATTTGAAAAAAAATCAAAATAATGTTAAAACCAAAAGGAAAAATATTTTATACTTCTATAACTAGACATTCCATAAAAAAAGTTGTTTATAAAGAACCATTTTGGGGTCCATCACAATATATAATATATCACTAGTCACTATTTATCAGACCTCAAATATAAAGACAAGGTAAAATTCAATATAATACACATTTTTAAATTCATATGATATTGAAAAAACCACTAGTTTCCTAAATGAAGATCCATCTAAAAATAGAAATGCCTACCAATACACCAAAGGTTTGTTTACTAGTGTTGAGATCTTGAATCAGGAAATTGAGAGACTACTCCCTTGAATTAAACTAATTAAAATAGTTGAAATTATCATACATCATCCAAATAAAAATTGATGTATACATAATAAATAAATAATAATTATTATATAATGAAATGATTTTTTATACAAGTATACCACACATATAATAACCACCTATGAAGTCCATAAAAATCATTGTTAGTGTAAAAATAAAAAAATTACTCTACTATTATCCCCTCACCTGACATCAATACCCATCTATAATTCCCATCCAACTATCACTATGAAATCCACTATATATCATGTTCTCTGGCTTATTAAATTATGATAAGTTCTACATATGAAAAATATTTTGTATTTAGGGAGTGAGAAATACTTGTCATTAATATCTTGTAATGTTCCCCAAATATACACCACCATATATGTGTATTCAAGAAGAAAATATCTAACTAAAATAATCACACACATACAAGTGTCACTGAACATCGTGTGCTAACTAGGATACTATGAATGTATACATATTATTTCTACATGTGCTAACTAGGACACCAAAGCATTGAATCATACTGTTTTTTATATTCACAAATCTAATCACTTCATGCCATTGTATGCATATCTCTGTATGTACCTAAAGAATTCAGGAAGGGATTTTCACTAATTCCTTCACCACTACTTGAAGATTCTAGGTAGGGTGTTCATATTTTGAGACTACCACCCTCTAACTCAGGGTAGGGTTCCCATAAAGAATCCATACAATACCTTCTCACCCATGTTAGAAACATACCACATCCACCACACTCTTACTTATGACAGTGTCATAACATAAACACTCTACTCTCTTATGTTGTGTCTCCTAAGCATAGGGGGGCAGTACCATCTCGCCAATAATGTCTACACTAAAAAACTTTTACTAAGGAAAATTAAATACATCATGACTACTTCCCCTATCACTTAGGGTAGTGTCTCATACAACCCTAAAATTACCCTCTCTTTATTAGTAGGTTATAACGCATCATCTATTAGTTTCTTACATAATATGGGGTCTCAACCTGAAAATTTCCCTATCACACTTTGTGGGGCTAAATTTATATCTCTTACCCCTCTAAATCTGGGTGAGGTTCAAAATTATCCAACCTTATCATCATATAACTAGTCACTCAATACCTATCCCCACATCTCGATGTAACATACCATACATCATTCCCCGTATGAGAATATTCTCAAAACCATCTTCGTCACACATACCCTTCAGGTCATTCCAATCATTATACACATCTATCCCATTACAACATCAACATGGGTCCTTAAGACCCATCTCTACTCATCTATACCAGAACACACTCATCAAACTATTGGGATCCCACATCCCATATTATTTTTAGGTGTTTGTCTCAAAAATAAGGTTTTATCCACTTCCAATCCCTCATCATAACCAAGTTTTACTACCCAAGGGTTGTAATGAGTGGACTCACTCTGAACCCATAATTCAAAACTATTACCACATTGCATCAATCCATACTCAGGTACCCTGACACATCTCTCATAATATGGATCTAAACAATAACATGTAGGAAACACTTCTATGACACTATCCATCTAGTCCCAATAGATTTATCCAACATATGATATAAATCAACAATTAACCCTCTACAATAAGGGTTAAACTAGCAACGAATGTTAATTATGATAGAATCACCTTCCAAACTTATCCTAAGCCTCTCTGGAATAACATCCATGCTCGAAGGAAACCATCCTAGGATACTTCAAGGACCCAAGACTAACCCGAGGTATCACAAAAACTATACCTTTATCTTCTCCCATTAACGGAATATTCTTTATCTAATCCCAATTTACCCAATGTTCCATGGACTACATGTACCATGCCTACTAGGCTCAATTCCTATCTATCATTTTTACTTTGTGCACTCCTAGTCCTGATCCATTTACCATGCCCCAAAAAACATGATAGCAAGAATGCTCAAGGATGGTCAACCATAAGAAATTGTATTATAGGGACCACTAAATCCATATATTAATTAATATAACCCTGATTCTCTTCACGTCCTTAAAAAAACTATTAAATCCATAGTCTAATATTCCATCATCACATAAGATTATATCTTAATAAAAAACGTATAAATAATTAAAAATAAGAATTGATAAATAATTATTCAACCCAATTCAAAGATTCATTTTAGTGGAAAAACTCACTGGGCATCACTATGTCATAGAATCCATAATAAACTTCATGCTTTTTATCCTACTAATACCTCCTTTATCCTATCCATGAAAAATCCTCATGAAATCATGGTTATTTTCTCATTATTTGGTGAAATAATCAATAAATTCATTGACTAAGTTTTTCAAATCAAAGTGATTCAAATGGTAAGTCAAAAATGGATGGAATAGATGAAGAACACCTATTAAGCCATCAAAGAACCAAAAACAATTTACCTATTAATGGGGAAATAAAATAGAAATAAGAGAGGAGAGTTGGCCAGATTGACCTCTCTTGATTCCACCCCCACCCAACATCTGAAAGCCGTCAGACACTAAATAAAAGGGTCTACTCCAATTTAAAAAGCTTGATTGTGAAATTTTCAAAGTGACACCATTACTATCCTAGTGTGACGCAGTCCTCATATGCACTAATCATAGTTTAGCTATTTGTATAATTGCAAGACACACCTCAAACTAGTAGAATCAATATTTCCAAGGCTCTGGACAATATAGTGTGGCCCATCCCTCGATGGTATGGACTTCTTCATATAGTCATGACACAACCAAATGGGTTTCCATCATTGTGCGACTTTCCTTTTCACATATTGACCCATATATTGGTGAAAATCACATGTTCATGCATAATTATTTCTATTATATTTCACTATTGTTCCCATCATGGAATGTTTTTTTCAATCAAAACATGATGTCAATATATATTAAATTTTTTTAGTGAAATTATGTATATTGAGTATTGCATTCCATGAAAATAACCTACTATGACATGAATCGCTTACTCCATATTGTGATTTCTCCCAGGGTATGCTATAATACCAAAAATATACCTCACCATGGTTTGGACTTATAGTGCCATGATGTGATAAGACTACTCAAACAAATTATATAAGGGGGCACCTTGACCTCAATTTTAGATTCACCCAAGCACCCAAAATACCAAATAGTCCTAACAACCACTTAAAATACATCATTCAGATTTTCTAGCCCTCAGAACCAGTATTTGAGTCCCACTTATTAAAATGTTTCCTACTTTGGGTCTAAAAGTATTAATTTCCTCTAAAAATAACCTTATATTCCTTGGGATAATACACTCATGTAGTGAGATTGGGTTAAATAAAATTACAATTTAATTTCAAAAATACATTGAATAAATTTATTAGATTTCATTGGTGTTTAGGGAATGATGACACATGAGGTGTGATTGGGTGTGAGATTACACATGAAATTTTGTTAGATACTATATATGATCATGAAATGGAAAATAATATTAACTCTACAATGCTATATTAAGTATAATTAATAGTGTGGGATTATATATGGGTGGTTAGAGGTGGATTGACTAGAGTTTCCCATGGTTTGACTAAAAAATGAGATGAGTTATCTATTGTGTCATGCTATAATGATCAAGGAGATATGAATATTGAAGTTAAATTGAAATGGCTAGTTCAGTTGAGTAATGAACATCATCCTTTTTTATGAACATGAGATTAAGTGAAATATGTTTTGGGTGTTTTGTAATTCATAATAGTTTTGTAGATAAATTTTATTTGGGATCATGTAGAGTGTCCTTCCACGACAAAGATTTAGGGAATTCGTAAGATGATAAATTTTCTAGTTTGATAGTTGGGAATATTCAATGAGTGTGTTTCATAATCCAACATGGGATATTACTAATATTGAACATAATGTGGCACTAGACATTTCATGAAGGTTATTCTTGAACCCCATGAGATCAAAACCAGTGTCAGGAAACAAAATAAACTCATCAAAACTATTTTTCTATGATAAATAACATACACCAAACATTAGAATTAGTAAAGTAATCAAGCATGGTGCTTTTAGAAATCTTAAATCCATTCATAAATAGAATAATAATTTTTAAATTGAGTTAAACTAAATTAGGCACACAAATAAAAAAGTAAACCAATAGAAAAAAATGAAAATATAGAATCCAAAATACAAAAAATCTGACCTCCCTAATACATCTATGATACAAAATAAAATAAAAATATTGGACTCAAATCTCCTTGATGATACAATGCCACTATATAACCTCTAACAAGTACCACTCCATGAGAAAAAATAATATTGAACTATAATAATATAGAGACCCTTAAAAGCTAAAACCGACCCTACAAAACTAACAACTAGGTCTATAAATAAGGAGTTGTGTAATTAAAACGTCAGAACAAAATCCCAGTAGCATATCACCACTGATTTTGTGCTTTTATTTTTTCAAAACATTCCTCAAATACTAGATTAAATTAATGTAATTTAAAACTATTTTAATAAAACTTCATGTAAACTTATAACCCTATTTTAGTCACATACCATTTTTTAATTCAATTAATGATGAAAATAAAAAGGTAACTTTCATTTTTAAAACTCCCATTTTAGTATATTTTTACAAAAATATTTCCAAATAACATTTTAAAAGACATTATAAGGAATAATATCAACATCCCAATGAATGGAAATATTAAAAACATAAAAAATAACTACATTTTAATAAAAGATACATAAATAGATGATATAGACAAAGAAATTATAAACTAGTAGCGGGTGTTGGTAGAAAATTTATAACAAAGAGAAACCTTTAAATCAACAATGAATATATTGAAGGAAGTGGTTCACATGATTCATGGTAAAAATTATACTTACAATGTAAATTAATAAATCAGTATAGAAAATTATTATACAATGTAAAGTTTTTGTAATAATGAGAATATTAAAAGAATTATTTCAGACAAACCTCAAAATGTTCTCCTTTAATAATCTTCTAAACTATCAATATATTCATATACTATAAATAATATATACACACTCAACTATCCTCACTAGTGGCACCCTTGTTGTTGGTACTGGTCTAAGGCCTATGGATACAAGTCCATCACATGGGCATTATTATATAAACCATCTTTCTATATGTTAATAACATGCCTAGGAATCCCAAGATATAATAAATAGAGGGTGTTGGTCGGAGTAGATACTCATTATGGGGGGGTGAATTGAGTTCCAATTACAAACTTCTGTTAAAAATATTTCTATTAAAATCCCCCTATTTAAAAACAAGTTAAAGTGTTGTGAATTTATATAGATTGTAAATTTTCAATTAGTTTCTCAAATATTGATTAGGTCTCAGTTAATTGAATCATGAGATTAAATTAAATTTTGAAACTAACATACTGGTTTAAAAATAAGTATAAACACTTGCTAGTTTTACTATCAAAGTAACATTAAAACAAACTTTATTTCAAAGTAATTAGCAGCAGAATATAAAATATATAGCATACTTTAAAATTAAACTAAAAAGCACAGCAGATGTAACCAAGAGGTTCAGACTCAAACCAAGACATAGTCATCTCAATCAATTTATATAAATTTGATCCACACCCTGGATCGGGGTAAACAACAGTGAAAGCACTGTCCAGGTACAAAGACCCCTACCACAGTTCTACGTGGGGAAACAAACAACAATTCACAGGTTGTCCAGGTCTTACTTGACCTCTACCACAATCCACAGTGGGATACAAGGGAGTTATAGAATGTTTGTGTAAGGATTTAGAAATCCTCCATCTTAGCTTAGGATACAATGTGTTTAAGAAATATACATAGTATACACACTGCTCAAAACGTAAATAAAAGAATCACTAGGAGAGTAGATAAGAGTTTAGAATGCTCTACTGATGTGAAGTGCATCTCTGGACTCTTTTGATCAATCCAAAATTCTCTTGAGTCCTTCTCTAGTTTTTGTGTGAAAAACAGAGTGTCTTTTTCATCCATGGTTTTTAGATCAGATTCATCATCTTGAGTGTATAAGCAGCAGTTCTTCACTCCTTGACTTAGGTGCAGCTTGTGTTCTCCTTTTGAGAATGAAAATGACTTCGTGTATGTCCAGTGCTCTTCTAGTATGAATGTATCTTTTTATGTTTGTGTGAACGCACCACATTTCAATGTTGTTCATCCCCTTTCCTTTTACACCCTTCACGTTCCTTCTTAAAAAATATTTTTTCCCGTTCTTTGTCCTTAATTTTATAGCTTTCAACTTCGGTAAAAAGAATGATTACCTTTTTCATGGGTACTAGGTACGGTTCCCTGACATGACAAAAGCTATCATTAAATAACATTAATTTCATTAGAAACCTCAAATATGACCATTGCATAATACATAAATAATATTGAGAGTATAGAGTTTGACTGGTATGTATTTCATTAGTAGCTTCTATTGGTAGATGTGTAACTATGGAAATTGTGTAGTGGTGGCCTTCTTTCGCTAGCTCTTTGATCTTGTATCGGTAGCTCCTGGTATCAGTAGTTGTTACTCTGTGTATCAGTAGATCTATATACCGGTGAACTTGTTCTATCGGTAGCTCTTGGTCTATCGGTAGCTCACTTTGTATCAGTAACTGTTACTCTATGTATCTGAAGCTCTATATACCAGTGAACTTGTTCTATCAGTAGCTCTTGGTCTATCGGTAGCACGCTTTGTATCAGTAGCTTCATAGCGGTAGACTTGCTTATATCAGTAGACTTAATCTATCGGTAAATCTTGTGTAACAATAGCTTGTATTAGTAGACTTTTAGTTTGTGCATATTGGTAGCTCCATTCTGTTCTTTTGATGTATATATTGGTATACTTATGCATATCGGTAGCTCTGCGTATCGGTGACATTAACTTATCAGTGACTCTGTCTATCGGTAGACTAAGTACCGGTAGATCTGTGTTAGTAGCTATAAGCTTATCAGTGACTTCCCACTTATCTATTTTATGAAAAACATATCTGATTGAGTTATAATTACTTCGAAATTCACATAAACAAAGATAAATAATTATTAACATATTTCAAAGATTATTTTACTATTATTATCAAAAATAATATCACATATTGAATGAATCAGAATATAGATAAACATTAATTGAGATTATTAAAGAATGTGAAAACATAATTTGGATTATCAAAACAGGTGAGGTAAACAATCTCCCCTTTTTTGATAATCACAACTTATGATATTATAGTCTCAAAATAACAAGTAATTGTATCAGATGATATATCATTAAATCCAATTAAATTAGAGAAAACTACACACTATTTGTAAAAATGTATGATGTCAAATGTTCAATGTATCAGAGGTATAATTAAATGCAATGGTATAGAATGTACAGTGTACAAAAAATAACTCTCCCCCTTTGTCAAAAAATAAATTATTCCTAGATATTTTTCACTTAGATAATATTTCACCCCCTTTTTGATAATTAAAAAGTGGGAAACAACAAAGAGAAAAGGAACAAAATGGGAAAGAAGAGAAATCCATTTGTATTTCATGTTAGAAAATGGTACAGGAAAATAAAACAAAATACAAGGGATTACTATCAAATATCTTCACCACCTATTCAATCCACGTCCTCAATTTTAGATTATCCCTTGGGATCAGAAAAGGATTTAGGCTATGTGGATGCAGGTGAGGGATTAGGAACACTAGAAATGATCACAGGAGGCTGAGAAACTGAAACTGTTCATGTCCTGTACTGATTAGTTCTCTGAGTGATCATAGGAGTAAGGTTGCGATTGGCTTGGGATAGAGTCATGTGAACAGGTGAAGTAGTAGAGGCAGAGGCAGGTAAAGCTATAGGTACAATCACTGGCCTAGCATAGACATGCAAGAAAGGAAACAAGAGATTTCTGAAATCCATGATTATTCCTCCTCCTCTGTCTATTACATATATAAAATCATCATTGTTTTCCATGAATTTGTCCAAGGCTGGAGTCAATTCTTTGAGCTTGCTGACTTGATCTCTGAAGGCTTAATTGATAGGAGGTAACTTCAGGTTTTATAACATATGTTTGAAATGGTTGTTGAGTTGATGTTTGGTATAAATCCTTTGGAAATAGTAGTCTACCTTGTATTTCACTTATTTTTGAGAGGCAAAAGATTATCTCATATAGTCTTAAACAATCTTCATTATCTCCCTAGTGGTATCTTGAGTAGAAGTCAACACTTTGGTCAGATCAGATGAGTCCACAAAGCCACTGGTTGATGCTGAACAAATCTCCTCCTTCATTACTGCTCGAATCTGGTTTAGTTTTATTGACGGTCTGGAGGAAAGAGAACTAATAGGGAAGGTTACTATTTCCACGATGTTTTTGGTCAACCCACTAATAAGATTTTTCACTTGGGATTCCTGGGTGTTGACATGTTCTTTCATGGAGGTTTTAAATACTTCAAACAATGATTCCATATGACTGACAACACTTTTGACATAAGCTAAATCTCTATCTTCTTGGGATTTAGAACTCCTGTAAGATTCTAATGAGAGAACAGATTTATGTAGAACATCAACGTCTTCTTCCAGTCTAGATACTTGAGTCTGGAAAGCTGTAACTCCATCCATTATTTTTGCCACAAAGTTTGACATATTTCAACGGAGAGAGAGTTCAAAAGATTTTTTCAAATTGCTAATCTCTTAAACAAAGTAGTGCTTCAACTCACAACAGAAGCAATAAAAGACTCTTTTAGCTCATCCTTTAAGGAATCAAGGTAAGACCTAGTGATCACATCAGTAGGTGCAACCACAATAGGTGATCTTTCAGATACTATATTGTCCACTAAGTCATTCATAATCGATTGAATTGATTCCACCAATGAAGCTTCCATTTTCCATATCTCTTCAACAAAAATGATTTTAATATCAGACTTTAGCTTATCCAAATCATGTATCCTGACCACATCTTTCGATAACAGCTCATTTTGAATATCATAATTGATTTTTGGTCTATTGGGGGATGCTTCATTATCAGAATTGAGATAAAACAATACACAAACCACAAAACCTGGTTCTTTTTCTGAATCCTCAATATCAACAGCCACTGAAACACTACCAAATCAGGTTTTATGCTCACCCTCAATGGGTGCATTATCTTGTACAAAAATAGCATTCTCAGTAGGTATTTCTTCCTCAGAAGAGTCTTCTATAACTAATTCCATTTTTGTAATAGCATGAGGCTCCTCTGGATTAGGAAGAGGTCCTTCCATCTCACCCACTACATCCATATTATGCACAACCAAGCTTCCAATCAATGGACTCAGACTTAAACATATAGAATCAGAGGCTTTAGATTCATTCTCTCCTTCTTCTTCATTCTCAGGGGATGGCTGGTCTTCCTTATCAACAGGTGTCTCTTCTTCTAATAGATTTTCCTTTTTAGATGATGCAATTTCAGTAGCAAGACTTGGGGGAAAGTACGGATCCCTTCCATCATCCATAGAAGTCTCCACTTCATCAGTCTCATCACTGTACTAAGGTTCCTCTTCATCAGCTCCTAGACCTAGATCCCTCACATCCTTAGGTCTTGAAGGATGATCCAAAGGATTGAATTTATCATATACCTTCTTTTCATCATTAATCCACTCTCCTCTCCATGGGTTCCAATTTATTTTCATGTATTTACATAGATTGCATGTGATACAGAAGTTGTTCCTTACTACCACCGTATCATCTTTAGAATCTACTACCCCTTTTACCTCAATAATTACTGAGATAAAATTGGCAAAGAATAAGGCATTGGTCTTTGATTTTGGCCTGGTCATATCCTCCATTTGAATCATTAGCAACCTGCATAGATTCACTTTTACTCCATGTCACAAAAGATATAATAGATAGGTATCCTGATATCTTAAATTCGCAAAGTCTCCTCTCCATTTAAATAAAACATGCTGAACAAACTTGAACATCAATATGTTCTCTCCATCCATTTCAGTAGCCACCACTTGTCTTTGATTTCCACTACCGGTGAGCTCTTCTAGGGAAGATTCATAATCAAATATATCACTTTTAGGTGATATTTCTTTCGAGACATATCCAGATACACCTTCGTGTGGAACCTTTAGGAATTCATCCCACTCAACGGATGAAAAAGATACATCCATTCCATTCACAAAAGAAATCACTCGGTTCTCATCTTCTGATTTCTCAAAGCTCACAAACTCATTGAATTATTTCACTAGATTCAGATAGTAGGGACCATTGTTGTCCAAGAATCATTTTACCCACTTCTGATTTTCCATCACCTCTATAACTAATGATTTACTGGCCAACAACCATTCCACTCATAGCTCCTTTTCGATCACAATAACTCTACTTTGAAAATGAGGGTTCACTGGTCGCCTCCTCGACCTTGTTCTTACAATAGTTCCACTTATTTCTGGCTCGATATTCTGCTTCTTCGCATTCGACACATCAATGTCATCTCTGATGGTAGGGAGTTTGGTTTTTTTCATCTATGGTTTGAGGAACGTAGGGTTTTCGAGATGTTCATGAGCTAAGGATTGAGGATAAAGGGTTTGAGGCTTGGTGGATTGGGAAGTAACTAGGACATTGTTTTATCATTTAAGAATCATAAAATAAATAATTAAGTTAAAATAAATAATGTATAAACTATAATGATTCTGGCGGCATATAGAAGTTTAAAATAGCACAACGGTAGGGTTTATCGGTGAGAATTCCTATCAGTGAGGTACATCAGTGAGGTATCACATCGGTGAGGTACATCGGTGAGGCATCACATCGGTGATGTACAACGGCGAGGTATCACATCGGTGAGGTACATCGATGTCAGTGATGTACCTACCGATTAAGGTTGATCATTATTAACTCATGTGTAATGTAACTTAACCTATCTGAACTTAATGGTTTGGTGAAAATGTCAGCTAAATGTTGTTCAGTACCTATAAATTCAAGAGTAATATCACCTTATTGGTAATGATTTCTCAAAAAGTGGTTCCTTACATCATTGTGTTTGGCCCTAGAGTGAGATACAAGGTTATTTGAAATTTTTATTGCACTAGTGTTATCACCATTAAGTGAAACATGCATAAAATCATATCCATAGTCTAAAAGAGTGTGTTTCATCCACAGAATTTGTGCACAAGAAATTACCAGCAGCTATATACTCTGCTTCGGCAGTAGACAAAGCTACAAAATTCTTCTTTTTACTACACCAAGACACTAAGAATTTTCCCAATTAATGGCATGTTCCAGATTTGATTTTTCTATCCAACTTGCAACCAGCAAAGTCAGTATCTGAATAACTCATTAACTTAAACGATTGTCCTTTTGTGAAAAACAAACCTAAATTTATAGTGTGTTTAAGAAACTTAAAAATTATTTTAACAGCTAGTAAATGAGATTCTTTTGGATTATCTTGAAATCTTCCACACATACACACACTAAACACAATATCTGGTCGACTAGCAGTAAGTTAAAGTAAACATCCAATCATACCACTGTAATTAGATTCATCCACTGGTTTTCCGGTTTCATCTGCATCCAGTTTATAGACAGTACTCATAAGATTATCATTTTCCTTAATACTATCCTAACCAAATCGTTTTAAACGATACTTTTTATATTTACATTGATTAAAAATAAGACCATTCTCATTTTGAAACACATGAAATCCAAGAAAATATTTGAGTTCTGTCATTAAACTCATTTCAAATTCATTTTTCATACTCTTTGAAAAATCAGTACATAAATAATGTTTAGAATATCCAAAAATAATATCATCATCATAGATTTGTACTATCAAAACATCATTAGAAATTATTTTAATAAAAAGAGTTGGATTAAAAAGCCCTTTAGTAAATCATTTTGAAATAAGAAAATTACTAAGTCTATCATACCAAGATCTTGTAGCTTGTTTCAAACCATATAAAGCTTTAGAAAGTTTCAAAACATGATTTGAAAAATTATGATTAGTAAATCCAGGTGGTCTTCAACAAAAACATCTTCAATTATAAAACCATTTAGAAAAGAATGTTTGACATCCATTTGATATAACTTGAAATTTAGATGAGCAGTATAGGTAAGTAACATCATAATGTCTTCTAATCTAGATATAGGTGAAAGGGATTCCTCATATTTTATACCTTCATCTTGACTATATCCTTGTGCAACTAGCCTTGCCTTGTTTCTAACTATATTTCCAGACTCATCAACATTGTTTCTAAAAACCATTTAGTGCATATTGTTAAAGTGTCCTTGGGTATGCCAACTAATTCCCAGAACTTTTTTCTTTAAAATTTATTTAACACTTCTTGCATAGCCATTACCCAAAATTATTCATTGATTGCATCATTGAAATTTTTAGGTTCTAGCTGTGAAAGAAAGGCTTTATTTTCAACTTGATTTCTTAGAGAATCTCTAGTCTATGTACCTCTATCAAGATTACCAACAACTACATCCAAAGGATGATTCTTTATGATCCTAGTTGATCTAGTAAATGTAGGACTAGAAATTTCAAGTTCATCTATAGGTTTGGGATCCCTAGAAGCAGATTCTAGAGTATGTCCAGAACTTGATGTTTTTACAGCAGGTTCTTTGGTTTTATCATTATGGTCCAGAATAGATAAATCTTATTCGATATTTTCAAGAGATGGCATAGGTTCATGTGGATCGGTTTCATAAAAATTGATGCGAACAGATTCTTTCACACATTTGGTTCTTTTGTTAGAGACTCTATAGGATTTGATATTTAAATAATAACCCAAATGAATTCCTTCATCACTTTTTGAAGAAATTTTTTCATGATTATCGTTTGTATTGAGAATATAAATTTCCATCCAAAAACTCTGAAGTAACTAACCTTAGGTTTTCTATTATTCCAAAATTGATAAGGGGTATTCTAAAGAATAGTTCTAATCTTGACTCTATTAATAATATAGCAAGCTGTATTTAAAGCTTCAGCCCAAAAGTAAATAGGCAGGTCAAACTCATTAAGCATGGTTCTTGCAATCTCTTGAAGGGTTTTATTTCATCTTTCTACTACACCATTCTGTTGAGGTGTCCTAGGGGATGAGAAATTGTGACAATAGACATTGTGTGAGCAATAAGATTCAAACTCATGATTCTCAAATTCACGACCATGTTCACTTCTCAGGGTCTTAATCTTAAGTCCACTACGATTTTCTACATACTTGGAGTATTTAGTAATGTTGGAACAAGCATCACTTTTGTGAGCTAAGAAGTATAGCCAAGTATATCTAGAATATTCATCTACTAGAACGCAGACATTATGCTTCCCATTTAAACTAGAAACTCTAGAGGGTCCAAACTAGTCCATGTGTTCCAACTATAGAGGTTGAGAATTTGAAACTTCTTTCTTTGATTTAAAAGAAACTTTATGTTTCTTTCCCTTTTAACAGGGATTGCAAACATTGTCTGATGGGAATTCAAGTTTGGGTAGGTCTCTTACTAAGTTCTTCTTAGTCAGTTTTCTACGTGAATGAATGTTGCAGTGTCCAAATCTTCTGTTTCAAATCCAGTATTCTTTATGAAAAGAATTTAAACAACTAACATTTTACATGGCTAAAGAATTCAAATTCACATCATAAACTTTTTCATTTCTTAAAGTAGAAAATACTAAAACATTTTTAGAGTTAAAAACATTAAAAGAATAATTTTCAAACGTAACATTGAAACCATCATCATTTAGCTGAGAAATACTTAATAGATTATATTTAAGTCCATCGAAAAATAAAACATTAGAAATTAAAACTGAATAAGTGTTACCAATATGGCCTAGGCTGATAATATTTCCATTAGAATTATCACCAAATGTGACATAGCTTCCATCAACATTTATTAATATTTTAAAGCATGATTAATCTCTAAACATGTTCCTTGAACATCCACTATCCAATTACCATGTTTTCCTACAAGAACTCTTTAAGTAGGGCTCCTACAAAATAGTTTTATACAGAGAATGAATTTTGTACCCATATTTTCTTCGGTCCAGACAGGTTAGCAAGTAAACTTTTCGGTACCTAAATTTGTCTTATGGGCCTCATATAATTTACATAATAAATTGATTTGGATATATAAACTATGTTTGATCTATAGAAATGTCAATAACTAGTTGAGGTATAAGAATTTCCAGAACTGGAACTAGCTGAATTTTGTCCAGATTTAGGAATAAATATATTTTTGGTAAACTGTCACTGTCCAGGTTGGTATCCCAAAATAGTAGTATACATTGGTGCCAATTGTTTACCTAGAATTTGAGTTAGATTGTCCTTTCAATTTTTGAACATTTCTAAGTCCTTTCTTAGTTGCTTATTAGACATTTTCAATTCACAATTTTCTTTTAAAATTTGATAATTCATTTCCTTTTCAATCTCAAGGGCAGATTTAACAGTGCTGGATAAAGCATGAAATTTCTATAAGGCTTTGTACTTGTCCTTATGTTCGTTATAGGTCTCTTCTATCATATTACAATATTCAAATAATTCTTTACTATACATGTTTTCATATTTAGAATCAGAATCAACTCCAGAATAATATGAATTTAAAGCAAGAGTGTTCAGTGTTACCTCAGAGGTTTTTGTCATAAAACACAAGTTAGCTTTATGAGAATCTTCATCCTTAGCATAATTAGAATCACTTGAAGTGTATTCTAAAGAACTCCAAGTTTCATTTATTTTCTTCTTATACTTGTTGTCATTATAGTCATGTTTCTTCTTGAACATCAATTTTGGACAATCATCTGTAATGTGACCTCTTCTCTTGCATTCATAGCAGATAACTTCATCACCCTTATCAGCTTTCTTCCAGTCCTTTTTTCAAAGACCTTTGTTATCATATTTTCTTTTGTAGTTTTATTTTTTGAAGAATTTCTTCTTCCTGTAGAACTTCTTAAATCTTCTCTCTATTTGAGCCATCTCAGCATCACTATCAGAATCTGAACTTTCACTTGTTGAGCTTTCAGTAGGTGTGTGAAATTTTGCCTTTTCCTTTATTTTTGAGGCAATAGACATAAAAGCCTATGACCTTTTTTTAGGTTCATCATCTTCTACCTTATTCACTTTAAGATCTTCCTCATACATCATAATCTTACCACTTAATTATTTAACAGGCAGGTTTATAATGTCGCATGATTCTCTAATTGAAATAGATGTGCCTCCCCATCTTTCTAGAAAACATCTTTATCTTCTCATAATCTATTCTTTTACAGGAACAACATTACCAAGAGAGCTCATGGTGTTGACAATCTCATTGATCCTGAGATACATGTAAAAAATGGGTTCATCGGGATTCATTTAAAAATTATCATATTTAATAGTATAGGTATTCATCCTAATTTCTTTAACATTGGTTGTTCCCTCATGAGAAATTGCCAAAGTTTTCCAAATTTCATAAGTTGTTTTTCAAGTAGATATGAGATTAAATTCTTCATCTCCTAAAGCACAGTACATGACATTCATTTCTTTATAGTTATTATTGTATGTAGTCTTTGTAGATTCATCCCATGTAGTTCTATCAGTTTCTGGAATCTTATATTGAGATTCTGTAGCAGTCCAGATATCAAATACCATACTCTCTAATTGAATTTTCATCTTAAGTTTCACTGGGCGTAGTTTATACCATTAAAGAAAGGTGGTTGGTTGGTAGCAGCACCTTCAAGTCTATTATGCATAACTAGATTTTAGAAAATATATTTAAAGAGATAAAATTTAGAACTAACATAAATTTGAGATCTTTAAATATGCAACTAAAATCACAGTTAAAAAATAGTGTGTTTTGAAATCCTTTAATAATAAACAAACCTATGATACCAAATGTGGGTCAGATTGGATACTCAAAGGGGGGGGGGGGTTAATTGAGTTCCAACTAAAAATTTATATTAAAAATATTTCTATTAAAATCCCCCTATTTAAAGACAAGTTAAATTGTAGTTAAATTATATAGATTGTAAATGTTCAATTAGTTTCTCAAAGATTGATTATGTCTCAGTTAATTTAATCAGAAGATTAAATTATCTTATGAAACTGACTTACTAGTTCACAAATAAGTATATACAATTTCTAGTTTAACTATCAAAGTAACTTTAAAACAAATTGTATTTCAATGTATTTAGCAGTAGAATATGAAATATATAGTATACTTTAGACTTAAACTAAAAAGCATAGCAGATGTAACCAAGAGGTTCAGTCTAAAGCTGAGACTTAGTCCTCTCAAACAATTTATATAAATTTGATCCACACCATGGATCGGGGTAAACAACAGTGAAAACACTATCCAGGTACAAAGACCTATACTATAGTTCTACGTGGGAAAATAAACAACAACTCATAGGTTGTCCATGTCTTACATCACCTCTACCACAATCCACAGTGGGATATAAGGGAGTTATAGAAATTTTGAGTAATGATTTAGAAATCCTCCAGCTTAGCTAAGGAGACAATGTGTGTAAGAAATATACAGAGTATACACACTACTTGAAATGTAAAGAAAAGAATCACTAGGAGAGTAGATAAGAGTTTAGAATTCTATAGTGATGTGAAGTTAAACTATGGACTCTTTTGATCCATCATAAAAGCTTTTGAGTCCTCTGGTTTTAGTCTGAAAAATAGAGTGTTGTTTTCTTCATTGGTTTTTAGATTCAGCTTTATCAGCATGAGTGTATTAGCAGCAGTTTTTCACTCCATGAATTAGGTGCAGCTTTTGTTCTCCTTTTGAGAATGAAAATGGCTTCATGTAAGTCCAGTGCTCTTCCGGTATGAATGTATCTTTTTCTGTTTGGGTGAATGCACCATGTTTCAATGTTGTTCATCCCCTTTCCTTTTACACCCTTGACGTGCCTTCTTAAAAAATATTTCTGCCCAGTCATTGTCCTTCCTGTTATAGCTTTCAGCTCCGGTAAAAAGAATGATTACCTTTTTCATGGGTACTAGGAACGGTTCCCTTACATGCCAACAACTATCATTATATAACAATAATTTCCTTAAAAACATCAAATATGACCATTGCATAATAAATAAACTATATTGAGAGTATAGAGTTTGACTGGTCAGTCTTTCATTATTAGCTTTTGTTGGTAGATGTGTAACGGTGGACTTTGTGTAGCAGTGACCTTCTATTGGAAGATCTTTGATCTTGTATCGGTAGCTCATGGTACCGGTAGCTGTTACTCTGTGTATCAGGAGCTCTATATACTAGTGAACTTGTTCTATCGATAGCTCTTGGTCTATCAGTATCTTTCTTTTTATTGGTTACTCTGTGTATCAGTGGCTCTATATACATGTGAACTTGTTCTATTGGTAGCTCGCTTTGTATCGGTAGATTCATAGAGGTAGACTTGATTATATCGGTAGATTTACTCTATCGGTAACTATGGTGTAAGAGTAGCTTGTATCAGTAGACTTTTATTCTCTGCATATCAGTAGCTCCGTTCGGTTCCAGTGATGTATATATTGGTAGACTTATGCATATCGGTAGCTCTGTGTATCGGTGAACTTAGTTTATCGGTGACTCAGTCTATCGGTAGACTAAGTACCGGTAGATCTGTGTTATTAGCTATAAGCATATCAGTGACTTAACAGTTATCTGTTTTATAAAAAACATATCCGATTGAGTTAGAATTATTTCAAAATTCACATTAACAAAGATAATCATTCGTTAACATAATTCAAAGATTATTTTACTATTATTATCTAATAGATGTCGTAGATTGAACGAATCAGAATATAGATAAACATTAATTGGGATTATTAATGTCTGTGAAAACATAATTGGGATTATCAAAACAGGTGAGGTCAACACAGGGTAAAGAAGTTTGTTTTCTATATCAAAAACATACTAGTAATATAATACCAGAAATGTTATACCCATTTTAATCTTTCAACTACTATCACACACAATCCTCAGTAAAGACCCCTTTCAATCCTATAAATAATCAATAATTAAGTCTGTATCCAAATTCATTTCAAACATACTTCCACAAGAATTTATTTTAGGGTTTAGTATATTTTTGAAATAGACCCACTTAAAAAAGTGCCAACTAGTCATTAAATTTTAAAAATAATTGTGGACCATACACTAAATGATGAAATTTTAAAAAATATATGGATTTTTGACCTAGAGAGTAAATTAAATGATAAATACTAACAAATAATTAAAATATTGAGGAAATTGAAATTTGGGGTTATATAATTATGTCCACCCTAAATACTTTTTACCCTTAGAATATTACAGAGGTCATAGGGAAAGAAACTGACATTATGGATCATGGAATGGCGCAAAGGGGAGATAATGAGATAGTATCTAGGGATGTTAGGTTGAAGAAAATTTTTTACACTGGTAATAGTTCAAAATACACCAAAAAAATCTTTTTATCAAAAAAATGCCTCAGGAAAGCAAACTGTATCTCGACCGAAGATATGGGTACAAAGATTAAGGTAGATAAATAAAATAATAATTCAAAGTTTGTTTCCTTTTACTGGTATCCCAAAAATTTATGTCCTAAAATTATAGATTTTGATAAATAATGTCTGATGGTCTAAATAGAATACACAATAAGAAACTATATTACCATTTCGACCCGGGGAAGTGAAACAAGTCACAAATCCTAATCCTCATAAATAATTACCTCACAAAATATAAAAATATCTCTAAAATAGATTAATGAGTCAAATAACCCAAAGTAAAATCATATATTAAGAAATATAAATACTCAATGAATCAATGGAATTAAATTCAAGGAAGATAAACACTACAAAAAAACTGGCGGTTTTTTCGTGGGAGTTTTAAAAACCGCCGCTAACTGTTTTTTCGGGCCGCTATTTCGTGGCGTTTTTTAAACCACAGCAAAATTTATTAATTTTTTTAAATTTTTTTAAATTTTTTTAATTTTTTTGAGTATTTGCGGCGGTTTTGGTATAACCGCTACGAAATGAAAGGAATGAAAAATAAAAAAACATGAGAAACCCCAAAATCACTAAAATGACAATAACTTTTGATTTGGGCATCCGTTGGAGTTCCAAGACCAATCAAATCGAAGATCATGAAGAGATCTAGGGGCACATATAATCAACAATATGAGACAGTCTATGGTATGGAAGATATGTGAGTTATAGGAAAGTTGAAAAAAGTTCTCCAACTTCAAACAACCATAAATTTCTCTCTGGGTGTCCATTTGGGCTCTACCACATATCAAATCGAAGCCAGCGAAGAGAGATACACAATAGTTCAATAGAAGAAAGCTTGTGATATGTTTTTTGACCCCAAAACCCCTATAAAGGCCTCTGAAACCCCATTTCCGTCAACGATGTCATGTCGAACTTATCTTCAAACGGACCTAACTTTGGATCCGCGTGTTAGTTTGGACTCCTCCACCAGCTAGATCATAGTTTGTACCATGGGCATCAGTTTGACTAGTCGCGGTGCCCACATGGACTCATGGATCATAAGTTATGGCCTTTTAGTGGGTATCAGGTTTGTTATGTTTTTTGATGCTACGTTTCAATCACCCGTTCCCAATCAGTTTTTTTAAATGGTCGTAACTTCTGATCTGCCTGTCCATTCAGTCTCTTTCACATATCAGATCAAAGATCATTTTAGGATCTTTGATTTGACTGGTCACAGATCTGGAACGGACTCTCGGATCATAATTTATCTCTGTTAATGTGAGTCCAATGTTTTTTTCACTTTATGACTATTTTGGCGGGTTTTAACGGTAGTTTCATTTGTTACTATTTATTTGGGTTTCCATGACTTGTTATCTTTATCAATGGGTTTTTGTGGGTTATTATGATGATTATGCTGAATTATTAAGGGGTTTTTGGAGTTTTCATGAGTTTTCATGCATTCTCATGCTTTCTAATGCTTCCTTCATCATGCTTCTCCATCAGTTTTTATGCGTTTTCAAGATTTTTCATCCCTTACCACGCCCTTCCATACTTTTTCATGTGTTGTATTTATTATTTATTATTTATAATATACTTTAATTTATTTATTATCTATTAATTGTTACTGGTTATTTTTTATTTTTTATTTATATTTATTTATTATATATTATATATTATATATTATATATTATTATTATTATTATTAATATTTGATACTGGTTATTTATTATTTATTATAAATTATAAATTATTTATTATTTATTATTATTTTTATTAATATTTTATTTTTTATATATTAGTTATTAGATATTAGATAATAGATAATAGATATTAGATATTAAATATTATATATTATATATTTTTATTCATTTATTATTCATTTATTGGATATTATTTAATATTTAATATTTAATATTTAATATTTATTATTTAATAATTTTTAATTTTTAATTATTTATTTATAATAATTAAATATCTGTTATTTATTATAATTATTATTTATTATTTATCATTTATTATTAATTATTTATTATTTATTATTTATTATTTATTAGTATTATTTACTATTATTATTTATTATATATTTAACTATAATTATTACTTATGTGTTGTTTATTATTATTATTATTTATTATTTATTATTTACTATTTAGTGTTATTTATTATTTATTATTTTTTATATTTTATTTTTTATTTTTTATTTTTTATTTTTTATTTATTATTATTTATTGATTATTATTTATTATTTATTATTTATTATTTATTTATTGTTCATTATTTATTATTTTTTATTTATTAATTATTATTTATTCTTTATTCTTTATTCTTTATTCTTTATTATTTTTTTATTATTTATTAATGTTTATTGTTTATTGTTTATTTTTATAGTTTATTGTTTATTTTTATTGTTTGTGGTTTATTTTTAATTTTTTTTAATTTTTTATTTATTAGTTTTGTATTTTTTATTTTGTATTATTTATTTTTTATTGTTTATTGTTTATTGTTTATTGTTTATTGTTTATTGTTTATTGTTTATTGTTTATTATTTATTATTTATTATTTATTATTTATTATTTATTATTTATTATTTATTATTTATTTATTATTTATTTATTTATAATTATTTATTATGTGTTATTTATTATTATTATTTATAATTTATCATTTCTTATTTATTATGTGTTATTTATTATTTTTTATTTTTTATTTTTTATTATTATTTTTTTATTTTTTTTATTAATTATTAATTATTAATTATTAATTATTAATTATTATTTTAATTTCGTAATTTTATTATTTTAATATTTAATTTATTTAATTTTATAATTTTTTAAAAATTATTATAATTTATTTTTTATTTTTTATAATAAATAGTAAATAATAATAAATGACACAATAAATATCTAATAAATGAGTAACTATAAATTATAAATTATAAATTACAAATTATTGGTGATTAATTATTAATTATTGCTTATTGTTTAATTATTATTGAGTTTATATCTATTAGTTATCTATTATTTGTTTCTTCAATTAGTATATATAAGTATATTAATTTTTTTTATTAACCACATGACGAGCTTGCTAGAGTGGTAATGTCTTGGGAAAATATGCAAGAGGTTAGGGGTTCAAATATCACCAAACGTAGTATATCTTTATATTGCATGGGCATGTGCATGGGCATGAACATGCATGCCTGGATAAAGTAAATAAATTAATACGAATAAAATAAAATATATAAATGCATGTGCATGGGCATGAGCATGCATGCATGGATAAAGTAAATAAAGTAATACAAAATAAATAAAATAAATAAAATAAATATGAAATAAGAAAAATAAATACGAAATAAATAAATGAAATACGAAATAAATAAATAAAATATGAAATAAATAAAACAAATACGAAATAAATAAAATAAATACGAAATAAATAAAATAAATATAAAATAAATTAATAAAATACAAAATAAATAAATAAAATACGAAATAAATAAAATAAATACAAAATAAATAAAATAAATAAAAAATAAATAAAATAAATACAAAATAAATAAAATAAATATGAAATAAAATAAAATAAATAAATAAAGTAATATACATAAAATAAATAAAATAAATAAAATAAATAAAATAAAATAAATAAATAAATAATATAAATAATATAAAATAAAATAAATCAATAATGAAATAAATAAATAGATAAATAAATAAGTAATTAATAATTAAAAAATAATAATTTAAAAAAAATAAAAAATAATAATTCAAAAAACTACCGCTAAAAAACCTCCACAAAACATTCTATGACGGTTTTGAAAACCGCCTCAAATAGTTTGCTGACACACAATTTAGCAGTGGTTTTCCAAAACCGCCACCAATCGATTCAGCGGTGGTTTAAACCACCGCTAAATCCACATTTTGACATAGTGAAAAGGGATCACCTAATCCTAATATTACGAACAAAACTATAATATGGGGACTTTATTTCCTTAATGCTTAAATCAAAATAACATATGATGATGGACCAAGAGACCATAGTTATGGTAGGTATTTGGGGCCTTCAATATTAGGGTATGTAATTCCCAATCTAGAAAACACTTACAACACAATGATGACTATGTAATTACTTGGGTTGTGACATCAAAATAATATTATTCTCTCAATACATTCAAATTTTCTATCTTATGGTCATCCATATTTCACTTCTAACAAGATGATGAATATTCATTACTCTCAAAAGGAATAGAGTTGCTATCTTTACTAGGATAGTAGAGAATGAAAAATTCATACACTATTGATTTATAAACCACATCCTCTAATGATTCCAAATTGAATTATGGCATCCTATAACTTTTCTCTAGAAAAATACCCTTTATGTAAAGAGGAACATTCATTGATTCCTCATGATCCAACTCATGATATAATTTTATTGACTATTTAATATAATTAACATACCATTTCATCATCTATTTACCCCAATGTAGGTTTATATGAACTATCACCTTATCTAAATTCACCGTCATAGGAAAATGAAATTTATTAAATGAGTCCGGACTTAATTTTGATGAAATACTACTTTACAGCTGAAGGGTAACATTGGTCCTCAACCATTCTAGAACCAATCCTTTTAAAATGTATGAAACTATTTTTAACAATGCTTCATCTAGTGTTTTCAATGATTGAAGACTATTCTAATCATCTATAGACACTCAATCTATTAATTATGTCCTTAGTCAGCACTAAAGATGTGGAAAAACATTGAAGATCTCATCACTACCACTCTTCTTCGAGCCTTGGTAGGGTCCATAGATATAAAAATACTTCTATATCCTGAGATTCATTATGTTAAGGAACTCTCCATGATATATAATTTCAATGATCTATCTATATTTTCTTATCATGTATAGTTTAAATAAAAAAGGAAACCTAATACTCAATAAATAAGATTATATTTGAACACACTTTAATTAAATATTATCTCATTAAATATAATTATAGAAAAACTATAAAATTTTTTTTAATTAATAATTTAAAAGTTAACTTTTTTAAATCCCTTTCAAAACCATGAAACATTGAATAAACACATTTTTTAGATAAAATCAACTATTCGAATTTGAATTAAAAAATATCAAAATAGTCAAATTTTTTCAAAATTCATAATTGAATTATTCCACATTAATTCCTAAAATGAAATATTACACCATTTTAAAATAAATATAAATGACCAAGTGTGGAAACAAATACAACAAAACTACATCAAATAATCATAAAACACTCCCAAATACATACAAATTAACAATAAGATAAAACTAAAATCCCCCCAAGATAAAATGGAAAGAAAAGAATGGGGTTAATGGGTGTTAATTGTTTGGTTGTATAGTTTGATATATTATGTGAAATTTATGTATCATTTCACTAAGAGCCTCATGAAATCATTCACATGGGAACCACATTTTATGTTAGGCCATTCTAGAAATATTAATGACTCCAATTCATATTTCATTTTCACTAAAAATAAAAAAATAGAATAAAATATAAAACTCCATAAATAATAAAATCACTATCAATTTATATAAATAAACTACAAGATTTTTAAAAAATAAATCATGAAATAAATTTGTAACTGCTAACATCCAATGAAAATTTTAACTCATCAGGTGAGATGGTGATCTTAAATCAACTCATGACCTACCCCTCAATCTATGAAAATCTCATATCCTGTATAATACACATCGCAAATAAAAAGGTAAATATGTAATAATTCTTTTCCAAACCAAATCAGGTTTTTCCTAACCCGAGCACCCGATATGGCCCATTTTATGGACCATTGGGAATATCAAGTCCCCACAGTCTAGAAACTAGTATTATGGAATCTAAATAATTTATTTGGGAATAATTTGACCTTAATAAATAAAATCTCATTCCTATAATAAATTTACCATGAATCCAGCACCATGTGTCAATATATTGGACATACATTGAAAAACATAATAATCATTTTCAAATAGAATTAATCTAAACAAGTCACAATAATAATAAATATCATAAACAATAATAATAAATAAACATAAAAAATCTTAAATCAAATAAAGGATGAAATGAGTGATACATCCACAATACAACATAAAATCAAAATAACCAAATATAATCTCTTTATGACTCTAATTTCACAATATTTTCTGAACAAGTCATGGTCTTTGAGACCCCAATAGTGGTATGTACCATAATATAGAGATTATTGAGACATGAACCTAAACCTAAAAAATGAATATATCACTTTATAATCCCTGATTGGTTTATGTTGAGTGTTTTCACAACATCCCTATAGTATTTCTCAAAGTATTTCATAGTTTCATATTTAAAAAACACCATAAAAACTAGTTTCAAATAATGTAATAGAAAATATGTTAAATGAAAATTTAACAAAAACCCAATAAATAATATTAACTCATTTCCCCTAATAAAAAATAATGAATGCATAAGAAAATTTATCTTTATTTTTAAAAATTCAATTTTCAATTTACATTTCCCAAACAATTTTCAATGTATTTTGGAAATGGAATTTTTATGAAGAAACCCCACTCCCAAATGAATAATAATATCAAGAATATATCCGATGAGTTATATTTACTATAAAATAAATGTTACTAGATTTAGATGAAAAAATAATTTATACAAGTGTTTTAGGTGTCACTAAATATATATTAAATAAATTACTTCTTTAATTCAACCACAAAGAGATTGAAATATGTGTAATAAATCAACATGGAAATAATAGAAGTAATAAATAAAATAGATAAACTAATGTAGAAGATATAAACAAAAATTAATCTGTTTGTAATAGTGGGTAGCTCCAAAAAATATATTTATATAGTAATTGATGGACAAGAAATGAGGCACCTACGGATCTATCGATGCATTCCTAGTCTATAACCAAATAGATTACTCTAAATTTTTCTCACTATTGGAACACGTATTTTTGTTACTAATCTATGTCTAGAGGATACACAAATTTATCCTCGATATGACTATAGAAACCATCACTCGATATCTCATTAACATGACAAGAATGCCCATTATATTTGAAATATTGGGTGGTGAAGGTTTTATTCCATATGAGATGATAAAAATTAGTAGACTGAAAATAAAAACATTACCATTCCTAACCTCTACTCACCCTCATAGACACTCCTCAATAAATAGCTTATTAAAACAGAGATAAATGGAATCAATAATCACATCGATTATCAAATTCATTCCAAACATAGGTATATGGGTATTTTGGTGAGGTTTATTATTTCATTTAAAAGAAAGAAATTATGCAAAGTGCCAACAAAGCCTTAAATATTAAAAATAACAATATATTTCCAAAATACCATTTCAAACCGTTTCAAATCATATATCATTTTATAATACATTTCTAATTGATTAATATATTTCTTAATTATTTAATTACCTTTTAAGATACCACATGGGCCTTATAGGTAATACATTAGATTAAATTCATTCAAATTTCCATAAAACTAATTTTATATCATATAAAATTTTAAAAAGATGTTTAAATGTAAAGAAAAAAATCTAATTTTTTAATCATCAGATAAATAATCTATAATAACATTATGTAAAAACCTAAAAAAATAATTGTATAGGTTATAAAAAATTAACAATTGTAAAAAAATTATAACACATCATACCAATAATCTTGATAAGAATAATTCTGATTTTTTAAATATTTCAAAAAATCTTGAGGAAGTATGTTCTGAGAAGAAAAAACTTTCTAAAGAGTTAGAAAAAGTAATTTCTATGAAAATTATCTTCGAGCCAAGCTATATTTTTAAATCTAATGATTTTGAACATAAAAACATTGTTATAAAACTCAAGTCCAAATTTTTTTTCTTAAAGTAGTGTTTATCAAACATTACCCATGGTAAATATTTTATTGATAAAGTGTATTCTCAAATACGACCTCTGAGAAACAAATCAGGATTTGGTTATACCCATGAAATACCAATTTTTAGTAACATTTACTTTGTTCCACAAAGTGCCCCTTTTTTACCAAGGGTCAATGTAGTGGTCACTGGGCAAAGAATTGGTCTTTAAATAAAACCCAATCTCTAGGTTTTCATAAAGCCTATTTTTCAAAGAAAGTGTGGGTTCTGAAAATTTTGTTGTCTGGAAATCTCGGATCCATGAAATTTTGGATTCAGAAAGTCTAATTCTTTTCTTGTTTTTAGGAAAACGGTGGAAGTATTAACTACAATACGTGGTACATGGATAGTAGATGTTCCCGAACCATGACTGGTAACAAAAGCTATTTTGAAAAGATTATCAAAATGAAAGGAGGAAAGGTAACTTTCGGAGATAATGCACAGGGAGAAATTGTTGGTATTGGTAATATTGTTTTTCTAGGTAAAAATTTTATTTCAAATGTTTTATTTTTTAAGGGTCTTAAGCACAACCTCCTTACCATAATTCACTTATGTGATGAAGGGTACCTTGTGAATTTTAGGAATGATAAGTGCTTAGTACACATTTCCAAGGAAGAATTTATTCTCTCAGCCAATAGGCAAGAGAATGTTTACACTTTGAACTTAGATGACCTTAGGAGTCAATACCAACCTTGCCTAAGTGCAATGGAAGATCATTCCAGGTTGTGGCATAGAATACTAGGTCACTGTAACCATAGAAACTTATGTAAACTTTCTAAGAAGAAACTAGTTAAAGATCTACCAGAGCTTAGATTTGATTCTTATAATGTTTGTGATCCTTGTCAGTATGGCAAGAAACATAAATCTAGTTTTAAATCAATTGGTTAAGTCTCAATGACTGATGCATTACAGTTAGTGCACATGGATATTTTTGTTCCAACACAAACTGGAAGTATTGGAGGCAAATACTATGTGTGTGTTTTAGTTGATAATTACACTAGATTTACCTGGGTCAATTTTCTAGCAAAGATGCCTGAAGATTTTTCTAATTTAAATAGTTTTAGAGAACATGTTAAAAATGAGAGAAATCTTCCATTGAGAACTATTCATAGTGATCATGGTGGAGAATTTCAAAATTCTGATTTTGATACTTTTTGTAGTAGAAAAGGTATTACTCACAATTTTTCAGCAGCTAGAACTGCTCAACAAAATGGTGTAGTCGAAAGAAGAAATAGAATTCTTCCAGAAATAACTAGAACCATGTTGAGTGAATATTCTATATCTAGTCATTTCTGGGCTGAAGCTGTAAGTAATTCTTTTTATACTATAAATCGAGTTTTGATTAGACCTTTTCTTAATAAAACTCCTTATGAATTATAGAATGATAGAAAACCAAGACTTTATTATATCATGGTTTTTGGTTGCAAAGTATTCATTTTGAATACTAAAGATAATCTACATAAATTCGCACCAAAATCTGATGAAGGAATTTTCTTAGGCTAATCCCCAACTTCTAATGCATATAGAGTTTTCAATAAAAATACTTGTACAGTTGAAGAAACAGTGCATGTAAAATTTGATGAGTCTGACCCTTTTGTTTTCAAACTATCCCAATCTACATCCTCGGATGTGTTTTCAAAAACTGATTGTCATCCTTTGATAAAAAATCCGTATGACAAGGAAAATGTTCAAGAAGATACTTCTGAAACATTTACCCCAAAAGACTTTCTACCCTATGTTGATGAACAAGTTTTACAAGACACGAATCAGGTGTTTCTTAAGAATCATCCTAGTGGTAGCATCATTGGTGATGTAAATCAACCTTTAAGGACTAGAAGTTCCTTAAGAAATGAAGTAGAATATCTAGCATTTCTTTCCCAATTAGAACTAAAAAGCATTGATGAAGCTTTAGGTGATGGTGATTGGATCAAAGCCATGCTAGATGAACTAAATGAATTTGAAAGGAATAATGTCTGGAATTTGGTTGAAAGACCTAAGGAAACATCTGTTATTGGAGTGAAATGGGTCTTTAGAAACAAGTGTGATGAAAATGGAGTCATAGTAAGGAATAATGCTAGACTCATTGCTATGGGATATAATCCTCAAGAGGGAATAGACTTTGAAGAATCCTATGCTCCAGTAGCTAGACTTGAATCTATTCATATTCTACATGCCTTTGCAACATTATTCAATTTTAAACTTTTTCAAATGGTTGTGAAATGTGATTTTCTTAATGGTTATGTTCAAGAGGACGTGTTTGTTGAACAACCTCCTGGCATTGAAGATACAAAACATCTTGATCATGTTTTTACACTTACCAAAGCTTTGTATGGTCTTAAGAAAGCCCCACAAGCCTAGTATGATAGACTCAGAAGATTTTTGCTTCAAAATAACTATGTTAATGGAAATGTAGATCCAACCCTTTATATAAAGAATAATAATAAAAATGTTTTAATTTTTCAAATTTATGATGATGACATCATATTTGGTTCAACTCAGCAATATTTAATTAATTTTTTTGCGAGTCTAATGAAATCTGAATTTGAAATGAGTATGATGGGTGAGTTAACTTTTATTCTTGGTTTTCAAATTTATCAAAAACCAGAAGGAACCTATATATCTCAACATAAGTATATTAAAGATCTTCTCAGAAAGTATGGTTATGACAATATTAAAAGTATAAGTACTCCCATTGGTAACTCAAACTCTTTAGATCTTGATGAAGCTGGGAAACGAGTAGATCAAACATATTTTAGAGGCCTGATAGGAAGTCTACTTTACTTAACTGCTAGTCAACCAGACTTAATGTTCTCAGTATGCTTATGTGCAAGATATCAATCCAATCCTAAGGAATCTCACTTAAAGGCAGTAAAAAGATTTTTTCGCTACCTAAAGGGAACCATGGATCTTGGATTATTTTATACATCTGGAAATGATTTTGTTCTAAAAATCTTTTCTAATGATGACTTTTTTGGATATAGGATGGATAGAAAGAGTACATCTGAAACTTGTCATTTCTTAGGAGATTCGTTAGTTTCTTGTTCATGCAAGAAGGAGCATTCTGTAGCACTTTCTACTACTGAAGCTGAATATGCAGCAGCTGGAAGTTGTTGTGCTCAATTGTTGTGGATGCAACACACACTCACATATTATGGCTAGAGTTTTACTCAGAATCAAATTTTTGTGACAAGACAAGTGCCATTTCCCTAAGTAAGAACCCTTCACATCACTCTCGTGCAAAACACATAGACATTAGCCATCACTTTATTAGGGATCAAACACTTAAAGGAGATATCATTCTTCAGTTTATCGGAACAGAAGATCAACTTTCTAATATTTTCACAATTTCTTTACCCTCCGATAGATTTGAATACATTAAACAAAAGTTAGGAATGATAACTGTAAGGTAATAATTCTTCATTAACTTCTTGTTGAACAATTCTCTTAACAGTAATAAACTCCTTCTCATAGGGGGAGTACATTTAAATGTTAGTGTAACTAAAATTTTTCGGAATCTATTTTTTAAAATTAGTATAACTAAAATATTTTTGTAGTTAGTTTATCAAACCTTTTGGAACTGAAGTTTTTGGAATGGAAATTTCTGAAACTAAAACTTCCAGAATGGGAATTTCCTGAACTGAAATTTTCAGGATTGAAATTCTCAGAATATGAACTTCCAGAATGGAGATTTTCGTACTGAAATTTTCCGGAAAGGAGATATTCGTACTGTAATTTTCTGGAATGGAGATTTTCGTACTGATGTTTTCGTAACGAGATTTCCGTAATGGAACTTTCGTAATGAGTTTGTTATTAAATTCATTTCTTCAAGAAGAATATTACCAATTATGAACAATCTTTCTAGCCAATCTGAGAGTTGTGATTTCCTTACTTATAGTTTTGTAATCATATTTTTCTTGCTGGTATTTTCCTATGATTTTTAAAGATCGGATTATAGTTTTCTTCAAATCTGAATGTTTTCTTTAAAAACCTCTAAAGATCGTAGTCATGTTCTTCTTGCGGGATTGTTTTCAACCGTCAGATAAGATCAAAACATTTTCAATCGTCATATGGCTTTTGGAAGACCAACGGTCACAACCATTGCCTATATAAAGGGCACCCTGAGACTCGTCCCACATCGGTTATTCAAGATTTTGCGTCTCGAAGCCCTGCTGCTCTTCTTAAGGCCGGTTCTGAACGTTGCAAAGTCGATCCGAATCTTTCAGATTTCTTCACTCCGAATTCTTGTTGAAGCAACATCTCAAGATATGTCGACTATGAAACCAATCTATAAGTGGTTAGTATTTAGGGAATGGTTAGTTCATCCAGATTTCTATAAGCATGATTCCCTTATTTCCACGAATATAAAGCTGAATGGATGGGAAGAGATCTGCGTAGCAAAGTCAGAAAAATAGGATCCGGTTTACACTGATTTGCTGACCGAGTTCTACGATTCTGTTTCCTTCATAATGGAAGATGGAAGAGAGTGGTTTTATTTCATGTCTTATGGGAAGACTTATAAGCTTTCCTACACCAAGGCCGCGAGATTGGTTGGTTTATCATATGAAGGAGAAGCTGAGTTCTTCTCACACAAACTTGCTGATGTGCAAGGAAGTTTCAATAAGGAGAAGGCACTGAAGTGTCTTGGGCTTAAGGATGATTCAACTATCAAGATTGATCGTCTCACTCTAATCAATATAATTATTCATCTTTGGGTGCAAGGATTTCTGGTTCCAATAAGAGGTGATAAAGACAATTTGAAGAAGAGTGATATCAATGTCTTAGATTTTTTGGTAAATCTAAGAAAGATAAATCTGATGAGGCATGTCTTGGTTACGATCAAGAACATGAATCAAGGAAATTTGAGAGCTCATATTATCATGTTTTCTGCCTTACAATCTAAGCTGATATTTCGGTGCTTAGAATCTTTCAATGTTGCCTGCAAATCAAAGATCCAAAATTATAAGCTCATGCTAGTCAGTGATGATACTCTCAAAAGGATGAAGATGGGGTTTTCTAGTGAAACTAGAGAATTTTACCGTCTATTCGTGGAAGAGTTTTACGCAGCTCAGAAAGAATCAAAGAATCTGGAACCATCCAAAAAGCAAAGGAGGAAGAGAAAGGCTAAGTAAGCGGTTGCTGATGAATAAATTCCTTAGGCTAAGGAAACAAAATATTCTCCCCCCCAAGCCGAAGAAGTAGAAAACTTATACGGATGAAGTGGCTTCCAAGTGGATGGAAGATAATGAAATGAGGAAGGAAGGGGATCCACAATTCGGATTGGACCCTGCAGAGGCTAAAGCGTTAAAGGAAAAAAGCTGCGGAGGAGCTAGAGAAACAAGCGAAGGAAATGAAAATGAAAAAGAAAATTTCTAAAGAAGAAGTGGTGCAATTGTTGCTGAAAGATTCAGAGTTAGCTTCTGAAATGCTTTCCATTCCGGAAACATTCAAACTTGAACCTTCTTTACCAAAAAGTCTAGCCAAGAACTATGTTTCTCCGTATAGATCCAAGGATAAATAAATAATTGAAGATGGTGAGAAAGAAGTTGCTAAAGAAGTTGGGGAAGAAGAAGAAGAAGAAGAAGAGAGTGAATATTTGGATAACCTGATCAAACAAGTACAGGACTATAAAGATAAAGCTCAAACCGCAACGTTAGTTACTCCAGGAAAGGTAGACGAGGAAGCTAGTAAGAATGTTGACAACCAACAGTAAGAATAAGAAGAATAGAATGTCTTGTATGATGAGGAAGAATACTATGAGAGGAATTTCCATAAGTAAGGTCAAGAAAGACAGAAACCAGATGAAGACCAGATTATCCAAGTGTCTGAATCCGAGGACGTATCACTTAATAAAGAACCTAATCCGAGAGCTAATAAGGGGAAGAAAACTCTCATGGAGACACCTATACAAGATTTCATCAGGAGGAAAGAGGTTGGTGGTACCTCTAGAAGAAATCTGGTGCAAGTTGAAGAAGAGTACTCTCAAAGAGAAGTTTCTGATTTGGAATCATCAACTCATGGGCATGATTTTGTGGTTCAGTCTCTAATGTTGTTGGTGGACACAATTTCGATTCTTCAAAAAATAGATTCCAGATTCCAGATTCTGCAACAAACTATGAATCAGAAATCAGATTCTTTATCAATGGTCATGGATAAGTTTGTGAAGATGGAAGCTGAACAGAAAAGTTTTCTTATCTATTATGATGTGGATAGATATTCCTATAGTAAGGTAACCAAGTTGTCTAAGAGAGTTGATGATGATTTAGTTCACTTTGAGAATTTTCAGACTGAAGTTCAAAATGATTTTGAAATGGAGGATAAAAAGGATAATGAGATTTATGAGAAGTTGAACCAGGAGAAAAATTCTCAGGATCAACATGTCAGAGATCTGAATGGGAAGCATAACTCAGTATCTCAGAGTTGAAAAACTGAAAGAGATTTCTGGATTGAGTTTTAACAGAATATGGAAAAACAAGATGAGATAATAAAGTGGTAGAAAGAATCCTTTGAGGCTCACCTAGAAGCTTTAAAATTCTAATAAGAAAAGGTAAAAGCCTTGGAGAGGCAGCGTGAGGAAGATCAAAGAGACTTGAAAAAACTAAAAACCTTGTTAAAGAAGCTCATTCCAAAGGAAAAGGAATACAAATGAACCTACTCCGATCTTTTGTTGTAATTGTCTTTCATTGTAAAAGTTTCCAACTCTAATAAAATGATTATTTGGTTGGATGTATCTTGTCATTTACTAGTGTTTCAGGTACCATATTTTTTTTTCCATTCCCTTCAATTCTTTTTGAGAATCACAAAGGGGGAGAAGGAAAAAGAACTACTCCTAAGGAGGAGAAAGGAAAATTTCTATGAGAAATATCCTTAAAGAAATGGGGAGTTTCCCACTACGAAGTTCTTCATTCTTACAATAATGAAAAATTCACTCCAAAAATTCAGAATACAATCCTTAGTGTTTCAATGCCTAAGGGGGTGTTAGTTATATTCACTTTAATCCATGAAAAAGGGAGATAAGTGTATAATTTCAATGTCTAATGAAGTTTTTTCAAAATCCTTATATGCTTTTTTGAAAGGATGTATGTGCATTCCAAAACGGGGGAGATTGTTGGGTCAATAAGGTTTTCCTTATGAATTTTCCATTCCTTATTGTTTTGAAAATCACAAACACCTTATACTTAAGAAAATGTATGTTTTACCTCCATAAGGAAAATTTACTTCCTTAAGGAAATTTACCCTAACCTAAATTTTCTTATACATAGAAATATTATTCTAAAGTTCAAAAAACTGGATTCTTATCCAAAATCCCGGAATCATATAATGTAATGATTTGGAGCATTCTGTTTTTAGGATATGAATTCGGGACTCTGAACTTTCTCAAACGGTTCAACTCCGAACTCTTAAGATGTTCGACTCCGAACTCTTATGAAGTTAAACTCCGAACTCTTAAGCAGTTCGACTCCGAACTCTTATGATGTTTGACTCTAAACTCTTATGAAGTTCGACTCCGAACTCTTAAGCAGTTCGACTCTGAAATCTTACGCAGTTTGACTCCGAACTCTTAAACCGTTCGACTCCGAACTCTACAAGTTCAAATTCCGATCTCTGGTGAAACCAGACTCCGAATTCCAATAAAACAGAATCCGAAAATTTCTTAACATAGACTCGGAATTCCATTTTAATTAGACTCTGAACATTTGACTTGCTTACACTATGAAATATTGATTATCTTTTACTTACATATTCTTCATTTCAAAACGATGTTGTGAATTCAGTTATACATGGTTTGTTATAAAACGATGTCGTCTTTTCTGTTTCTAATTAACCGTTGGTTGAGTTACACGTGTACAGGTCCCTCTAAATTTCATGGAAAATATGACCATTGGAAGAGGGATCCGACTGGTGGAATTTTTCCTATAAATAGGAGCTCATTTTAAAGAGCTCATAATTAGAAAGAAGTTGATCAATCTAGAGACCACATGATGTTAAAGTGATTTCTAGAGAGAGAAGCTTTTCATGCCTTTTTCATACTGAACCACTCATTCATATTTCTTTATGCCACTCCGAATGTTGGTGATTAAATTCGAGGACTTCCGGGGATAGGAAGATAGAGGTGCCGAATACCTTGAAGTTTGAGGGCTTCCTAGCTGAGGAAAATAGAGGTTCCAACTACCTTGAAGTTGAGGGATTGCAGGGATAGCAAGATAGAGATTCTGATCTTCGTATTGAGGGCTTACCCAGGTGCAGGTAAGACAGACTTGCTTGAAAGTATAAATCAAGATACCATTATCCAAGGTTGTTGGATACCCTTCTCTTTGGGTTAAAAGACTTATATCTTGTTACTTGTAGTTTTACTACTAGTTTTTCCGCTGCAAATTGTATTGTAAAAAAAGTATAAACTTCTTATATTTACATACACTTGTACCCTGATAAGTTTAGATTCTATACACATTAAGGTAAAATATCATATTGTAAACCTTAGTTCCAATTCTCCATTTGGTGTTAGAGGTGTTGTGAATCTGCTTAGTTTAATTTTGTTAAACTCAGTACATTCCTTATCTAAGGAAAACATAGTTATCAGTAACCAACTTTAAAGGTTCCAAAGGAATTTTTAATGTGTACAATTCACCCCCCCTCTTGTATATTGAGCATCTACATCATTATTTAGATCCTAAAATTTTCACATCCCATAAATTTTCAGTTTATTTGAAAACTAGTTATTTTTTATTTTACATGACCTTAATATTTAAATTTCCCTTTTTTAAAAGTATGTTTTATTGATCAATTTACAACTTTGGTTTTCTAGAACATAATTTTCCAAATAAAACCCCTTTATTTTTGAGCCCAAGGTCAATTTTTAAGGATAAAAAAATTTATTTACTCATTTCTCTAATAGAGTTTTCATGTAGGGTATCTATATAATGATTACTAACTAAGGGGACATTTTTGGGATGTATTGAAGATAATTCATAAAATAAGAAATGTCTATCTACTATCTAAAAACATTAAACCTATATGATCCTAAAGTGTGTATTTTTGATTTGTTTTGAATTATCATCTAAAATTATAAAATATATTTGTATGAAAATCCAGGGTCACTATAAGATTTTATACCAATAATGATCACATTGTGTGGGAATGTTTCTAAACATGTTCATGATATTCACTATTTATAAACCTTCCAATCATAATCTATGAAAATGTTTTAATAAATTTTTTATACTATTGAACCATATTAGGATTAAAATTACTCTGAATAGATGTCAAAATTACATTTTTTAAATGAAATTATATTTGATAATGCGCATATGATAAAAACTGGATGGTTTTATGATTGAAAAGGTGGTATAAAGTTAAATACCTTAAAAACAATATTCATTGATTGAAGAAAATTTTTGATGTTGGAAAATCCATTTTGACGAGGAATTAAATGAATTTCATTCCATATAGAAGGAATATTATTCTTTTATTTATGTAATATTACTTAAATAATAAACCATTCATAAATAATGATATCTACGTATTAATTTATGTAAACTCTTAGTTCGGAAAATAATTCTCAATGAAATAAATTTGAGGGAAACCAAACATAATTTTTATAAATATCAATAGATATAGACTAAAAATTATTTTTAGAATGATTCTATAAACTAATATTGGTCAATTATATAAACTACTGTGATATAGAGAACTCCAAGAAAGGTCCCATACTAGTATTACGTGGTGCAAGTTTTAATTATTATTCACCTCATATTGATAATATATAATGTAGTCATGTTCATAGGAATAATTATGATTAAACATGTAGACCCATGATTTCTTATATTATTTGTTCTTGACGTAAGATCTATCATGATTTATGATTAAATATTCACTGAAAATTATATTTGGTGATATCAACTGAATTAATAATATCCTAAAGAACATTATGTAGCTCAATGTGTATTCTTAGTCTATTTATGTCAGTAAAATAACATTTAAAGGGGATAAACTAATTCTAGATTTAAATATGTTAAATATGATATCAGAACTAATACAATATTTGGGTTCTCACCTAACAATTAATGAGTTGTCATAAAGAGTTCTATGAAACATATTATGGTTGATTGTAAAATGAATCCTGGGTATATTTTTTTCACCATATAATTTGGAAAACTCTATTTCAATCGTGATGTTCATTACTAGAATAGTGGTGTGTCCATGAATTTAAAACTGGATTATCCTCTAGGGTGACAACATTAGAGCTATCTCTCTGACTAGAGAACCTTGATCTCACCATAATAATAAACTCATTTTTTGAAAGAACAATAAAAATGTATAACTTATTTATGGAATATTTATAAAATTTTTATTCATTGTATATGAAAATATATAAGTTATTTTTAAAAAAATTACAAAAATGACATGATGAAAATGTAATAAATTGGGGTAATAGATATATTTGTAATAGCTTAATTTTTTTTGTGAATCCAAAGGTTTTCTATATATTTTCTATTTATTGGATTTTATTATGTTTCTAGTTATTATTATTAATGGAAATTTATATTTTATCATTCATTTATGTGTGTTATATTTATTATAACTGTGATTAATATTATTTATCATCATTTAATGTATTTTTTTTGATATATTAATATTATCCTGAGTATAGTCTCATATAGAGATATAAACTTCTTTATAAAGAAAAAAGTGAGGCTAGTATTTTGGATTTATTCATTAAATTATATCACATACAATTTAATAAAAAATATAATTATAATATTTGAGGGTGTATATTAGATATTAATCTCTATTAATAATGGTAAAAAGAGTAACTTAAATTTTAACCATTACACTTTGATACATTTCCAATGATTTTATTAATGGTTATACTAATCTTGGGGTAATTAGATGTCTTACTGGCCATGTAGGGAGTGTTTCTTAGTCAAAATAATTATTATCCACTAGATAGAAATGTTTAATATATTTTCCCATGATTACGATATATTGAAAAAACAGATATCAAATCACACTTCAGTGACACATGTTGTGATAAACAGTATGCATAATAACATGTGATGTAATCATCGATAATATTTTTTTAGTTTATATAATTGAGAATTTATGAGTTGACCAATATAGTATTTTAATATTCCATTTATTGTGGATGTACATGATTTCATTGATAATGAAATTAAATGATTATTCTTGTGATGTATGTCGATACATTTGGGGGACTTACTCAGGTTAAGATACACATGTTTATTGGAGATCGCACATGATCCCTTGGTTTATTGAGTAAATTTTATGTTTTTCTAGACTATAGTACTTTATTTGGATTATGAATTTTTAATTACAAATCATTTTTAACACTATAAAGTCCCACTGGATCACACAATAGGCTCTCTGTGTAGCACCTATGTTTTGAAGTATATAAAAATATATAATTTATTCCAATTTATTTTTCAACTAATATAGGGGATCTGATGGATTTATATTCATTGATTGGTTTTTATTAGTGATTTATAAATAGTATACTATGTCTATAGTAATATATAAGAGGTCCAAAAAATTAAAAGTAAAGATATATTTTTTGATGCATGTCTTAAGATATGCTTTATGTTGTTTATTCATACAATAGACTCTCACTAAATTCCCAATACCCACATTCTATTAGTATTTTTTATATAGTCTATGATAATTAAATTTTATATGTAATCATACAGTCAATGAATATGTGAATCTAAAATTGAATCATTACAAGCCTAAATTATACCTCTTACTATGCCAATGAATGATTCTAAGTGGTGAAGGATATTTTATATAATTGATAATAAGATTACCTCAATGACTAATACAAAACCCCATGTAAAAAATATGTACATGAATTTTTTATATTAAATACAAAAAAAATTTATATAGATATAAAAACCACATATGAAAATGAAACCAAGTTTCATTGGACCATACAAAAACAAAACCAATAAATAAATAAATAAATTGACATCTATACTAACAAACATGTCCTCTGCCTGTCGATTATTTGGCCTCCATGAAAATTTTATCCCCCTTATATAAACATTAAGAGGCTGTTGAATTTATGTGTTATAAATATAAATATGTTAACCCATAAAATATAAAACAATGTTAAAATATTGTTTTTTAATCGATTAACTTTTCATATCCAGAACATATATTTTGTAGTGAAAAATAAATAATATTTTTGGAAAATATATGTTATGTAAACATATAACATGAAAAATTATTTAGTTAAATAAAATAAAAATTTACTGAAAAAATATAGAACGTAAATAATGTACACAATATATATTGGCATAGAATGATGATAAGAAGTTTTAGGATCATGAATCATTTCTCATCTGTTTCTCTACTAAATAGTTACACATGGATCATATACCTAATTTTTTCCAATTCATACCCAAAGTGTGTAGTGTGTATTATAAATATATTGGGATGGTACCATGTAATAGTGTTACCCTATTATAATAACTATTATATACTTGGTCATATTTGATCAGAAGATCTTAAAGAGAGAAGAGTGATTATTTGAAAAAACTATCCCATTGTTTTATTTTAATATAATACTAATTTCAAGATAAGTTACAATTAATAAACTATGTATAATATAAAACAAAATAAAAAAATATTTTTTAATGTTTTTGAGATAGTAGTATATTTTATTATTAGTTATTTTATTATTCTTAATATTTCCCTTTATTTATTTTTATAATAGATTGAATGTGTCCATTAAAACCATTGATCCCCATTGCATTTTACACAAATATTATGAATAAAATAATTTCACTCTATCTTTATCCCATTTTTTGTAAAAAATTAATCTTTTTTTTGTATGATATTTTTCACAAGTATGTATTTATTAATAAAAATATATGAAATTGAATTTGTTATAAACTGTGTCTTAAAAATAATAATCTACATTATTTCATCATTTTTATTCACACTTTACATTCTCAATACTCAAAGCATCATCTATTCAATTGATGAACACATTTCATAAACCTTATCAGTTTCTATAACTTTTATTATTTCTTAATCTATTTACATGTATTAATATTTAATCCATCAAGACTATTTTGTTCATATACCATCTATTTCATATTCATTTATAGTGTTCAAAAATTTATTATCTTATTTATAATTCTTTAATTCTTATAGGTCATTTTTATTACTTCCTCAGGGTAGAAATTCATCTGAATCAATAGGATGTGAGGTAAAATTAGCAGACAATTCTTTTCACTATATGGAATAGAGGTCTCTTATAGGGAATTAATTTAATTTTCCATATATAAAATACTAGACTCTATTCATGAAACTTATTGATAAAATCGTGTATTCAAAATAAGATGACATAATATGGTAATTTATTATCCCTTTTTATGTAATCATTCTATATTTTAAATCCATATTTGTGGGAAAATTTGAATATAACAACATCCATGGATGTGGGAGACATCATGATGTTGAGATTATTCCCCAAAAAGGGTTTTCTTAGGAGTCACTAAAAATTTAATCATAACCCATGTAGTTGAGTCCAATTTAATTATGAATTCCATAACATTAAAGTTGTAGGTCACGAAAAAAGTGGGTTGTTTTAATATTTTGTATTGATAAGCGATGATGTATCTTTTATGCTTATACAGCTATGGCCCTTGGTATACATTTTATGGTCATTGAGCGTGGACCCTGGTGTCTTATTGATTATGTTCATATGACTATTACAACATCCGTTTAGTTTAAACACATAATGAATGGAATACTACATAGAAGGTATATATTAATGGTTTGTTGTGGGTCTTACACCTAATTTACCCAATATAATTGAACCTAAGATATAAATTAGGTAACATGATACATTAGTTTTCACTAATTTGGTTGTATTTTTTTATTTTTGCCTCAATTATTAGACATAGGGATGTAGACTAGATGCTTGAGAGCTATGGGTGCTAACTCTAAGCAACCAATATTTGAACCCTTCGATTATATGGTTACCATTATTTACACTATAATGAGTGTTCATTGTCATTAAAGTAATTTATGATTAATAGTTTACTAAGGATTCACAGCTAAAATGGAAAACTAAAGGAGATAACTTGTAGTATTATAGGTTATCATTATCAAAGGAATATAAGTTCATACATTAGTAATTAATGTCAGATGTGATCTAACCATTCTTATTATGTGACTAGGGTTCAATATTAGGTAAATTGGGATTTATGAGTGGTTTTATAATGACTCAATCATTTAATATAGATATATTTCATCCAAATAGATGAATATTCATTACATCACATTACAATCCTCACCAAAACCATAATGATTTAATGAATTTGTAGACTAGATATAAAATCTATTGATTTCATTGAAAGAAATCCAATATCTCTCACAAGGTATTCCAACATAGTTTTTTTATTAGACCAAACCATCTTAAAACATTTCTAGAAATAAGTTTTTACAATGTTATACGCAACACCAAACAGAGCTTTCACTACAAGCATCCCTTACTTGTCTTGCATTACACGCAATAAAGACCTTCCTCGATAGCGTGTGTAGTACGCAATACCGAGTTTCACTAAACGAGATATTATTATAATATTATTATGAACTAGCCGTTATGAATAAGAATACCCACTTTTTGAAATTTTATAAATTTTATCTCTCAAAATGGACTTCATTTTGGGATTCGGAATATCGAAATTAGCTTAGGGTGAAATTTTGGTACTTTCCAGATAACTTTCATATTCTGATGAATAGTGAAAATTACTAAATTTTAATTAAAAACAACTTTTTTAATCGAAATAATTAATAGTGATAAGTTATTAATTTGATTGGTTTTAAAGTATATTTAGAATATATTTTTACCATTTAATAAAATGTTAGTCCTTGGATGTAATTTCACATTTAAACCAGACATAAACAAATGTCAATCTTTTGATAGTTATTATCTCTTAAAAACACGCTATTTGTTTTGACGACGAGAATTAATTTTTAAATTAATTAATGAAAATGATATGTTTTGAATTTGGTAAAATTGAAATAATTTTTGAATTCAAAATATAAAATATATCTTAGGCCTAATTTTTGGTATTTTTCTGGAAACTTTCAATTTTTGATGAATAGTGAAACCACTAAGTGGTAGTTAAAAAACAGAATTTTTCATAAAACATAATTTTACCGCTTTATGAGTGGAATTTGAAAAATCTGAGAGACACGGTTAATATCAAGAACTAAAATCTTGTTCAATTAGATGAAAATATTTTTTGGTGAATAGTAACTTTTTACTTTTATTTACCACGGTTAAAAGTAAATAAGATAATTAAGGGTAAAAATGATATTATTATTACCATAACAGATGTCCTAATTCTATTGGATAAGTGTAATTCGACCAAAAACAACCCTAGGAATAAAATATGACCATTTAGGCCCACTTGGATTAGATTAGTACATTTAATATTAATTTATATATAGAAGGGTTAAAATAGTTAAAATCAATGTTTAATAAGTAAATCATTTTTAATATAGGGTTATACATAATATAAATTAGTCTATAAATATTCATTAGAAAGATAAAAATATTTCCTACATAATGGTATTTTATTTTTAATTTTTATACTTTAAATAATTTAATTTATTTGTGAAACAATGATGATGGAGTAATTATCTTATTAATGAAATATTGACATAATTGATGTTATACATACCCAAATAAATGTAATTTGAGAATTTTTATGAATTAAAATAATTTTCTAGGTTAATATGACATGTTAGTGTTGATTTAATTAACTCTTTCAGAACTAATATTTCTGTTATGATTTTCAGAAAAATCAATTACCAAATAGGGTCAAATTTAACCTAAAATAGGTTTTAAAACAAATATTATATTATTAATTGTTATTTTATTCCTAAAAATCTAAGGTTCGGAAAAATGACTTATATAAGGTTATATATATTAATAATAAACAACTTAGGGTTCTCTTGGCTTGTTACAGTTAGTTTATTAACCATATAATGTAAGAAAACAAGAAGACACGGTAAAAGTTAAATTATCTAACTTAAAGTTAAATATAAATGATAAGGTTAAAATAGAAACCTAAACTTGTCAAAATTTAATTGGATGAGAGGATTTCCACCCGTCCCCACCTTAGCTTTGAAATAAATCAATTTGGAGCTATTAAAAACCGAATATGACTTTATAATAAAATAATATTTTTAGTTTTTCCAAAGGTACCCCTCTCTTCCGTTATAAAAGGGCACCTCCTCCCTCTCTTCCTCACACCACTTTAAGCCTTCATGCACGGCCAACCCCTGCCAAATTCTCTTCTCAACTTCCCTAGAAACATCCTAGAGGTCTTGGTATTCTTCAAAGAGCAATTTTAGTTCCCTAAGAGGAGGTATCAAAGAGGCGCTTCAAAGAAGAGGAGGTTCGGATCCCTACGAAGCATATCAGACCTAATGTATGGGATAAATTTTCAATCTCATTTTTTCCGAGATTTCTTATACTTAAGTATTTACTGGGGTTACGTTTATCATCCATGTCCATGTTTTCTAAAAATGTTTTCTTAAATGTTTACTAATCTTCCATGAATGTTTAAACTCACTTTTACCCTTTATTGACTTTTTACCAAGTTGTATGAATGGAATCTTTCCTTTGGTGACCATATAAGCTAATTTTTGACTTTTCCGACAAAAGTAAAAGGAGAATGTTATTTTTAACTTATACAGTGTGAACAGATTTTTACGGTTTCATAACGCCTCATTTTTAAGAAGCTTCCTCTACAAGATTGCATGATTTTTTTCAACAAAACTCTTTTCTTTTTAAATTGCATGGAATTTTGTGAAAAGAAAATGATTTTAAAGAAGAAAGGATATTTTCCTCAAAAAAAAGTTTCAAGTGTTTTGTCAAAACTATTTTCCAACTAAGATGAAATTTTTTCATATGTGTATGTTTCATGTAATATGTCTCTATGATTTAAATGGTTTTAATTTTCGTATGATGAAGTGATATCAATTTTTTATGGATTATGTTATGATGGCATGATGTTTAAGAATCCCATTTTATTACATTGGTTATGTTATGATGTATGATTTATGATTTTGTGGCACACGAAAGAATGATTCATTATGAGATGGGTGGGACCTATTTCTCCCTCAAATACATTTGGTAATGATTTATATCTCATGAGATAGACATGGCTGGAAAGGTAAGTTAATCCGGTTCAGTGTTATTGGACTGAAACGAGGATTGAACTCGATTCAGAACGGGACTTTGTCCACTAAGATGGTCTTGGCAGCAATGCCTTGGCTAATATGGAAATCATAAAAAGTGATGAATGGTTTCCACAATTACATGTTTTATTCCCATGCTATTTTATCATGATTTATGTTCCATTATGTTCTATGCCTTATGTACTTCCATGTTTTATGTCGTTGCTCAAGATTTTGATGTTTAATCATTATCTGCATTTTGTTAAGTTCAAATGTATATGGTATGTTTTATTTTATCCATGCTTACCCTTACTGAACATTTGAGCTGACCCTTTTTATGTTTTATTTCCCCCCAGGAATAAAAGAAAGGTTTTATTTAAGGAAACAAAAAGTGGAAGATCCTTATGGGAGATGTTGATGATCTTTCACCACGATTAGAAGATTATGTTCCAAGTTTCCAGAGACACTAAACTATTACGGTCCTTGTGTGTCTGTATTTGTTATGTATTAAGTTTTTTTCAAAAGTAATGTAATATCTATGTACGTCATGATTCGGGTCTCTACAATTGGTATCAGAGGAAAGGATTAGTCAACCATTGGAAACTAGGATGCGAAAACTTTAGTGAGATACCTAGAGATATTTCTATGGTATGTCTAAGGATGTTCGTAAGGTTAAGTATACATATAGGTTATAGTCCTAGAATTGTGCTAACAATATTATAATTAAACCTAAGATGTTAGATATTGAAGGTACTCCCCCTTTATTATGTTGTTTTCCCTAGCATGGTATTTTCCTCTCAAACTATTATTTTAGGGTTTTAGACGATGGCTGGAACCCGAAGGAACCGTGTTGATTAATGTAATGGACAATGAAATGATTGTCCTCCTGACCAAACCAATCTCATGGGAGATGGAGTGCACAATATTATTTCTATACTTACACAAACTATGAATCATTCTATATTTCAATATGAGCATATAAAGGAGAAACATTAAGTTGATTCCTTCATGATGCAGCATCCACCTTCATTCAGCGAGCCTTCTGATCCCTTAGTGGCTGAACAATGGATCAGTACTACTGAAAAGATATTTTCAGTTCTACCATGTTCTGAGAATGATAAATTCATCTTAGCAGTATATCGTATGGAAGGTGATGTAGATCAATGGTGGAATCTTATCAAGAATACGAGGCAAAGAGATGAAATTGAGTCCATGGAATGGGACGAGTTCACGAACTTGTTTTTCAGTAACTACTTCCCTCGTATTCTTCGAACAAAGATGGAAAAGGAGTTTCTTGAGCTTAGGCAGAAGGATGATGAATCTGTTGGTTTATACGAAGTGAATTTTACATGACTTTCAAGGTATGCATCTGGATTTATCATCCAACCTGAAAGTAAAGTTGATCGATTTTTCAGTGGATTAAAACCAAGTCTTCGAAGGGCATTAGCTATAAGAGACCTCAATAGCTATAAAGAAATTGTGGGTTGTGCTAGCAAGGTAGAACATGATGTTGGTGTAACATATCCATCTCATGGTTTTGAAAAGAAATGAAAGATGGAGTTCAACGATTAATCTTAGAGCAATGGTGAAAAGAAGACGAATGTTTCTTTATGATCAAAATGTGGAAAGAAGCATGATGGAGATTGCCTAAAAGGTACTAGAAAATGTTTTAAGTGTGGAAAAGAAGGTTATCGAGCAGTTGATTGTCGAAGTAATTGGAAAAAGGTTGCTAATTATGTGAATAGAGAAAAGACTACAGAGAACTCTCCACCAACACTTCAATGCTTCAAGTGCATGGATATGGGGCATTATGCTAATAAATTCCCTAATCCACGGGTTAATGATGAACAACGTGAGCAACCTCTTAAGGCAAAGGATAAAGAGAAGTCTCATGCAATCACTATTTGTGATGTTGAGTATGAAAATGATGTTTTGTAATAATTAAGTGTTTATGTAGTGGGATTTCAAAATAGTATCATGGAATCTCATTTATGGTATTGTGGATTTTTGGAATATCTATGTATTTGTTTTCAATAATTATATGGTACTGGTAACCATGAAAAGGTTATTGAAATATTTTTAGAAATCAGATAAAATGTGCATAATGAAGGGATAAGGAGAAAATAATATGATAGTAATCATGTTCTCATGATTGATACAAGGACTAAGTGATATTATGGTTTGAGTATATATAATTTTTAGGATTTTGGTGTTTGGAAAGTGTTAAAATTTAACAAAATTCATGTTTTCACTAAGGTTAAATGGGTATTAATTCTTCAAGAGAATACATGATTAAGGTATTCACATGTTTGTAATTTGACAGAGAAGATATATCTTATGATGTATGGGTGATAAATGATGGAATTCACATGATTGTTATGTGACATTTCAAGTAATCATTTTCTTTATACTATGAGCTTGGACCGAAGTATTTTAGATAAGCCTAAAGATTGGAATGGATTATGTTGGACATAAGTTAGTTCGATATTATTAATGAGATGTTATAGTAATGTAGTTTTAGAAAAAGGAAAAGCTGTAGGACAGGCGACAACGCATCACGTCAGACAAGGCTATGGGAATCGAACCCACAATCGAAGTGCGACTGGACTTTATCGCCTACCACTGGCCTACATGAAGTCCCTAGTTAGTAGAAACTAGATTTAATTTATTAAGTGGTATGATATACGAAGTATAAGCTCATTTTTGGAATAGTATATGATAAACCTCACCATAGATGGACTTATGTATATTTGATAACTTTTGCTATCCTTTTGTGTGAAACAGATGGAATGACCCATCATTCTATCACATGATCTTTTAACACTTCACGAATAACAAATTAAACTTCATTTCTTTAAGATATGAAGTGGAAATTTTTCAAAGCATGAACAATAGTGAGATTGTACCAAAATCAAGAAAGTATTTATTCTAATTCAAAATTTTCAACTTTAGGGAAATGATATTGAAAACCAAAAATGTTGTCTTAGTGCTCTTATATCTGATGAATCAGATGGTACCGTATATCATCACAAATTTATGGCTTTGTGATTGATGGATTTTTCATAGCCATGTTCTCTACCACTCTCCATCAGAATATGATGGTTATATTTTTCCTCCATATCCATATTTTCACCTATGTTCTCCTATGTGGAAACCCAGTGATGAGTTATTTGTGTATCCATTATGTTTCTAATGTTTTATTTTTAAATGAATTTTTAGTAATCCTTTTTACAATGTGGGTATCTATGAAAGAAACTCTCGTGTAATAAACCATTTATAACCCCGAAGAATTTTGAGGGCGAAATTCATTTTATGGGGGGCAGAATGTAACACCCCGAGATTTTATGAAAAATATTATTTTTAATGTCTTGTATTGTACGCTACACCAAAATTAGCTTGTGATATACACAACATCGTATTTTCTTGCAGTATACGCAACATTATTCTTGGCTTGCGTTACACACAATTTCAAGTTTGTTTTTTAGAAACTATTCTACGCAACATTATGTATATATTTTGTTTAATGTATAAATGAAATATGTTTTTATTATGTTATACGCAACTCCAAACAGAGCTTTCACTATGCGCATCCCTGACTTGGATTGCATTACACGCAATAAAGTCCTTCCTCGATAGCGTGTATAGTACGCAACACCGAGTTTCACTAAACGAGATATTATTATAATATTATTATAACTAGCCGTTATGAATATTAATACCCACTTTTTGAAATTTTATATATTTTATCTTTCAAAATGGGCTTCATTTTTAGATTCAGAATGTCGAAATTAGCTTAGGGTGAAATTTTGGTACTTTTCGGATAACTTTCATATTCTGATTAATAGTGAAAATTACAAAATATTAATTAAAAACAACTTTTTAATCGATATAATTAATAGTGATAAATTTTTAATTTGAGTGGTTTTAAAGTATATTTAGAATATATTTTTACCATTTAATACAATGTTGGTCATTGTATGTAATTTCACATTTAAACGAGACATAAACAAGTGTAAATCTTTTGATAGTTATTATCTGTCAAAAACACGGTATTTGTTTTGACGACGGGAATTAATTTTTAAATTAATTAATGAAACTGATATGTTTTGAATTTGGTAAAATAGACATCATTTTTGAATTCATAATATAAATTATAGCTTAGGTATTATTTTCGGTATTTTTCTAGAAACTTTCATTTTTTGATTAATAGTGAAACCACTAAGTGGTAGTTAAAAAACTAAATTTTTCATTAAACATAATTTTACCTATTCTGTGAGTAGAATTTCGAAAATACAAGAGACACGGTTAATATCAAGGACTAAAATTTGATTCAATGAGATGAAAATATTTTTTTTGTGAATAGTAACTTTTTACTTTTATTTACCACGATTAAAAGTAGATAGGATAATTAAGGGTAAAAATGATATTATTATTACCCAAACACATGTTCTAATTCTAATGGATAAGTTTAATTAGACCAAAACCAACATTATGAATAAAATATGACCATTTAGGCCCACATGGTTTATATTAGGACATTTAATATCAATTTATTTAAGGAAGGGTTAAAATAGTTAAAATCAAAGATTAATTAGTAAATCATTTTTAATATAGGGTTATACATAAGATAAATTAGACTATAAATATTCATTAGAAAGATAAAAATATTTCTTACATAATTTTATTTTATTAGAATTTTTTAGACTTTTAATAATATAATTTATTTATGAAACAATGATGATGTAATAATTATCTTATTAATGAAATGTTGACATAATTGATTTAATAAATACCCAAATAAATGTAATTTGAGACGTTTTATGATATAAAATAATATTATAGATTAATATGACATGTTAGTGTTGATTTAATTAACTTTTTTCGAACTAATATTTCTGTTATGATTTTCAGAAAAATCAATTACCAAATAGTGTCAAAATTGACCTAAAATAATTTTTTTAAAAAAATATTATAATATTAATTGTTATTTTATTCCTAAAAATATAAGGATCGGTAAAATGAATTAGATAAGGTTATATATATTAATAATAAACAACTTGGGTTTCGTTTGGCTAGTTATAGTATGTTTATTAACCTTATAGTTTAAGAAAACAAGAAGACACGGTAAAAGTTAAATTATATAACATAAAGTTAAATCTAAAAGATATGGTTAAATTATAATCCTAAACTTGTCTAAATTATATAGGATGAGAGGATTTCGACCCATGACCACCTTAGCTTCGGAATAAATCAATTTGGAGCTATTAAAAGCCGAATATGACTTTATAATAAAATAATATTTTTTGTTTTTCCAAATGTACCCCTCTCCTCCCTTATAAAAGGGAACATCCTCCCTCTCTTCCTCACACCACCATGGGCCTTAAATCTCGGTCATCCCTTGCCAAATTCTATTCTCAACTTCCCTCGAAACATTCTAGTGGTCCTGGTCTTCTTCAAAGAGAAATTTTAGTGCCCTAAGATGAGGTCTCAAAGAGGCGCTTCAAAGAAGAGGAGGTTCAGATCCATACAAAGCATATCAGACCTAAGGTAAGGGATAAATTTTAAATCTCATTTTTATTTGAGATTTCTTATTCGTAATTATTTACTAGGGTTTTGTTTATTATCCATGACCATGTTTTCTAAAAATGTTTTCATAAATTTTTACTATTCGTCCATGAATGTTTAAAGACATTTTTACCCTTTATTGACTTTTTACCACATTGTATGAATGTAATCTTTCCTTTGGTTACCATATAAGGTACTTTTTGACTTTTCTGACAAAAGTACGAGGAGAATGTTATTTTTAACTTATATGGCGTGAACGGATTTTTACAGTTTCGTAACGCCTCATTTTCAAGAAACTTCCCCTACAAGATTGCATGATTATTTTCAACAAAACACTTTTCTTTTAAAATTGAATAGAATTATGTGAAAATCAAATGATTTTAAAGAAGAAAGGATACTTTCGTCGAGATTTCATTTCAAGTGTTTTGTCAAAACTATTTTCCATCTAAGATGACATTATTTCATATGTGTATCTTTCATGTAATATGTCTCTATGATTTTAATGATCTTAATTTACTTATGATGAAATGATATCAAATTTTTATGGATTATGTTATGATGGCATAATGTTTAAGAATCTCATTTTATTACATGGGTTATTCTATGATGTATGATTTATGAATTTGTGGCACACGAAATAATGATTTCATTATGAGATTGGTGGGACCTATATCTCCCTCCAATGCATTGGGTAAAGATTTATATCTCATGAGATAGACATGGCTGGAACAGTAAGTTAATCTGGTTCAGTGTTATTGGACTGAAATGAGGAGTGAACTCGATTCAAAAAGGGAATTTCTCCACTAAGATGGTCTTGACAGCAATGCCTTGGCTACTATGGAAATCATAACAAGTGCTGAATGGTTTCCACAATTACATGGTTTATTCCCATGCTATTATATCATGATTTATGTTCCATTATGATCTATGCCTTATGTACTTCCATGTTTTATGTCGTTGCTCAAGATTTTGATGTTGAAACATTATGTGCATGTTTTTAAGTTAAAATGTATATGATATGTTTTATTTTATCCATGCTTACCCTTACTGAATATTTTAGCTCACCCATTTTATGTTTTATTTTCCCCCAGGATTAAACGAAAGGTTTTAGGTAAGGAAACAAAATATGGAAGATCTTTATGGGAGATGTTGAAGATCATTCACCATGATTAGAAGATTATGTTCCAAGATTCCAAAGACAATAAACTATTACGGTCCTTGTTTTTCTGTATTTTTTATGTATTAAGTATTCCACAAAAGTAATGTAATATCTATGTACATCAAGCATCGGGTCTCTACAATTGGTATCATAGGAAAGGTTTAGTCAACCTTTGGAAACTAGGATGCGAAAACTTTATTGAGATCCCTAGAGATATTTTTAAGGTATGTCTAGGGATGTCCCTAAGGTTAAGTATACGTATAGGTTATAGTCCTAGAATTGCGCTAATGATCTTAGAATTAAACCTTAGATGTTAGATATTGAAGGTACTCCCCCTTTATTATGTTGTTTTACCTAGCATGGTATTTGCCTCTCACACTATTATTTTTGGGTTTTAGACGATGGCTGGAACCAGAAGGAACCGTGTTGATCAATGTAATGGACAATGCAATGATTGTCCTCCTGGCCAAACCAATGTCATGGGAGATGGAGTGCACAATCTTATTTATATACTTACAAAGGATATGAATCAGTCTATATTTTAAAATGAGCATAGAAAGAAGCATCATTCTATTGAATCCTTTATGAGGCAGCGTCCACCTTCATTCAGCGGGACTTCTGATCCCTTAGTGGCTGAAAATGGATCAGTACTACTGAAAAGATATTTTAAGTTCTACAATGATCTGAGCATGATAAAGTCATCATAGCAGTATATCGTTTCGATGGTGATGCAGATCAATGGTGGAATCTTATCAAGAATACGAGGCAAAGAGATGAAATTGAGTCCATGGAATGGGACGAGTTCAAGAACTTATTTTTCAGTAAGTACATCCCTCGTATTCTTCGAACAAAGATGGAAAAGGTGTTTCTTGAGCTTAGGCAGAAGGATGATGAATCTGTTGGTATATACGAAGCTAATTTTACAAGACTTGCAAGGAATGCATCTGGCTTTATCATCCAACCTGAAAGTAAAGTTAATCGATTTTTCAGTGGCTTAAAACCAAGTCTTCGAAGGGCATTAGCTATAAGGGACTTCAGTAGCTATGATGAAATTTTGTGTTGTGCTGTCAAGGTAGAACTGGAAGTTGGTGTAACATATCCATCTCATGGTTTTGATAAGAAAAGAAAGATGGAGTTCATGGAGAAATCTCAGAACAATGGTGAAAAGAAGATGACTGTTTCTTTATGCTCAAAGTGTCGAAAGAAGCATGGTGGAGATTGCCTAAAAGGTACTAGAAAATGTTTTATGTTTGGAAAATAAGGTCATCGAGCAGTTGATTGTCGAAGTAATGGGAAAAAGGTTTATAATGATGTGAATAGAGAAAAGACTACAGAGAACTCTCCACCAACACTTCAATGCTTCAAGTGCAAGGAAATGTGACATTATGCTAATAAATTCCCGAATCCACGGGTTAATGATGATCAACGTGAGTAACCTCTTAAGTCAAAGGATAAAGGGAAGTCTCATGCGATCACTATTTGTGATGTTGAGTATGAAAATGATGTTGTGTAATGATTAAGTGTTTATGTAATGGGATTTCAAAATAGTATCATGGAATCTCATTTATGGTATTGTGGTATTTTGGAATATCTATGTATTGTTTTTCAATAATTATGTGGTACTGGTAACCATGAAAAGCTTATTGAAATATTTTTAGAAAGCAGATGAAATGCACATAATGAAGGGATAAGGAGAAAATAATATGATAGTAATCATGATCTCATGACTGATACAAGGACTATGTGATATTATGGTTTGAGTATATAGAATTTTTGGGATTTTGGTGTGTGGAAAGTGTTAAAATTTAACAGTATTCATGTTTTCACTAAGGTTAAATGGGTATTAATTCTTTAAGAAAAAACATGATTAAGGTATTCAGATGTTTGTAATTTTACCAACAAGATATATCTTATGATATATGGGTGATAAATGATGGCATTCACGTGATTGTTATGTGACATTTCAAGTAATCAATTTCTTTATACTATGAGAATGGATTGAAGTATTTTAGATAAGCCTAAAGATTGGAATGGATTATGTTGGACATAAGTTAGTTTGATATTATTGATGATATGTTATAGTAATGTAGTCTTAGAAAAAAGACAACCTACAGGACATGTGACAACGCATCACTTCGGACAAGTCTGTGGGAATAGAACCCACAATCAAAGTGTGACTGGCCTTTATCGCCTACCACTGGCCAACAAGAAGTCCATGGGTAGTAGAAACTAGTTTATTTTATTAAGCGGTATGATATATGATGTATAAGTTCATTTTTGGAATCGTATATGATTAACCTCACCATAGATGGACTTATGTATATTTGATAACTTTTTTTAACCTTTTGTTTAAAACAGGTGGAATGACCCGTCATTCTATCACATGATCTATTAACACTTCATGAATAACAAATTAAACTTCATTTATTTAAGAGATGAAGTGGAAATTGTTCAAAGCACGAACAATAGTGAGATTGTACCAAAATCAAGCAAGTATTTCTTCTAATTCAAAATTTTCAACTTTAGGGAAATGATATTGAAATCCAAAAATGTTGTCCTAGTGATCTTATATCCGATAAATCAGATGGTACCTTCGACCATCACAAATTTATGGCTTTGTGATTGATGGATTTTTCATAGACATGTTCTCTACCACTCTCCATCAGAACAAGATGGTTCGACTTTTCTTCCATATCCATATTTTCACCTATGTTCTCTAATGTGGAAACCCAGTGATGAGTTATATGGGTATCCATTATGTTTATAATGTTCTTTTTTTAAATGAAGTATTAGTATTCCTTTTTATAATGTGGGTTTCTATTAAATAAACTCTCGTGTAATAAACCATTTATAACCCTGAAGAATTTTGAGGGCGAAATTCATTTTACGGGGGGTAGAACGTAACACCCTGAGATTTTATGAAAAATATTCTTTTTAATGTCTTGTTTTGTACACTACACCGAAATTAGCTTATGATATACGCAACACCGTATTTGCATGCAGTATACGCAACACTATTCTTTGTTTGTGTTAGACACAATTTCAAGTTTGTTTTGTAGAAACTATTCTACACAGTAATATGTATAGATTTTGTTTAATGTATAAATGAAATAAGTTTTGATTATATTATACGCAACACAAAAAAAAGCTTTCACTACACGCAGCCCTGACTTGGCTTGCATTACACACAATAAAGACCTTCCTCGATAGCGTGTGTAGTACGCAATACCGAGTTTCACTAAATGAGATATTATTATAATATTATTATGAACTAGCCGTTATGAATAGTAATACCCACTTTTTGAAATTTTATAAATTTTATCGTTCAAAATGGACTTCATTTTTGGATTCAGAATATCGAAATTAGCTTAGGGTGAAATTTTGGTACTTTTGGGATAACTTTCATATTCTGATGAATAGTGAAAATTATTAAATTTTAATTAAAAACAAATTTTTTAATCGAAATAATTAATTGTGATAAATTATTAATTTGAGTGGTTTTAAAGTATATTTATAATATATTTTTACCATTTTATAAAATTCTGATCATTTTATGCAATTTCTCATTTAAACCATACATAAACAAGTGTCAATCTTTTGATAGTTATTATCTCTTAAAAACACGGTATTTGTTTTGACGACGGGAATTAATTTTTTAATTAATGAATGAAACTGATATGTTTTGAATTTGGTAAAATAGACATCATTTTTTAATTCATAATATCAAATATTGATTATTCCTATTTTTTGGTAGTTTTCTAGAAACTTTCATTCTTTGATGAATAGTGAAACCACTAAGTGGTAGTTAAAAAATTAAATTTTTCATAAAACGTAATTTTACCACGTCTATGAGTGGAATTTCGAAAATTCGAGAGACACTATTAATATCAAGGACTAAAATCTGGTTCAATAAGATGAAAATAATTTTTGGTGAATAGTAAATTTTTACATTAATTTACCACGGTTAAAAGTAAATAGGATAATTAAGGGTAGAAATGATATTATTATTACCCTAAAACATGTCTTAATTCTATTGGATAAGTGTAATTCGACTAAAAACAACCTTAGAAATAAAATATGACCATTTAGGCCCACTTGGATTACATTAGGACATTTAATATTAATTTATTTAAAGAATGGTTAAAATAGTTAAAATCAATGTTTAATAAGTAAATCATTTTTAATATAGGGCTATACATAAGATAAATTCGTCTATAAAATTTCATTAGAAAGATAAAAATATTTCCTACATAATGGTATTTTATTTGTAATTTTTAGACTTTAAATAATTTAATTTATTTATGAAACAATGATGATGGAGTAATTATCTTATTAATGAAATATTGACATAATTTATATTATAAATACCCAAATTAATGGAATTTGAGACTTTTTATGAATTAAAATAATATTATAGGTTAATATGACATGTTAGTGTTTATTTAATTAATTTTTTTCGAAATAATAGTTCTATTATGATTTTAGAAAGATCAATTACCAAATAGTGTCAAAATTGACCTAAAATAGTTTTTTAAAAAAATATTATATTATTAATTGTTATTTTATTCCTAAAAATCTATGGATCGGCCAAATGACTTAGATAAGGTTGTATATATTAATAATAATCAACTTGGGGTTCTTTTGGCTTGTTATAGATAGTTTATTAACCTTATAGTTTAAGAAAACAAGAAGACACGGTTAAAGGTAAATTATCCAACTTAAAGTTAAATATAAATGATAAGGTTAAAATAGATAAATAAACTTGTCTAAATTATATTGGATGAGAGGATTTCGACCCATCCCCACCTTAGCTTCGAAATAAATCAATTTGGAGCTATTAAAAACCGAATATGACTTTATAATAAAATAATATTTTCAGTTTTTCTAAAGGTACCCCTCACCTCCCTTATAAAAGGGTACCTCCTCCCTCTCTTCCTCACACCTCTTTGAGCCTTCAAGCTCGGCCGACCCCTGCCAAATTCTATTCTCAACTTCCCTAGAAACATCCTAGAGGTCTTGGTCTTCTTCAAAGATCAATTTTAGTTCCCTAAGAGGAGGTATCAAAGAGGCGCTTCAAAGAAGAGGAGGTTCAGATCCATAAGAAGCATATCAGACATAAGGTAAGGGATAAATTTTCAATTTCATTTTTGTCCGAGATTGATTATACGTACATATTTACTGGGGTTACATTTATCATCCATGGCCATTTTTTCTAAAAATGTTTTCATAAATGTTTAGTATTCTTCCATGAATGTTTAAAGTCATTTTTACCCTTTATTGACTTTTTACCACATTGTATGAATGTAATCTTTCCTTTGGTTACCATATAAGGTACTTTTTGACTTTTCTGACAAAAGTACGAGGATAATGTTATTTTTAACTTATACGGCATGAATGTATTTTTACAGTTTCATAATGCCTCATTTTCAAGAAGCTTCCTCTACAAGAATGCATGATTATTTTCAACAAAACCCTTTTCTTTCAAAATTGCATGGAATTTTGTGAAAAGAAAATGATTTTAATGAAGAAAGGATACTTTCCTCTAGAATTCATTTCAAGTGTTTTCTCAAAACTATTTTCCATCTAAGATGAAATTATTTCATATGTTTATGTTTAATGTAATATGTCTATATGATTTAAATGGTTTTATTTTTCTTATGATGAAATGATATCAAATTTTTATGGATTATGTTATGATGGCATGATGTTTAAGAATCCCATATTATTACATGGGTTATGCTATGATGTATGATTTATGATTTTGTGGCACACGAAAGAATGATTTCATTATGAGATGGGTGGGACCTATATCTCCCTCCAATGCATTGGGTAAAGGTTTATATCTCATGAGATAGACATGGATGGAACGGTAAGTTAATCTGGTTCAGTGTTACAGGATTGAAAAGAGGAGTGAACTAAATTCAGAAAGGGGCTTTGTCCACTAAGATGGTCTTTCCAGCAATGCCTTGGCTAATATGGAAATCATAACATGTGTAGAATGGTTGCCACAATTACATGTTTTATTCCCATGCTATTTCATCATTATTTATGTTCCATTATGATCTATGCCATATGTACTTCATGTTTTATGTCTTTGATCAAGATTTTGATGTTTAAACATTATTTGCATGTTTTTATGTTCAAATGTATATGGTATGTTTTATTTTATCCCTGCATACCCTTACTGAGAATTTGAGCTCACCCTTTTTATGTTTTATTTTCCCCCAGGATTAAAAGAAAGGTTTTAGGTAAGGAAACAAAAAGTGGAAGATATTTATGGGAGATGTTGAAGATCTTTCACCACGATTAGAAGATTATGTTCCAATTTTCCGAAGACACTAAACTATTACGGTCTTTGTGTGTCTGTATTTGTTATGTATTAAGTATTCCGGAATAGTAATGTAATATCTATATACTTCAAGCTTCGGGTCTCTACAAGTATCCCACATTTGATGGCTTGCTTTGTTACATTGACATAGATCAAATGAATTGTATCCCAAAGGAACAAATATTTTATTAGTCTAGTTAAACTAGATATATATTTTAAATTTAAAGAACATTTTAAAAATAAAATAAATAAATTATTTTCCTTGAGAACACCATTAACCCCTTAATGTAACCCTCCATATCAATCATAATTAACTTCTTAGAAACCTGGGGAAATAAAAAACAAGAATGGGGTGATCTCAATTACTCAACAAGTGTTAGATACAATGGAATCTATCATAAATAAATAAATTAAAATAATAATTGAAAGTAAAATGACTGAAAAAATTGAAATTAATCAATAAATTGAGAATAATATGGAAAAAATAAAAGATTATCAAATATTTCCCTATAAAACATCACATGATCTTTGAACATGACCATAGATGTTCTAATAAGTCAAATAATCACATGGAATAAAAATAATGATTTAATTCATAATGATGGATTTCTAAAATACCAATATATATCCTCTGGATAGGTACTATTATGATCAATCCTCTTGCATTTTTATGAATGTGGGTATCATTTTTTCAAAACAGTGTCAATACCTTCCACAAGACACTGCTATCAATATCTATCAACCATACACTTTAAACCAACTTGTAAACAAATGATAAGGGTTTATCACCAACAAAATTCATCCCACGAGGATACCAATTCATTTTGGGTCTTGCATTAACCTACCCACAACCCTTGTGTGTATTGACCAAATCATTCCTCATTAATTGAATAATCGATTTAAAAAGATATTTTTAATTCAAAGTTTCTCATACAACATTAAAAAAATTTAATTATAAACCCCATGAAAGAATATAACATAAAAAAAATTTAATGGCAATATAAAATATAAATTCATTATATGATATGTCCAAGGGTTTGTATATACACAACATAATAGAAGGCCGATGTATATCATAAAAATATGCCACAATGAAAGTAGATTGACACAAATACCCTTAAAATGTTTATATCATTAATAAAATCAATAGATTATTTGTATTAACTATAAATACACATATATACATTTAAATAATATATAATTTAATAAAATTCATTTCAACTAAAATAATTTCAAGACCAAATTAATGAAGTAGATATTTAACCCAATTAATTGAAACTGAGTAATGAAATCCATTACCACATTATAATCAGTCGAATCATATGCCCCATGAATGTAATAATTATCAAAACAGACATTTACTACCATGAATATATTGAGATAAGTGATATTACATATCAAATGGTGGTATATAAACCCCAAAAAATGACTGAGTAGTTAATAAGTAATATATCTCAAAGATTTGAAAAGTAAATGATAGAAGCTTACATCATGATTTCCTTTTGATTTTCATATGTTATCCTTATATATAATGGATTAAATAATATTATTTAATCATTCAAGAACTATATTTAGATTTATAATACCTTATATAATGCTCTTATAACATCTTACAACCCATTAATTAGTAATATTTTATTATTTTAATTGATTTTTGTGTGTCCATTTCATAGTTTCATGCCCGATTAATTTGTTTATAATTTTGGATTACCCAGTAAAATTGGAATACTACTACAGATGTTGAATGAAATGGTTTTTATGAACTTCTGGGATTATAAATTATCCTCTATATCATTTCTTTCTAACAGTAGGATGATTAATTTCATAATATTTTAATAATAAATGATTAGTTTATTTTTTTGGTTATTCTGAATATCACGAACAAGTATTGTTTTATTTATTATTTTGAGTATATATTAGTTCCAGAAAATTTAATAGGTTAAAATAAACCAATTAAAATATTATTTAACCATAAAAATAGTTTTATGACCATTCATGAAGGTGTTGATTGAAAATGAACAAAATCATTATTCACTAAGATGGTTAATTAAAATGAATTGGATAACGGTTTCAATAATTTGAACCTATGGACGTAATAAAAGGGATGGATAAAAGATATTACATTATAAGCATTAAACTCTAGTAGATAACTAATTAGGAAGCTATCATGACTTTATGGATGAACTGTACAATGATAAAGTACAGAAAAATGAAATTAAGAGAGTTTTTTAGAAAGTTACCTCTTGTATACCACCTCCTTAGAGGAAACCTTGAAGAACCTGGATTATGTGATTAGGTGAGACTAGAAGAATGAAAATGTGGGAAGAGTGAGGAGGATAATATTTTTCTTATATTTTTGGATATTTGAGGCTTATTAGTCGAAATGGGGTTACGTGGGTAGGTATTTATACTTGAGGATAGGTGTGTTTAAGTGATTAAATAATGATTATTTTATTTTTAAAGAAAACCACATTGAGGTGGAACTAGTTTACAAGACATTTGATGATAAATAATATATTAAAAGATTTTTATGATTTTAAAATACCTCAAAAATAATTTATGTTTTTATTTTTTATGATTTTATGCTTTGATCTTATAAATTTAACCATTTTTATTATTTTTCCTGTACTAAGAAAATTATTATTTTACCAAGGTAACATTTTTAAGACTAAAAATGAAATTGACCATAAAAAATATTTTTAAAATTTTGAATCAAAATATGAATTCCATTTTAACAAATTATATTCAAATTATTGGAATAATATGATCTAAAATTAATCTTGTAGTTGCAATAGGAAAATAATGATTTAAAGGAAAACATTTCAAAATTTTGAAATGTTTTTATATCTAATTTCAATTTTATATTTATTCCAATGGCCTAAATTAGTTTGACTTATTTATAAATAATATAGATATAATTTAAAAAAAATATACTATTATTTAACTATATAAATAAACTAGAGGAAAAACAAGATTTCCATTTAAATAAAATATTTTTCACTATTCATCAAAAAATGATACGTCTTTGATAAATACCAAAATATTACCCAAATATGGTTTTGGTACTATTATATCAAAAATTCAATTTTTTTCAAATAAAACATATATAACCAAAAAATTTAGATTTAAAATAGCTGCACCATCGAAAGGCGACAAAACTACCTTTAGAAGTATATAATAGTCTGTGCTTAAAATTGAATTTATTATTATATTTAGTCTATCAAGGCTTTTGGAAGAATATTTCTAAAAAATAATGAATATATAACATTTAATATTCATTTGGATATTTCAATCATAATTATTAATTTATTTTTTTATTAAAAAAATCCATTATGGGTATAAAAAGCTTATTTATAAAAATACATCTATTATATTTAATAAGTTATCATTTTTATCTACAACTACATTTTTTAATGAAATATAATACATTTACCAAAAGACAAATAATATTTTATTTAAAAATAGAAATAATACTAAATGGTTCTAAAGAGATGAATTTTAAATAGATCCCTATGAAAAAGAGGAATGAAATCATTATGAACCTGATTAGAAAACATTTTGACATCTTTAATAGAAAAATTTCTGCAAAGAAAATCCAAAATATAATTATCCTCTTTGTAGATATGCATGATAATGTAGTCAATGGATGAGATAAAATTGAATAAATTTCTCCATCTATTAGATAGTTTCTATGAATGATGAGCAGAGCCTCTTCTGATGGCATGAATAATGGGAGTGGAGTTACATTCTAGGAAAATAATTTCCCATTTACTACATTTGTCTTACTATGAGAAAAATGATTACATAAGAAATTTTCAATTCAAGGGAAGTGGAAACACCACAAAATTAATAAAGAAATCCCAATACATCCCCTAGATGATCCCTGAAGACTGCCCTATTACCTGGTCGACAAGGATAACCTCTTGATTCTCCATCCATGTTACCTTTAATACAATCTACAAATGTAATCTACTAAAAGACATCATGTGTTCCCAGTAAAGGAATAAAACCACCATTGATACTAATACTCATAAGGACTTGATGGTCATGAATAAAATTTTGTAAAAAGTCCTAGTAATATGAGATGTCGCCCTCATGAGAGCTAAATTGAAAATTTCCCAATATTTCCAATTTCCCATTTAGAAACATTATTTATGGAATGCATAAAAGAGAATCAATCTTATAATCAAAAACACCAAACTTCTTGAACAAGTTTACCGAACCCATTATGAGTCACCTAATCATTTCTAATCATAAAAAGAAATGTATGTTTTGAGTCCCTACAAACAAGAGCAATCATGATGGGATGATGATCAAGATTAAGACATGATAAGGTTGTAGAGGAAATAAAATCCAAAGTATCCAGGGATGAGAAATTTACAAAATATCAATAATTTATTCTTGAAAACATTCCATTGATATACTTACAAAATCATGTTTAATTAGAACAAACATGATTCAATTCCATCAATCCAATTGGTTAAATATAGTTTCTGAATTACTTTGAGGAAATGAATTTATTAATAACAACCATTTCTTCATCTAGATTCATAATTGAATTAATTTCCCCAAGGAAACCCATGGACCAATTATAATAACATTGTGATTCTTAATTTCTAACCACATACTACTATGATCTTAATACCTATTGTGAGAATAAATAAAGGAAATGAAGTTTGGAATTCCCAAAAGATAAAATGAACATAAAACATGATGATAACTAAAAATAACAAATGATGGATCCACTAAGTATGAGTGAGCCAAAAAATAGTGACTTTTAACCTTATGAAAAGATCTATTTGTAATTCAAAGTTGAAAAAATGATTTTTCAAGGCTAGAAATTATGGAGGAAAAATCCTTTTAGGTTTAGAAAACTCTATAAGAATTGTCTTGTTCTTTTGAACATGAAGATCGAGGGACCTACCATTTTTAATATTAACCTTCCCTTGAAAATTAAAAAAAGAGGATCCTTATTTGGATCTGGTTGTGGTCTAGATCCCCATTTTAATCTCCCCATACCAGCTTCTAGTTTAAAATATGATGTCTTCAATAATTCCTTTTAGAGGAAGTTACTCCCATAAGAATATTACTAGCATACTGGGTATTTACCAACACATTTTTATATTCCTCACTATGTTATTCCTTTTCATCATCCTTTTGAGGACATGATAAATTTTATAATCTAGGATGAGTACTATACTCTATGGAATCATCCCTATCACCAGGTGAAATACTAATAGGATTTAAGGATTTAGAATCCAAAATAGCTGGAATTTTTACTCATTCATGATAAATGAAATATAGGGATGTAGAAAAATAAATCATATTAAAAATATGAGGAATATCATCAGTGAAATTCCCAAATTGAATTATATCCTTGATGGATGTAACCCTATCACAATGTATAATATCAGTAGGACTGAAAGATGTCATATTTTGTCACACCCCGACCTATCTATTATTTTTATTTTATTATTTACATTTGTTTTAATGTTTTTTTCAAGGTTCGGGTTGGATCCCGAACAATATTTTTGTGTTATGTCAAAAAAAATGTGGGTTTTTGAGTTGACGTCGCTAAGAACCCTAGAAGAGCGCGTTTTGGAGACCCCGCACGGCTTCGCCCAGGCAATGACATAGTCCGCTTGTCTTCAAAAAAATAAATTGGATAAATAAATGTTAATTAATTTATTTAAAATTATTAATTATTAAAAAAATTAATTATTATTATTGTAATTAAGGATTATTATTATTATTCTTGTTGTTGTTGTTTTTGTTGTTATTGCTATTGAGATCTGGTCTAGTGTGTGGGCACCGCACGGCTAGCAGAAGCCAAGTGGTTAGCCTGGGCACCTGCGCTCTTGCGACTTTTGAGTTGGCCTAGTGAAAGAAATTATATGATTTGGGAAAAAATTAATTAAAATTTAGTTAAATAAATAACTTATTTATGTAATAATATTATTTTGTCATTAAAAATAATATCGAATTATTATTAAATTATTGTTATTATTGAAAATATTATTTTTATTATTTTTATATTATTATAAGAGATTACTTATTTATTATTATGTGTATTATTAATCATATTATTATTGATGTTAATATTTAAATTATTATTATAAATTAATTTTATTGTTATTATTTCTAATATTATTAGTATTGTTTTTTAATATTTATTTATCATTTTATTTTATTTTTATTTCCTTTTTTTCTAGGGTTTCTCAATGCACTTCCCTCTCTCTCTTTTTCTATAGCGCCGCCTCCCCGTTTTCATTCTCCTCATGTAGCAACTACCACCTGAATATCCTCTACCCCTCTTCTTTTATCCAGTTGATGACCTAGACCCACTGCCTTCTCCCACACAACGTTGTGCCCTTTCCTGCCTCCCTCCCTCTGCCTATCACCCACAAACCGTTAGCACACCTCCCTCCTTCTCACATACAGCGCACCATCACCCCTCCCAATCACCCTCCTTCTTGCATTACATTTCTTGGTGCCCCGACACCCCTTCATCCCTCCTACCCCATGAGCCACCACCTTATCCCCTCCTGCTGGATCCCTCCCACCAGCCTCGCACACTGGGGGCGGCTAACAGATCCCCCTTACAGTGGCTCCCACCACACCCTATGACTCCCCTCTGGTTGTGCTGCATTCTACATCCCTATTTCTGGAACCCCCACATTGGTTCAACTCCCCCCTGCCTGAACTAGCCTCCTACACCTCTGGCAGTCCTCGCCCCTACAGCTCCAGCGCCTCCTTACAGCAGCCCTTTTACCCTCCTACTTCACCTACATAGTGCTACATGACCCCCTTCGATTCAAATAGGCCACGATTAACCCCTACACCCCGGACGCACTCCGCGACACCACCCCTTGTGGTAATATTTTGTTATTTCGGTGATCTCAATGGTTTAGGGTTTGTTATTTGCATATTAAATCATAATTTTTGTGTGCCAAACATATTATATAAAGTGTTTTTTTGGATTCTTGTTTGTGTGGTTGCAGGGCGAATGAGGGATCGTACCGGATTCAGAAGGTCCATCCACAATTGAGGTAGGAAACCCCTTTCACTCTCACTCTCCTCCAATAAGTATTGAAATAAATTTTTTTCTTGTGTTTTTCTAGTGCTTACATTTGAATTAATTAGTTTAGTATATGATCTAATTAATTAGTTTGGTGGAAATCGGTTTTCTAAAATAACTTTATTCCATTTGATAATTTTCACACTGTTTTTTTGAATTGATTGTGTGTGCACAAATATTTTATTCAAACTTGTGGTCTTAATTTTATGGGTTTTGCATGAAAAGGCCTAATTAGTCTTGTTGACCCTTTCTTGTAGTTTAAAGTTTTAAGAATTTATGAAATCATGCTTGAGTTTGGTTCATGAGTTTATATCATGGTATAATTTCAAAATATATTTTATAGATTCTTTTTGAATGGTTTATTAAATAATATGGGTGTTCTGAGCCTGGTTTTGAATTTTTTTTAGGCATACATGTTTTTAATGTTGATCTCATTGTGTCAGGAATTTTTTCAGGTTCTGCGCTCTAATTCTTTTCTTAAAATGTTATGTTGGCTCTTTTAAATTATTAGTGAGCTATTTTCGCATTGTGTGGTTCTTGTAAATAATTTTTGTATTTTAAAGGGGTTTAGTAAATAGCGTTGATGGTTTAAATTGTGTTTTGAAAACCTACTGAGGTGGTTCTTTTGCGCTGGTTGTTTTTTTGGATTGTTTTAAATCCTTGTTTATGAAACCTTGTTGTTGTGTGTTTAATGCATCACTTTGGTAGGGTAAGACCACATTAATGAAATCACCGGCTTGCGTGTGCTTGGGTGCTTGTGCGAGGCGTGTCGCGTTGGCGTGTTCGAGCTACAAGTTGAGGTAGGTCCTCCACTGCACTTGCCTTCAAATTTAGAATTTGTAAACTTCCTGATATTTTATTTGTTTAAATAAAATATAAATAGTATTAGATAAATTATTTTGGAATAATTACTCAATGTAGAAAGAGATGTTTATTTTAAACACATCACATTAAATATTATATTGATGAATTGATGCACAATAGTAAAAGAATGCTAGTTTGGGATTTGAACATAATTCACGGAATTTCAAATGTGGTTCTTGATTGATGATAAATGATTTCTTCTGATGCGTGAACAAGTGTTTTGGTTCTCTTGAGAAATGAGGTTTTTCTTTCATGTTGGTTAAGGCCCGTTTGACACTTTTTTAAAATAAATTATTTCAGAAATCATTCTTTGAGGTGACTCAGTGGTGATCCTTTGGTTTTTGTTGGTTACCTGAGTTGTGTGTGATGTTTTTTCAACGTGAATGGTTAGTTGATTGAATTTTTTTGACTCACCCCTGTTTATTATACGTGTTTTCATGTGAACCTAGCATAGTATTTAAATCATCTGAGAACAATTGAGGCACTAGTTTAGATTACGCACTTGCTAGTGGCCCATAGTAGAGAAGTATTTTGTTAACATTGATATGGGATTGGGACCCTCGGTTAGGCCTTGCAGGGAAACAACAGGCGTTAGGGAATTATGACATCATTGTAGAGACCCAAAGCTTGAAGTACATGGACATTACATTACTTTTGCGGAATACTTAGTACATAACAAAAACACACACACAAGGATCGTAATAGTTTAGTGTCTTTGGAAACTCGGAATATAATCTTCTAATCATGGTGAATGATCTTCAACATCTCCCATAAAGATCTTCCTTTTTTACCTAAAACCTTTATTTATATCCTGGGGAAAAGAAAACAAAAAAGGGTGAGCTCAAATGCTCAGTAAGGGTAAACAAATGAAATATCAATCACATCATATTCATAAGAACATAACATTTTGGAAATCTTAACCTGCAAAAGAGAGCATAATTTCATAACATGGGATAAATAATAATAGTGAAATGAAATACCAATAATCATAACTTAAAACATGAAAATTTGTGGCATACACACATAATCATAGAGAATCATATCTTATTAGTCAAGAATTGTTGCCAAGACTATCTTAGTGGACAAAGTCCATTTCTGAACCGAGTCACCCTCGTTTCAGTCCTGTTTCACTGAACTGGTATAACCTACCATTCCAGCCATGTCTATCTCATGAGATATAAAATCTTTACCAAATGCATTGGAGGGAGATATAGGTCCCACCCATCTCGTAATTATACCATTCTTATGTGTGCCACAAAATCATAAATCATACATCATTGCATAACCCATGTAATAAAAATTGGAATCTTAAACATCATGACATCATAAAACAATTCATATAAGATAAAGGAATTCATAAAAATAATTCCATCACAACATAATCAAATACATGTAATAATAGGGATAAAAACAGACCCCTTTATTATCTTAGATGGAAGATAATTTTGATAAAACACTTGAACTCCATTCTTGAGGAAAATATCCCTTCTACTTCAAAAATAGTTTTCCTTTCTTAACATGTCATACAATTTTAAAATAAAAGAAGTTGATTAAAAATAAACTTGAAAACATGTAAAGGAAGCTTCTTGGAAATAATGTTTTAAAAATCCATTCATGCCGTATAAGTTAAAAAAACATTCTTCTCGTACTTTTGTCAGAAAAGTCAAAAATTACCTCGTACGAAAAACGACAAAAGATTCCTTTCATATCTTTTACTAAAAACTCACCGAAGGGTAAATTTGGATTTAAAAAATTGTAGGTGGATGGAAATAACATTACATATTGAGGAAACATGGATTTGGATGATAAAATACACCCCAGTAAATGCCAAAGTATAAACAATCTCGGATAAAAATGAGATTGTGATATTTCCCTTACCTTATGTCCGATATGCTTTGTACGTATCCGAACCTCCTGTATAATTATTTAAATAATGTCATTAACTTATTATAGAATCATATTAATTGTTATGATATATGGTTCACTTATGAATTTATATTACCTGTTCTTCTGTAAATTCCATGTTAAAGAAGCGTTTTGGGTAAAATCGTTTCATTTATCGTAGGTTTTTGGACTTGTTGTTCTTCACATTATTATTACTTATATCATGATTTAATTACTTCCAGAATATAAAATATTATTTATATATCATATATATTCAGTATATATATTTATAATAGATAGATAAATGAAATGAAACACACTGTTCATGGAGACGGTAGTCCGTACGTACGCATGAACGCTGTTTTCCTTTCCTTATTGTCTTGAATGGAAGTAAGTAGATGAAATATATATATACATAAATCCAGTAGATTTATCATGTCATATATTTCATTATTATTCATTATATATAATTTATAATCATTCTGGAATGGTTAACATGGATAATGAATCTCATCGCGTTGTGGAGACGGTAGTCCGTACGTACGCACGAGCGATGATATCGTTCACATGGTCATGGAATTGTGTTGAAGTGTATGCATACTATTTCACTGTTAATATCACTCTATAATAATCATATATATTTATTCATTACACCATTATACCCATCCAATTAAGGTGGTGGCAGAAAATAGATTATACCACGACGTGGAGACGGTATTCCGTACGTACGCACGCGCAGTGATTTCCTTTTTCCGTAGGATGGATAGAATGTTTATTAGAGTTGTTTCATATTAATAATAACATATAAGTTTATAAGAAATACTTATGTTATTACTTTATCATGAAACAACTGAAGAAGAAGAAGTTGAAGAAGAAAGAAATTGAAAAAGATCGGTAATGGATATTACCTCTTTTTGAGGCTTCTTCACTTAACCTCCAATTAAATAACTAAGGATAGTCTTTGAAGAAGACCAGGACCTCTAGGATGATACTAGGGAAGTGGAGAAGAGATTTTGGTAGGGGTTGGAAGAGATTGAAGGCTCAAATTGGTGTGAGGTGGAGAGGGAGGAGGTGCCCTTTTATAAGGGAGGAGAGGGGCACCTTTGGAATAACTAAAAATATTATTTTATTATAAAGTCAAATTCTGTTTTTAATAGCTCCAAATTGATATATTTTGACGCTAAGGTGGGTAGGGGTATAAATACTCTCATCAAATATAATTTAGACATGTTTAGGTATCAATTTGAACCTTATCATTTAGATTTAACTTTAAGTTAGATAATTTAACTTTTACCGTGTCTTCTTTCTTTCTTACACTATAAGGTTAATTAACTTACTATATCAATCCAAAAGAATCCCAAGTTGTTTGGTATTAATATATATAACCTTATCTATGTAATTTGTCCGATACTTAGATTTTTAGGAATAAAATAACAATTAATAATATAATATTTGTTTTAAAAACTATTTTATTTCAATTTTGAAACTATTTAGTAATTTATTTTTGTGAAAATTATAACAGAATGATTAGTTCGAACCATGTTACTTAAATCAATAATAACATGTCATATTAACCTATAAAATTAGTTTAATTCAGAAAAAATCTCAAATAATATTTATTTTGGTATTTATAATATTAATTATTCTAATTTTCCACTATTATGGTAATTACTGCAACATCATTGTGTCATTAATAAATTAAATTATTTAATGTCTAAAAATTATAAATAAAATCTCATTATGTATGAAATCTTATTATACTTCTAATGAATATTTACAATCGAATTTATCTTATGTATAACCCTATATTAAAAATGTTTTAGTAAATAAACTTTGATTTTAACTCTTTTAACTCTTCTTTGAATTAAATAATAATAAAGGTCCTAATCTACTCCAAGTGGGCCTAAATGGACATATTTTATTCATAAGATTGTTTTTTTCGAATTACACTTATCCAATAGAATTAGGACATGTGTTAGGGTAATAATAATATCATTTGTACCCTTAATTACCCTATTTACTTTTAACCGTGGTAAAAAAAGAAAAAAGTTACTATTCACCAAAAATTATTTTCATCTCATTGAACCACATTTTACTTACTGACATAAACCGTGTCTCTCGGATTTTTGAAATTCCACTCACCGAAGCGGTAAAATTATGTTTTATGAAAAATTCATTTTTTTAACTACCACTTAGTGGTTTCACTATTCATCAAAAACATGAAAGTTTCCAGAAAAATACCAAAAATTAGTCCTATGCTATATTTGATATTATGAAATCAAAAATTGATGTCTATTTTACCAAATTCAAAACATATCAGTTGCATTAATTTATTTAAAAATTAATTCCCGTCGTCAAAAGAAATAGCGTGTTCTTAAGAGATAATAACTATCAAAAGATTGACAGTTGTTTATGTATGGTTTAAATGTAGAATTACATCCAATGGCCAACATTGTATTAAATTGTAAAAATATATTCTAAATATACTTTAAAACCACTCAAATTAATAATTTATCACTATTAATTATTTCGATTAAAAAAGATGTTTTTAATTAAAATTTAGTAATTTTCACTATTCATCAGAATATGAAAGTTATCCGAAAAGTACCAAAATTTCACCTTAGGCTAAATTAGATAATCCAAATCCAAAAATGAATTCCATTTTGAGAGATAAAATTTCTAAAATTTTAAAAGGTGGTTATTACTATTCATAACGGCTAGTTTTAATAATATTTTAATAGCATTTCGTTGTTTAGTGAAACTCGGTATTGCGTACTACACACGCTATCGAGGAAGGTCGTGATTGCGTGTAATGCAAGACAAGTTAGGGTTGTGTGTTGTGGAAGCTTCTTTTGGTGTATCATACAAAACAAGACATTAATGAAATTAAAAAGAATATTTTTCATAAAATCATCGGGTGTTACATTCTACCCCCCTTAAAATGAATTTTGCGCTTGAAATTCATTGGGGTTATAAATGGTTTACTATTCAAAAGTTTCTTTGATAGAAAACCACACCATAAAAAGGAATATCAAAACCAATCTTTAAAAACAAAAGTATGAAATGTAACGGTTACCCAAATAAACTAATCACTGGGTTTCCACATAGGTGAAAAAATGGATATGGGAGAGAAATCTAACCATCATGTTCTGATGGAGAGTGGTAGAGAACATGGATATGGAAAATCCAGTAGTCACAAAGCCATAAATTTGTGATGATCTAAGGTACGATCTGATTCATCAGATATAAGAGCACTAGGACAACATTTTTGGTTTTCAAGATCGTTTCCCTAAAGTTGATGAAATTGGAATTAGAAGAAATACTTTCGTGATTTTGGTATAGACTCACCGTTGGCCGTTCTTTGGAAAATTTCCATTTCATCTCTTAAAGAAATGAAGTTCAATTTGTCATTCGTGATTTGCTAGAAGATCATGTGATAGAATGATGGGTCATTCCATCCATCTCAAAAAAAGGTTAGAAAAATTATCAAAAAATATATAAGTCCATCTATAGTGAGATTAATCATATATGGTTCCTAAAATGGACTTATACTTCATATATCATACTGCTTAATATAATAAAACTAGTTTCTACTAAATAGGTACTTCTAGTAGGCCAGTGGTAGGCGATAAAGGCTAGTCGCACTTCAGTTGTGGGTTCGATTCCCACGGCCTTGTCCGACGCGATGGGCTGTCGCCCGTCCTACAGGTTGTCCTTTTTCGAAAACTATATTACTATAACATCCCATCAATAATATAGAAAAAACTTCTATCCTTAAACAATACTAACTTATTTCCAACAAAATCCATTCCAATCTTTAGGCTTATCCATAATACTGCATTCCACTCTCATAATATAGTGGAAACAATTACCAGAGATTTAATACCATCATTGATCCCCATATATCATAAGATATGTCTTGTTGGTCACATTCCAAATATTCAAAGGCCTTAATCATGTATTCTCTTGAATACCCATTGAACCTTAGTGTAAACATGAATGTAGTTAAAAGGTAACACTTTCCACATACCATAATCCTCAAAATTCTATATACTCAAACCATGATATCACTTAGTCCTTATATCAATCATGAGATCATGAATACAATAAAACATCTCATTATCTTCTTATTCCTTCATTATGCACGTATCATCTACTTTACAAAAATATCGGAATAACCTTCCATGGTTACTGGTACCATTCAACATACACTTTCAAATATTTTTAGGAAAAACAATAGTGTAACAATCCTTAGATGATTCTTTATTCCATTGTACCATTAACTATACAACATAACTCTTGATAAACATACAATAATTCCACTACCTTCTAAAACAAATGATTGAGCTTCAACACTTCTTTCAGCTCATATATCATTTGTAGTCTCCTCATCATCATCCACATAAATACTACCCATATGACCATGCTGATTCTCTTCATGAGATTTTCCATTAGGGAATTGGTTTGCATAATGCCCATACATTCCACATTTAAAACATCTAATCATTGTTGATGTCGTAGAAATACCATTATCCTTGTCCATGGTGTTAACTGAACCTTTTCCTTTACACTTACTGGCTTTGTGTCCTTCTTTTCCACACCCAAAGAATCTTTTTGTTCCTTTGAAACAATCTCCCTGATGCCTCTTCCCACATGATTTACATGAGGGAAATTGAACTTTCTTTCCATTATGATCATCATGAAACTCCATGTTTATCTTATTATCTGAGTCGAGAAACTTACCAAAGTTGACATTATTGATCATATTTTGAGATTGCTGATTAGGAATAATAACGATGTTTGGACTTCCAGATCCCGTTTCATTTGGTTTCTCATTAAGAATATCATTCCGTTGTCTGTCATATCCTCCATTATCATGAATCTTCCTATTTCCAGCCATTTTCTAAAACCCAAAAAGAATAGTATGAGAGGCAAAAATAATGCTAGGAAAAAAAACATAGTAAAGGGGGAGTTCCCTCAATATCTAACATCTTAGGTTAAATTCTAAGAACATTATCATAGTTCTAGGGCTATATGCTATACATATACTTATCCTTAGGGACATCCCTAGACATACCTTAGAAATATCTCTAGGGATCTCACTAACATTTTCACATCCTAGTTTCCGAAGTTTGACTAAACCTTTCCTCTGATACCAACTGTAGAGACCCAAAGCTTGACGTACATGGACATTACATTACTTTTGCGGAATACTTAGTACATAAAAAAACACACACACAAGGATCGTAATAGTTTAGTGTCTTTGGAAACTTGGAATATATTCTTCTAATCATGGTGAAATATCTTCAAAATCTCCCATAAAGATCTTCCTTTTTTTACCTAAAACCTTTCTTTATATCCTGGGGAAAACAAAACATAAAAGGGTGAGCTCAAATGCTCAGTAAGGGTAAACAAAAGAAATATCAATCACATCATATTCATAAGAACATAACATTTTGGAAATCTTAACCGGCAAAAGGGAGCATAATTTCATAACATGGGATAAATCATAGTAGTGAAATGAAATCCCAGTAATCATAACTTAAAACATGAATCTTGGTGGCATACACACATAATCATAGAGAATCATATCTTATTAGTCAAGACTCATTGCCAAGACTATCTTAGTGGACAAAGTCCATTTCTGAACCGAATCACCCTTGTTTCAGTCCTGTTTCACTGAACCGGTATAACCTACCATTCTAGCCATGTCTATCTCATGAGATATAAAATCATTACCCAATGCATTGTAGGGAGATATAGGTCCCACCCATCTCATAATTATACCATTCTTATGTGTGCCACAAAATCATAAATCATGCATCATTGCATAACCCATGTAATAAAAAATGGGAATCCTAAACATCATGACATCATAAAACAATTAATATGAGATAAAGGAATTCATAAAAATAATTCCATCACAACATAATCAAATAAATGTAATAATAGGGATAAAAACAGAACCCTGTATTATCTTAGATGGAAGATAATTTTGATAAAACACTTGAACTCCATTCTTGAGGAAAATATCCTTTCTACTTCAAAAAAAGTTTTCCTTTCTTAACATGTCATAAAATTTTAAAAAAAAGAATTTGATTAAAAATAAACTTGAAAACTTGAAAAGGAATCTTCTTGGAAATAATGTTTTAAAATTCCATTCATGCCGTATAAGTTAAAAAAACATTCTTCTCGTACTTTTGTCGGAAAAGTCAAAAAGTACCTCGTAAGAAAAACGACGAAAGATTCCTTTCATATCTTTTACTAAAAACACACCAAAGGGTAAATTTGGATTTAAACAATTGTTGGTGGATGGAAATAACATTACATATTGAGGAAACATGTATTTGGATGATAAAATACACCCCAGTAAATGCCAAAGTATAAACAATCTCGGATAAAAATGAGATTGTGATATTTCCCTTACCTTATGTCCGATATGCTTTGTACGCATCCGAAACTCCTGTATAATGATTTAAATAATGTAATTAACTTATTATAGAATAATATTAATTTTTATGATATATGGTTCACTTATGACTTTATATTACCCGTTCTTTTGTAAATTTCATGTTAATGAAGCGTTTTGGGTAAAGTCGTTTCATTTATCGTGGGTGTTTGGACTTGTTGTTCTTCAAATTATTATTACTTATATCATAATTTACTTACATAAAGAATATAAAATATGATTTATATATCATATATATTCTGTATATATATATATATAATATATAGATAAATGAAATGAAACACACCGTTCATGGAGACGGTAGTCCGTACGTACGCATGAACCCTGTTTTCCTTTCCTTATTGTCTTGAATGGAAGTAAGTATATGACATATATATATACATAAATCCAGTAGATTTAACATGTCATGTATTTCATTATTATTCATTATATATACTTTATAATCATTCTGGAATGTTTAACATGTATAATGAATCTCATCGCGTCGTGGAGACGGTTGTCCATACGTATGCACGAGCGATGATATCGTTCCCATTGTCGTGGAATTGTGTTTAAGTGTATGTATACTATTTCAATATCAATATCACTGTATAATAATTATATATAGTTACTCATTACACCATAATACACATCCAATTAAGGTGGTGGTAGAAAATAGATTACACCACGGCGTGGAGACGCTATTCCGTACGTACGCACGCGCAGTGATTTCATTTTTCCGTAGGATGGATAGAAGGTTAATTAGAGTTGTTTCATATTTATAATAACATATCAGTATATAATAAATACTGATGTTATTACTTTATCATGAAACAACTAAAGAATAAGAAGTTGAATAAGAAAGAAATTGAAAAAGATCGGTAATGGATATTACCTCTTTTTGACGCGCCTTCACTTAAACTCCACTTAAAGAACTAAGGATGGTCTTTGAAGAATACCGGGACCTCTAGGATGATACTAGGGAAGTGTAGAAGATATTTTGGAAGGGTTTGTCCGAGCATGAAGGCTGAAATTGGTGTGAGGAGGAGAGGGAGGAGGTGCCCTTTTATAAGGGAGGAGAGGGGCACCTTGGGAATAACTAAAAATATTATTTTATTATAAAGACTAATTCGGGTTTTAATAGCTCCAAATTGATATATTTCGACTATAAGGTGGGTAGGGATCGATTTAATCTCATCCAATAGAACTTAGACAAGTTTAGGTATCAATTTTAACCTTATCATTTAGATTTAACTTTAAGTTAGATAATTTAACTTTTACCGTGTCTTCTTTCTTTCTTACACTAGAAGGTTAATTAACTTACAATATCAAGCCAAAATGAACCCCAAGTAGTTTATTATTAATATATATAACCTTATATAAGTGATTTTTCCGAAACATACATTTTTAGGAATAAAATTACAACTAATAATATAATATTTATTTCAAAAACTATTTTATGTCAATTTTGACAATATTTAGTAATTTATTTTTGTGAATATTATAACAGAATGATTAGTTCGAAACCAGTTACTTAAATCAATACTAACATGTCATATTAACCTATTAAATTAGTGCAATTCAAAAAAAATCTCAAATTATATTTATTTGTGTATTTATAATATCAATTATTCTAATTTTTTACTATTATGGTAATTACTGCAACATCATTGTGTCATAAATAAATTAAATTATGTAATGTCTAAAAATTATAAATAAAATCTCATTATGTAGGAAATCTTAATATCTTTCTAATTAATATTTACAATCGAATTTATCTTATGTATAACCCTATATTAAAAATGTTTTCGTAAATAAACTTTGATTTTAACTCTTTTAACTCTTCTTTGAATTAAATAATAATAAAGGTCCTAATCTACTCCAAGTGGGCCTAAATAATCATATTTTATTCCTAAGGTTGTTTTTTGTCGAATTAAACTTATCCAATATAATTAGGACATGTGTTAGGGTAATAATAATATCATTTGTACCCTTAATTACCCTATTTACTTTTAACCGTGGTAAAAAAAAGAAAAAAGTTACTATTCACCAAAAATTATTTTCATCTCATTGAACCACATTTTACTTACTGACATCAACCGTGTCTCTCGGATTTTTTAAATTCCACTCACCGATGCGGTAAAATTATGTTTTATGAAAAATTCATTTTTTTAACCACCACTTAGTGGTTTCACTATTCATCAAAAAATGAAAGTTTCCAGAAAAATACCAAAAATTAGGCCTAAGCTATATTTGATATTATGAACTCAAAAATGATGTCTATTTTACCAAATTCAAAACATATCAGTTGCATTAATTAATTTAAAAATTAATTCCCTTCGTCAAAACAAATAGCGTGTTCTTAAGAGATAATAACTATCAAAAGATTGACACTTGTTTATGTCTGGTTTAAATGTAGAATTACATCCAATGGCCAACATTGTATTAAATTGTAATAATATATTCTAAATATACATTAAAACCACTCAAATTAATAATTTATCACTATTAATTATTTCGATTACAAAAGATGTTTTTAATTAAAATTTAGTAATTTTCACTATTCATCAGAATATGAAAGTTATCTGAAAAGTACCAAAATTTTACCTTAGGCTAAATTCGATACTCCAAATCCAAAAATGAATTCCATTTTTAGAGATAAAATTTCTAAAATTTTAAAAGGTGGTTATTACTATTCATAACGGCCAGTTTTAATAATATTTTAATAGCATTTCGTTGTTTAGTGAAACTGGGTATTGCGTACTACACATGCTATCGAGGAAGGTCGTGATTGCGTTTAATGCAAGCCAAGTCAGGGTTGCGTGTTGTGCAAGCTTCTTTTGGTGTAGCGTACAACACAAGACATTAATAAAATTAAAAAGAATATTTTTCATAAAATCTTGGGGTGTTACAGTCATTGAGTAAGGCATGCCTTCATGATGATTCACATGTTTAGTACATTCTGGATTGTTCATGAGATCCTTGGTTCAACCCATGTTTTATTTAGTGTTTATTTATATGTGGAAAATTATTGATAGGTGTAGTTCATTTGCTGGCCCTTATGTGCCACTACTTTTCCATTTCCCTTAGTGTGCGTTGTGGGATGCATGTGGTTTTCCATTTTAATATAAACTAATATTTGGATTTCTAAATTGTTCAATAAAATGTTTTAAAATGAAATACACCTGTTCCATTAAAAAATTAAACTTGTTTTTTAATTAAAAAGGGCAATGGGATTTTAGTTGTTTTAGAAATGAATTTGTGTGTGTGGAAACCTCATATATTTTATAATTTATTTCAAACCCAAAATTGATAAGTTGTTTATTTCAAGGTAGTGCATTGGGAATAGTATGTTGAGAATGCCTATTGAGTTTTAATACCACGCCTATAGTTTTTTATTTTTTTTAGTTTTGTTTCAGTGTTGAATTGAGCTTGTTCGTTTTGGGAAAGACTTTGTTGTGGTTTGGAGAGTGACTCTCGAGGTCACGAAGAGTTTTGGTAGTGGTCAGGATAGTTTGTTGTTGTTGGTCGTTCATTCTTTTTCTTTTTGTTTATTTACCTTATATTATTCCATTTTTTCTGATACTTTATTTATTATCAGGAGAAATCATTCCCACATTCTCTATGTTGATACCATAGTGCTTGTCACCAGCTGGGAGGATCAGGAATGCCTCTTAGGCCATGTCACAGACCAGATCATGTGATCAGTTTAGGGTCAACCCTGGTTGGTTCGTGAAAAAAAGGAATTAGAGGAGGTTGGCTCTTGAGCAGACCTTGTTTTTTCGAGTTCCCATTGTTATTTGGGTTTGTGTTGGTAGAAGGAATAGAATTGTCCGGACTCAGGGCGTACGGATGATAAGGGAATCATGAACCCTTTCTCGTTCTGAACCTCAAGTTACTATGGGATGCCAAGTCTTGTTTTTTTCCTTTGATTGTTAGGAATTTTTTTATTTGGGAAATGAAATGGGAGTTGGAAACGTTTCCCCATGAGAACGCAGGGCCTGGAAATCCATGTGGAGCCGAGGACTTTAACCTAAAATGATATTAGTAATTGTGGTGTGACTGGCATATGGACACCAACCATATGTTAGAGTCACCCATCGACACTGTTTTCCACTTATGAATTGTTTGGATATTTCTTATTTCAAAAAACATGTTTTGTAAAGTGTTGTTTTGAAATTGTGTAGAGTTGAATTTTAGCAATCTTCTTTTGATCAAGCTTCTTGTTTATTTTTTGCCTAGTGCCTTTCCCTGGGAAGATCATATGGGTTCCCACAGTGCATCTTCGAGTGGTGCACCTTTGACAAACACTCTAGATGATTAACCTATATACTATGTTATGGTGTTCATAAAGTTGAGTCATCCACACTTTTATGGTCAAGAAGATCCTCTTAATGTGGAGGAGTAGTTGCAGAAGATTGAGAGGAAGTTCAGTTTCATTTGTTTGTCCGAGTCCATAATGGTGAAGTTGCCTACCTTTATGCTTTAAGGTATAACATGGAAATGGTGGATGTTTGTGTCTCTGAATAAACCTTGGGAATATCTAACATGGGTGTTTTCAAGTCATCATTCATCCAACAACACTTTTATGAATTGACGAATATGAGGAAGGCGATGGAGTTGGGTTGTCTTTAGTAGGGCGTTGAATCAGTACTAGAATTCCATCGATATTTCATAGACCTTGTTCGGTAGGATCAATGGTGTGTTGAGAATTATCCCAGGAAGGCTCGGTAATTTGAGACAGGACTCCGACGAGAACTGCGGCTAAATGTGGCAGAGCTCAACCTAATCACCTTCTCAAATGTTGTGGGGAAATCCATTTTGGATAATGCTACGTTAGATGGAGGACATGAGGTGTAAAATCTTCTATCTTTGCGAAGTAGTAAATAGTATGGTGATAAGAAGAATGGGAAGAGACCTAAAGCTAGTGGTCCTGGTTGAAGGATCAAGATGCCTTCAAACCTTTAGTCATCTTCCCCACTGTGCAATGTGTTGATCTGTCACCAGTGCGGTATGCAGGGGAACAAGAGGCCGATGTTCTTGAGTGATCCGAGACCCTTCCACACCTATGGGTGCTTGGGTCATGTGCAATGATTCTATCGAGGTGTTTCCGAGAAGCGCCATGAAGCGAGACATGGCTCGTCGAAGGTCACGTTAGCCCGTCAGCAGGAGTATGGTGATGTTTGGGAATCAGTTTGGTATTTTTCTCTTTCTATAATTCCTTGTGTGTAGTGGTCATCTTTTGTAGCATTCTATAGTGTTTCTTTCAGTTGTATTAATGGTTCTTCTCTAACCTCATTGAAACCATTATTCCAATGGATGTGTGTTTGGTAAAAGTTTGGTTTGTGTGTTATGTTTGGGAATTTTGGATGCTTGACTACGATGCAGGAGATGCTTAAATTATCAGAGCTCCATACATGGGTCCCAGAGTGAAGATGTCGTGCTGTCAGGTGAACCACAATGGTGTGAATAAAACTTGGTATAATCTCTGTCATTAGTGGAGCGTGGTTTTGTTCTTATGAGGGTGTGATGTTGTTGATATGGTGATGACGGGAGATTTGATGCTCTATTTGTCAGGTCCTTCCCTCCCCTACCCTTGTGGTGCGGTTTCTGTTCTATGTGGGAAGCTTTCGTGTTTGATTAATCTCATCGGTCCTTATGATAGGGAGACCCATCGCGAGTCTCAGTGAATTCAGTCAGCTTGTTTCTTATGGTGGTAATCCATTCGGGCCTCCCCATATCAGTATCAGAGTTTCATTTCATTTTTCTTTTTTTTGGTGTTTATAGTGCTCATGTTTTGAGGATACGTTTCATGTCATGGGAGTCGGTGTTCGTTGGGATCGATCAACTTGAGGCGCTTAAGATTTTGAGGGTGAGTGACACTTAAGGAGTTTTATATTGGGTCTTGGTCTTGTTGTGGCTTCCCAGGGGTAGTAAGCGTTATGGTGGGGAGAATTGTCACACCCCGACCTATCTATTATTATTATTTTAATATTTTCTTTTGTTTAAAAAATGTTTGTTGAGGTTCGGTTTGGATCCCAAACAAACTTTTTGAGTTTTGTCAAAAAAACGCAGGTTTTTGAGTTAACGTCACATAGTGCCTGAGCAGATCACATTTTGGAGACCCCGTGTGGCTTCACGTAGGCAACAACACAATCCATCTGTCATTGGAAAATTAAAATGGATAACTAAATGTTTATTGTGTTCTTTAAAAATTTTCATTTTTAATAATTTTAATTAATATTTTTTTTCGTAATTAATGAATTTTATTATTCATATTGTTGTTTTTCTAGTTGTTGTTCTTGTTCCTGTTGTTTTTATTCTTGTTGTTATTAATACTACTATTAACATCTAGGTCAGTGTGTGGGCACCGTACGACTTGCAGATTCTATGCGGTTAGCCCGGGCACTTGCGCAATTTTAGCATTTGTGTTGGCCAAGTGAAATAAATTAAATGAGTTGAAAAAAAATTATTTAATTTTTTTTAAATTAATAACTTATTTATTTAATAATATTATTTTGTCACGAATAATAATATCGATTTATTATTAATGTACTGTTATTATTGATATTATTATTTTTATCGTTTTTTTATTATTTTTGTAGTTGTCTTATTTATTATTATGTTTCTTATTAATCTTATTATTATTTATGTTAATATTAAAATTATAATTATATATTAATGTCATTTTTATTATCCCTATTATTAGTAGTATTGGTAATTTTTTATTTATCATTTTATTTTTTCCCTTTTTACTAGGGTTTTTTCCACGTGCTTCCCTCTCTCTTATTTTTTATGCTGCGCCGCCTCCCTTTTTTCCATCCCCTCACACAGCAACAACCACCCGCATCTCCTCTCCCCCTTTACTTCTGTCCAGACGATGACCTGCACCCATAGCCTTCGCCCATAGAGCGTCACGCCCCTGCCTACCTCTGGCCCTCTGCCTGTCATCCATCCACCCTTGTCACGCCTCACTCCTTCTCCCTTATAGCATGCTGGCACACCGCCACATCACCCTCCTGCCCGCCCACCACTACCAGGTTCCCCGACACCCCTCCGTCCCTCCTACCCTACGAGTCACCACCTCAACCCCTCTTTCTAGAGCCCTCCTACCGGACTCACACACTGGGTGGAGCCAGCTTCTCCCCGTAAAACTGCTCCCACCACACCCTCTGACTCTTCTCTAGCTATTATGCCTCTCGCCTCCCTGTTTACGGCACCCCCTTTGGCTCGGATCCCCCCGACACACACCGTATTCCTGCACCTCCTACGGGTATCACCCCTACCACTCTAGCGCCTCCTTGTATGAGCCCCATCACCCCCCTTCTTCGCCTACATTGCGTTGCATGACCCTTTCCCTCGAACAGGCCGCGCGAAGCCCTACATCCTATCTGCACTCCGCTGTAACCCCCCCCCCCCCCCCTTGTGGTAAGATTTTTTTATTTTGGTGTTCCTCATGGTTTAGGTTTTGTTATTTTCAGATTCAATTATAAAAATTGTGTGTTTAGATTATTCGTTATGGTGTTTCTAGCAACATGTTGGTGCGGTTTCTGTGCAAATGAGGTTTCAGACTTTCTTCGAGAGGTCCATCCATGGTTGAGGTAGGAATCCCCTTGCACTGTCACTCTTCTCCTTTAAGTACTGAAATAAATTGTATGTTTTTTCTATGCTAAAAATTAAATTAATTAGATTATTATATGATCTAATTAATTAGTTTGAGGAAAATTGAGTTTTTAAAATAATTAATTGTGTTTGATATTTTGCACCCTGTTTATGTGAATTGATGTTGTGTGCACAATTATTTTGTTTAAACATGTGGTTTGAATTTAACGGGTTTTTCCTGCAAAGGCCTAATTAGTCCCTCTAGCACTTGCTTGTAGTTTAGTGTTTTTAGAATTTATTAAATGAATCTTGAGTTAGATTCATTTGTTTAATCCATGGTATACATTTCTAAATTATTTAGTAAATTTTTTTAAATGATTTATTATATAATATGGGTTCTACATGCATGGTTATGAAAATGTGTTTAGGCGCACATGTTTATAAATGTTGATCTCATCAGCTCATGCTTCTTTATCAGGTTGTGGACTCTATGTGTTTTCTGAAAATGGTATGTTTTCTTTTCAAAATAATTAGTCAGCTATTTTGGCGTTGTGTGGTTTTTGTAATCATATTGTGGATTTTAAAGGGGTTTAGTAAATAATGTTGATGGTGTGAGTTGTGTTTTTTAAACATAATGAGGTGGTTCTTTTTCGATGGTTGTTTTTTTGGAATGTTTTATGTTTTATGATTTTGTACCTTTGTTGTTGTGCATTTATTGCAGCGCGATGGTGGGGTGGCACCACCTTACTGTGATCATTGGCTTGCACGTGCTTGTGTGCTTGTGCGAGACATGTCATGTTGTCATGTTTGTGCTTCAAGATGAGGTAGGTCCCCACTACACATGCCTTTTAAATTTAGAATTGGTTAATATCATGATATTTTATTTATTTTATTAAATAAGAAACAATATTAGATAAATAATTTTGGAATAATTACTCGATGTAAAAAAAGATATTTATTTTATACATGTCACATAAAATATTTTCGTGATGAATTGATGCACAATAGTGAAAGAATGCATGTTTGGCCTTTGATCATAATTTACAGAATTTCAAGTGTGCTTCTGGTTTGATGATAAATGATTTCTTCTAATTCGTGAACAAGTGTTTTGGTTATCTTGAGAAATGAGGGTTTTCATTAAAGTTGGTTAAGGCCCATTTGGAACATTGATAAAAAAATTATTTTGGAAAACTATCTTTGAGGTGACTCAGTGGTGATCCTTTTGTGTATGTTGGTTGTATGTTTTGTGTGTGATGTTTGTTCAATGTGACTGGTTACTTGATTGACTTTGTTAACTCACCCATGTTTGTTATATGTGTTGACATGGGAACCTGGCATAGTAAATGAATCTTCTAAGAACTATTATTTCACTAGTTTAGATTATGAAATGGAGAGTGGCCAAAAACAGAGATGTGTTTTTTTATCATTTCTATGAGATTTCTCCCCTCGGTTAGGCCATGTAGGGAAACACCGGGCATTAGGGCGTTATGAATTCATGAGTAGGGAATGCCTTCGAGATGAGTCACATGTATAGTATGTTCTAGATTGTTCACGAGATCCTAGGTTCAACCCAAGTTTTCTTTAGTGTTTATTTATATGTGGTGGATGACTGAGAGGTCTAGTTTGGTTGTTTTCCCATGTCTTCCACTTCATTTCAATTTCCAATAGTGTGTGTTGTGTGAGGTGTGTAGTTTTCCTTTTGAATGAAAAATAGATTTTGGATTTATAAATTTTTTGAAAAAATGTTTTAAAATGTAATGCACCTGTTCCTTTTAAGAATTAAACCTGTTTTTAAATTAAAAAGTGAAATGTATAGTTACTAGTTTTAGAAATAAAAGTGTGTTTGTGGAAACCCCATATTTTGTATAATTTATTTCAATCCCAAAATTGGTTACTTCATTATTTAGTGGTAGTGCATTGAGAATAGTTTTTTGGGAATGCCTATTGAGTTTTAATACTCACGCCTATAGCGTTTTCCTATTTTTGTATTTTTTATAGGGGTGAATCAATCTTGTTTGTTGTGGGAGAGATGTGGTTGTGGTTCGCAGAGTGACCGTCGAGGTCACGAGGAGTTTCGGTCGTGGTCAGGTTAGTTATTTGTTGTTGGTCATTCATTTTTTTCATGTAGTTTATTTACATTTTATTATTAAATTTTGTCCATTGTATTATTTATTGTCAGGTGAAATATTTCCCTTTGGATCTCTTTTGATGCCCTGGATCTTGTCTCCAGCTCGGTAGGATCGGGAAAGCCTCTCAGGCCATGTTGCGGACAGGCTTAGGTGATTAGTTCAGGGTCGACCCGGGTTGGTTCGTGATAGATTTACTGCAGTAGAAATCAAGACTCCTTGATGACTACTAAGATTCTACGAGTTGTTCTAGGTCATCACATTGACAGGATAATAGATAGCCTTAGTAGATATATCCTTCCATATGAGTTCTAAAATTCTATATTCCGCTTATAACATGAGGAATAACTCCCTCATTTTCTGAGTAATCTCTATGCCCAACTCGTTGTGTTGAATTTCCTTAATAGTATGTAAACAAACTCAAATATATCATTTGAGATATCTATGTAAAAGAATAATCATCCCTATATTCCAATACAATATCAATAATGTTTATAGATCCCACAATAGTTGGTAAATAGGGTGGATTATGAGGACCATGACATTCCATTTCTTCCTTAGTGATATTAGCCTAGGATACTTTTCAAGATAACTATTGAATAAGAAGGCCCTTTTTCCATCAAAAATGATTCAAAATCGTGGGAGATCCTTCCTTCTTAATAAAAAAAATTTAGTTATTTCTATTTTTATTTATCTTCTTCAAGTCCTCTTCATTTGTAACATCTATCAATTTCCTTTATATCACTCTAAAATAGGTAACCAAATGACCATAAAAAATTCGATCATCCCAAAAAAGGAGCTATATTTTACATCCAACCATTAAAACAATATTGTTTCTATTTTCATCTAATTTAATGAAATCTAGGCACATAAATTCAATATCAATGTCCACCATAATTTGGAAAAGTAAACCAAGATCACCTTCCAATATTTTTTGATCCTTCCTGATAGGGGTTTCAAAATAAGAGGCAATGTCATTGAGAATTTTGTGGTTCCAATACAACAAACACAGCTCGTGAATTATGACTCATACTTGAGTGTTAGATTTAATTTGAATGAGTTTAATGAAATTAAATTAACATTCAATGATTACAAAAACAAATCACTTAAGATGAATATTATCAAAGGTCCTTCCTATAATAAGATCCTTCATATAATGGAAGATAATATGAAAATACCAATTCTAATAGTAATTATTTTCTAATCATGATTCCACTATCAAAGTGAAATCTGGTCATGAGATCCACATAAGAACAAGGAATATCTCTTTTCACGTAAATGAAACATCCATGAAGTGATAATTTATATATATTAAACCATTTCTTATATGAATATTGATCAACAACCATCGAAGATACACCATCATCAAATTTTTTGACAGTAAAAGATCCTGATAACATCTCCATAACCATATTTGAGAAGCTAGTTAACTCATCCATGAAGGATACACCTTTTCTACTTGAATGAGGTAGATTAAGAGAATCAATTTTCCTTCCCTGAAATAATGACGAGTATAGGGATTCATCCATAAAGGAAAACTACATATCCTGATTAAATGATTCCATTAATAAAGATCAAGCACAGATCTAGAAACGTGAATCATCATCATCTCTAAATTAAAAAAAATCATGTTACTGCTCTCTCCATCATTCCTATAGATGTAATACTTCTTCTTCCATAGATTTAAAGTGTTTCTATATGAATAAAAAAAATTATATTTATAGTTAATTAAAAAAAAGAATTAATTTTATAATCATGTTTAAACTAAATTCCTATAATATAGTTTATATCATTTATTATCTCCATTCTAATTATTAGGTGATAACAATAAAAATTAAATATTAATATTTAATCATTTTTTTAAGCTCAGTGTTTTGTGTAATGTATGATATCAATAAAATTCAATTTATTTAAAAAGTTACATACCATAATATCTTATGGTGTATCATTCTCCCCACAGTAAATTAGTTATGTCCAAAAACTTTGAAATTTCACTTTGGAAACAATATATTGACACATTAAAAGTACATTATGGGGAACTTAGATGATAAATAGGGTTAATAAAACATTCCTTTAATAAGAGGTAAATGGTAACATGAATGTCACTATAAATTTCTGCTTTCAAATAAGATAACATTAGTTCTAAGTGAAAATTGGAACGTAGAAGAGAAATATAATATCATTTTCTAAGGGTGATAAATAGAGATCATGGCCATCATAAATTCTAACATCACAAAACCATAAATCAATAATGTTTTTAAAAGGCCATTGATTTCTCTATACGAAAATTATTGGAATCAAAATTTTCATTCCATATTCCATTAATATAGTAGAGGAATAATTTTACTATCTAAATAAGAAGATGATAAAATAAAAATACTTTATTTAATTCCTTGTAATATTCATGATCATATCCTTTGATTACTCTTCAATATAATTTCACTTAATCTCTAATGATATGAAATTGATATTCAAGATGAATTTTTCATACCTGAAAAGCATTAATGAACCATATGATCCACAAGTCATCCCTTCATCCCTTAAATATTTACTGATTCCAAAATTGTTAGAACATGTTATCAAAAAACAATAATATCCCAATTTTAACATAATCCATTACATAAGTAGTTCATATAAAGACTCATGCAAAATATTCCAGTAATAATTAATTGACAAAAAGTTTATAAGGAAAGACCCTAAATTTACAAAATAAACTTAACAGTATGTTTTTCGAACAACATAATAAAATTTTAAAATGACATGCCAAATATATGAATACTTTCATCCCCATAAAACCATAATGAAAACATGCATGATTATGAAACTAAAATATCATGTATATTTCTTAATTACATATATGTATTATAACTGGTAAATATAACATAAAACATAAAAATCACTATCCACTTTCCCAATCACCAACAAAATCCCATAATCATCTCTTTGACATTATTATCTCAAAATCAAGCATATATTAAGGGTCATCTTCCCAAAAACAAGTATCTTCCAGATGATCAATTTTATATAGAATAACATCACTTCGTAATATTCATCATGAGCTTCGAAATCCCTAAGAATAATTACTATATTAAAAAACAAATATATTTCATAATTTAAATGATGAAAATATCATCAATTGAATAATTTTACAACACATTTCACTGATCCAAATACACAGAAATATTAATCACTCTATTTATGTTTTATTAATAGCATATGATTTACCATCATCTTTATCATCTATTAAGGTATATTTAATTGATTATTAGGGAAATGATTCATACAATTCCCTATAATTCTATAACTAAAACACTAAATAGAAGTCTTTTTCTTTCCTCTATTTTATTTCTTTTTCATGGTGGACCTTTTTTCCTCACCTATAACAAAATCAAAATCATTTAAAGAATTTATCAGGGTGATTATATACATAGTTATCACTTGAGGTAAATTATTTATATCCCTTTATCCATTTATCCATGATTTTATCTACTATAATCTTCTTCTATATGTTCTTATTGAATCCATAAGACTTAGAGTATTCTATAAGAGTCATTATTGCACATAAAACTGTTTCTTCATATGATGAAAATGAATGAGAAGACATTTATAATCAAAGTATTATATTGAGGCCTTAAAAGAAATGGTGAATCATGAACTCTTTGTTGCATAAGTAATCTATACCATACATTTCTAATCTTGTAATGGTAGCTTCATACTCTACAAAAATTTCTTACTCTTTTTTAGTTAATCTATAGGACTTTATCTTTATCTCAGTTTTTTTCTCACAAGGGAATTATTTGTTAGGGAAATTCTCCCTAAAATCATTATATTCAAAGAGTTTAATTTTCTCTTCCTCTCTATTATTCTTGATCAACAACCACAATTGATCTGGTTTAATATTGACCTAATACACTAGAAGTGTAACATTTTATTTTTCATTTAATCCCAATTATAGAAATATTGTTTTTAGTTAATTTATGCATTTATCAGCTACAAATATATTAGTAGTCCCACTAAATGATGGGGGCTTCTACTATGTGAAATAAAAAATAACAAAGTTGTAGCATGGTTATTCACTATTTCTGGAGTAAGCTATACTAATATAGAAACAAAATTCTACGTTCCAGTACCATTTGTATTGGACTCCTCACTTGGGAAATAACTAAATTGTTAATGAGTATTAATTGAAATCTCCATTCCATGTTCCATTTCAAAATAATGTAATATACTAGATTGGATCCTAATATGATTAAATTTTTATAAGTCAAAATTTAGAGTAACATAAATAAAAAAATTACTCATATATAATTTTATAATCCTAAAAAATTTATCTTTGGGATTTTTTTTCAATACATATCCTCAATGTATATCATATGTTTATGTTCCATAATCCATTTTTTCTTAAATCTAGTTCCTATGGTGTCATCTAACATTTCTCTCATACAAATAGACACAACCCTGACCCCAGTATCCTATACCCAATGACTTACATTATTAAATTATAATAAAAATAGGGACTCACATCCAAATGGAAGAAATATTATAGTAGTATTTGCAAACAAGATACATATTTGAAATTCACAATAAAATTTAGACATAAAATAAAAATTAAACATTCATCTAGAACACCAATATCACCCTTAGCATAATATTGTATATCAATAATAGTAATCTTTTGGAATTCTAGGGAAATATAACTTAAGATTTATGTGAGATCATGTGCATAATAAGAGTTAAGTAAAATGGAAGAAATCATAAATCTAATGATTATAGAATGGTAAATGTCTAAAACACATTCTAGTTAATCAATATGTTGAGCATAAAATGGATGGAATGAATGATGATCAAATAATGGCATACAAAAAATCAAATGATCTAGGAAGTTGACTGTAGATGTCATAACTAATAGGTTAATCATATGGAATAAAAATAATGAAGATATGAATAATTTATAACATATAAAATATGCATATATATCCTCTAAATAGATACTATGAAGACCAATCCTCTTTTTAGTTTATGTTAATGGATAAAAAACCACTATATTTGTGTCTAGACCTTTCATAAGACACCATTCCAATATCTATCCTCCAGAAAAATTAAAATTTCATAGAATTAAATGTGAATGGGTTTTCCCCAAATTTATACATCCTATTATACTACTAATTCATCAAGGGTCTTACAATAATCAGTCTCAAACATTTTTCTTTAAATTCAAAATCATTCCTCGTATATCGAATAATCAACATTAAAATAATATTTTAAAATATAAGTGTCCCATACCACATTGAAACATTTGTAATGACAATCCCCAAGAAGGAATAATATATAAAAAATATTATATAACTTTATAATAAATAAATTAATGATATTATATGTCAAATGGTCTGTATATATACCAAACAAAAGAAGATGAGTGTAAAAAATTGAAATATGCCTCAATGAAAAAAGATAGAGAAAAGTCCATTATAATGATTATATCATTAATAATATGAATATATGAGGTGTATTAACTATAAATACGCATAATTAAATTATAAAATCACCACTATTTAATAAAAATTAATTTTATACATTATCATAGCATGAAAAAATTGATGAAGTAGATGTTTAACCAAATGAATGTAAAATTGAGTTGTGAAATCCCTTACCAATCGGTACTCAGATGAATCGTATAGCCCATAAAAGTAATAATACTCAAAAAAATGATTTTAATACATTTAATATAATGAGACTCATGTTATGATATATAAAAATTTAATTACATAAATCATGTACAAATAATAATTGGTGAATAAGGGATATATCTCTTATAACTAAAATGTTATTTGAGAAAAATTTACCAGATGAATTACATTTGTTTTGGGTAATTTATCCTCATTTATAATGGTTTAAGGAATTATATTAACTCATTCCTAATATATATTAAAATATATAATACCTTATATGATTATTTAATAAAAACTTAAATCCCATTCATTAAAAATATTTCATTATTTTCATAATCTTGGGTGTGCTCGTTTCCTGGTTTGATGATCAGTTCATTTTTGTATAATAATGGTTCATAATTTCAAATGGAAATAAAACTATTTAAGTGAAATTAAATTTTATTATTTAACATTAATAATTATAAATGTTACCATATATCATTTTTTTGTAACATGAGAATGTTTCAATCGATAAAATGTTAGTGATATATGATTAGTTTATTTTTGTTGGTGTTAAGAAAATCAGAGACTAGTTTGGTTTAATTTAATTTTATGACAATATTATAGTTAATGATTATGAAATTGGTAATAATATACCTATTACTATATTACATAAAATATAAAATTATGACCAGACATGAAGGAGATAATAGATTGTGGACAAAATCATTGTTCACAGATATGGTTAATCTCTATGACTTGGGAATTGTTTTATTTCTTCGAATTATAGGTGTAAATAAAATAAATGGATATTAGATATTACATAAGAAACTTAAAACTCTAGTATATAAATTATTTTAGATTTTTTATTCCTTTATGGATGAAGGGGGAGAGGATAAACTACAAAAAATCAAATAAATTAAGAGAGGTGTCTTGAGATGATTGCCTCTTTAATATCACCTTCTTTGAGGACACATGAGAACCTTGGATTTAGAAATTTGGTTATAATAGAAGAACTTGGATGTGGGGAGAGTGTTAAAGAGGGTTTTTGGTTGATTTTTGACTATATTCAAGGATTATGAGTTGAAATGGGGTTTTTAGGTGTGCAATTTATACTTGATGGGGGTTGAGTTCAAGTGATTAAATAAGGATTATTTTATGTTTATTGATAACCACAATCAGTGGTAATAATTTATAAGAATTTGTATATTAATTAATTATTTAAAGTATATTTAGGTTTATAAAACCAAAAATACCAATTAATGTTTTATTTTTTAGTTATTTTAAGCCATTGTCGTTTAACATTAAACCTTTTAATTATTTTACCTATACTGTAGTAAATAATATTTCTTTCATGGAAAATATGACAACCCTTCTTTTTATTACAACTTAAGCATGCTTTATTAAATAAAACTTCACTTGATACAACAAAGAAGATCGAGAGGTTTAGTGTCTTTGGGACTTAGGATCATTACATAAAAACATTAAACTTGAAATACAACATCTTTATTGAAAACTTCCTTTACATGACCACTACATTCCTTCGTACTTAGCATTGAATGGGATAACCTGAGGACATGCATAAGAATAGGGTGAGCAATAAAGCCCAGAAAGGGAGTACACAATGAATAACATGAGGAGTACAATACATGTTAGGTAATAGGAACATCAATAGAGCATTAGAGTAACATGAACATAAAGGCATGATAAATCATGATAACCATAACATGGAAATGTGGCAACAACAACTTAAAATTGAATTAGCATGAGCCAAGGCTCATTGCACATGGTGCATGAGTAAACCCTCATTGCACTTGAAGCACGAGTAAACCCTCTTTGAACTTGAATTAGCATGAGTCTACACTCATTGCACATGACGTGTCATGATACTATACTTTACCCAATGCATTGGAGCGCTATAAAGGGTGAACCCTTCTTAAACATTTCATTTCATGCATAAGTGTGCCACATGGATCATAAAACATAGATTCATAAAAAATAATCATTTATTCCATGATAAAGGAATGTAGAATTCATACATGAAGCTTTATAATAAATATGTAAATGTGCATAAAGGTTAATACCCTTGATGGAGATATGGGCATGGTATTCACTACACAATGATATTGGCTTAGAAAATCGGTGTGATTTCGGCAGCGTAACGGCATGACATAAGAATTCATAAATAATTTTGATGAGAGAGAAATGGGTTCCTCATCATATTTACATGTAATGGATAGTAAGGAGGTCATATAGATACATGTCCCAACAATTCAAAAGGAATTTAGATTCATGATACAAAAGTATTGCTTGAATGTAAAAGAACAGAGAGAAGTTCCTTTCGGAATTTCGGCATATTAACGGGTGTACATGGGAGGAATTTAATGAGAGAGAAAGGATTCTCCCATCATTCAAACAATAAGAGGGAAGTATGGGGGAGGTGTGAAACCATACCCCAACATTCATAATTGAAATTAAAAGGGAAATAAAACTTAAAGAAAATTGACAAAAATGAGAAAGGAAGAAAAAACCCTTACTTGGGAGTGTGCTTCCAAAGGCTAGAGAGAGGCTTGAGAGAGGCTTCTTGGGAGCTTGGGGAACCTTTTGAGGATTCTAGAGAGAGTAGGTCAGATTTTGGACGAACTCCAAGTGATTTTAGTGAGGAGGAAGTGGGAGCTTGGGTGGGTTTATATAGGAAAGGTGAGAGAATTCTTTATTATTTAGGTTTGGGACCCCTTATATTAAAATAATCCAAACCACATACCATCCCATGGTATTTTCTCATGGTTTCTGGAAAATAAAAGAGGAAAACAATATTTTACAAGGCCAAGGTTCGAACATATTAAAAAATTAGGGTTGCTTATGTGGAGGTGAGTCACACTCTCATGGAAATTAATTTAAAAAGGCAAAGTGTTGAATAAGTCTTGAGGGCTCCATTAATGCTTTGAAAAGTAAGTAAAACAAACCCAAAACCTCATTATTTTAATGATAAAACACATATTGGCCGAACATAAGGATTATGTTATTTTATTACATCACCATTGGGTCATTATGATGTCATAAAACACATTATATATTTAAATGGTATTTAATTTTTACCCAAAAAATTGACTGTCACAGAAAATTATGAAAAATTCACCGTTGGATAATTTCGACATCCTGATTCCTAATATATAATTTATTTTATCTAAATAATTTTCTATATATGTGAATTTTCACTTTTAAAATAAAAACCGAAATTTATAAAAAAAATTCACGGGTTTTGACAGAAATGGCTTTCAAACCTTAATAATAATTTTAATTGCATTCATAAAATTTAAAAATCATTTATACTTAATAAAAAATTAATTTAATATTAATAATAATATTTTATTAAAATATTCTTTAATTTAAAAATCATTTAATTTAATAAAATATAATTTTTAATTAAATAATAACTAAAAACACCATTTTTTACATTAAAAACTAATTACAATGTATCAAAAATGACTAGAAATTATATTCATTATTATATACAGAAAAATAATGTACATGAACATGGTGCTACTTATTTGTCACATAACCCCTTAAAATAGCTGCATAAGACCTAAGGGTAAGGTGTGCGATGGTGACAAACTCTTTGGGCGGCTCAGATAACATCGCTCGAGTGGTAATTTCAATCAACTTCCACTTTTCCCGTAGATGATCACGTTCGAGCTTGACTTGATGAAGCTCAGCTTGGGCTTGGTCAAGGGAAAAGCCCAAAGACGCCACCCCTTTTCTGTGCTCTGATAAATGGGCTTCGTAAGGGGCAATTCTACTGAATGATGCCAGCGCTTCCTTTTTCTGAGTAGAAATGGGTTCGTTAAAGCCTTATATTTATACTACTCAGATGATGACTGTTCAACGACTATAACAGTAACAGTCAAAAATCTTAATGTAAAATTAATGAAGTTGAAATCTTATAAAAACATTTTTCATAAAGAAAAATTTAACTAGATCAAGAGATATTTTCCATTAATGAAACTTTGGGTTGTTACAATATTCCCCCCTTAAGAAATTTCGCCCTCGAAATTTTCCTTTTCCCACAGTAAAACAAATGTGGGTAACTCAGCTTCATCATATCCTCCGACTCCCATGTTGCTTCTTCAAACTTGTGGTTTCTCCACAACACCTTGATGAGGGGCATTGTCTTATTTCGTAGAACTTTTTCTATACGATCTAAGATCTTCACTGGTTGCTCCTCATAAGAAAGATCATCTTCCAATTGTACCGCCTCAGAAGAGAGTACATGTGAAGGGTCTGGTATGTACTTCCTTAAGAGGGATACATGAAAGACATCATGAACCTTGGCCATAGTAGGTGTAAGTGCTAGTCGATAGGCCACAGCCCCAACACGATCAAGAATCTCGAAGGGGCCGATGTACCTTGGACTTAACTTCACTTTCTTTCCAAACATCATGACCTTCTTCCACGGAGATATGCGTAAAAACACCATGTCTCCGACTTTAAACTCAAGGTCTCGTCGACGATTATCTGCATGACTCTTCTGTCGAATTTGGGCTGCCTTGATATGCTGCTGAATGGTTTTCACCTTCTCCACCATTTCTTCGACCATTTCTGGTCCAAGCATCTTACGTTCACCGACCTCATCCCAACATGCTGGTGTTCTACAACTTTTCCCATACAGGGATTCATATGGTGCCATTTGGATTCTCGAATGGAAACTATTATTATAAGAGAACTCAACTAGAGGAAGATGTTGATCCCATCCTCCTTTAAAGTCCATTGAGCATGCTCTCAACATATCCTCAAGTGTTTGGATAGTCCGCTCGGATTGGCCATCAGTTTGAGGATGATAGGTCGTACTGAAGTACAGTTCAGTATTCAGAGCATTTTGAAGACTCTTCCAATACATAGAGGTAAATCGTGGATCTCAGTCAGAAACAATAGATAGTGGTACTCCATGCAACCATACCACATCCCTGATATATATCTGTGCCAGTTGATCCAAAGAGAAATCCCCTCGAATATCAATGAAGTGTGCAGTATTTGTAAGACGATCCACCACAACCCAGATTGCATTGTTGCCTTTGGATGTCCTTAGAAGTCCGATGAAAAAGTCCATGGTGATGTTCTCCCATTTCCATTCTGGTATGGGCAGTGGTTGCATCATCCCCTTAGACTTCTGCCTCTCTTCCTTCACTTGCTGACACACCAGGCACTTTGATGTATATTCAGTAATCTCCTTCTTCATATTATCCCACCAAATGTTTTCTCGGAGATCTCGATACATCTTTGTGATCCCTGGGTGAATAGAGAAATTTGAACTATGTGCATCATCCAAAAGTTCCTTCTTCATCTCTGAACTTGATGGAAGACATAGTCTTTTCCCAAACCTCACAATTCCTTCTTCATTAACATTAAACTCTGAGGATTTTCCCTTTTTGATAGCTTCCACTTTTTCTTGGATTCCTGCATCATCCTTTTGAGCATCGTTAAACCTTTCCAAAAGAGACGGTTGAGCAATCATTTGTGAAAGGATTGATGATGTTCCCTTATTTATAGTTCCCACATCCATCTTCATTAAGTCTAATAAGATTGGATCCTTCTCAATTCTCATAATTGATAGAATCACTGGATCCTTTCTACTTAGGGCATCCGCCACCTTGTTCGCTTTCCCAGGGTGGTAATGTATTGAACAGTCATAATCCTTGATGAGCTCTATCCATCTTCTCTGACGCATATTAAGCTCTTTCTGTGTGAATATATATTTAAGACTCTTGTGGTCAGTATATATCTCACATTTCTCTCCATAGAGATAATGCCGCCATATTTTCAAGGCAAAGATCACCGCCGCCAACTCCAGATCATGCGTTGGATAGTTTCGCTCATGGATTTTCAACTGCCTTGAGGCATAGGATATCACTTTATCATTCTACATCCGCACACATCCTAAGCCCTTCTTCGAAGCATCACTGAATACCACAAAAAGCTCCCCACTTGTGGGTAAAGTGAGGACGAGTGCAGTGATAAGCCTCCTTTTCAACTCCATGAAGCTTTATTCGCATTCATCACTCCAAGAAAACTTTACTCCCTTTTGAGTTAGCTTGGTAAGAGGGTTGGACAATCGTGAAAATTTCTCACAAATCGTCGATAATATCCAGCTAACCCCAAGAAGCTACGGATATCAGCTACCGATGTTGGCCTCGTCCATCCCTCAATTGCATCTGTTTTGGAGGGGTCCACAGATATCCCATTGCTTGTGATGATATGGCCCAAGAATGAGACCTCATTCAACTAGAACTCACACTTGCTGTACTTGGCATAGAGCTTGTCCTTGTGCAAAGTCTCTAGTACAGTTATTAAATGCTCCTCATGGTCCTCCTTGGTTTTGGAGTATATTAGAATATCATTTATAAAGACTACCACAAATTTGTCAAGGTAATCTCTAAAGACTCTATTCATCAAGTCCATGAATATTGTTGGAGCATTGGTGAGTCCAAAAGTCATTACTATGAATTCATAGTGCCCATACCTTGTACGAAAAGCAGTCTTGGGGATATCTTCCTTCTTCACCCTTACTTGATAATATCTCGACCGCAAGTCCACCTTGGAGAAGTATTGTGCTCCACGCAGCTGATCAAACAAGTCATCGATTCTTGGGAGAGGATACTTGTTCTTTATCGTGATTTTGTTAAGTTCACGATAATAGATGCAAAGCCACATTGACCCATCCTTATTCTTGACGAAGAGGACTGGTGCACCCCATGGTGATGCACTTGGGCATATAAACCCTTTATCTAGATTCTCCTGTAGTTGTTTCTTCAGCTCTTCAAGCTCAACAACAACCATTATATATGGAGTCTTGGATATTGGTAGCTCCCCAGGTATAAGTTCAATTGAGAACTCAACATCTCTTCTTGGAGGAAGACCAGGAAGTTCCTCGGGAAATACTTCAGCGAATTCCATAACAATAGGCATTTCTTCAAGGGTGGATTCTTCCTTGGACTCAATCATCTGAGCCAGATATGCGTGCTCATAAGGCAGTAATATCCATGCTTGAGATGATGGAGCTAAAGGAGATTCATCTTCCTCCTGACACCTGTAAAGAATAGGGGGTCGATTCTCCATATGGAGTGTGATTTCCCTCTCCCAACAATTTATGTTGGCTCTATATAAGGAAAGCCAATCCATGCCAAGAATTGCATCAAATTCCACCAAAGGGAGTATGAAGAGGTTCTCTGGGAAATTAAATCCACAGATTATAACAGGGGAGGACTTATATTCATGGGATGCAATGATTGCCCCATTTCCCGTACTCACCGACACATTTACTTCCAGGATTTGTGGTGGTGCTGGGATTGTTCTACTAAACATTCGAGATATAAAAGAATGCGTAGAACCTGAATCAAAAAGTACGTTCGCTATTCTTGAATGAATTACTAGCGTACCTGTCACCACTTCGTTGTCGGGGTTCACTTCTGTAGAAGTGATGGCAAAAGCTCTTCCTTGCTGTCTTGGAGGTTGTTGGTTGCCTCCAATAACCCTTGGATTAGGGCACTGATTCGCAAAATGCCCCGGTTCTTTGCCTGTGTAGCATTGAACAACGCATTGAGGTTCGAACGGAGCGTTCCTCTCCTCTGTCGCAGCCACGGGTCCTTCTTACTGACAGTTAACAGCTAGGTGCCCTTCTCTTCCACACTTGAAGCATTTTCTTGTCCCCCTAAGGCAATTTCCAGGGTGCTTCTTTCCACACTTTTGGCAAGTGGGGTGCTGGAATTTCTTAGCGCCGTTGGATTTATCCATCGGACCACCAGCATTGATGTCCACCTTACGCTTCTTGATACCCATGTGATTCTCCGATCTCCATTTCAACCTTGATGGAACATCAGAAAATTTCCTCATAGCTGTCGAAGTCACGGATTGCTAATGCTTTCTGTAAGCTATGCTTCAGCCCACCAAAGAAGCGGTCAACCTTGCATTCGGGGGTAATGACAAATTCGGAAGCGTATCGTGCAAGCCTTGTGACATTTTCCTCATACACTCCCACAAATTCTATATCTTTCTGTTTGAGGGAAAGAAAGTCCCTTTCCATCATAAGACGGAGGGTGCGTGGAAAATATTTATCGAAAAACATCTTCCAGAATTCCTTCCATTCCAAAGCCTCGATCTCCTCCTCAGGCTTCGTATTTTTGATCAACGTCCACCATTGATCAGCTTCACCCTCCATACGATAAGCCGTCAGGAGAACCTTCTCTTTTTCAGAGCATTTGAGGATGGAGAATATCTTTTCAATGGAGTTGATCCATTGTTCAGCGATCGTGGGATCGGATGATCCACTAAAAGTAGGAGGCCTTTGTCTCATGAATCTCTCGATAGAAACTTGTTCTTTCTTAGGGGGGGGGGGTTGAACGTTCCTCTTGACCAGTGTTTCTATTCAAAACATGAGTCAGCTGAGAGATAAGCATGACAAAGTTTGTGATTCCCACTCCCATTGGATTGGGCATCTCATAAGTACAATCATCACACTGATCTTCACAGCGGTTGTTAGCCCGAGTTCTCCTATTACCGGCCATTGGCTGGAATAAAAGGAATGTTAGGGGTAACACATAAAGGGTAATCCAAAGACAAAAGATGATGACTTATAAATAAACATTAATCTCTTTAACTCATGAGTCTATAGAATTCAATCCAGGCTTTTCATGATCTTCCTTCTAACATATATTCTTAGGGGCATTTTTTCCCTTAATAAAGGTTCATACTAAGATTGTGAATTTATCAAAACATATCCCCCGGGAGTGTTGTAACCAAGAGTGCAGCATGTCCCGTTGTCGTGCACCAGTTCCCGTTCGAGTCTAGCTCAAAGCGGTGTTTTCGGGTTTTACCCCTAGGATACATCTGTGCCAGAGCCGCCTCTACCTGCTCGTATCCAAACAGGGATGTATTTGTTTGATAATCCACTTACTTAGTATTTACAAAAACTTAGGGATGTTTTTATTATTCTTAGTCTTGTATCTAAGGCTTTACTAGGGTTTCCTTATCCCAATAACAACTAAACATATCCTCTGATACCAACTATGACAACCCTGCTTTTTATTACAACTTAAGCATGCTTTATTACATAAAACTTCACATGATACAACAAAGAAGATCGAGAGGTTTAGTGTCTTTGGGGCTTAGGATCAATACATAAAAAATTTAAACTTGAAATACAACATCTTTATTGAAAACTTCCTTTACATGACCACTACATTCCTTCGTACTTATCATTGCATGGGATAACCTGAAGACATGCATAAGAAAAGGGTGATCTATAAAGCCCAGTAAGGGAGAACACAATGAATAACATGAGGAGTACAATACATGTTAGGAAATAGGAACATCAATAGAGCATTAGAGTAACATGAACATAAATGCATGAAAAATAATGATAACCATAACATGGAAATGTGGCAACAACACTTAACATTGAATTAGCAAGAGCCAAGGCTCATTGCACATGGAGTATGAGTAAACCCTCATTGCACATGAAGCACGAGTAAACCCTAGTTTCACTTGAATTATCATGATTCAACACTCATTTCACATGACATATCATGATACTATACTTTAACAAATGCATTGGAGCGCTATAAAGGGCGCACCCTTCTTAAACATTTCATTTCATGTATAAGTGTGCCACATGGATCATAAAACATGGATTCATAAAACATAATCATTTATTCCACGATAAAGGAATGTGGAATTCATACATGAATCTTTATAATCAATAAGTAAATGTTCATAAAGGTGAATACCCTTGATGGAGAAATGGTCATGGTATTCACTACACAATGATATTGGCTTAGAAAATCGGTGTGATTTCGGCAGCATAACGGCGTGACATAAGAATTCATAAAAATGGTTGATGAGAGATAAAGGGGTTCCTCATAATATTTACATGTAATGGACAGTAAGGAGTTCATATAGATACATGTCCCAACAATTGAAAAGGAATTTAGATTCATGATACAAAAGTATTTCTTGAATGTAAAAGAAGAGAGAGAAGTTCCTTTCGGAATTTCGGCATAGTAACGGGTGTACATGGGAGGCATTTAATGAGAGAGAAAGGATTCTCCCATCATTCAAACAATAAGAGGGCAGTATCGGGGAGGTGTGAAACCATACCCCATCATTCATAATTGAAATTAAAAGGGCAATAAAACCTAATGAAAATTGACAAAAATGAGAAAGGGAGAAAAAACCCTTACTTGGAAGTGTGCTTCCAAAGGCTAGAGAGAGGCTTGAGAGAGGCTTCTTGGGAGATTGAGGCACCTTGGGAGGATTCTAGAGAGAGTAGGGCAGAGTTTGGACGAACTGCAAGGGATTTTAGTGAGGAGTATGTTGGAGCTTGGGTGGGTTTATATAGGAAAGGTGAGAGAATTCTTTATTATTTAGGTTTGGGACCCCTTATATTAAAATATTCCAAACCACAAACCATCCCGTGGTATTTGCCCATGGTTTCTGGAAAAGGAAAGAGGAAAACAATATTTTACAAGCCCAATGTCCGAACGTATTAAAAAATTAGGGTTGTTTATGTGGAGATGAGTCACACTCCCATGGAAATTAATTTAAAAAGGAAAACTGTTGAATAAGTCTTGAGGGCTCCATTAATGCATTGAAAAGTAAGTCAAACAAACCCAAAACCTCATTATTTTAATGATAAAACACATATTGGCCGAACATAAGGATTATGTTATTTTATTATATCACCATTGGGTCATTATGATGCCATAAAACACATTATATATTTAAATGGTATTTAATTTTTACCCAAAAATTTGACTGTCTCAGAAAATTATGAAAAATTCACCGTTGGATAATTTCGATGTCCTGATTCCAAAAATAATATTTATTTTATGTAAATAATTTTCTAAATATGTGAATTTTCACTTTTAAAATATAAACTGACATTTATAAAAAAAATCACGGGTTTTGACAGAAATGGCTTTTAAACCTTAATAAAAATTTTAATTGCATTCATAAAATTATAAGATCATTTATAATTAATAAAAAATTAATTTAATATTAATAATAATATTTTATTAAAATATTATTTAATTCAAAAATCCTTTAATTTAATAAAATATAAAGCTTAATTAAATAATAAATAAAAACACCATTTGTACTTTAAAAACTAATTAAAATGTATCAAAAATGACTAGAAATTATATTCATTATTATATACAAAAAAATAATGTACATGAACATGGTGCTACTTATTTGTTACATAACCCCTTAAAATAGCTGCACAAGACCTTAGGGTAAGGTGTGCGATGGTGACAGACTCTTGGGGCGGCTCGGATAACATCGCTCGAGTGGTAATTTCAATCAACTTCCACTTTTCCCGTAGATGATCACGTTCGAGCTTGAATTGATGAAGCTCTGCTTGGGCTTGGTCAAGGGAAAAGCCCAAAGACCCCACCTCTTTTCCGAGCTATGACAAATGGGCTTCGTAAGGGGCAATTCTACTGGATGAGGCCATCGCTTCCTTTTTCTGAGTAGAAATGGGTTCGTTAAAGCCTTATATTCATACTACTCAGATGATCACTGTTCAACGACTATAAAAGTAACGGTCACAAATATTAACGTAAAACTAAAGAAGTTAACATCTTATAAAAACATGCTTCATAAAGAAACATTTAACTGGATCAAGAGGGATTTTCCATTAATGAAACATTGTGTCGTTACAGAAAATGTTTTATGACTAAATATGAAATTGAATAAAACATAATTTTGAAATTATTATTCCAAATATGGAATCCATTTTACCAAATTGAACTCAAATAATTGGAAAAATTATATTTAAAATTACTCCCACAATCGCAACAAGGAAACAATTTTTTAAAGTGTGAAGGTTCAATAGTATGAATGTTTTTTATATCCAATTTCAATTTAAAATTGATTAAAATGACCTAAAATATTTTTATTAATCTTTTATAAAACTAATTATAATTTATACATAAAATATAATTTTACTATGTAAATAAAGTAGATGGAAAATCAATTTTCAATTAAATTCAATATTTTTACAATTCACCAAAAATTAAAAAATATCTGAAAATTTATAAAAAGTTAACTATAAGATAATATTGATAATAATATTTGAATAAGATGATTTATTTTCTCAAATAAAACTTATATATCTATCAAAATTTATATTTATGTCATGTGCACCATTAAAAATATACAACACTGGAATTTGATAAATATATATTTTTATGATTAAAATTGGATTCCTTGTTATATTACGACTGTCAAACTATTTGGATTAGTATGAAACTGTTATTTAATATATAACATATATGTTTCCTTATGATATTTCATTAATATTTATTAATTTTATTTTTTATGATAAAATTCTATTGTGGGCATAAAATATTTTTTTATAAAAACACATTCTTTATGTTTAATTATTTATCATTTTTATTAATAATTAATTGGTAACTGATGAATTAAGTTTATAAACTTTGTTAAAATATATTTTAATAATTTAGTTAATCTCATTAATCCCCCAATTATAAGATCATGTGGATAATTAACATAATTAAGGATGAATATTTAAACTTTTATAAGCCCTCTGTTTAGTGTAATGTAAGAAATCAAAGAAATGTAATTTATTTAATAAGTGAAATACCATAAAATATAAATGTGTCATATTTGTTCATAAAATGGGGAAAGTAAACATAGAAAAGGTAGAACTAAAATGCGTGGTAATGGTAATCATTAGAGATATTAAATATTATTTAATCATATCAAGACCATAATAGTATGAATACATGATCATAACAATTTTAAACAAGACATACATATCATTGATCACAATCAAGTGTCATAGAATAAATCATGGAAGATCATAATACATTAATCTTGAAGTAATCAAGAATAATATCAATGACAGGAATGAATATACATAAGAATCTGGAAAATTGTAATATTATAACATTTTAACATGTAATATAGAAGTAGGATTACACATTAAGTTAGTGACATGAAATCCAACCCTCTTATAAACCGAGGAATATGAAACTAGATCCCTGAATAATTTTTTGGACATTAAATTCATGTCTATAAATAAATTAATTAAAATGAATTTATAGTCAATTTAGAAACTTATTGATTAGAAAATGAGGTCCACACATAATCTTAGGGACATGAAGAACAATTCCATACATAAAATTAGGAACATGAAATTTACTTAATGCATATCATATTTATCTTATGTGTTTTTCATCTATACCCAATTCATTGTGTGGGGATATATAATTTCATTTAAATCCATATAATGATCATAATACATTCTTACGTGTTCTATAAGATCATAAATCATTCATCATATATCCAAACCCATTAAAAAAGAATTGAATTTCATAAACAACTCATCATCATAGTCATACACCATCCAGAGATAAAAAATGATGGTATCATTGGATCATATCCCAAGTAAATATTTATTAATATAAATTTATTTAAACTAAGATTAATGTTCCATTAATGATCACATGGAACATTTCTTGGAAAAAATAAACCTTCCAATTTGTATTCACTTCTTTAAAATATAAAATTATCAAAAATAATATGGAAAAAATTCTTTGAGATGAATATTTGATTCTATTAAAAGAATATTTAAATCATTGAGTAGTTATGATGGTGTGAAACGGTATTCATACCATATAACATTAAATAAAACATTCCTTTTACACATTAAAAAAAGTAAAAAAGAACCTTATTCAAAAAAATTACAAGATTTCATATAACCATTTTAATGAAATGTAGAACATGGGTGAAAACCACATCAAACAATTATAGGAGATTAGGAAAACATTTTTATAAAACATTTTATATATAACATAGACATGGATAAAATGGATTTTGGACAAACGAGATAAATAATGTTAGTTTTCCTTATAAATATTCTTTCCATCTCTGTAGCATATAAAGTGAAGTAAATGGAAGGGAAACTTGTATTATCAAGAAATAACTAGTGGAGAAGATAATTAATTATATTTTTAGGAAATAATAATGTAATTTCATCAATGGAAATTCAATAATAAATAATGCTGATTAAAATGGTATTGAATTATAAAGACCCTATAGCTTTGGTGAAATATAAATCATAATCTTAATGAAAGAATGACTTTAAATGAAACATTAAATATAATAAAAATATTAATATTCATGATATAGCATGTAGAATGTGTTGTGTATACATGTGATAAAATTATATTTTAACATGAGATAATTTATGTTCGAAAAAAGGTAATTTGATATGATAAACCCTTCCCTCATGGTCAATTTTATCTATAGTCACTATAAATTGAAGTTTGAGAAATTAAATTTATTATGTATCTATATAATAGTCACTTAAAACAAATAATATCATATCCTAGGAATTTATAACATTTCAACACCGATTTATTGATACTTCCTTATTAAAATTATCATTTTGGGTGTTATCTTATTCATTTTCATTAAAATATTTTTTCAAATGTTCTAGACCTTGTACATTGATGAAGGTTATATTACCCAAAAAATGTTTAAAATTATATATATATATATATATATATATATATATATATAATTTTCTATAAAATATTGACATAAAAAAAAGAATTATTTTGTTCATGGAGACCATTGGATGTACATACGCAAGAATAATGTATTCACTTTTAAGAAGAAAAAAAATAAATCTAAATTATAATTCACAATTAAATGATAATAATAATTTCAAATTTTACATATATTTTTATTAAATCTAAACTTATTACGATCCATGTAAATCATAAGTTAAAAAAGAAGATCAAATTGCTTTGTTGAGGTTATAGTTCCCACGTATGTACAAGGGACGTTATCCTTATCCAGTGGATTAAAAGGTAAGTATGTAGATTTGATATTATAATTAAATATTCATAATTTTATCTTAAATGTCATATATGAACATTATACCCATTATAATAACTATCTGTGAAATATGTTCGGGGAATAGAAATTATATCACCATGTAGAGATGGTAATTTTTCTGTACGCATAATAAATAATTTCACACCCCATTTGATTTAAAATAGGGAGAATAAATGATTTATAGTTATCATAATAGTATTTATATATTTTTATGATAACAAGTTTATTTTTTTCATTAATTATTTGATAAATTAATTATAGGAATAAGAAGAAACAAATTGAATGATATTGAGTAAGACGATTACCTCATCTTCGGTAGGCCTCGATTAGATCAGTTCTTAAGGACTCTAATAATGATATTTTAAAAAAAATAACTTAAAAAATCAACTATGTAATGTTATAAGATAACTATATAGGGTTTTTTGATCTTAGTGGATCAATGTGGATTAATTGACGACAAACGTGGGTTCCCTTTTATATGCGAGGAGAGGGGAACTCTTGTAATTTATTAAATCATTAATATTTAATAATGGTACTATCAATAATAATTATTCATAATTTAAAATAAATCAATGATAATTTTGTATTTGGTTAACATCTCTTCAACCAATAAAACATTTAATTTATTCAGTGGTGTTTATAACCTTATATTTTTTTAACCCCTTAGTTAGCCTATTTTCACCATATCCTGGTTACAACTTTTTCACTCTTAAAATGTTATAATTTTACTTAAAATGTAAAATTTGGATTATAAATGGAAAATGCATATTAATTTTGACCATTTATAATTCTAATTTTCATCTTCAACTATTATTATTATTTTTTAATTATTTATTACATTATTACTATTCATAAAATATTATTAATGTAATTTTGTCACTGTTTAGATAATTTTACATTGAACATAATATGAATGAAAATTAATTTGAATAAACACATAAATCACATATATATTATGATATATTTATATAAAAAATTAATATCCCACAATAATGAATCCAAATCTCGTTACTTTTAACAAATTTAAAATATTTTTTATAATTTTTCTATTAATTGAGTAAATACTATGTCGGCATTACATATGAATTTATGATTAGATTTCAATCATAGAAAAATAAAAAAAAATTATTATGATAATAAAAATAAATTCATTTATAAAATAAAGATTTATAACCAATCATATCTTTGTTTTACCCTTATGAATACATTTTATTGGTATTAATGTCAAGTGTGAGACATTTTTTACATTATTTGTTACTTAAATTCATATAAGGGTCATAATCAAAGAAACACAGCACCATGGGACCTTATATCAAATAATTATATGTAAATGGATGAAATACACCCATTATAAATGATAAAATAATGTTTTAGTGAAAGTGTAATGTCTTACCCCGATGTTTTAATTATATTTTACATGTTTTACATTTACCAATTTGAAAAACATTACTATGATTACTAATCATACTGACAAAAAATATATGGGATATAGTGACAGATTTTTTACCTACAGATTCAAATTAGGGAATTTATTTTTATGTATTCAATATGTAGATGTTTAAAAAAGTTATTTATGATATAAATGTAGAACCCAATGAAAATATTTTTTATCATAAAAACAAATTTTGAAGTGTCAAAATGTTTTTATACCAACCTAAACCATAAAACATATTCCAAGGAAATTAACAAAATTATTCATAATATAATAGAACAATTTTTTAATTCAATCTATTTTAAAACTAAATTGATCATTTTAAATGTTTGAAATAATAATACTTTTTTTAAAAAAATTAAAGTTTATATTATTAATTAAAAATCAATTTTTTCTAAAAATTCATGAAATTTCAATAAAGAAACTTTTTATTGTTTATTTAAAAATTTATTTTAATTTTAAGAAATAAAGTTTCAAGAATAATTATAAATTAAATAAAATACATTATCAATAAAATTAACAAAAATAATTTTGGAAGGGAAGACACATTTGATGAAGAAATAAGTTTACTAAGAAAATGGAATGTTAATTTTCATAGGGTTAATAAAAAAATTATATTTAATATGAAATTTATATAGATTTAATAATGTTTTTATTCTTATTCATTCCCACCAATTCAATATAAAGTTTTAAATGATTATATTTATATTATATTATTATTTGTTTAATATAAGTGTTGAATATCGTATATTCTATCAAACATGATTTCAATATTTTAAAAATATTAGGGTATTACAGTAGCCACCATATAATAAATTTAATCCATAAAATTTGAAATTATTCTAAAAAATAAAGAGTTTTTTATTTGAAAATTCCATTATGGAAAACCCACATCATCAAAATGGTTATTAAAACTTCATAAAAGTGGGAAAGAGAAATACAAAGATCATCTAGAATAACATAATACATAGTTTCCAAATTGGATAGAATTGGAGGGATGTAAATATACAGATATGTAGGAGAAAAATAACTCACAAATACTAAAACATAATCATAATAAACAATGTCTGGAAAATTATAGCAATCATAAAACCATAAAACTTTAATAGGAGAAAATACAATTGATTTGACCAAAATAGAGGTAAATTTATAACATTTTATTTAAAGATCATTTTCTTAATGTTGAGGGATTTAATATAAATATATAAAACATTATAAAATATACTTACATGATTAATTTATATATCATACGTACAATTTCATCTAATGGGTTTTCTTTAGTCAATTTATACTTATCTATTCTCTAATAAATAAATATTAAAAATGAATTATTCTTTCCTAATTATATAATATTAAATTTTTATAGATCTTATAATCCATTAATTAAGAAAATTTAATTCATTTTTTATCTAAATATTTATAAAAAAATAAAATGATTTCTCTAAGTTAGAAAATATGTATAATTATAATACATTAATCTCAAATATCTTGACAACAAATGCCTATGTTTAACTTAGTCCATTTCATTAATTATTATCATTAAATAACCATGAAGATTTTCCTGGAAAACATTAAAACCCAATTTCTATATTAACTTGATTTATATTTTTACTTTACCAACATAAACATTTTCTTGAAATAATATTAATCAAACAAAAAGTCTCATTTGAAAATGTATATATACCTTGATCATATATTCTCTAAAATATAATAATCATTTCAAAAATATTATCAACATATATTACTATATACTTAATATAGATAGATCACCCCTAATTCATTAAATAATAAGTTATATTATCCGTCTAATTCTATATTCTGGTTTATCCTTGAATTGATAGATAATCATAGGTTGATTCAAAATGTACCCTATAATTTACTTATTTGAGATATTTATATGGAATTTATGTAAAGAGCGGTTATTAATTCAGAAGATCACATAAAATTTCAATAATGGATGAAAAATAATTTTTTGTAGGGATCATTCATACAAATTTCAACCTGGAATCCCTAAATCAATTTTAGAGGATTTGTATTCCAAAATTACCACGACTTACATACATTTTTGTCATTAAATATGATTTCCCTTTTTCCATTTAAATCAAAAGTTGTTGTGGCTTATTATCATAAAATTCCCTTTTAATATGAAATTCAATTCCATAATTTTCAAATACATTGAATATATAGAACTAATGTTTTAGTGGTGTATTCTATTGAGATATCTCACCATTTATTTAATTGAATTTTTTCTTCAACTAACATCGACAATATAATTCTAGACGGACAAGATTCCCACATTTTAAACACATACTTACTCCATTGGGAATTCACTTGTGTGATCCTTCCAAAAATTTTCATGCGTATGATGTTGAAACATTTTCTTCCATCAACGTGACATTTTACAAGGGCTTCCATGAAACTATATCTTCATTTTATTATCACCAAAACTATGAGGGTTTTCAACATTTATTCTCACTTTGGTTTCATAATGGATAATTTATTAATCTCTTAAAATTTACCTTATTTATAATTCCCTTAAAAGAATATGTTTTAAACTAATATTGAATTGATCTATTTTTCATTCAGACCTAATGGCTAAACAAGAATCATACCATGAATATCTTATAAAATTTCCTTAATAGGTACTAATGGATTATTCGTCCATTGAATTATTATCAGGGAATTTCTTTTCCATTTTTTAAATATAATATGAGGTTATTACTTGACAAAAAATATCATGTTGCACTCATCTCATTTCATGTATTAAAAATCAAACTTTTTCATGGTATTCATAATAATATCCAACCATTGATCTTATGTGCATTATATATTATAAATGGATTGGAAAACATTTTCATGTTCCAATAATTGAAGAATATAAATGATCTTCTATATAATATTGATCAATTTCTTAGCAACCAGTGGATCAGAAGTCTCATTGAATATTATTGGAAAATATAACATAAAATAATAAATTGAATGCTACCCCCTCCTTGGTGAATTTTTATGTCAAATATGACCTATGTTACCACTCATATCTTGAGATGGTTGAGAGAGAATATTAATAAAATAAATTATCCTATTTACAAATCTATTTGGTTTCACATTAGAATGGCCAGTGAATTTTCCAATAGAATCATTTTTCACACGATTCCTTGAGGATCCATCCATTGACTCAAAAAGTATATTGTATGAAATAGTAACCATAATGAGATGGCATGTAATCATGAAATATCAGTCATATGATTTTTAACTCATGATACCTTGTTTTCAATCTGTAACACCATATGTTTGAACTATTTCATATTTGGTAATAATCTATTCAAATAAAACATATTTTTTTTATAATTATAATATGATTTAACCCATGATTAACCCTCAAGTGTGTCATACTAGGTATATTGTAAGGGAATTGTCATTGAGCACCCAAATGAATATCTGGATATATCAGCTATCTGTTTTTGGTGTTATTAAACCAAGATGTATCAGTTAATAAAACAAGTATATCTGTTGTATTAATACATTTATTTTTTCTAAAAGAAATAATATAATATCAATCTTACCAAAACATTACTATATTATCCAATTCTTATTATTATTTATAGGGGTTCCACCAATGTTCTATAATCCAAATCTTCCATGATTAACTAAAGTCTACTCTGAATCCATATATATATATTATTTAATTTTATACATAGACATTTAATCTTAAGAGATTAATATTCATTACACAAAATTTCAATCCATGCAAGAACCATAATAGTTTAGTGACTTTATAGATTAGACACATAAAAGACATATTTTATGAAGGATCATCAATATTACTCGAAAATACCATTGCATGTTTTATTATTCCTAGAAATAACATAACTACAAAATTATTCATAATATATGGAATGAAAAAATAATAAACTGTGAGTTGAGATGTTTATTAGGGGTAAAAATGAAGATATTATTCATCTCTTAATCATAACATGATCATATGGGTATGAAAAAATGATTTTAACATTTGAAATAAATACCCTTCATATCACATATCATAAAACTATGAAATAAAATAAATATTCGAATTCCATAATATGTTAATCATTAAGGAATAAAGAACATGATATATGATAGAAAAAACATATACATTGGAATGTTACCAAATCGTAAGATTATAGCATTGTGAACATGTATAAATATAAACAGTTTCACTCATTTAGTAAAGGAAATGAATTTATGAACTTATATAAAATTATATACAAGAAAATTGGTCCACACATAATCTTATAGAAATGATATCCATGTCAAAGAATAAACTTATAGATATTAAATTTGGGTCCATGAATAAACTTATGAACATGGGAACCATATCCAAGCATAATCATAGGGACATGAAAACCATGTCAACATAAAAAAATATGAACATGACATCATGTTATTATATATAACATATGAATCATTAGTTATCCAACATTATCCAATTCATTAAAAGAATATATAATTCAAGGCCCACCAATCAAAAAATCATAATTCAGTCATACGTTCCCCATGGGATAAAAACCATTCTTTATATATCATAGACCATGGAAAAGATAATAGTTTCAAAAAAATATCATCATTATAATTATAAAAAATATAAAAAATAATAAGTATGGGTCCATTAGATTGTATACCTGGAAAATCATATGTTTTATAAAAGTATTTCATTTCAGATAAATTTTCCATTAAAATATCATTTTGAATATTCCTTGAGAAAAATACTCTACACCTCAAAATCACATCATTAAAATCTAAATATTTCCCATATATTATGGAAAATATATTCATTAAAAAGAATATGAGAAATAGTAAAAGGAATACTCATTCCATTTATAGTTCATGATGGTAGGAAAATTGGTTCCGAACATATAAGTTAAATGAAAATATTTCATTCACACATTTGTAAAAACTCAAAAATTACCTCTTTTGGTTGATGATAAGATGATTATTCTAAATTTTATTTATAGAAACTAAAACTCGATATAAATTACTTTAAAAAAGAAATATTGTAATATTAAATTTTTTTACACATTTTATAAAAAACATTAACACGGATTGAAAAGTACTTTTTTACCCAAGATCGAAATGAAGTCGAATTTAGATAAACATATTATTCTAGTATCTGAAGTACTTAATTGTTGGTAAATGAAAGTAAAAAATTTATCAATTAATAAATAGTAGATAATTAACTGAAAATGATTTTATGAAATAGAATCTTGTAATTTCATTCACTGTTTGTTCTGCTATGAACAATCTTGATTAAAACAGGATTGAAACATAAATCCCTTAACAATTTTGTAACATTCGAATCGTAAGACCCATATGAGAATAAGATCAAATGAAACATTAAATGTAATAAAAATAAGATATTAATGATATAAAATTTCAAATTTTCATTATATACACCTCATAAATGGAGATATATTCATGACAGAACATATATCATATAGAAGAAAACTTGAGAAGATAGAGAATTACCTCATGTTTAACTTTCATTAAATAACATAAACCTACTGTATATTAAATTAAATGTATTATATTTATATAATTAAATCATTTACATGATTATAATCCCTTATATTATTCACTTATAAAATTTCATCACCCGTTTACCAAAAATTATTTATTAAAATCATTGTTTCATAGTGTTACCTATTTCAGTTTTTCATGAGAATATGGGTTTGGTAGTTATGATCCTTGTAATTTGATCATGGTTTCATCATCTCAATAATTTAAATAATGATATGAAAATAAAATATATACTACTTATATATATTTATTTATTTTCATCCTTAATATATAGTGATAAAGAAAATGAATTACCTAGTTCATAGAGATGGCAGGTAGTACATACGTATGACCATGGTTTTAACTTTTTCAGGATGAAAGAAAAGGATGTTAAATAATAATTAACCTTTCCGGAATCAATATTATATCATATATAACATATAATTTTATTAAAATTATCCAAAATTTCATTTATATAAAAAATATATCAAATAAAAATCATTGTGCTTCATGGAGGTTGTAGTCCAGATATATACACGGGAAACATTATCATTTCCCATTGAATTATAAGGCAAGTAGGTAGATATTATATTATAATTAAAGATCCCTAATTAAAACATAAATTTCATATAAATACATTAGAATGATTATTATAAACATTCATTATATATTATTATGGAAACTAAATTGCATCACTACATGGAGATGGTAAGACATACATATGCATGAGTGCTATTTCACATCCCATTTTATGGATAATGTAACATCCATAAACCACACTCCATAAAACAATGCTAAAAACATAAAATTTACTTATATAAATTTGATAATGATAAAATAGACCCAAATGTTTCATCCAAAACCTAAAACCATTAATATTAAATATTAGATCACATACATTTCAATATACCGTTTAGGTTCAGTGTTTTAGAGAATTAGGATAAACTATTACAAAAACACCACTCATAACATAAATCCATTATTTTTGCCATTACAAATAGTAATTAATATTATATATTAAGTCTTAAACATCTACTATAGATTCAATCACATATGAAACTTTCTAAATGAAAATAATTTAATATCACTATTTATAACAAGGTGAAAATGAAAAATAATAAGGGTGAGATCGAATGATCTATAAGTGTAAACATAATCATTAATAATTAAATTTCATCCTTTAGATTAAGATTATAATAATTAATGGAATATATAATCATAGTGCATGATCATAACATAATTGAATTAATACTTATCAATATCGGGTCCACAAATCTTACCATTATGCTTCTATATTGTCCAGAGTCATTGGAATTTATAATCATGAACAATATGATATCAAAATTTATCAAATAAGTCATTTATATCCCATATAAAGAATAAAAAACATGTTCATAACTTGGTAAATCATTATAATAGTACAACTATAGAACTGTAACGACCCAAAGTTTCATTAATGGAAAATCCCTCTTGATCCAGTTAAATGTTTCTTTATGAAAAATGTTTTTATAAGATGTCAACTTCTTTAAGTTTTACGTTAAGATTTGTGACCGTTACTTTTATAGTCGTTGAACAGTGATCATCTGGGTAGTTTAAATATAAGTCTTTAACGAACCAATTCTCTACTCAGACAAAGGAAGCGATGGCCTCATCCAGTAGAATTGCCCCTTACGAAGCCCATTTGTCGGAGCTCGGAAAGGAGGTGGCGTCTTTGGGCTTTGCCCTTGACCAAGCCCAAGCTGAGCTTCATCAAGTCAAGCTCAAACGTGATCGTCTACGGGAAAAATGGAAGTTGATAGAGATTACCACTCGAGCGATGTTATCCGAGCAACCCCAAGAGTCTGTCACCATCGCACACCTTACCCTTAGGTCTTATGCGGCTATTTTAAGGGGTTATGTAACAAATAAGTAGCACCATGTTCATGTACATTATTTTTGTATATAATAATGAATATAATTTCTAGTCATTTTTGATGCATTGTAATTAGTTTTTAAAGTACAAATGATGTTTTTAGTTATTATTTAATTAAGAATTATATTTTATTAAATTAAAGGATTTTTGAATTAAATAATATTTTAATAAAATATTATTATTAATATTAAATTAATTTTTATTAAATATAAATGATCTTATAATTTTATGAATGCAATTAAAATTTTTATTAAGGTTTGAAAGCCATTTCTGTCAAAACCCGTGAATTTTTATAAATGTCGGTTTTTATTTTAAAAGTGAAAATTCACATATTTAGAAAATTATTTAGATAAAATAAATATTATTTTTGGAATCAGGACGTCGAAATTATCCAACGGTGAATTTTTCATAATTTTCTGAGACAGTCAAATTTTTGGGTAAAAATTAAATACCATTTATATATATAATGTGTTTTATGACATCATAATGACCCAATGGTGATGTAATAAAATACCATAATCCATATGTTCGGCCAATATATGTTTTATCATTAAAATAATGAGGTTTTGGGTTTGTTTGACTCACTTTTCAAAGCATTAATGGAGCCCTGAAGACTTATTCAACACTTTGCCTTTTTAAATTAATTTCCATGGGAGTGTGACTCACCTCCACATAAGCAACCCTAATTTTTTAATAAGTTCGGACCTTGGACTTGTAAAATATTGTTTTCCTCTTTCCTTTTTCCAGAAACCATGGGCAGATACCATGGGATGGTTTTTGGTTTGGATTATTTTAATATAAGGGGTCCCAAACCTAAATAATAAAGAATTCTCTCACCTTTCCTATATAAACCCACCCAAGCTCCCACTTCCTCCTCACTCAAAGCCCTTGAAGTTCGTCCAACCTCTGCCCTACTCTCTCTAGAATCCTCCCAAGGTTCCCCAAGCTCCCAAGAAGCCTCTCACAAGACTCTCTCTAGCCTTTGGAAGCACACTTCCAAGTAAGGGTTTTTCTTCCTTTCTCATTTTTGTCAATTTTCTTTAAGTTGTATTGCCCTTTTAATTTAATTTATGAATGTTGGGGTATGGTTTCGCACCTCTCCCATACTGCCCTCTTATTGTTTGAATGATGAGGAACCCCTTTCTCTCTCATTAAATGCCTCCCATGTACACCCGTTACTATGCCGAAATTCCGAAAGGAAGCTTTTTCTCCTCTTCTATATTCAAGCAATACTTTTGTATCATGAATATAAATTCCTTTTCAATTGTTGGGACATGTATCTATATGACCTTATTACTGTCTATTACATGTAAATATGATGATGAACCCCTTTCTCTCTCATCAGCCCTTTTTATGAATTCTTATGTCACGCCGTTACGCTGCCGAAATCACACCGATTTTCTAAGCCAATATCATTGTGTAGTGAATACCATGCCCATTTCTCCATCAAGGGTATTCACCTTTATGCACGTTTACTTATTGATTGTAAAGATTCATGTATTAATTCCACATTCCTTTATCGTGGAATAAATGATTATGTTTTATGAGTCCATGTTTTATGATCCATGTGGCACACTTATGCATGAAATGAAATGTTTAAGAAGGGTGCGCCCTGATAGCGCTCCAATGCATTGGGTAAAGTATAGTATCATGATACGTCATGTGAAATGAGTGTTGACTCATGCTAATTCAAGTGCAACGAGGGTTTACTCGTGCTTCAAGTGCAATGAGGGTTTACTCATGCTCCATGTGCAATGAGCCTTGGCTCATGCTAATTCAATGATAAGTGTTGTTGCCACATTTCCATGTTATGATTATCATGCTTTATCATGCCTTTATGTTCATGTCTCTCTTATGCTCTATTGATATGCCTATTGCCTAACATGTATTGTACTCCTCATGTTATTCATTGTGTACTCCCTTACTGGGCTTTATAGCTCACCCATTTCTTATGCATGTCCTCAGGTTATCCCATGCAATGCTAAGTACGAAGGAATGTAGTGGTCATGTAAAGGAAGTTTTCAATAAGGATGTTGTATTTCATGTTTAAATTTTTATGTAATGATCCTAAGCCCCAAAGAAACTAAACCTCTCGATCTTCTTTGTTGTATCAAGTGAAGTTTTATGTAATAAAGCATGTTTAAGTTGTAATAAAAAGCAGGGTTGTCATAGTTGGTATCAGAGGATAGGTTTAGTTATTTTTGGGATTAGGAAACCCTAGTAAAGCCTTATATACAAGACTAAGCATAATAAAAACATCCCTAAGTTTTGGTAAATACTAAGTAAGTGTTTTATCAAACAAATACATCCCTGTCTGGATACGAGCAGGTAGAGGCGGCTCTGGCACAGATGTATCCTAGGGGTAAAACCCGAAAACACCGCTTTGAGCTAGACTCGAACGGGAACTGGTGAACGACAACGGGCCTTGCTGCACTCTTGGTTACGACACTCCCGGGGGATATGTTTTGATAAATTCACAATCTTAGTATGAACCCTTATTAAGGGAAAAATGCCCCCTAAGAATATATGTTAGAAGGAAGATCATGAAAAGCCTGGATTGAATCCTATAGACTCATGAGTTAAAGAGATTAAAGTTTATTTATAAGTCATCAACTATTGTCTTTGGATTACCCTTTATGTGTTACCCCTAACTTTCCTTTTATTCCAGCCAATGGCCGGTAATAGGAGAACTCGGGCTAACAACCGTTGTGAAGATCAGTGTGATGATTGTACTAATGAGATGCCCAATCCGATGGGAGCGGGAATCGCGAACTTTGTCACGCTTCTCTCTCAGCTAACTCAAGTTTTGAATAGAAACACTGGTCAAGAGGAACGTTCAACCCCCCCTAAGAAAGAACAAGTCGCTATTGAAAGCTTCATGAGACAAAGGCCTCCTACGTTTAGTGGATCATCCGATCCCACGATTGCTGAACAATGGATCAACTCCATTGAAAAGATATTCTACATCCTCCAATGCTCTGAAAAAGAGAAAGTCCTCCTGGCGGCTTATCGTATGGAGGGTGAAGCTGATCAATGGTGGACGTTGATCAAAAATACGAAGCCTGAGGAGGAGATCGAGGCTTTGGAATGGAAGGTATTCCGGAAGATTTTTTTCGATAAATATTTTCCACGCACCCTCCGTCCTAAGATGGAAAGGGACTTCCTTTCCCTCAAGCAGAAAGATGAGGAATCTGTGGGAGCGTACGAGGCAAACTTCACAAGGCTTGCACGATACGCTTCCGGCTTTGTCGTTACCCCCGAATGCAAGGTTGACCGCTTATTTGGTGGGCTGAAACCTAGCTTGCGGAAAGCATTAGCGATCCGTGACTTCGACAGCTATGAGGAAATTGTCCGATGTGCCCTCAAGGTTGAAATGGAGATCGTAGAATCACAGGGGTATCATGGGGACAAGAAGCGGAAGGTGGACTTCAATGCTGGTGGTCCGATGGATAAATCCAACGGCGCTAAGAAATTCCAGCACCCCACTTGCCAAAAGTGTGGAAAGAAGCACCCTGGAAATTGCCTTAGGGGGACAAGAAAATGCTTCAAGTGTGGAAGAGAAGGGCACCTAGTTGTTAACTGTCAGCAAGAAGGACCCGCAGCTGCGACGGAGGGGAGGAACGCTCCGTTTGAACCTCAACGCGTTGTTCAATGCTTCAAATGCAAAGAACCGGGTCATTTTGCGAATCAGTGCCCTAATCCAAGGGTTATCGGAGGCAATCAACAACCTCCAAGACAGTAAGGAAGAGATTTTGCCATCACTTCTGCCGAAGTGAACCCCGACAACGAAGTGGTGACAGGTACGCTAGTTATTCATTCAAGGATAGAGAACGTACTTTTTGATTCAGGTTCTACGCATTCTTTTATATCTCAAAAGTTTAGTAGAACAATCCCTGCATCACCACAAATCATGGATGTAAAGATGTCGGTGAGTACGGCAAATGGGGCAATCATTGCATCCCATGAGTATAAGTCCTCCCCTATTATAATCTGTGGATTGAATTTCCCGGCGAACCTCGTCATACTCCCTTTGGTGGAATTTGATGCAATTCTTGGCATGGATTGGCTTTCCTTATATAGAGCCAACATAAATTGTCGGGAGAGGGAAATCACACTCCATATGGAGAATCGACCCCCGATTGTTTACAAGTGTCAGGAGGAAGATGAATCTCCTTTAGCTCCATCATCTCAAGCATGGATTTTACTACCTTATGAGCACGCATATCTGGCTCAGATGATTGAGTCCAAGGAAGAAACCACCCTTGAAGAAATGCCTATTGTGAGGGAATTCGCTGAAGTATTTCCCGAGGAACTTCCTGGTCTTCCTCCAAGAAGAGATGTTGAGTTCTCAATTGAACTTATACCTGGGGCGCTACCAATATCCAAGACTCCATATAGAATGGATGTGGTTGAGCTTGAAGAACTGAAGAAACAACTACAGGAGAATCTGGATAAAGGGTTTATACGCCCAAGTGCATCACCATGGGGTGCACCAGTCCTCTTCGTCAAGAAGAAGGATGGGTCAATGCGGCTTTGCATCGATTATCGTGAACTTAACAAAATCACGATAAAGAACAAGTATCCTCTCCCAAGAATCGATGACTTGTTTGATCAGCTGCGTGGAGCACAATACTTCTCCAAGGTCGACTTGCGGTCGGGATATTATCAAGTAAGGGTGAAGAAGGAAGATATCCCCAAGACTGCTTTTCGTACAAGGTACGGGCACTATGAATTCATAGTAATGCCTTTTGGACTCACCAATGCTCCAGCAATATTCATGGACTTGATGAATAGAGTCTTTAGAGATTACCTAGTTAAATTTGTGGTAGTATTTATAGATGATATTCTAATATACTCCAAAACCAAGGAGGACCATGTGGAGCATTTGAGAACTGTACTGGAGACTTTGCGCAAGGAGAAGCTCTATGCCAAGTACAGCAAGTGTGAGTTCTGGTTGAAGGAGGTCTAATTCATGGGCCATATCATCACAAGCAATGGGATATCTGTGGACCCCTCCAAAACAGATGCAATTGAGGGATGGCCGAGGCCAACATCGGTAACTGATATCCGTAGCTTCTTGGGGTTAGCTGGATATTATCGACGATTTGTGAGAAATTTCTCACGATTGTCCAACCCTCTTACCAAGCTAACTCGAAAGGGAGTAAAGTTTGCTTGGAGTGATGAATGCGAAGAAAGCTTCAAGGAGTTGAAAAGGAGGCTTATCACTGCACCTGTGCTCACTTTACCCACAAGTGGGGAGCTTTTTGTGGTATTCATTGATGCTTCGAAGAAGGGCTTAGGATGTGTGCTGATGCAGAATGATAAAGTGATATCCTATGCCTCAAGACAGTTGAAAATCCATGAGCGAAACTATCCAACGCATGATCTGGAGTTGGCGGAAGTGATCTTTGCCTTGAAAATCTGGCGGCATTATCTCTATGGGGAGAAATGTGAGATATATACTGACCACAAGAGTCTTAAATATATATTCACACAGAAAGAGCTTAATATGCGCCAGAGAAGATGGATAGAGCTCATCAAGGATTATGACTGTTCAATACATTACCACCCTGGGAAGGCGAACAAGGTGGCGGATGCCCTAAGTAGAAAGGATCCAGCAATTCTATCAATGATGAGAATTGAGAAGGATCCAATCTTCTTAGACTTGATGAAGATGGACGTGGGAATCATAAAGAAGGGAACATCATCAATCCTTTCACAAATGATTGCTCAACCATCTCTTTTGGAAAGGTTAAAGGATGCTCAAAAGGATGATGCGAGAATCCAAGAAAAAGTGGAAGCTATCAAAAAGGGAAAATCCTCAGAGTTTAATGTTAATGAAGAAGGAATTGTGCGGTTTGGGAAAAGACTATGTGTCCCATCAAGTTCGGAGCTGAAGAAGGATCTTTTGGATGATGCACATAGTTCAAATTTCTCTATTCACCCAGGGAGCACAAAGATGTATCGAGATCTCCGAGAAAACTTTTGGTGGGATAATATGAAGAAGGAGATCGCTGAATATACATCAAAGTGCCTGGTGTGTCAGCAAGTGAAGGCAGAGAGGCAGAAGTCTAAGGGGATGATGCAACCATTGCCCATACCAGAATGGAAATGGGAGAACATCACCATGGACTTCGTCACTGGACTTCCAAGGACATCCAAAAGCAACAATGCAATCTGGGTTATTGTGGATCGTCTTACAAAGACTGCACACTTCATTGCTATTCGAGATGATTTCTCTTTGGATCAACTGGCACGGATATATATCAGGGAAGTGGTACGGTTGCATGGAGTACCACTATCTATTGTGTCGGACCGAGATCCAAGATTTACCTCTATGTTTTGGAAGAGTCTTCAACATGCTCTGAATACTGAACTGAACTTCAGTACGGCCTATCATCCTCAAACTGATGGCCAATCCGAGTGGACTATCCAAACACTTGAGGATATGTTGAGAGAGTGCTCAATGGACTTTAAAGGAGGATGGGATCAACATCTTCCTCTAGTTTAGTTCTCTTATAATAATAGTTTCCACTCGAGCATCCAAATGGCACCATATGAAGCCCTATATGGGAAAAGGTGCAGAACACCGGCATGTTGGGATGAGGTCGGTGAACGTAAGCTGCTTGGACCAGAAATGGTCGAAGAAATGGTGGAGAAGGTGAAAACCATTCAGCAGCATATCAAAGCAGCTCAAAGTCGACAGAAGAGTTATGCAGATAATCGTCGACGAGACCTTGAGTTTAAAGTTGGAGACATGGTGTTTTTACGCATATCTCCGTGGAAGAAGGTCATGAGGTTTGGGAAGAAAGGGAAGTTAAGTCCAAGGTACATCGGCCCCTTCGAGATTCTTGATCGTGTTGGGGCTGTGGCCTATTGACTAGCACTTCCACCTACTATGGCCAAGGTGCATGATGTCTTCCATGTATCCCTCTTAAGGAAGTACATACCAGACCCTTCACATGTACTCTCTTCCGAGGTGGTACAATTAGAAGACGATCTTTCTTATGAGGAGCAACCAGTGAAGATCTTAGATCGTAGAGAAAAAGTTCTACGAAATAAGACAATGCCCCTCGTCAAGGTGTTGTGGAGAAACCACAAGTTTGAAGAAGCAACTTGGGAGTCGGAGGATATGATGAAGGTAAGTTACCCACATTTGTTTTAGTGTGGGAAAAGGAAAATTTCGAGGGCGAAATTTCTTAAGGGGGGAATGTTGTAACGACCCAAAGTTTCATTAATGGAAAATCCCTCTTGATCCAGTTAAATGTTTCTTTATGAAAAATGTTTTTATAAGATGTCAACTTCTTTAAGTTTTACGTTAAGATTTGTGACCGTTACTTTTATAGTCGTTGAACAGTGATCATCTGGGTAGTTTAAATATAAGTCTTTAACGAACCAATTCTCTACTCAGACAAAGGAAGCGATGGCCTCATCCAGTAGAATTGCCCCTTACGAAGCCCATTTGTCGGAGCTCGGAAAGGAGGTGGCGTCTTTGGGCATTGCCCTTGACCAAGCCCAAGCTGAGCTTCATCAAGTCAAGCTCGAACGTGATCGTCTACGGGAAAAATGGAAGTTGATAGAGATTACCACTCGAGCGATGTTATCCGAGCAACCCCAAGAGTCTATCACCATCGCACACCTTACCCTTAGGTCTTATGCGGCTATTTTAAGGGGTTTTGTAACAAATAAGTAGCACCATGTTCATGTACATTATTTTTGTATATAATAATGAATATAATTTCTAGTCATTTTTGATGCATTGTAATTAGTTTTTAAAGTACAAATGATGTTTTTAGTTATTATTTAATTAAGAATTATATTTTATTAAATTAAAGAATTTTTGAATTAAATAATATTTTAATAAAATATTATTATTAATATTAAATTAATTTTTATTAAATATAAATGATCTTATAATTTTATGAATGCAATTAAAATTTTTATTAAGGTTTGAAAGCCATTTCTGTCAAAACCCGTGAATTTTTATAAATGTCGGTTTTTATTTTAAAAGTGAAAATTCACATATTTAGAAAATTAATTAGATAAAATAAATATTATTTTTGGAATCAGGACGTCGAAATTATCCAACGGTGAATTTTTCATAATTTTCTGAGACAGTCAAATTTTTGGGTAAAAATTAAATACCATTTATATATATAATGTGTTTTATGACATCATAATGACCCAATGGTGATGTAATAAAATACCATAATCCATATGTTCGGCAAATATATGTTTTATCATTAAAATAATTAGGTTTTGGGTTTGTTTGACTCACTTTTCAAAGCATTAATGGAGCCCTCAAGACTTATTCAACACTTTGCCTTTTTAAATTAATTTCCATGGGAGTGTGACTCACCTCCACATAAGCAACCCTAATTTTTTAATAAGTTCGGACCTTGGAATTGTAAAATATTGTTTTCCTCTTTCCTTTTTCCAGAAACCATGGGCAAATACCATGGGATGGTTTTTGGTTTGGATTATTTTAATATAAGGTGTCCCAAACCTAAATAATAAAGAATTCTCTCACCTTTCCTATATAAACCCACCCAAGCTCCCACTTCCTCCTCACTCAAAGCCCTTGAAGTTCGTCCAACCTCTGCCCTACTCTCTCTAGAATCCTCCCAAGGTTCCCCAAGCTCCCAAGAATCCTCTCACAAGCCTCTCTCTAGCCTTTGGAAGCACACTTCCAAGTAAGGGTTTTTCTTCCTTTCTCATTTTTGTCAATTTTCTTTAAGTTGTATTGCCCTTTTAATTTAATTTATGAATGTTGGGGTATGGTTTCGCACCTCTCCCATACTGCCCTCTTATTGTTTGAATGATGAGGAACCCCTTTCTCTCTCATTAAATGCCTCCCATGTACACCCGTTACTATGCCGAAATTCCGAAAGGAACCTTTTTCTCCTCTCCTATATTCAAGAAATACTTTTGTATCATGAATATAAATTCCTTTTCAATTGTTGGGACATGTATCTATATGACCTTATTACTGTCCATTACATGTAAATATGATGAGGAACCCCTTTCTCTCTCATCAGCCCTTTTTATGAATTCTTATGTCACGCCGTTACGCTGCCGAAATCACACCGATTTTCTAAGCCAATATCATTGTGTAGTGAATACCATGCCCATTTCTCCATCAAGGGTATTCACCTTTATGCACGTTTACTTATTGATTGTAAAGTTTCATGTATTAATTCCACATTCCTTTATCGTGGAATAAATGATTATGTTTTATGAATCAATGTTTTATGATCCATGTGGCACACTTATGCATGAAATGAAATGTTTAAGAAGGGTGCGCCCTGATAGCGCTCCAATGCATTGGGTAAAGTATAGTATCATGATACGTCATGTGCAATGAGTGTTGACTCATGCTAATTCAAGTGCAACGAGGGTTTACTCGTGCTTCAAGTGCAATGAGGGTTTACTCATGCTCCATGTGCAATGAGCCTTGGCTCATGCTAATTCAATGATAAGTGTTGTTGACACATTTCCATGTTATGATTATCATGCTTTATCATGCCTTTATGTTCATGTCTCTCTTATGCTCTATTGATATGCCTATTGCCTAACATGTATTGTACTCCTCATGTTATTCATTGTGTACTCCCTTACTGGGCTTTATAGCTCACCCTTTTCTTATGCATGTCCTCAGGTTATCCCATGCAATGCTAAGTACGAAGGAATGTAGTGGTCATGTAAAGGAAGTTTTCAATAAGGATGTTGTATTTCATGTTTAAATTTTTATGTAATGATCCTAAGCCCCAAAGACACTAAACCTCTTGATCTTCTTTGTTGTATCAAGTGATGTTTTATGTAATAAAGCATGTTTAAGTTGTAATAAAAAGCAGGGTTGTCATAAGAACCCTTAAAATTTGAATAACTATACATATGACATCTAATATAGTTCTCCAGAGGACTCAATCATTACCCAATGCATTAAATCACTATCTAGGTGAACCTATCATATATGATATATCAGGATCACCTTTTAACTATAACGGGAATCATCCCATTTTTTAATTTATATTGGTATTACCCATGAGATATTATGGGGTTCAACACTTCTTAAATAATGTTTAAGGACCATATCATGAAAAATACCCAAGAAAAACTCATTTAAACCCATATACAAAATACATTAGGATATAAAAATACCCTTTTCCTTTAAAAACAATTTTAAAAACATAAATAACCCAATATTAGATATGGTGTGATTTTCATTGACGAAAAAAATAAAATCCGATAAGGGATTCCAAACATAAAATAAAAGTTATGGTGGTGGGAGATTTTTTCAAACTATATGTTAAAATTGAGCATTCCTTTCCTAACATGATTAAATCATTGAAAATGAATGGGTTCCCTGATAATATATTTAAAAAAAATAATAACCTATATAAATAAATAATGAGGACAGTATCATTAAAAAATATCCCCAATGGATCAAAAGTAACATCATGGTTTTTTGGGTTTGATTAATGGAAATATTAACAAATAACCATTAAAAAATTCTTGAGGATGTTTCCTTTTCACCTAAAATCACTTTTAAAATCCAATAATTTAAAATATATAGTGAAATTAAATTTCATAGGAATTAACCATGGAAAAATAAAAATGACACTTTAAAAAAATAAATTTCAAGTTGGATGAAAACTCATTTAAAGTTGTAGATGTCAAAAATAAATATTATATTAAAAAAAATTGTAAAAGGATTCCAAAGTGACCAATTTGGAAAACATTTATGAAGTTTCCTTTTACAAAAATTTAAAGAAGTAAATGTATAATACAAAATATGGATGAGAAATCATTTATTATTAGAATAAAATATATTTTAAATCATTTCATAAAACAGGGATATAAATGTGGTTGATTCCGGCAAAAAAATAAGACAAGAGGTCAACATCACCTACAAACAACAATCATCATTTTTATTTAATTAATAAGGTAGAAATGGTTTTTTAAACATATAAAACACATTCATATATAAATATAATAAATGATATTTGGTTAAATAAGAAAATATATTGTTATTTCCCCGCATGTATCCTTAGATATAAACAATCCCAAAAAGGGAAGATATTGCAACGTACAACTATTTCCATTTTTTAACTCTTTAATCGTAGTCCTCATGAAATAAATATAGAAAATGAAACTATAAATATAATTAAAATAAAATGATTCATGATATATAATGTACAAGGGTATATATATGCATCTCATAAAATAATTTAGGGGCATAGCTTCAACATAAGTCTCAAAGAAATTGAATTTTAGAGGAATAACAAATACAAAGTTCATATCATTGAATTGAGGATTAATAAATTGATAATTTAGGTGTAAAAATTTTAAATTCCAAAAATTATAGTATAAATATATAAAAAACCAATTAGAGATAAATTAAATAATAATAATAGAATAAATAATAAAAAAATTATTTATAACCTAATGATAGTATTCAATGTTATGAAACCCTTTAATACACGAAAACTTACATGTCAAATACCCCTGAATAAAATAATTTAAATTTAAATAAATAACATTATGAATTATGAAGGATTAACCATATAAAATTTAAAATGTATTTAAATAAACCATATAAAATAATTTAGGTGTATAACAGTTAAATATGACTCAATAATATGAAATTGAGATGAAATTCTTTACCTAGAGACCAAACATTCTAGATATGTCCATCAACTCCTAAATAATAAAATCATATTAGTTATTTGATTTCATAAGAAAATATTCAGGATTCAATCCCTTATAATATAACCATTCATTTAATTTATCTTAAGGACATAGTTAATTTCTTAATCTACAAAGTCTATGTCTAGTATTTTGAGAACATTCAGTCTATAATTTTAAAATAGCTTTGTTGTGTTAACCATGGTCAAATGGGGACATTGTTACATCATATCCTGAATAATAATAACAACAATATAATAATAAATTTTATTAGTCAATTATATTTTTAAATCCAACCTATATATCAAGTTATGAAAAATTAACTATGTTACACTCTTGGAGATGGTAGATAGTGTGTACGCACGTGTAACATTTCCAATTTTTAATGATCATTATGGGAAGAAGGTAATGATTATTTTATAATTCCAGAATTGTTATTACATCATGAATATAACATTAATTATTTATATATAATTATATATATCATCATTGTGTTGTGGTTATGAAAAATGAATCCTTATACTTCGTGGAGGTGGTAGTGCACACATACGCACGAATGACTATATCATTTTTCAGTGAATGTAAATTTTTGATATCAAATAATAATTTTTCTTATAATAATTATAAATATTAAATTAATATCATATATAAACAATAATTTCAACATTATAACCATCCATGAGATATTACGGTGGAAAATTAATTACATCGATCCCTGAGGTGGTCTTCTATTGTACACACAAATAATGAATTCCTTTCCTATTTGATGGATGATGGATATAAATATGGGTTATTACTTTATCATAATTTTATATAATAATATTTAAAATATTAATTTTATTACATAATCATATTTAATTATGATATTATGGAGGTGGAATAAGAAATAAAACAGAAACGTTAGGTTAGGAATGATACAATTTCTTTAGACAACCTTCTTTTCATAAAAACTGAAGACCTATAAGGTTAGTATTATTCCATAAATATGGGCTATATAATATATATTGTGATATTATGAGGGTACTTGGGTATATATTGGGTGAACAAAATGGGTTTGAATGGGTGAAAAAAATGGAAAAATAGATTCCCTTTTATAAGAGAGGGAAGGGCCACTCTTGGATATTCATAAAATATTAATTTAATATAGAACAATCTTCCATTATAAATAACTCTAAACTGATTTATTTCTAATATAGGATGTTTACGGGTAAAAATAATCTCATTGAAAAAATAATAATAAAATTTATTACTATGTTCGTACCCTTATCCTTTAGTTTAACCACTCATTAACCTCATTTCTCAATAACTGTGACAACACATATTTTTATACATTGAGGGTCATGAATTTTTTTATAAAGGGATAAAAAATACATTAAATGGGCCATGATTCATATTATAAACAATCTTCTAATAATTTTGATGAATATAATAATTAATTAATTTTATATCAATTATATAAATTTATTATTTGTTATAAAATATCATCAATGTCAATTTTGATATCTATTCGTTACATTGAATTTAATAACATCAAGACAAGAAAAAAATTTCAGAAATATATATTATTAAATACCTACCATTTTATATATGTCATTAAAATTAACGGATCAAAATATTTTTATCGAATTATGTAAACTATAATTTTTTTAATATTATTTATTTGATTCTTTTAATCAGATAAATATTGTAGCAACGATTATCACTATAGCGGTGGCAGGTCATTGTAGTGGCAGCATGGCACTGTAGCGGTGGCGGTTACTGTAGAGGTACTATTCACATAATGGGACTTAGGGCAAAAATTTGGGCATATGGGCCATGTAATGGGCTAAATTCCCATTGGGCCTTTGGGAAATGTAATGGGTCTCCCTCTACCCAGTTAAAAAGGCATTTCCATTGCTTTAATAATAAATGAGGCTTCAGCCCTAGCCTTTAAATAGTATGATATTTTTTACATTCAATTTCATAAAATTTTATAATTTTCATAATATGAACTAAAAGAAAATACAATTGTTTCAGACGCTTTCACAGGGGCACACACATCCGTCTGTGGAGGACGCGTTGTTATGAGTTTCCCCACAACCCCACTTTCTAAAGGTGGGCGAAATCTGTTTCTTATTCAGGGATGTCTACTCCTTGATCGAAACAAGATGATGTTATGTCGGCTACTCCATCCATTGATTCCTCCCCAGATCTCGTAACCTAATTCGTTTCTCCCTTTCAAATTTAAGATGTTGTTCATGAACCTCTTCCCAGTTTCATAACTTCATGGATTCCGGTTAATTATTCTACTTCTGTTTTTACATTCCATGAGGTCCAGTCAGGGCAGCAACATTTACATAGGGGAGTAGTTACGTTGGGGCATCACTGGCGTGTCTGGGCGCTGGAACACTGGTCTGTCTATATTTGGTCCCTTATTATAGGGCTTCTTGAGGGTGCAAAATCCCGAGGAATCCCACGTCAAATGTGGGGTATTATATGTCGTAGGCATGCCTCTGAGGTTTTCCTCAGCATTCCCTGTTTAGCACAGGGTATGCCATAGGATTAAAGTCAAGTGAAGACAGATCGGACTGATCAGAACACTGACGGGATTGGACCAGACATGTGTGATCCCTTGAGAGAACACTAATCTTAGAAGGGGTGAGTTGACATGATCTCACCGAGATGTGGAGAACCGGGTATGAATCAAGATTGATTATGCATGGTTGAATGGAATGGATGTGAAAAGAGATGGAAATGACTCGAGGACGATGGTGATGTTGGGTTTGAGCCTCAAAGGCACTTCTTATGTATCCCTACAGCAGGGAATCAAAGACCACGTAGTTCAAATGAAAATGACATACCGTCGAATGGGGTAGAAAATGGATTAAAACTAGATGAGGTCACAAAGAATTACAACTAGATGGGGTCACAACGGCTTACCATTTGATGGGTTCACAATGGCTTACCACTAGATGGGGTTATAACGGCTTACCGCTAGATGGGGTCACAACGGCTTAATGCTGAATGGGGGAAAATTTAGTTTCATATAGCACAACGGTGGTATAACATGAAGGGGGTCAGAACCAATGGATGGTTGGATTAATCCTAAGGGTGGATTCCTACGTACATTTCCTTGGAAAGGATCAAAGACCTCATAGAGCAGGTTGGGTGTTGGGGAACCAATGTGAATATGGTCGGGACCGGTGGTTGTTGGGATTGAACCTCAGGTAGGATTCTTACGTACCTTGCCTTGGCAAGGATCAATGACCTCTTAGTTCAGGTTGGGTGTTGGGGAACTGACTTGAAGATGGTTGGGACTAGTGGTTGATGGGATTGAACCTCAAGGAGGCTTCCTACGTTCCTCGCCTTGGTATGGATAAAAGTCCTCATTGTTCAGGTTGGGTGTTGTGGAACCAATGTGTAGATGGTCGGAACCAGTGGTTGTTGGGCTTGAAACTCAGCGAGGCTTTGTACGTACCTTTCGTTGGAAAGGATCAAAGACCCCGTAGTCCAGGATGAGTGTGTGTCGATGTTATCGGTTGTTGGAACCAATGTATTGGGGTCTTGAACCTCATGGAGGCTTCCTACGTACATTTCCTTGGAAAGGGTCAAATACCTCGTAGTTCAGGTTGGGTTTGGGGCTTACACCCTAGGCTACCTGGAGAGGATGTCATGGTCGATGCTTTCTCTAAGACCATGTGAGTCATGATCAGTGTAAGAAACAAGAGACAACAAGGACCTGATGATCGCTTCGCGAATGGTTCGTCCATGGGAAGTGGAGTGCGGCTTACACATATTTAGTAGCTCAAAAAGGAAACAAGGGCTTAGTGGTGGTCTGTAACCCAAATAGGTGGATATTGGGACTTACTCCATGGTGGAGGCCCCGGTCATGACAAATCCCATTAGGAAAGGGATTCAGCAACTAGGAAGAGAGGATCATGGGTGTTGCCTCTTACAGGAAAGGCTAGGGGCTTACAACAGTGTGGTTTCCCTTTCCCTGTGGATAGACGCCACTCCGATAATGAGGATCACATTCAATGTGAGGAATGATCTCACTCCCGTGGAGACCAGTGGCCATAGAGAATGTCCGAGATAAGGAACCTCATGTTTGTGGTAGGGTGTGAGTCCACAGTTAAATTTCATGTGCTGAGGATGATGGTTTGTGGTAGTCTAATGTCCTACATCTCAGACGAGGTGGGTGTGCTCGACACCCCTAAGAATTACATAACTGATACCCACCCACCCTTGGAGGAAGGAAGGCATCGGTAATACCATGACTAGGGTGTTTTGAGAGGTGATCCCATTGGGGATCCACGTTAGTGTGTCTATATGAAAAATCAATATCTGTTAGTGTGCCTATGCGATGGATCATGAGGCGAAGCAACACAATGGGAATTATAGTCCAAGGGACTTTGAAATTGATTCGTGAAATCATAGGAGGTCTCTCAAAAAAAGAGTGTCTGATGTAGATCTTTTGGGAGCAAGAGGCCCGAAGTTGATGTCTGGAATAGGGACATCGAGCACGTGAAGAAATGGTCGGGGTGTGTGTTCCCAAAGGTCCGTGCACAATTGGGGAGAGTTGCATGAAATTGATGGGCAAGTGGAATAGATACATGAGAAAGACCGGGTGTGCACGCAATCAGAGAGAGTTTCATTTGAATGGGGGGTGATATTTTTGTTGCAACCTGAAGGAATTTCACCTAAGGTTGGCCGTGAATGTCAGAGTAGCTGCGCACCAGAACCAGTCAATGTTTTTCACACAAAGGAAATAAATTATAAGAAAGGGAAATGGATTGTGCACAATATAACACGCGGAATAAATGGGGGTTGTGCGCAAGAGAAATAAATTACACTCAATGGATTGTGCACAAGGGAATTGGATTGTGAACAATGGGAATGAATTAAAGAGATTTGGGCGAGGGTTCCACCCGAGGGGTCCTACGTGAAGGAAGCCCCCTGGGAGACCTATCGTTAAAAGTTTCATACCTGAATGTGTGCTTAAGAGTTATATTTCGCGCACTGGAAGTAGTTTCGATTCTTCAACTGGCCGAAGATGAAGGGTAATCCTTCTATTTTTAGGTGTTAGAGGTCTTCAGATATGCAAGGAATCTGTTCCACATGAGTGATTGTGCGCCCGTGTCGGCAGCAGGAAAGTTCAACCGCGCGGGGACGGCTGCGCACAAAGATCCACGCCCGAGGTCAGCATCACGAAAGTTTAACCATACTACAGCGGTCACACGCAATGTTCTATGCTTGAGGTTGGTGAAACGGATTTTTATGAGCCTATGTGGAACACCTCCTCTAATCCCATGCCTTCCCGCACGAGATATGTCTATCGCTCACACCCATGAGTTTTTTCACGCGGCACTTCCGGTCCCCCCGGTATGGATCACCGGATCGAAATATGTCTTTTCTTTGTTGTGAAAAACCACCTTCAGCACTTGATCATTTTTCGACATCTACAAATACCCACCCCCCTCGGAATCGGATTGGTGACAGGACGCAATGGTCGGATTCCGAGGGAAATTGCGAGATGTAGATCATTCTGTGGTCCGTAGGTGCCAAAAACGGAAGATGCGTGTAAAACCGAGAGGTTACGCATAATCCAATTTTCATGTGTGCGAAAACCCTTCTACGCACCATTAAAAACCCTCACGGGTCCCTCAGTCTGTAAGGATTTTTATCATTTGATAATTCGTGAGCTCAAGTATGCAAAAAATTTCCCCCCTTGTGTGAAAACCGCTTCTATCGCACATAATTCCTATAGTCCGGAAGTATTTTTCCACACATAATTTAGTTTTCTCATGCTGTGGCCTCTGATATTCACACAGGTCCCTACATTTTTCACGCCGTCTTCTGATTTTTTGCACCGACTCCTTTGAATTTCGCCGTGAGAAGATTGTTCTGAATTAGGCTGATGCCGAGGGAGAAGCTGTGTTTGCCGCTCGAAGGGTTGATATGGTAGCTAACACATTGGTTTATGACACCCGAAATATTATATCAAGAAATCATATTCTCTTCAACATATTGACCCCAATCCAGAATGAGTATGCACTATCTGAAAACTTTTCGATATGGGACTTCGGTATTTTGGAGGAGGTACCCATGACATGATTTGAATTCAACACATAGCGGTCATAGGTGACCCGCCAAGATGACCTCCCTTAGTATAATATCACTAACAATGGACATCCTTCTAGTGAAACCAAGAGTATGGATGTTTAAATTCTGAACCCTGGGACTAGAACCATTTCGAGAAGTGACCCAATAACAGAGGATTCTTTGGCCCATTATGCAAGTACTTTCAAACAGAGTGTTACCGATGAAACTAAAGGTCGGCTTCTGGATTGGGTCCTGCGGTCTAAAGGCAATTTCATGAGTGAATGGGCCTGGTCAAATTGGGTATGCCAGATGTGTGAACAGTTTGGGGCCAAACTATGACACATCTATTTGTTCGAGGCGGTGTGGAAGTCGTAGTTTCATTTCTACCATCAGCATGAGCTCGAGCCAGAGAAGTTTACCCGATGGTCCCACAATACCAATACCATCCATCTTCAGCATGGGAAAGTTGGTATGATCCTTTATTACAATAATTTCATCAGGGGTATCCTAGGACTTTGGATGGGCACCTGTACGGTGAATTCCTTCTGATGGGGGAACATCTAGAGAAACAGATCATGAACTCTTATCCTAACATGGCATCAGTTGGAGTTGCGTAAGGAGAGTATCTAGGTCAAGGAATTTTTTAAGGACATCACCAATAAAAAATGGTTTTGCTTGTTTCTGCAAAGAGATCAGAATGTCAAGATGCAGGGGAAAGGAAGAAGGTGTCTCACCGTGGCATAGAGGACCAAGAGAGGATCATTCTAGAGCATCCCGTAGGTGGGGGAATATCACTCATGGGGCTTCAGAATAATTGAGAGTCAGGACCCGAATGTTCGGTACACCGGATATCTTTCATCCTTTATGTGTGGGAGGCCCATACCAGGGAGGGAAATAGGGATGGGAGATCGTCCGTTGATATTGGTGATGGAGACATCATGGCCTCTTATTATAGGTTCAATATGGGAGTCCCCGTGTTCGCCCATTTATATGCCATTATACAGCGCATTTTGGGAGGGGGTTCATAGAGGAGCATCTGTGGTCCCTTCTAGATCCTTCATGGCTGGATCGCGGATCATTGTTGTGGGTATACCTTTCTGAATGCCATTCGTCCTCCAGGTAACGGCCTCTGACCTTCCTTGATGAATATTGTCGGGGTTATGCCATTGACGCTCAATGAGAAGGGGTGTAAGGATCAGAATCAGTAATCATACGAATTTCACTTTTAGACCATTCCCCACTCTGACTGGCCAAATGATAGATAATGGTAAAGGATCACTGGAGAAAAGGGAATACTTCCAGGGAATCAGAGGTGGGGTGCTTGTGATCGTGATTGATGGGAAGATCCATTGAGAGCCCTTTGTGCTGTCAAAATTCTCCAGGCTGTTTGGATTCCTTCAGTGGATGCCGAAGAAAGTGTACATTGATGTCCCAAAGGAAAGGCATCACTGTGTTCTTCTCCAAATGTGGATGATGTTCACAACCCATGGCTCTGGTGACATCATTTCTTTCCCCCCACCGGAGTTGATGCTGGCCTATCGACAGAATATGGCGAACTTTGCATCGTAGCACACCTTACGATAATTTTGTGAAAGAGATTATGATAGTTCAAGGTAGCTAGTGTAGAACCTGGGTAGTGAGAGAGCAGACAGGGCATTGTTGGGGAGGAAAGGTCAAAAGCCTGTCGGGAAACTGGGCCCACAAAGGACAAGATTACTGTAGTGGGAACGTCACATGTCGTGAATATTCCCTCGCTGCCTAGGGGGAGAGGGGATCGCAGTGTAGTCAGGGAACATCCTGGGAAGCAGATAAGGACCCTGCTCCAACCTTCCGATGATGTAATCATCCCGGTGCTGTGGTCAACCTGGTTGACCCTATGGAAGTCGATGGGTACCGAAGCCATTTGGATATATATAATACAAGATGGACTCCAGTTTCCAGAATTCTAGCTCATTCGTATTGAAGATAGGGTGAACTTCCATCATCGGAACACGTACCTGACTACCATGGATGCGTATGCACACCAGTGAGGTCATGATGAAGCATAATCCCTCCTCGTGAAGGTAATGTTCGGCCAGGAGCATGATCTAGACAAGATGTCGTCCAAAGATGACGACAACGATGAGGAGCAAGAGGGAAATGAGATAGAAGTGGAGGAGGCATAAGGAGAAGGTGAAGTAGAAGAGGATCTTTGAGGTGGAGGGTTTCACGGTATGTCCAATGAAGGGGGTCTTCGGAAGATTGACGATATAATTAGCTCTAATGTGGGGATAACTGATCTTCTTGAGGTATGTATTAGCCCTTATCAATCTTTCCCCCTTTGTTTTGTTTTCGTAGCCCTCAATCAGATCTCATTATCCCACTCAAGTGCATATTGGCACTAACCAAGAGGCTCCATATGATGGGGGGGGGAGGTTCCAACAGAACAACATGGGGATCTGATGCCCATTATTGAGCTAACGAGTGAAAAGGGATCCCCCATATTGATAGCTCTTATGACGACGAGAACGCCATAGGCCAATCCACTGAGTTCTTGAAAGTTGTTTTTTGTATCACATAGATGCTTGTATTGGATATTAGAGACCTCAGCTGAAAATGTTGTTCATTGTTGGTGTAGTAATCACGGCATTGGAGGCTCAGCATGCCACCAAATCTAGACCATCCACGAGTGATTTTATGGAAAATGTGTCGGCCTATTCAGGACACACATCCCAAACCGAGTCGACCCTGGCACTTTCTGATAAAATAGCTAGGGATATTAGTTGTATTAACACTGAGGTGGGGCCTAAAGTCGAAAAAAAACTACTGAGACTGAGCTGAGAGAGGATGGTTGCCCAGATGATGAAGAGCCCAACCCCTTGGGAAGATGAACTGTAAAATCCCATGTCGCTGATCTCTCGAAAGATTTCCGAAACTATCGCCCTAAAAATCCTAGGGATATAGATGATTCTGATTTGGAGGTAGTCGATGAGAGTTGTATGATGCCGTGAAAGGGGTGAAAGTCTATCAAGCGATTTCTCAGTCAGCCTTAGATATAATGTCTCAAACGGTTGGGATCACTCCACACCTAACTGTACTTTCTTTGTGCTGGAGGGGTGGATACTAACCATCTTCATTTGAAAGTCCATGATAACATAGAGGAGAAGATGCGTGAGAGGAGAAAATGATCTAATTTTTTCTCAGTTTCAGGAAGGGTCCTAGAGTACCCAAGCATTTCTGATGGTGGAACAAGAGTTCTGATGCCTCCAAGAATGGATGAAAGAGAAGTAGGTATTCATTTCCAACTATTATGAGCTTGTAAAGAAATTGAGGTCCCAGCTGGAGGATGCCCAAGAGAAGCTAGTGGAAGCAGGTCATCAAATGACTGGACTTAAAACTGAATAGGTGCAAGCACTGTCTAGGGAAAGTGTACTGTTCTCTATGGACATTGATGATGAAAGGGTTATCAGGGAGCATGAGGCAATCCTGTAAGCCACAAGCCAAAAGGTAGTGATTCTAGAGAAAAAAATCCAAGATACTGATCCTTAAGGGACTTATCTTAGTCAAATTGATAAACATATTTTTTTTCACCTCTTGTTCTTAATTTCATGTATGGATAGATTTATTTACTTGTTCGTTTAGTATAATATCTTCCAAACACAATCCTGAAATAAATAGAAATCCATTCCTAATTTCCCATGTGTCTTTCCTGATGAGAAACAAGGGATGAATGCATTATTACTTAGTTTGAATGTAAGAATACCAATGAAGCTGTGGGAATCCTAGGGTCAAAAAACAAATCTGGATTTCTAGGACGAGTCCCGATTAGAGGACGAGGACATTAGAACAATCGACATTCCATCTTCCAAACGTGCTCTAGTGTACAAGCGGGGTAATGCCAAGGGCATTGGAAATCAATCCAGACATTAGGAAGTATAAAGGGGGAATTATGATACCCCAAAATCGGAACACTATGGGGATGATGTGACAATAAAGGATAAATGCTGACCATGTTTGAAACACAGTATCCATACTGTATTAGCATGAAAAGGGGATCACAAACGAGGGCTGACTGCTGACCATACTTGAAAAATGGGGCCTGACTAAGAACATTATCCATCAGTCTACCAGAACGTTGGCACAGGATATTTGGTGAGACATAGGATAAACATCCATACTATTTGGTGAATTTTTTATATGTGAAAGAGGATGAGGGTCCGAATAGATGGTACAAAAAGAATAGAAGGTGGAGTGGTGGTTTTTTGAATAGAATCCAACACTCTTTTTCATTGCACCATCATGGTGGAAGCATATTAGGTGGGTGTACTAGTTTGATCATGGATCATTCTGACTCCCAGATAGGACCTCTCTGGTGATGAAGCTGGCACATCCCATCATTTTCATGGGGCATCCTGGAATTGTTCAGGGTAAAGCTGTAGGATCATGGTTCCCCGAAAGAACTCGGGAAAAGGGGATGAAAAAGAGGGGGAACCAGATTTATGATTCTTGGGTTTGGACCCAAAGGTATGATGTTTAGGCGTTCCTACGTATCCCATGAGGATGTGAATCAAGCCGAACATAGTTCTTGAAGATGTCAAGTAGTTTAAAATCTTGAGGCAAGGACGTAGAGTGATTTTATTTTATTGTCATAGTGTTCAGACCAAAGATGGTAAGGAAGGCAGGAGACTCATGGATAGGTAATTATAAAACCTGACATGAATGAGGACCTAGTGTCCAGATCAGCATGTGTTCCTTGGGGAGGTTTTAGTTCGAGGGACTTAAAACGAAGGTTAAGATTGACCAGAGGAAAAATTCTCGGGCATTCCTACATATCTCATTAGAATGATAATCAAGACAAAAGTGGTTCTAAGTGGTGGCACGAAAAAGTACCATTTCCATGGATAAAAGGGGGCATGTGGGTCTGGACCTTGTACCAAAATAAATGATATTGGATAGTTCTTGTTTGGCCTTTATGGTGAATGTATGTTTTTTTATGAAGCGATGGACCAAGAATTGAAAATCCAGGCATCGTTACCAAAATAAAGCCAAATGAATGCATTGAAAAATGGTATGCTGATTGACTGATTCCAAACATGACGTCCCTTGAGAGAGTACACCATGATGTTGTGCCATTTTTTCTTCGTGCCTCCAAAATGATACTGTCACAATTTGGGTTCATGTGATAGGACCAACCATGAATTTTAAATTCTTACAGAATAGACATAGTAGAGATGAGGATAAATGGGGAATGTGAATGGTTCGATAAAGTATACCCGACCTGAATGATGTCAATGTCCACATCACATCACGCACGATTCGGAGAATGAAACCTCGAGCAGAGGGGCCAGAAAAGGTCAGAGGATATAGGGAAGGAGAGACTAGCTCTTAGTTGAGATGGATCCAAAGACAATATGTTGGGGTTTTCCTACGTATCCCATAAGGATGGGAATCAAGCCATACGTAGTTCTTAGAGGTGCCTTTTAACATCATGCAGGATAACATACATATTAATGTCATGTGGGATAGGAAGTAGGGGGCTAACTCCAATAAAGGGGTGTACGTGGTGCAGCTAATGAAAACCTAACGTGAATGAGGACATAATCCCATACCATTCCAGGTAGTCCCATAAGAGTTAAAGCCCCAAAGGAAAAATAGAAGAGAAAAATTTGTGGAACTAAATCTGGACACAAAGACAAGATGTCTAAGCATTCCTACGTATCCCATGGGAATGAGAATCAAGTTGTACGTAGGTCTAAATGAGATCATAATTTATGGTCTTAGAGCTCGGACCGTTGTGGAGCGGAATCCTTTTATGTAAATGTGGACCCCAACCCGATCCGTAAGCCCACATGAATCAAACTCAGTGTGGGAATCAAGGGTTGAAGAGGTTTTTTCAATACCCGGAATGCACGCCAAATGGAAGTTTCTGCAGAGCTTCAAATGATGCCTTTATCGCGGCTTTTGTCCTCCTTACGTGCAATTTTTCACTGCGTGACAGTACTATAAGTGTAAAAATTCCATTTGGGCACGATGGGATGGAAAATAATGTGAACCATGTAAGAAAAATTCAAGGCTTAAAGGGGATGGAGTGACAGTGGAGGATGAACATGTTCGAAACACGGCATCCATATAACATTAGCCTAAAATGGGGACAAACAAATGAGCACTAACCACTGACCATATTCAAAATGTGGGACTTGTATAGATTTTTTGTCTGAAACCCTCAAGGACGTTAGCCCATAACGGTAGGAGGGCCCTTAGGCCTAGTATCCATGCCCTTTGGGGGTACCTTCGGGTTCGACAGATTATGGAATCCCAAATTAAGGGGATCATGAAGCCTAAAAAATGGGAGAACGTATGTCCATGTAGAATCTGACACTCCGGCCACTGAACCAGAGTACTCTTGGGAACCTGGGTGAACCACCGTAGAAGGTCATGAGACTGAACTTTGGAGCATCCAATTTGAAAAGACGAGTATAAAACAAAGAGATGGAGAACTCTTAGGAGAAAGAGGTACATGGTGTGGTTGTTACAAAACTAACGTGATTGTGTAAATAAACATGTACCACACCATATAACCCTCTAATAGAAGAATGCAGGAGAAGGGGCCTAGTTACTCAAGAGAAAGAGGTGCATGTTGTGGTTGTTCCAAACCCCATGTGAATGAGGACACAATCGTGCACCACACCGTAAAAACCTAGGTGAGAACATGTGACCGGGGCCTGAAAAGGATAAGTGGCCAGAGGATGATCCAAGGAAAGAATGTCATGGCCAGCTTTCAGTTTAAAATTACACAGTGAGGATGAATATAGGGGGAATGTATCTCATCCGTGGATGTGTATAGTATGACGAGTAGCACTAAGTGAATGAAGAAATAATCCTGTGTCACACCGTACAACCCTAAGTGAGAACTTGGGCCAGGGCCCCGAAAATGCCAAGGGGCATGGGGCCGGGAAATGGATTGAATTTCAGGGCCGCCTTTCAGTTTAATTTCTTTTAGTGAGGAAAAATATAGGGGTATGGTATCTCATCCGAGGATGCGTTTGGAATGTCGAGTAGCCTGACGTGAATGTGGACATATTCTCGCATTACACTATAAAACCCCAAGTGGGAACTTGGGCCAGAGGCCCGAAAATGCCAAGGGGCCTGAGGCAGGGCTATGGAATGAATGTCATGGCCAACTTGCAGTTTAACGTCTTGATGTCCAGATAAAGGTGATATTAGTTTAGGGTCATAGAGTTCGGACTGTATATGCCTAGTTTAATGTCATATGCATGGGATATAAATTGAGAATAATTGTGTCTATAGAAGACCACATAGTGGAAATGATGATAGAGGACAACTGTCGACCAGGTTTGCAACACAGTATCCACCCTTGTGTGACCAGAAGTGGGGCGAACAATTGAGCATCAACAATTGACTATATTCACAACACGGGATTGGGTAAACTAGTCATTCCCAATCCTCAATTACGTTAGCCTGTAATGGTGGGAGAGCCCTTGGGCTGATCATCCATTCCATTCGAGGTCCATTTTGGATATGGAAGATGATGGAGTCCCAAACAAGGAGCATGAGTGAAGCATAAGTGTGCATGCGCATTTCAACGTCAAGAAGGATGGTTCATGAGGTGGAAGTCCCCGGGGAGTGGAACGCAAGGCAAGGCTATGATGAACTCCAAGTTAATTGAGGAAAAGGCCTACACAACACCATATGTCTTGACCCAAGGGGAGATTCTGGAGTTTGGGGATGGACCATCAAACAAAATCATATGGTGTTCCTATGTATACCATTAGGATGGAAATCAAGCCATACACACTTCTTGAAGGACATGCAGTTTAACATCATGTTTTAAGGACATGGGAGGATAAAATAATGGGGAGGGGGCACATGGTGCGACCATCGTAATCGTGACATGAGTGGGGATAAAGAAGCCTACACCATACCATGAAAGGACCCTCTAAGAAAACTAAACCCAGGGGGATAGTCGAAGAGAAGTGTTTGGGGGATCGACTCAGGATCGAGCGTCTAAGCATTCCTATGTATCCCATAAGGATGGGAATAAAGCCTTACATAGTTCTAGAAGATCCATATAGTTTTACGTCTTGAAAGATGATGAAAAATTTAATGTCAGGCATGATGATGAATGGTTTAACATCCTGCTGGATGAAGTCGGCTGGGGTCATGCAGGACGTGACAGTTTAGGGTCATGCAGGACCAGTGAGTATGGACCATTGGGGTAATCCTTGGGAACAACGAAAGGTCCTTCCCATTTGAGCTCCAACATGGGTGTTTTCCTTCTAGGTATCATTGGTGTCCTGAGGGCCAATACCAATTCACCTTGCAAGAAGGAGTGGAGACGAACTTTGTTTTTGAAAGCTCTATCCATCTTATTATGGTGTCTTTCCAGGTTGTGCAGGGCACGAAGCCTGTTTTCATTGAGTGATTCTAGCTTATCCATGTGGATTTTAGCTACATTATATGGTTCCTTCTGGTCATAGAAAACTGTGTTTAATGAATGAAAATAAATCTTGATGGGCATGATGACTTCTATTCCATATACTAGGGAATACAGGTTCACCTGTGTAAAATTACGATTCATCGTCCGATAAGCCCATAGGGCATTGGGGAGCCTGTCCGGCCAACTCTTCTTACTCTGACCATCCATTTTATGCAAAATGTTAGAGAGGGTTTTGTTTAATGCATCGATCTTCCCATTTTCCTGCACGTGGTAGCGGGATGTATGGTTAGAATAGATGTTTTACTTGGGGTAAAACTTCTTCAACTTGGCCGCTCGGAAGTTGGTGTCATTATTTGTGAGGATGGAGTGAGGGAATCCAAATCGGTAGATGATATTGGAGATCATGATGTCAATGATGGAACATGCCTTGACTTCATTGAGTGGAACTACCTCTGCCCACTTGGAGAATAAATTTGTAGTCGTCAGGATGAATATGCACTGGCGAGCTGCTGCCAGTGGATATGGTCCAACGACATCGATCCCCCATAACGAAAATGGCCAAGAGTACATGGTGGAGTGGAGAGGCTCTGGCGGCCGAAGCCTAAAGTTATCATGAATTTGGTACGCATGGCATCTCTTGGTGAACTCGATGCATTCATGGATCATGGAGGTCCAAAAGTACCCCAGTCTCTGGATCTGGTGAGATTGCTTCAGCCCAGTCTGTTCGGCTTTGAAAGAACTGGAATTAACCTTCAATGTGACCTAAGAAATTTTGGATCATTTGATTCAACGAAATATAATACCATCAAACCTAGGCTTTTTGAGGATCTGATCATGACTGGGACCGTCCTGTAAGGTAAAATTTAACACGCAGTGTCGGATTCTCTCATGCTCGGCCCGACCGGCTCGGAGGTAACCATTTTGGAGATATTTTACAGTGGGGGATCTCCATTTGGGAGTCACTTCAACCACCACATCTGGGGTCCTTATGTGGAGGCTCTGGTGGTAAGATGGATCACTTGTTGGATGTCATCGTCATCTGGAGTGACATGAGAAATGTCTCTCTGATGTGCCACATGGATAATCATCTCATCCTACTTGGGATATTCAAGTGATGCATCCAGGCTGGCCAGTGCATCAGCTCGACCGTTCTGATATTGAGGTACATGAGTAACTTCCAGCTGAGATGGGAACTAGGCCATTAGCTGAAGAGTGCGCTCCAAAAATGGTGTGAGCTCCGTCTTGGTGATGACGTATTCACCATTGATCTACTTGATGACTTTTTCAGAATCCCCATTCACATTAAAATGTGGCACATCAATCATGAGGGCAAGCTCGAGGCCTATGATGAGAGCCTAATACGCTGCCTAATTGTTTGTGTAGCCTTTTGACCATAGGAATGAGGATGGTAGAATGGCTTGTTCCGGGGTAATAAAGATAATACCCAAGCCTACCTTGTTGAGCCTGCGATCATTGAGCCTACTACTGGTGCGGCTTCAAGAATCACCATCGAAGTTCATCTACCATAATGGCATGGGTTGTTCTACCAAGAGGATCACCTCCTCGGGGAAACCAAGATCCAATGAGTTGTCAATAGGAGCCCGATGGGCAGCAAGGAATTCTACCAATACATTCCCCTTAATATATTTTTGAGGGAAAAACCAATTATTGAACTACTGGAGAAGCACTACCCACCTAGAAAGACAACCAGCAAACATGGGGTGGTTTAGAATATACTTTAGTGGGTCTAGTTGAGACACCAGCTGTACCTCCTAGTGTTTCATGTAATTTCCCAATTTCTGTACTAAGAATACAAATGCAAGCCATCTCTTTTCGATGGGGGAGTACTTGGTCTCCGTATCGAGGAGTATGCAGCTGAGGTAGTAAAGCTTGTTCTCTATCCCCTCATTGTTCTTCTGTGGGAGAAGGGAATCATGAGATCATTCAATGATAGTCACATAAATGACTAATGGTTTTTTGAAGACAGGTGGAATTAAGACCAGAGGCTGGAGCAGATGCTTCTTGATTTCCATGAACACAGTCTAGCACTCTTCATATCATTCATAAGAGGTTCCTTTATTAATGAGATGAGAAAAGGACTTACACTTTCCAGCTAGGTTTGTGATGAATTAGCATATGTAGGCTAGGTGGACTTGGAATCCTCGAAGTTCCTTAATATTGCTTGGGGGAGGAATCTAGCTGATGGCCATGATCTTCTCCTACTCGATCTTGATTACCCTATATCTGACAATGAAGCCAAGAAATTTTCCGGAGGGGACCCCAAAGGCACATTTTACTGGGTTCATCTTCAAGGGGCGAGAATGGAGAGAGGCCAAACATTTTCTAATGGACATTGAGATGGCCCTTGAACTGATGATATTTTATCACCAGATCTTCCACATAGCATTCCATCAATGTTCTTGAGGATCAACTGGAATATGCGATGGATTTCCAACTGATAGGTGGAACATACATTCTTTAGGCCGAAGGGCATGACTTGTTAACAGAAAGTACCCTATGGCACCCTCAAGGTCGTGGAATCCTCATCCTTGGGGGTCTTTCAGATCTGGTTGTATCAAGAGTAACCATCCATGAATGAGAGATCTTGGAACCCAGTCGTAGCATCGATCAACAATTCTATCACAAGAAGGGGAAAATAATCCTTCAAAAAGTGATGGTTAAGATCCCAGAAGTTGATGGAGACTATAATATTCCAATTCTTTTTCCTAACTGGAACAATTTTTCCCATCCATTTGGGGTACTGGACCTCCTAAACAAAATTTTCTCTGATGAGCTTATCAACTTCTTCCACTACCATGGCACCGTGAGAAGGGTGCATCTTCCTTGGAGGTTGTTTGAACCTGCGATGATTTTTCATGAGACCGAGGTGGTGTATGGATACCTAATGATATATCCCTATAATATCATAGTAGTTCCAAGTGAATACATCAAAATGTTGTTTCAGGATGTCTACATTCTGCTGCTGCTCCTCAGGAGGCATGGTTGCACTGATAAGTGTGGGTCTCAGATCTGCCTTGCCACTGAGGATCACATGTACCAGTTTATTGATTGTGGTTGAGACACCCTCCTCAATGGTGAGGGGAGCATCCTCCAAATCCACTTCTTCACTTGAGGAGGAGGGGTCCTCAGTGGGAGAAGATTCCTCTGGGTCGACAGCCCCATATGAGATGCTGGTACCAGCCTGAGCAGTAGTGGAAAACACATCAAGAGATTCATGTGCTACCAAAACCATAACAATGAAGGTCGTCGATCTGATCTGGTCCGGACTTTGGTGTAAGGGTCCATGCTTGATGATATAAAAGCAATAGTGGTGCATCAGATTGAGCTGCTTCATTCCAGCCTAGCGAAACAGGTAAGTATGACATATTGTCTTTTCCATGAGGTGGACATCTCAATACCTTATGGGAGTAGGGGGCTCAGAGATCACCAAGGCTTGATTCGTATAAAAATCCGAAGTGATCTCCTGACATCTCTTGGAATTGAGAATATGATTTACCCTTATACCAGAGACAACAAATCATTGCCTTATATCGGGGGGTCGTGGACTCCAAATGATGGATGAGGAAGGCATATGCATCACCCAGACCTGCCCAGGGGTCAGTTGCAACTGCAACAGGTTTATCCTCACTCGCCTAAATGTAGTTTTTCCTGCTCTTATAATAGTCAACATCTAGGTAGTGGGATTCAAAAGAGGAAAAAGGAGATTCGTCACCTTAGATCACTCCCACTTGAACATTGAGGTAGTACTTGAGGCACTGGTGATATGATGGTGGAACGGCTCTGTGTAGGTGGAGCCAAGGTATGCCCATCAATGCATTGAATGTGGTGCCTTGGGAGACGACTATAAACTCGGTGCTGGAAAATAGGCCACCGAACTGGGTCTCCAAACAGATCATTCTGACCGGGGTCTACTCTGTGCTAAATTATCCTTGGATTTTTAGGTTATAGGGAGTCAAGTCATCTTCGGATAAACCCGGCTTTTGCAGTGCCAATGTCGGGATAAGGTTAATCCCAGAGCCTATGTCAACAAAACACCAGTGAACCTCCAGGCTATTAAATTGGCCGGTGATGTAGATTGGATTAATTTTCTCATGTATAGAAGAACCTTAATCTTTTCAGGAAATGGAAATGATGGCATGGAATACGGAATTCTCTATCTCTTCTACATGAAAGGCCTTTGAAGCCACCACTTCTGTCTCAAACTGGAGAGGGCTCCCTAAAGCCTCAGCGAGGGCCTCAAGTATGTCTGCCGATAGGAGATGGGCATTGATGATGGAAAACATTACTGGGATTCTTGCAAGGTGCATGAACACATCAAACATCCATGTGAGGCATGAACTTATTCTTATAGGGGTTCACTCTATGACAGGAGGTATGGTGGCCCCTGCTAGCTGGACAGACGACTGACTGGTGCTGGGAATGTCTCACAACTCACTATTCGAAGCATGTGGAGTACCTGTCGTACTGGGGCTAGCTGATTGGGACCAGTCTGAGGTGGAGCATGGCATATCAGAGTGAGGAATAGGTGGCTAAGCTTTATCCAATAGAACAAATGGCGGTGGAGTCGGGACTGATGACACCAGATTAGGAGTTTGTGCATGCTAAGCTCTACACTGGGCATTCTTTCTAGTGTCAGTGGTGTACACGGCCATGCTGGAAGTGCCAACTGATGTACCTCAATGACCCATTTGGCTATAGCTCTGCTGACATTGGCGTCAGCTGGGGGCGTTGGGGAGATCCACCTCACACTCCTCGTCATCAGAAGTCATGTATGGGTTTACTAGCTCTATAGTGTTAACTGAAGCATACCATTGACAATCACTCGAAGAATCATCCACTACCGGGAAAATTCTGGGTGGAATCGCCATCTCTGGGGGCATGAAGTCGCTGAGAGTATGGAACGATGAAGAAATTGACGTGGAGAGTTGATTTCCCTAGAACCACCAATGCTTGATCTTCTGGGAACGAGATGGATGAGATGATTATGAAGAAGTAGTAGTTGTGACTTTTGAAGGCTCCAACTAATTAAGGCATGCAAGAATGATACCATCAGAACATGCGACCATTTTTCTAGCCATAGAGTCATCATACTTCTAGGACCCGTGGTTAGAAACCTAATTCCACTCACCTTTGTTGTCTATGTTGCTATATGGCCTTACGAAGACCAGTTCCCCTTGTGTTGGGTCCAGCCCAACCTGAATAAGTTGTTATCAAAACAGTCCTGAAGCCAGTCTTTGAACACAAATCACTACTTGAGGGTAAGCCTTAGGATCCAGTGATAGGGTCAGTAGTTGGGGTGATCTGTTAGGTTTGTCTCTTCTTTCCTTCCGCACTCTGGAAAATGCACAATCCCATGTTCCAAGGAACATCAGAAATAGCCTGGAACCTAATTCTCGTTGAATGAGTAAGTTCATTTTCTTCTGTCTGGAAAGGGGTCCAGGGACCCTGATTCTATTGAGGGCCTGGAGGAGCCTGTTGAGGAGGCAGGGCCTGATTGTCCCGCATAGGTGTTGGTGGCACAATACGTAGGGGCGCCTGCCGATTTTAAGGTGGCTGCTGCTGGGCTGGAGGCTACGCCAGTGGTGGAGGGCCTCTTTGTGGTTGTAGAGGTGGCTCCAATGGTAATAAATCCAATAGTCTTAGGGACTATATTTGGGACACTATGGTGGGCTCAGTTCTAAAAACCCTCCTTGTGGTAATTATAGGAGGCAATAGACATGCCAGGTTGGCCTTTTGTAGGCTTGTTCCAGGCGATGGGCCTTATCAGAGAAGTCTCAGAATCCTCCAGGGTAGTTATGGGTGATCAGAGAGAGAACTAGTTCTGTCTTAATATTTCCCACACACGTAGTCTGTAAATGATCCTGAGTCAGTGGCATGTCAAGGGAGTATGTGATACCTTTCTACCGGGAAATAAAGTCCACAACATTCTCATCAGGTCTTTTCTAGCACTTGAGGAAGCCTACAATACTTGTCATTCACATGGTGGAACTGAACTGGTAGAGGAACTGCCAACGGAGGTCCTCCCAGCTGGTTATTGATCTGATGGGGAGCTGGCTATAAAAGGAAAACACAGGTTCCTATAATTTCTGCACAAAACATCAGATCTTGGCAGCATTCTGCTACGTTGGAGTCCCTAACATTAGACCACACTCCGAAATGAAGTGGGCCAGATGTTGTGGCGCATCCCATATCCCATTTTAGGGGGAAAATATGGGATTTTCGAAACCCAAAAGTGCTGGTATATCATCCACCCATGCTGTATATTGCTTGCCATCAGGTGGGAGTGCCACCTATTGCGTTTCCAACACATAAAGGCATGAAATGAGTGCCGCCATTGGATCAAATGGGTAGGGGTCCCTGTCTTGGTGGGGATCCCTAACCATGTGTGTGTTGGTGGGTTCTTCAAAATGGTAAGCAGGCCCCACAGCTCATGTTGCGGCTGGTGGCATGACCCCCAGGGCAGTAGGGGGAACATTAGCCGGGTCCCTTGGATTTTCATGCCATTCTTGAGGGTTTGGAGAGACATACCATTCCCTTTTTCCCTAAGTTCCGACATTAACCTTTTCCATGGGTGAAGGATGGTCAATGTCACCTAGAGGCATATCATCAAAGAAAATTTTTTCCTTCCCCAGCTATACTGGTCGTGGATCCCCGTAATCTGAATATTTTTCTGCAATGCATTCATCTAGGAGGTCGTCAACCAACAATTTCTGTTTATCAATTTGTTGGCGCAACATGACCATATCAAGGTCCTCCTCCATCAATTGCACTGAGGTAGACGGTTCCGGGTGTTTGGCGGCTGTGACGTGGTCTTTAGCCTTACCAAATTTACGGCTGAGAACTAACGCCTAATTGGGTGCATGGAAATCTAGTATATTCTTATGCTGGAGAGTAACTCTTCCTGATGGATCCAATAGTGGCGGAACACCCACGGAAGTTAAGTCCCCCTCATGAAGCTCCAACCCATTCTCCACATCTAATATGTCATCCATGTTGACCATGACCCTTCATGGGGGCATGTCCCCAATATCGCCTACTGATTCGGGCAGCAGTCATATATGAATGAAGAGGAGGGTAGCATACTACCCCCATCCAAGGATTTTCACATGGGGGGGAAACCTCCTTGATAATCATGTGGAGTACCTTGATACTCTAAATTCATTACTGTTGGAGGGACTTACGGAGGCCTGGTGACTCGAGGTTCTGATCCATAGGGAGTACAACCAAATCAAATTGATGACATTGCACCCCAATTTCTTCAAAATGCACTTGGCTCTTAGGATAATCAAATCGCTAATGACAAAGACGAAAGTGTGTCGCCCAGAGGGTGTAACGGAAACACTCAACTTCCTCTGGGGTGATGTATTCTTATGCGTAAAAATTTAGCGCTTCCATGGGCCAAACCATCTCAGGGAAGTGGTCCACTACGAGTATATATTCTATATGATCCAAGGCTTGAATTCAGGGTATGGTCGTTCATTACCCACTCATGAATTGGAGGTGGCTGAGGAACCAGTAGCAGTACTGAAGTAGACCACTGGGAAGGCAGCCTGGCTGGTGGAGAATACATCGAATGGGATGAAAATACACCGAATCTCAGGTTTTCTTCTAATGAGTGTAGTGACATGGCCGCTACATCGTTGTATGTTAGGTTGGGGACTAGGTTTTTTGCCACAAGGTCTATGGCTATTGAATATGGGTCGCGCTGCTGCTCGTCCACCATTTATCCCCAGAATAGATTCCTGTGATCTCTATTTGAGAAAGAGAGTTCTTTTGGTGATGATGGTGGTGATTGAATTACCATAACCTGTAGTCTAGCCAAATTGTTTTCCTCATGGATATACCTGAAAATTGAGGAGGGAATCTGATGGACCTTGTATTTTTGGAGTACTAGGTTGATGCGCCATGTTCCTGCCCCACCCCTTTACTCGGAGGAGCGAGGGAAGGGTTCTTGTGTTGAGTCGTACTCTGGTTCTGTGTCTAAGAAGAAGACGGGTTTGATCTATATCTAGACCATCCCCAAATTCTTCTTATTATGGCGATGACCAACATTCATTCCCTAGATGGCTCTTCGAGACAGGGTAGATTTATGACGTGAAGTGGTCCTTCGTCCATACTAGTGCTGGGGTGGAGAGGGTTTCCACCTAAGTAAGCTAGGGTGCGAGGAGCTCCAGGACATATATCAAAGGGGACATGGGGAGGACCTCTTTGGGTAGTGCTGGAGTGGGTAAGACCTCTGCTGGAATCATTAGGAGCATGGGGGAACATCCATGTTTGTTTCCCCTGGCAACATCAATATGAGGAGGGTCCTCATACTAGTCGAGCTAAACATGAGTAGGACGTCCTTGTTGGGTGCTCATGAACTGATGTTGGCCCTCACTCTTATGATTGCTGGGGTGTGGAGGACCTTCGCCAGCTGCTACGAGGACAGGGGGAGGGTCCCCAGGTTGAGAGTGACCAGATGTGAAACATACATATACCAATGGTCTGTGGTGGGAGGAATGACTCCATATCCAGTGTAGTGGGCATGAGAGAGACTTATGTACTAAGAATCACCTCCGTGGGGAGGACCCTCGTTTGGATCGATGGTGGCATGTGGCGGACCTCCATTCCATGCTTGGAAGTGGGGAAGGCCCACGTTCTCCATGGTAGCGGTACTGGGACGACCTCCATGTTGGGTGGAATCGCTGCGGGTTAGTCCACGGCGGCCACTGCCTACGCCAGCGATAAAGAGTTTCAACCCATCCTACCCGTGGGGTGGTTGGGGCGTCGATCCAGGTCTGGCACATGAATGTCCCAGCTCAATGTACAAAGGGAGTTGGTGATATGCATCAGTAGTGGCTCAGGCCACAATAGCCGCTGATGTTGATGCCCATTGGTGGACTTCCTCTTCGGTTTGCGCCCGACACTGGCATCAGGTTAGATGGAACATGAGCTACTGGTGTAGGTACATGGCTTGCCTGCTCCTCGGCTAGTAAGACTGGATGGCGGCGCTAACGCGGCCTGGTGGGAGCCCTCGTTGGGAGCCCCTGGAATTGGATCATTGCTGGGTTGGCTCGGATATCCCCTCCCTCGTCAGTGCAGGGTATGGAGTCATCGAGAAGTTCTAGGAAGAGGCTCCTGAAATGGGAATATGTTGGCATGTGGAGGACTGGATCCATGTACGTCTCTTAGGGGTGGCATTGACGATGAGGCATAGAATCCTCTAAATCCAAGCAGGCCATATCACGAGTCGGGATAATACCCTCCTCCTCGTACTAGCATACAAGGTCATTGATCATCCTTTATTGGTTGAACTATGGGGGAGATATGGGGTGGAGGAACCCATCATTCATGGTCATTGAGACCATCACAGAAGAGGTGGAATTGTGTGGGACTGTCATGCTGGTACTGCCTCTGGCCCTATATCGGTGGGAAGTTGGTGATCGAGTTCCGGGTGAAGCAGCTTGGTTCCTGAAAGTAGGGAGATTAACTCAGCAGTGTTAAATGGAAAAGAGAATAAATTAATAGTTCCCATGCACCATTATTTCTTTGATGATCAGGAATAGGGATCCACACATAGAAAGTCACAGATCGGTTGCCCAACGTTCTACTGCCCTAACTTCTGGTGAGTTTCAAGCCAGGCCAACTATTTGCATTGTGAGACCCAGCACCAGATATCTGGATCCAGTGACAGGATAATATACTGATTCCTAGAATGCTACTAATCTCCATATTGAGGAGAAACATTCATGTAAAGTTCACCATTTTTGTTTCAAACACTTTCATCGGGGCGCCGCATCCGTCTATGGAGGACGCACTGATGTGTGTTTCCCCACATTCCCTCTTATCAAAGGCGGGTGACATAAATTGCTTATTCTTGGATTTCTTATCCTTTATCGAAATGGGATGATGGGATTTTGGCTCCTCCCTCAATGGATTCCTCATCAGAGCTTGTTACCTAATCCGGGTCTCCCTTATAAATTTAAGTCGTTGTTCGTGAAACTCTTCTCAGTGACATATCTTCATGGACGCTGGTTAATTACAGTGCTTCTATCAGGCCATTCCAAGGGTTCCAGTCAGGGAACCAACCTCCATTCAAGGGATTAGTTATGTTGTGGAATAACTGGTGTGTCTGGGTGCTGGAACACTGGTGCATCTGTATTTGGTCCCTTATTACATGGCTTTTCGAGGGTGCAGAATCCCAAGGCATCCCACATCGAATGCGGGGAATTATATGTCATAGGCTTGTCTTGTAGATTTTTCTCAGCTTCCCATGTTTAACATAGTGTATGCTATAGGTTTAATGTCTAGTAGAGACAGATCGAACAAATCAGAACACTGACGGGAGTCGATCATACATGTGTGATCCCTTGAGGAAATACTAATGTTTGGTGGGGAAGTTTATGTGATCTCATCGGGATGTGGTGGCCCAGGTAAGAATCAAGATGGATTATGGATGGTTTAATGGAATGGATTTGGAAAGAGATGGAACTGACTCAAGGATGAATATGATTTTTGGAATGATCCCCAAAGGGAATTCCTACATATCCCCGTGGTGGGGAATCAAAGTCCATGTAGTTCACCCGAAAACGGATTACCGTCAAATGGGGTTGGAAAAGGCTTATCACTGGATGAGGTCACAATGTCTTACCATGGGATAGGGTAACAATGACTTACTGCAGGATGGAGTCACAACTTTTTACCATGGTATGGGGTCGCAACAGTTTACCACTGGATGGGGTCACAATAGTATATCGCTGGATGGAAGACAATTTAGTGTCATGCGGGACAAAGGTTTTCTAACGTGAAGGCGGTCGGAACCAATGGATGGTGGTCTTGAACCATAGGGAGGCTTCTTACGTACGTTTCCATGGCATGAATCAAAGGCCTCATAGTTCATGTTGGGTTTTGGAGAACCTAAATGATGATGGTCGGGACTAGTGGTTGTTGGGCTTAAACCTCTAGTAGGCTTCTTACGTACCTGCCCTTGGCAAGGATCAAAGAGATCGTAGTTCTGGTTGGGTGTTGGGGAACCAATATGAAGATGTTTGGGACTAGTGGTTATTGAGATTGAACCTATGGGAGGATTCCTAAGTACCATTCCTTGTCAGGGATCAAAGACATCGAATTCAATTTGGATGTTGGGGAACTGACGTGAAGATGGTCAGGACCAGTGGTTGTTGGGATTGAACCTCAGGGAGGCTTCTTACATACCTTTCCTTGGAAAGGATCAAAGAACTCTTAGTTTAGGATGAGTGGGGGCCAACATGAAGGGGGGTCAGAACCAATGGATGGTGGGCTTGACCCTCATGGAGACTTCCTGTGTACCTTGCCTTGGGATGGATCAAATTCCTCGTAGTTTAGGTTGGGTTTGGGGCATACACTCTAGGCTTCCCGGAAAGGATGTCATGATTGATGCTTTCTCTAAGACCACATGAGTCATGAACAGTGTGAGAAATAAGAGACAGCAAATATCTTACGATCATGTCGCAAAAGATGAATCCGTGGGAAGAAGATTGGGGCTTATGTGTATTTAGCGGCCCAAAAAGGAAACAGGGGATTACGCGTTGTCTACAGCCCAAAGAGATGGAGATTCAGACTTACATCAGGGTGGAGGCCCAGGTGGTGACATAGCCCAATGGGAGAGGGATTTAGCACCCAAGAAGAGAGGATCTGGGGTGCTGCCTCCTGCCGTAAAGGCTAGGGGATTACACCAGGGTGGTTCCCCTTTCCCTACGGACAGACGCCGCTCCGATAAGGGGGATATCATTATTTATGAGGAATGATCTCACTGCCATGGACACCAGTGGTCATAGAGAATTTCAAAGATGGAGAACCCCACATATGAGGCATCAGGCGAGGCCATGGTGGTGCTTGGAAGTTTAATATCCTACAGCTCGGATGAGGTGGGTGCACTCTACACCCTAAGGACATACATAACTGATACTTTCCCACCCATTGGGGGAGGAAGGCATCAATAATGACATGAATGGGGGTGTCTAGAGGTGATCCCGTTGGGGGTACACATTATCATGGCTATGCAAAGAAGAAATAGACATTAGTATACCAATGCAAAGGATCATGAGGTGAAGAATCGCAACAGGGATTATCATCCAATGGACTTTGAAAATGTATCTTACATACCTAGGAGGTCGCTTGGAAAATGGGGGTGTGATGTTGATCTTTTGGATACAAGAGGAACCTGAAGATGGTGTTCAAAAGAGGATCATCGAGCACTAGAAGAAATGGACGGGGTGTGTTGTCCCTTTGGTCCGCGCGCAATTGGGGAGCGTTGCGCGCAATTGATGTGGAAGTGGAACAGTTGTGTGAAAAAGACCGGGTGTGTGTGAAATCGGAGAGAGTTTTGCACAAAGGGGGGCTGAGGTTTTGTGCGTAAACTGAAGGGATTGCACGCAAGGTTGGGCACGCAAGTCAGAGCAATTGCATGCCCAAATCGGTCAATGTTTTGCGAAGAAGGGAATTGAATTGTGTGCAATATAACACGCAGAAGAAAAGGGGGTTGCACGCAAGAGAAATAAATTGCATGCAATATATTGGGCGCAAGGGAATGAGCTTGCGCGCAATGGTCATGACATAAAGGGATTTGGGTGAGGGTTCCACTCGTGGGGTCCCATGAAAATGTAGACCCCTAAGAGACTTGT